>JAHLJT010008446.1:290292505-290345057 GCA_031308135.1 Acheta domesticus | reverse complement strand
GTATTCCATCACAAATCCCGCCAGTGTGATGTGATGGTGTGGAGCGCGATATTCCATGGTGACCGTTCACCGTTGGTGTTCTTTAGGGGCACCGTGCCAGGCGCACGGTACGTTCAGAAAGTCCTTCAACCGGTGGCCCTGCCGGTCGTGAACACCCACGCCCATGTCCTATTTCAACAGGAAAATGCGCGTCCGCATAGCGCAGCCATCTCCCGAGCATGTCTTGCAGCCGTGGATACTCTGCCTTGGCCAGCCGCATTGCCAGACCTTTCCCCGATTGAGAATGTTGGGGGTGCAACGGAGCGAGCGAAAACGACTCCACCCCTATCCATCAATCTGCAAGAACTGCGCGATCAGGTACATACTGCCTGGCACGGACTAGCACAGGACACCATTAGAGACCAACTCCATGGCAGGACGTGTGGACGCGTGTGTTTGCCAACATGGCGACCTCACGCCAAACTAACATGTACAGTCTGTGGTCGTGTAGCGCAGTATGTATTTGTCCTACAAATGTGAAAGTGTAATCATTTCGTATACGTGGTACCCTTAACCTGCCTGCCAAAAATGATCGCAATCCGCCTTGTGCTTCTGAGTGCAGCATTTTTTATGACGATGAGTGTACATTAGGAGATTCTTCCCTGGACTGAGTATGGAAAAGTTAAAATCTAGTATATTTGCAAGTTCTATGACTGATACTGAATCTTCTTCCTGGTACAGCTCTGTCATTGTTGTCAAGAACTTTTTGAGTAATCATAAAGGAGTAAATTATACAGAACTGGTGCAAGACAAGCTTTTAAAGTTTCAAAATGTTTGGTGCAACTATGAGTATTAATATTCAGGCTATCCATAGACATCTAGACAAAATTCCAGAAAATCTTGGATATATGAGTAAGGAAAAAGGCAAGGAGTTCATCAAGAAATAAAGTTGATGAGAGATAGATAACAGGGTAGATGCGATAAACACATGATGGCCGATTATTGCTGTAGCCTTTAACGTGATAGTCCTGATTTACCGTATAGAAGGAAATCATACAATTTTTTTTCACAATTAACTGTGATTCTTTTCGGGCTGTCAATATAAATATGTTGAATGTATTAAAAGTATGTGTTTCAGGTATTTGATCTTGTCGAAATAGGCATATCTAGTTTCATTTAGTTAGAGTTTTATGCAATTTACGAATAGCCTGTACTCAATAAAATAAATTTTTTGTTACGATTTTCATTATCTCAAAAACTAGAGCCAATCTACCAAACCCAATGCCATATTTGAAATTTAGGCATCAAACATACCCTAAAATGGCATTAACTTGTATGGGAAGACAATGTGCTGACCAGTGTAAATCGATAAAAGCAGCCATTACTCCAAAGCCTTGATTGAGGTTACAGTGAATGTTTCCGGCGACTTGAATCATCAGCTTTTCAGGACTCTTTTCTTTTTGGAAAGCACATTGATTTTCATTAATGATATTATTGTCAGAGAGAGTTATTTAATTTGTTAACAATATTTTTTTCGTTTTTGCATAACTGATAAAATCGAGATGGTCCTGTAGTTTGGAATGTCAGTTGAAACTCTTGCTTTGAACATAGGTTTTACAATGAGTATTTAGAGAGCGATCAAAACGTCGTAACCAAGGAGGCAGAGAAACGTCTTAAATACAAGAGTTTGGAAATCGAGATCAGCCGAATGTGGGGCGTCAAAGCATAGGTCGTCCCGATAGTTATCGGGGCTCTGGGATTTGTCCCGCAAATTTTTGTAAGAACTTGTCTAAACTCCCAGGTAATTCAAAAGTCTGGAAAGTGCAAGAAATCGCTATATTTGGAACAGCCCACATTTTGCGCAAAGTATTGTAGAGGCACCGACAGTCTCTACATCTGCTCCTTAGATAGCTGGTTGCAACCTGGAGTAGATTTTACATGCAGCCGACACATAACATCTTTGGTCGTGACATAGAGGAAAATAATAAAAATAATAATAATAATAATAATAATAATAATAATAATAATAATAATAAACAATAACAAGAAGAAGCGGCGGCTCCGTGGCGCAGGCGGTTGCGGCTGGGATGCTTTGATGGGAGCGCGAAGGAGGGGGAGGGAAGCGTCGGGTGGCGAATGGTGGCGATGGAGGCCGCGAGCGCCGCAGTGCGACGTTCGTGGGAACTTACTGGTGCAATGCTCTGTGTCGACAACTGCCACTGGCTACACGCGCGCTATCTCTCCGCAATATGACCAACTACACAACTCTCGTGCCTCCTTACTGTCCACTGATGTTAATTAGGCCAAGGGACTAAACTAAGATGACTTTTTCATGTATTAAAAATAATTTTAAATTTGCAGAATAATATTCCTACCACGTTTCCAATTATGTTGTAAATATTGCACAATATGTTTTGTAAATCATTTCACAGGGTTGCGAAAAATATATTTGGTGACGCTTTTCTTTTTGATTGGTGATTCCAATTCCTTTGAGCGATTACTTAATAGATCCTAAACATTTTTCTCTTGCATATATGGTTGCTGGTTGTTTATTGTAATTTCAAACAAAATATTCGTGAAGAATCATATCTGATTTATGCCTTTGTTTTGTGGTGTGAAAAGTATCCTATTAAGCAACGGAACTTTGTTAGCAGGTTAGTGAATGCAAATTGTTGCTTGTATTTATTTGTGGAGTTTGAAATTATTTATTTATTTATTAGTCAAAAACAGTAAAAACTGTATATGACGTGTGGGGAAAGAAATTTATCTGCGCACATTTTCTTGAGGGCCAGAATTTTATTAAAAAAAAAAAAAAACGAAAAAATTAATTTAGAAAATAATTATTTTAGAAAAATAAAGATATTTGAAAAATGTTTTTTCCCGAGTTATAGAAAATCAATTTCAACTGTAAATGAACTACAAGCAAAAGGAGTGCTCAACAAAACGTGCGCACAGTGAAGCTACATTTACGTCCAGAAGCAAAACAAGGGGCCATCTCAGCATTTGCTCTATGGATCAGGGAAACTGGACAAAAACCTGATCGAGATGGGGGTCATTGACCCGGAAGCTGAAGTACATTACTTGTTACAGGCGTATTAAATATTTTTTAAAATGTATACAATGCAAACATAAACTAATTCATTATATATCTTTGTTTTGTTACATTATTTTTCTTTTTCACGATCAGTATAGTCTCTAATTGTATAGAAACAGTTTTGCAGCAGAAAAGATTTTACTTTTAACTTAAATTTGTATACCGACTTTAATTGTTTTATGTCATCTGGCAATGCGTTGTAAAGTAACGTACATGTAGTGTATGTTGATTTCTTGTACTGAGCTGTTGATACTGACACTTGATGCAAGTGATTTCTACGGCGTGTGTTGTAATTATAAATATGAATATTGCATGAAAATATGTTCCCTCCGTTAAGTAGGTCATTTTTGACAAATATTACAGATTCGTAAATAAATAGACAAGGCAATGGTAGGATTCCCAGCTCAATGAAAAGAGGCTTGCAGGAATCACGTGGAAGGCATTTTTTCATTATTCGAATAATTTTCTTTTGCAATCTGAAGGTCTGAATACTACAGGATGAGCTTCCCCAGAATATTATGCCATATCTCAGGCGGGAATGCACATTTGCAAAATAAACGCAACGAGCTGCATGAAGGCTGACAGAATTTGAAAGAATTCTGAATGCATAGCATAATGAACTTAATTTAGTGTTTAATTCTGTTAGATGTACATTCCATTTGAGGTTTGATTGAATTGAAAGACCTAAAAATTTTGTTGCCTCAACATCAGCTAATTGCATATTGTTCATTTTCAATGGAACATGCGATTTCCGATTTGAGATGCAAAAATGCATTGAAACAGTTTTTCTTTCGTTAACAATTAATTTGTTATTATTAAACCAATTTGAAACTTCTGAAATTGTACTATTTACTGCTTCTTTTTGCAAAGAACATTCGTGTCATCAGCAAACAGAACCGTTCTTCCATTTTTAATAGACGAGGGCATATCGTTTACATATAACAGAAAGAGAATAGGACCTAAGATCGAACCTTGCGGGACCCCATGCACAATTGGCAAAGAATTGGAAATATAAGTATGTAATGTCCTTTCCTGCCAGAATGGTATTTCTACTCTTTGAGTCCGATGTTTAAGGTAAGAAGTTATCCAATCTAGGGCAATACCACGAATTCCATACGAAGGTAGTTTTGAGAGCAAGATCTTATGGTCAATAACGTCAAAAGCTTTCGAGAGATCTAAGAATATTCCAATGGGTATTTCATTTTGGTCTATTGATGAAGCAACATCTTTGAGAAAAGAAAAAATGGCAGTTTCCGTAGATTTTGATTTTCTAAAACCGTGTTGTGAGTCTGAAAACGCTCTGTTTTTCCTGAGAAATGATGCCATTCGTAAGTAGAAAAGCCTTTCTAATATTTTTGAGAAAACTGACAAAAGAGAAATTGGCCGGTAATTTTGAATATCATTTTTGTTCCCTTTTTTAAAAAGTGGCTTAATTTTTGCGGTTTTGAAAATATCTGGAAATATTCCTGTACATAAAGAAGCATTGAAAATGTGAGTTAACGGATGTATAAAGGCAGGTGCACAAGTTTTTAATAAACAATCCGGAAATTCATCTAAACCAGATGAATATTTATTTTTTAGTTTACTGACTATTCTGAGGATTTCGTTGGGAGAAGTTTCGGGAATAAACATCGTATCTGAAATTTTTTGGGAAGTGTAAAATGTTGAATTTTGTGATTTTAGTCCCTTCGTGAGATCAGACGCAATTCTGGAAAAGTGTTTGTTGAAGAGATTGGCAACTTTTTCCGGATTACTCGTTTCTCTTTCATTATCCTTTAAAATAACATTCTCTACAAGGTATCGAGATGATGTGGTTGTATTTTTTTATTTAATTGTATTAATTATTGTATTTAATTATTAAATTACGTGAGTTATGTACAACTCTATCCTTGGAAATTTTACCTCTAGAGATTAATTACTGAACATACTGTTATTGAAGAAACTTGACAAGACGTTTAAAATTCACAAATAAATTAAATAATCCATCCATATCAAACATATGTATACGGTTTATGTAACCTGTGGTGTTGTAACCTCACAGGAAACTATAATTAAATAGCAATGTATGAATCTCCCACATCTAAATCCAACTGAGCGTCAGGAAGAACAGTGTCAATTTCCGTTTTCACTCTGCCTGAGATTAACTTGGCTGGCATTTTGAAGGGTTGCATTCCAGAACTATTCCCCTGTTTTTATTCTTGTCCTTGGGCTCGCCTTTTTCTTTGTATAGGACTTTGATTATCGAGTGCCTCCATTTCTCGGGGATATTTCCTAGTTCTTCACACTTGTTTAGAGGTTTGGTCCATATTGATAGGAGAGTTGTAGCTGTTTCTTGGATCTGTTCGTTGTGTATGTTATCGGGTCCTGCAGCTTTTCATTCTTAGTAAAGTTATTTGCTTTTTACTTTCCTGTATACGTACGTATATACGGAATAATATACGTAGCATATGGAAAGTTATGTAAAGCTGTGCGAAAAAATGACCAATTTTTGGCAGGACAAAATTCGTTGCCGGGCCGTGATAACGAAAAAGTGGTTAAAACCAGTTGCGAAATTAAGAAAAAACTTCCCTAACACGTAGTGTAGTCAAAATACCTATTTTGTGGGCCCTTGAAATCGAAAAACCTATTGAAAACAAAACTTCCGTCCGCCCGTCTGTCCGCCCGTCTGTCCGTCCTGTGTATGTGAACAACACTAGCCTCTAAATTATGCGTGCGATTTTTTCGAAATTGAAGAAATTCTTGAATATCTGGCCTGACTGGCTCTGCGATTTTTAAAAACATTCATTAATTTTTGGGAGTATTTTACATGAAGCCGCCTGGAAATTTTCAAAATTTTCTCTAAAACGGCTCCAATTTTTTTCTTTAAATTTCTTGTTAAAATGTTTCTTATAACAATTTCTGGTAAAATACACTTATTAAGGTGGCATAGGTTTCATTTTCATTGTTAACTTTAAATTTTCGAAAATTGCACCAACAGAGTGCTGCTCCCCTGCACAATGAACTCGTGATCAGCTGTTCTGTGCTGTTCATTACTTGTGTATATAACATTTGATAATAAATGAAATTATTAAAATTTGTACCCAGATCTCACATATTTACGTATTAATACTAGTATTCGTATATAAAATATATAAAACAAATTATACACGTTGTGTATATGTGGATTTAAATGAAATGTATTATACAACAAAAGAAACAAGAGCAGAATGAAAGTGAGATATTATATGCATACTCTAACTTGGCTACTAAAGGTCTGTGTCCCTACGAAGTATGTTCCCCCTATGATAGCCTTTAAACTCGTGAATCAACTAAATAATGATTAATTCACATTTTTAAAATATCCCCCAGCAACACAAAATATGTGTTTAAGTAGTTTCAAAACTGAAATGATCATTAGCACACAAGACCAGTTCAGTGATGTAAACAAATCAGGAAAATCAATCAACAAAGGAATTGATCCAACCAGAAAAAAGGTTTTGTCCCCTTGCACCTATCGACGGGAGTTGTGCTGAGCTGTCGTGACTTCCTGAGAACCGCCTGGCGGGAGTGGAAGGACCCAACCCACCCCCGCAGACGGCTGTTGGAGCGTTCCTTCCAAGGCGACAGAGGGCACTGCCCGGAGGGAGTGGATTCTCCACAGCTGGGGCCGCCCTCGCCCCAACTCAGTGGTGATGTTAGTGCAGTGCCAGGCATCGGCCTCCGCACTCCTCTGGCACACTTTCAATTAAAAGACTCGAGATTGACAACGAAGGAAATTGAAGTAATGATTAAAGAAAGCGGTGGCCGCGCATTGGCTACTTTTGTATTAATGTCTAACTTTGAATATTTTATGTGTAGTCTTCAATTTTAAGACTTTATTATATTAATTCTTTTGTTCTTTTGTACTAGAATTAAGAACTAGGGAAAATAGGATAATATCGCTGAGCTCACGCGCAGGATTAAAATAACTTTTATTCATAATTTGGTTAATTTTTGATTAAATTTCACGTCTTTTCAGAACATTTTTCGTTTTACTCATTCCGTAAAGTAGTAACGTCCATCCATCAGCCTTATTTCAGGCTCTCACCGCTTCCTGAGCTAGCCGGCACCCTTCCTCACGTAAGAAGGGAATTTCCATCGTAACTGGCCTGCCCAGCTGTGCTCGGACACACCGACTACTACATTACTATACATTGCATTGTGCTTTTATAGATCAAATAATTTTTAAAATGTTTTTCTCTTTTTAAATAATTGGCCAAAATGCAGGTTTTTACTTCCGTCATTATAACTCTACAACCAATTGATATATTTTCATATTTTTTAAATTAATCACAATTTTGTATTCTAGTGAATGAATTGGAATGGTAAAAGGCATTGTGAAAAATAAAAAGTCTGGATTTGATTATTTGAGAAAAAATAAGTGTTTATTAATTTATTATGTACATTTCACTTCAAATAACTGAAACTTTTAGTGGTACATTGACTATTCTAGTCTAGTCACTAGAGCTAATCATGCGTTACATGCTGCAAAAATAGTATATTATTATCTTTTATATTTTATTATTTATGATGTTTGACATGCATGAATGTTCTTAAAATTCCCAGTTCGGGAAAATGCATCTGAATTTCACTCACTAAGGACTGGAGAGTTGACACTGGCTTAGAAAAACTATTTGCTCAAAAACTAATAAACGTCGAAAGAAACGCTTTGAAACATTTAAAAGAGAATAATACTGAGCATACGATTCAATAACAATTTTAAAACATGCATTTTCACGTATTTTCATCAATTGAGGTGACAGCTACCTTAAGTTGACACCATTGTGAATGTAACAGAAGAAAAACTACTAATTTAATCATACATTATTTTATGGACTATAAAGTACTTTACATAACTGCGATTCTGAAGTAGAGTATTTTTCTGAATATCTATTGTAAAATCAAGGGCTTTTCAAAGAGCTTAGGTCAAGGTTTGATCCTAGTAACGCTAACGCTTAAAATAGTTCTCAATATTCTGTCTGTACATCAGGAATTCTTTAAGCCTTTTAGTTCATTTTACAATGAATACCATGTACGAAAATTTAAAATTAAATAAACTTTTAAGAGACTGCCGTGTGATTCTTCCGTATGCAGTCGTGAAAGCAATAAACTACGCAGACATCACAAAAAGAAAGTATCAATTATTATTATAGTTAGTTTTTATTTTATTGAAATAAGTAATTTTGATGAATGAATGAATTTCCTCATAGTAATAATAAGTAAATCACTATACATTCCTTCAATATCATCCTTTTAATTTCTGTTTTTTTTCTGAGCCCAAATACAATTTGTCATTTGCGTGCACGATAAAGTGTACACGTGTCGTTTGTATACACGATAAGGGAGGAAAAACAACACTTTACATTGCTCACGATTCGGCCGTTTATTTCGCCTTCATCAGGGTTGCAAGAATAAATCGATATTATTATAGAGAAGTTCTGTAGTTATGTACACTTAGAGGACAAAATTGTTTACATTTAAGCAGGCTCACCTGTATGATTATAAATTAGTAAGTAAATTGTACATTGTATGGTTTCTTTTGCTCCGTATGATGTATGTTGTGGTTCACGCCGAATAAATGGCCGAAACGTCAGCCACGTAAAATGTTTCTCTTGCATTGACCTAAACTCAAGAACCGCACGATGTATAATTCCAACGGGTCAAGAATCGCGTTCTATATGTACAGGATAACTTCCTTTTCATCTTACTCAGATGATGAATGTAAACAAAGGGTACCCCCGGATAAGATAAGTTCGCAAACCAAATGACCTATGAGTAGTTACATGATGGCTCATGAATGATAGTTTTAAAATAATATTTTAAAAGTAATATTTGTGAAAGGCTTCTGAGCTCCGTCCCGCCACACACACACACACCTCTACAGACAAAAACGGTTGTTTTTTTAAATTGTTTCGTCAATATCACATTACTTTATCTGATTGAAAAATTATAAAAAATAAGAAAACAATTTATACTATCAGTAAAATATTTTTGTTATTTTCCCAGCGCTAAATTCAAACGTAAAAAGTTTTTTAAATAGCAAAATATAATTTTGACTAGGTCTTAGAACCCTGGATCAGGCTCCAAACAAACTCGAAAGTTTCTCTCAAAACAAATTGTGTATTTTTTCAAACTTTTCGACTGCTGGGCTGTAGTTAAAAAAATAAAAGTCATTTTTACCATTTTCCCGCCTTTAAATCACCTTGACACATTGAAAATGACTCCAAAAAATTTGTGCATTTATTTTATTGTTCATTACACGTTACACTGTAGCACCGAGTAATATTTTGACTTTGGAATGTTGTGACAAATTATCATGTTTTAAAGATTTTTAATCATTTGTTTAAGTTTATCATACGCTAAGGAAAGACGGTAGTTTTGGCACTTATGAGAAACGAATTCTGTCAGAGATGAAGGATGTCTTTGACCACCGGACCAGGCACGAAACAATCTCAAAACTTCCTTTCAAAACACCCATGATGATATTTCAGATTTTTTCAATTGCTGGGCCATAGTTAAAAAATAAAACATTTGTAGTTAACTACTTGTCTTTCCGGGAGATGTCACGTCCTGGTACTTGCGACCTTCCTCCTGGAGGACGTTTGCAGAATGGCTGCTGAAACGTTGGCCCCTGTGCCAGCAGTTACTGCCTCCGGCACCGGAAACATACACACTCACATCTGTAGTTGTTTCAGACTAGAGAAAATGTAGTATTTTCCTTACCTAAGTACTTATTTTTTTTACGAATAAATAAGTGTATACGGTCAGGATACGTGCGAAAACTGCACTTTGTAAATAATAATTGTATGAAAACTGAAAATTGATTTAACATAGCAACCAACTGCGAACACCCCCCGAAAGGTGGTTTACATTATAGGCCCGGTACCGTGCGGGAGAAACCATTCTAATATTGCTGAGCGTTGATATTAAAATGTACGTAAGATAAAATAGTTTCTTTAATTTTACCTTGAAATATAATTTCGTTATTTTTCCTTCAATTTAATATTACATTAATTTCGGCTTCTGCTCTTCTCTGTCCACCCATGCTATGGAGTGGGGGCACCCAATAGAACGAAATCTGCAAAATTATATAAGAACGTTCAAAAAGGTAGTATTTTGTAGAATGCAACCTAATAACGTATTCCAGGTACAACCTATTCCCATTCATTCCCCCACTGTCACCCAATCTATCCTTCACCTGTATCCGAACTGTCACTCATCATTGCCTCATTTGTCATCTACCCGTCCATCAAAACAGATCATCTGTCAGAATTTACCTGTTTTAAAAACAAAGGCCTAGGACGCATCGATTGTGATGTTATTCGCGATTTTAATGTGTTGCAATAATTTTTTTGTACCATGTTATCTGCAAAAATCTATTATTTCTACTGACCAAAACCTATCATCTTGTCCTTAGCGTATGATATATTAAGGATAGAAAGCTCAGTCATATAAAATACTGTTATGTTGAGAGGAAAAATTAAAACTAAAAAAGCATGTTTCTGGGCCATAGAGGAGTGTTGGTTGAGGAACCGTGGCCAAGAAACGTTCAAAAATATTATTTTTGATAGAGTTGTAGTGTAACTACTGATAGTCCATTTGGTTTAGGGAAAAGCGTTTTAACCATTTTATCCGGAGGTAGCCTTTACTTTGTGGAAATTTACTTGCTGTTAGCCTAATAACTTAATGTGTTCTTGAAATGAAAGGACATTTACAATAAAAATCAGTTCAATCAAATTTATCTGCCCCTCCAATGACTGATATTCTGATTGTCTCTACATCCGTGTGTTCACAGCTGAATGCTAATATTCCACTGCTCAAATCTGAAGGTTTTCTTAAATGTTAAAGCGGTGCTTTTCTCTGCTAATCAATGTAAACAGTTCGTCAAAGCATCCCTGCATATCGGTACATACTGACTTTTACACAATAACATTATCTTAAAACAAAATTATTTATTACACATTAAATCTATGCATGTGCAAGTGCATGTGCATGTACAATACTGAAATTTCTTGTCATAAATCATATCAAACGGTTGGTGCCATATAATGTTCCCACTAAAGCAACCAGATACTAACAGGCAGTGATGAGGGGAAAATTTTGTGCAAAGTACTATACTGTTGTGGCAAATGTTTATGGCCAATTCGTACAAAGGAAGTGGTTCTGTGCGTGGAACACAAACTGATAGTTCTGAGCATTCAGGAGAAAAAGCAAATAGCCTCACACCACACCCGAAGGGAGAGGCCATTAATCTCCCGTCAGGAGAAAAGCACAATTCCTTAATATACCATTTCCCCGCACTTAGTTCCTCGATAAAATGGGTCAACCTCGGATTGTATTGAAACATTCGATTCCTGTTTGCGCGGCCAGGGAAAGGAGCCAAGTGAGCCGATGCCCCCGCCCCCGCCCCTGCCCCGCCCTGCCCTGCGGCGGGCCCCCCGCAGTCATCCCAACTCCTTGCACCTGCAGTTTCCATCCAATTGCCATCTCCCGAGCTGTCATCAGAATGCACTTCCATACTGGCCTTGGCGAGGCTCTCCGTCTCTGATGCTTCCATGTCCTCGTCGTCTCCCTCTCCCTCTTCCTCTAGTCGTAGGCCAGAGAGCGTGATGGGCACCCCTTGCTGCGCCTCTGTGGTTGTCTGGAGGTCGGCCGCCGGCGCCGCGCCGCTGGGCCCGGCCACCGCCTCGCCCTGGGCCCCGCCCACGCCCTCGCCCTCGCCCTCGCCCTCGCCCTCGCCCTCGCCCTCGCCCTCGCCCTCGCCCTCGCCCTCGCCCACGCCCTCGCCCTCGCCCTCGCCCACGCCCTCGCCCTCGCCCTCGCCCTCGCCCAGCCCGCGGCCCTGGATGTCGTGCACGCACGTCCACTCGAGGCCCAGCGCGTCGCTGACGGCGCGCGACAGCGCCCCCGCGCCCTCCGGGTGCAGCGCCAGCGAGGACAACACGCTGGAGTCGTCCTCGCGCGGGAAGTCGGTGACGATCTCGACGCGGTTGCGCGCGCGCGCCGAGAAGAGCGCGTAGCTGGCGGCGGCGGTGCCCGCGCGGCGCAGGCGCGCGCGCCACGCGGCGGGCTCGAAGCCCCGCAGGTCCCGCGCCAGCGCGCGCACGTCCAGGTCGTGCACCACCATCAGGTAGCCCTTGGCGGTGGAGACGACCATCTTGGACGCGTCGCGCGTCAGGCGCATGCGCATCAGATCCGGCGCGTAGAACACCTTTTGGCACACGTCCTCCTCAGCGCTGTTGAAATCCCAAGTGCAAACGCTGCCGTCCAAGCCGGAGGTGACGAGCAAGCCGTCGTGCGGAGAGAGCTCCACGTCCTGCACGGAGTTGGAGTGGCCCTTCCAGGTGCGAATGTGCGTCTGGAGGTTCCCGCACGTCCACAGGGCCACCGTGCTGTCCGCGCTCCCCGTGGCGAACTTGCGCGAATCCACGAACTTCGCGTTTGTCACGCAATGGTGTGGGCGTTGTTCACAGCGCGAATCATCTTACGAGACAGCGGGTCAAACAATAGGATGCTGTGTTTTTCACAAGCTGCCACAATAAACGACCCATCCGGCGAGAACTCCAAATTGAGAATGCCGCCGTGACTTGCGCATCTTATGTGCCCTTGGTCCCACGAATGGTATGGAAAATATGTCGAATACAACGCCTTGAAAAATCGATCTGAATGTCCCAGGGGTAACTTTTGACCGAATTCTCTTTGCCGCAGCCAGGAAGGGCGAGCAACTTCTGCCGTCACTTTACTCATGCTCAAGGAATTCGAAATTGACGTTTCTGATCAGGTTCTGCGTCACTGGTACGCCCTGCTCACTTTCTGAATATTCGGAAGAGATATGTCGATAATGTAAAAAGATTATATTAAACCAAACCTTGGAGAGAGGTAACTGTATTAAAAGTGCAATCTTTATTGTTTCATCTCTCCAAACTTGTACGTAACACTGCCTAGTTCCTTTGCAACGACTGGCACTCGAATAGGCTCCTGTACATGCACGTGCACATGCACATGCCTGCTCCCTGGGTTGCGTTCTCAGCGGCGCAAGAGCTGTGCGCACGTCGGAGCTGGCGGCGGCGGCGGCGGCGGCTGCGGGCGGCGGCGGCTGCGGCGGCGGCGGCGACGGCGCAGGCGGCGGCTGAAACACACACACGCTGCACTCGACGCTTTTCCACGTCACAATTTCGTCTTGACGCTAAAATTGGTTTTCTGAGCCCACATACGAGGACTCAGCAAAATAGGTGAGATTAAAAAGGAAAAGATTCCACTCCCAGTAGTTTTGAGAAAAACAAAAAAAACTGTTTCTCGCCTGAATTGTCTGTCCATATTAAAAACTTACAATTTTTTATTTGTAAAGGAATGTTAGAGCCTACCATTCAATGTATAATAATGTTAATATTTTCATATCTTGGTCCATTCAAAGTTGAAAAAAGCTTTTACTTTCTAATCTCTGTGAGTGCGTCATTTCAATTTACAGTAAATGTTTTTATTATTATTATTATTATTATTATTTATTTTGTATTTTGTTATTATTCACTTACGTCAAAAACAGTTAAAAACTGTGTGGCGAGCTATGGGCAGAAGTGAAATTTGTGCATGTTTTCATAATTCTGTGATCTCTATCCTAAACCATATTCTAGTCGAATTTTTAATTCAGAAAAGAGCGTTTTTTTGACAAAGTTTTCTTGACAAAATATTCGCTCCTATATAATAAAATATATTTTCAAAGGCAAATTAGCTATAAATTTCTGCCCTTAACCCTCTTCATGTTTTACATGAAAAAATAATACTTTTTGCCGCGATAATATGGAAAACGATCATTTGAATAACTATATTTCCCACTGAAATTCAGAAAACGTGCACAAAGAATGAAATTACATTTATGTCCAGTAGCAAAACAAGGGACCATCTCAGCATTTGCTCAAAGGATCAGAGAAATTGGATGAAAAACCTGATCGATATGGGGGCAATCAACCCAGAAACGGTGGTACAATACTTGTTACAGGTTCTTTAGAATTATACAGTCCAAATGATAAATAATTACATTAACTATCATTGTTAAGATTAATGTTACTTTCCTTTCTGATGCTCGGACAGACATACAGACACACACACAGACACACACACACAGACACACACACACAGACCACACACAGACACACAGACACACACACAGACACACACACAGACACAGACACACAGACACACACACAGACACACACACAGACACACACTCACAGACACAGACACACAGACACACACACAGACACACACTCGCAGACACAGACACACACACAGTCCAAATGATAATAATTACATTAACTATCATTGTTAAGATTAATGTTACTTTCCTTTTTGATGCTCGGTATAGTCTCGAATTGTATAAAACAGTTATGCAGCAGAAAAAAAATTTACTTGGGACTTAAACTTTTCTATCGAATTTAATCGTTTAATGTCATCTGTCAAAGTGTTGTAGAGTAATGTACATGAACTGTATGTGAATTTTTTGTAGTGAGCTGTTGATACTGCCACCCGGTGAATATGATTACTACGTCGTGTGTTATACTTATAGACATCAGCGTTTGCTGAAATTATATTCCCGCCCTTAAGTAAGTCATTTTTGACAAAAACTACTGATTCGTAAATCAGGAGATAAGGTAATGGTAAAATTCCTATATTAATAAAGAGAGACTTACAAGGATCACGTGGGATGGATTTGCTTATTATTCGTATAATTCTTTTTTGTAATCTGAAAGTCTGGGAGCTATAACATGTGTTTCCCCAGAATATTATGCCATATCTCCAGTGGGAATGAACATTGGCAAAGTATTCACAACAAGCAGTATGAAGGCTGACGGAATTTGAAAGAATTCTGAACGCGTAGCATAATGAACTTAATTATGTGTAAGACCTAAAAATTTGTTACTTTAACATCAGTCAATGGCGCACCGTTCATTTTCAGTGGAGTACAGAATTTTTTATTTGAAATGGAAAACTGCATAGAGACAGTTTTCTTTTCATTTACTATTAATATGTTATTACGGAACCAATTTGAAACATCTGATATTGTACTATTTACGGTTTATTTGTTGCAAAGAATATTTGTATCATCCGCAAAGAGAACTGTTCTTCCGTTTCGAATCGCTAAGGGCATGTCATTTACGTATAATAGGAAGAGAATAGGGCCTAAAATCGATCCTTGCGGGACTTCACGTGCAATTGGCAAAGAACCGGAAAGGTATGTACATAAAGTTCTATCATTCCAGTAAGGTATTTCTACTCGCTGATATCATTGTGTAAGGTACGAACATAGCCAATCTAGAGCAATACCACGGATTCCATATGAAGGTAATTTTGAAAGTAAAATGTTATGATCAATGACGTCAAAAGTTTTTGAAAGATCTAAAAAGTATTCCAATTGTTGCTTCTTTTTGATCCAATGATGAGGCAACATCTTTAAGAAAAGAAAAAAATGTCTGTTTCCGTAGATTTTGATTTCCGGAATCCATGTTGGCAATTTGAAAACGCGTCGTGTTTATTGAGAAAGGTTTCCATTCGCACATAAAAAAGTCTCTCTAATATTTTTGAAAAAACTGACAAAAGAGAAATTGGCCGATAACTTTGAATTTCATTTTTGTTGCCTTTTTTGAAGAGCGGCTTAATCTTAGCTGTTTTAAAAATATCTGGAAAAATTCCTGTGCATTAGGATGCATTAAATATGTGAGTTAACGGGTGTATAATGGCTGGCGCGCACGTCTTTAACAAACATTCGGAAGTTCATCTAAACCGGTCGAATATTTATTTTTTATTTACCGATTATTTTGAGAATGGCATAGGAAGAGATTTCGGAAACGAACTTCGTGTCTAAGACTTTTAGGGAAACGTCAGATGTTGAATTTTGTGGCTGAAAACCCTTAGTGAGATCGACCAGCAATTCTCGAAAAGTATTGGTTAAAGAGACTAGCCACTGTTGCCGTATCGTTTACATCTCTATCGTTATCTTTTAAAACAACATTTTCTACAAGGTTTCTAGTTGATTTGGTCAAATTTTTACTATATCCCACATTGATTTTGTTTTGTTTTTTGAATTTAGAATATCCTGATCGTGTTTCATGATTTAGCCTGCCTTATGACTTTTCTTGACAATGATTTGTATTTTTTAAAGTAGAGGAGGAAATCTTGAGATACGTTATGATGCTTAGAAATGAAAGAAAGAACTCGTTTGTTTTTACATGATGTTCTAATCCCTTGTGTTATCCAAGAATTGCTTTTGCGTGAAATATTTAACTTTCTTTTCTGAAGAGGAAAGCAAGTGTTGAAATGAAAGCGTCATTAATTAAACGACCTTTATCGAAACGACTTTAATCGAACTTTAAAAAATTTTAAAATACTTACCTAAAATGTAACCTTTTTATATTTTTAATTAAAAATTTATCATATTTACAGTAAATACTGTTACAATTTTTCTTTCAAAAAACAAACTCTTGTTAGCAAAAATTCACCGTTTTCCGCAACACTATTACAATACCTACTCTTCTTACGAAGAAAGACCGAGAAAGTAAAAATCAATCTATGATACCTTCATTTACGAGGCGAGGCTCACGCCTGCTCTTCCGCCTGACCACTGAAAAGCCAACATGGCGTAAAGGACAAGTGAGGAAATGGAGGGGAACAGATTGGACCCGAATTTACTCGAACTGTTTTACTATGTCTTAGAACACCGACGCAGGTACGAAAAGAATCTTAAAACTTCATCTCAGAACCCTTTTGGTAGTGATAATGCTAAATGTACAACATGAGATGATCTTAACGCCATATTGCTCTATTCTTTTGTTTTTTAAAAAAATTACAAAACATCTATTTTCCTGACTTGTCTCTCATGTCGTTAATATTTACATTAGCGGCGATTTGTTTACATAATTATACTTATGAGTACACGTGCTTTAATAATTTCATATAAAGTTTCTCGAAAACTCAACCGTTTGCTGTGAAAACTAGCTTTAAATTCTGCATTTTCAGAAATGCTCAAACGCCATTTTCTCATAAATGGCTCCGAATTTTTTCTCAAAGTTTTCAAACTTGCTAGTGCTAATTGCACTATTTAATATGACGTTAAGTTCATTTTGGGATATCTTTTTGGTTTTTCAAAAATTACATAAATATGAAAGATCTCTCACACCGCTAATATGCACATTTCCAGCAAATTGTAAACACTATTATATTTGTGAGTTAGAATGCTTCAAATGGCTTCTTTCGAAGCTTTTCGAAAACTCAAAAGTTTCTATGAAATAGAGCTTCAAATTTCGAATTTACAGTGGCGTTTAAACGCCATTTTCTTAAAAATATCTCCAAATGCTTCAAAAAAATTGCCATTTAGGACGAGATTTTACTGTTTTTTAATATTCATAAAATAATATTTCCGTTCTACTATTAGGAAGCCGAAAAATTAAAGAAGATGTAAAAAATATTCTTTGGGCGGGCGATAGATGGCAGCTGGCCAGGGTATGTAGCAAGTCAAGTTTGTGCCATTCTGTAGCACCACTGAGTTTCTTCTAAAACCTGTGTGATGTAAAATGGGGTGTAATTCTTTATTCACTAGTATCAACTGATGGTTTCTTATAAATTGCTAAAACTATCGTATATGTATGATTACTTATACAAAAGATAGATCTCTTTAAAAAAATGATCATATTTTGACCGTATTGGTCAAAAACGTAAATAATAGGCGCTCCACAACGTTCAAAAGTGGCGCGCAGGTTGATGAATCGCTGCGGAACGAATCGGGCCGAGCCGTGAACGAGCGCCCGGAAGTGGTGAATTGGTCGGTCGGACCGCGCGAAAGGGCAGTTGGGAGTTGAGCAGCGAGAGGTGGAGACAGAGGTATGATGGCGACAAGAGAGCGAAGTGGTAACGAACAGATAAATCGAGAATAATCGGGACGGCTGGTGCTAACGGAAGGATAATTGTGGTGGACTTAACGATGATTGCGAGTAAGGATTGTGGTAAACTCAAGTGGAAAGGAATAATCACGAAATTTGACGAGAGAAGAGGACAGTGCACGGACACGTGGGCAATGCTGTTCAGTGATAGTCGGTGTAGCTGTGCGGATGCGGGATTATATGGTGGAGCCATGTGAGCTGAGACAGTAAATTCGTCGTGTGAAGAAGGAAACCGTGGTGAGGCGACGCCGGTGCGTGGGAACGGGCCGCCGGCGACACGTGGGCAGGCAGAACATCGTTGGCGCCAAGGTCACCTCTCGGCATCGGACGGAGCACGCGGCATCGCGTCGCGTAGAAGACGACGGTTGTGGAGGGCAGATAAGTAACAATAATTATGACAAAATAGAGGGGTAATCGAGTAGAATGCCAGTTCAGGGTGCTCACTGAGTAGTAAGGAGAGCAATGGTGTCTGTGGTGGTTCACGAACGGCATGCATTTTCCAGAGAAATGGAGATCATATAAATGGAAATGATAAATATAATGATAGGAAGATTCGGAGACGTATAGGATGAACCATTTAGTCTGTATTCAGTAAGAATTTGCGACCAAATCAAGGATGTAAATTATGTTAGTAATATGAAGATGTTTTGTTGTTTTTTTCTTAATAAATTCTGTTTCTGTGACGGTAGATTCTTTGAATTCAGGTAATGATGATTAAAGTACCCCCCTCAAAGAACCCCTGTGCCCACAATAAACATCACAAAAATTTATGATATGTGTACTCCTAAAACCAACAAGGGTAAGTACGGTCACAATATGTTATTACTTTTCAAAGTCAAAATATTACTGGGTGCTACAACAATGTATACAAATTTATAGTTAACACTAAAATAAATGCATAGAACGGTTGCAGTCATTTTCAAAGTATAATATTTACAGTCAAGATGATTTAAAGGCGGGAAAATAATTTTTACTTATTCAACTGCAGCCCCGTAGTCGCGAAAATCTGAAAGAAAATCACAACAATTTGTGTTTCAAGAGGAACCTACGAGATTTTTTCGAGTCTGTTCCAGGGTTTTAAGGCACAATAAAAATAATTTTTTGTTATTTTTTTCAAAAATATTTTTTGAATTTGAATTTGGACCTGAGAAAATACCGAAATATATTTTCTGATAGTATAAATTGTTTTTTAATTTATCATTTTTTAGCGAGATAAAATGTGTTAAAAAGCTAAGAGTAGTTTATAGATCGTTCAAATAGTTTACTGAATCAAAGTATCCTTTGTATTATAGACAATCGTAGATAAAATATGAAATATCTTAAATAAAATCAAAAAAATATCTGAATCAAGTTTTACGTAATTTGCTCTTTTGCATTATTCCTCGTGTCTAGATATTAAATGTTATTATTTGAAATCTTACCTTTTGAATTAGATTTATTTGGCTATTTTCATACTGGTAACTGCCAGTAATTTTTTTATTCTCTTTCCTTTGTCCCTCCCCACTTGTTCCCCCCTTCTCTTGGTTTCCTTCCTCGCCCCACTCCTCGCTGATCTCTCTTCTCCTTCAACTGAGAACTCCTCAAACAGACCCGAACCTCGTCACTGCGTCTTAGCCGCTAGTGCCACACAGGTGATCGTTGACTTGGACCTTTGGTCCTTCATTTTGGAAAACGCTGAGACAATGGGTCACTGCGGCCTATATGTTTGTCTGCACATAAGATGTGTATAAAACGTATTAACTATCATTAACTTTTTATAATGGACTTTGTGTGGCTATGGAACAAGGCGAGCATCAAAACCTCGCTGTACTTTGTACTTATGTTTTTATGCTTCACTTTAATTGAATCTAGTGAATAATTCGTGTTTCACAGATAGTGCCTGAAGAAGCGACACAAAAATTCGCGAAACATTGTACCGCGTTTTAAGAATGGAACATAAATACAAATGCCTTTTATTATAGCCTGTGTTGTCAGTCATTTATTAATTTCTGTTTTTATCTATGATTGTCTATAATACCAAGGATACTTTGAATCAATAAGATAGTGTTAAGTGAGCGAAAAAAATTGAAATAAAAAAACAGGGTTTTGGCAATAGAGGGGTGTGGGTGGTGGGACATTGTATGGCATGTCAGGTCGTCTTTGATTCTGGCTGAATGGGAGACGCGGCGCCTCAGGCACAGCTGTCGTTTCGGCCGCCCACTGCTTCCTCCATCATGGAGAAATGCCTACTAGAAATATATTCGCATTTCGCTTTCAGGAAGATTTCTGTATGACTGCTGAGACTTTGGTATCTCTGCCAAGGGGTGGTATGAATAAAAATGAGCATATGCTATTTACTCGCGTTTTCTGAGCAGATGCTCGGTAGCGTATGAATAAAATTTTCGAGAATATTCTTAAAGAATGACTAAATTCTCCAACTTGAGAAAATTCTCACTCTCCGAGGCTCGGTAGAGCATATGCTCTCATCCATATGAATAAAAACGGAGAATTTACTCCTTTCGTGAGCATATCCTCCGATTGTTTTGAGTCTGGTCTTGAGGTGCCTCACTTTTAAATGTGAGGTTATTGTACCTTTGTTGTAAGTAGTAATCTATCAAAAAATGACTTGTTTCGTGAATATAATAAACTAAAAGTAGCACGGCGCGGCGTCGGGATAAAACTTGCGGAGTTTGTTTTCGGAGAGAAACATTAAAAATTCGTCGTAACGCTTGTTTTCAGCCAATAAAAGATGGAAACTGGATGTGGCACTCGTTCATATCAAACGATATTGAAAGTATTTTTGTGAGTAGATCTTGATCTTTTCAGTAAGATGTTGGTAGAGATTTGTGCATTTGCCAGACATTCAACACTTTGAAAAACACGTTGAGGTTATGGGCCTTATAATCAAAATTGATCCAAATGAATGAAATTTATACAACTGGAAGAGAAAATTAACAAATAAAAATTAAGAACCAGAACAAATACACGTTTAGTTCCTCTGCACCTTGTATTCGTATAAAAATCTACGATATTTTCATATAAAAAACTAAGATATTTGGGGCTGAATAGATTAATACAACAAGATATTCAAGCAAAAATGTATGCAAATAAATGTGAATAGAACTACTGGCGTGAATCATGGGGGAAATAAAGATGTTACCCAGCCTGAATCTGCTTAATACTCCAGAATATGAAAAAGTTCAGACACTTACGAAATAAAGAAAATTAAGAATTCTAATACCTTGCTTATTTGAAATGAAGGTTATGGTTTTGTCCGTGTTTAATTACGCACTATATGATTAGGAAAGGGTTATGGCAACTATATAACTCTTCCTCGGGAGCGTGTTATCATAGAGATGCTCAGGAGATGCTTTAGGCAACTGAAATAACGCTTCCGCATTTCATTTGCTCCACTACGCGTGAAATTGAAGCTTAAGATCGAAATATACTCTTCACAATGCAACAACAATAGTTTTTATTAACAACTGCATGGGCAGCACGCACACGAGATAGTTTAAAACAAGTTGTATAACAGCGCGAATCGGAACAAAATCACACCAGCTGCGTAGACAAATGAGAATATCCTCAATTTTCCATGAGAATATACTCATCACTCGGAGAATATTTTTATTCATACGAAGTTGAGCAAATACTCATTGGTGGAAGAATTTTCTCAGAACAAATGCTCATGCTCGTGAGAAGATACTCTAAGCAAATGCTTCTTTATTATTCATACCACCCAAGGTCTCAGCATATCCCAGATAGCCATCGGTCGCGAAAGCCGAAGTTTTCATGGAAGTTTTTAAAATGAAAATCATGTTTAGAAAGGTAATTATAGTAATCTAAATTTTTCAAAATAAGAGTAGTTTCCTTGAGGGGGTTGCAAACGCATAATTTTAATTGCAGCAACTTTAGTTATGTGACGTCACTGGAACCAGCGTCGGGCGTGCTATCTTGTGTGAAATTTTGGTAAGGCGCATTTGCTTCCTACTATACAATGGTTATGCAAAAATCTAACTTGAAAAGATACTTATTTTTATTATTTTATTTCCTGTCCGATCACATAATATTAATATGATTCCTATAATTGATAATATAATTTGTCAGTGGCATTATAATATTCATGAGATGTTTTATTTTTACTTTAAAATTATATCATATATTAAAAGTGGGTAAATTTTTAATTGATAATATATATACATTTAATAATTATAATTTATTTGGAACAAAATTCCGGCCTTTAATGTTTTTCCTTTATGATAATATGGTCTTTATAAAATATTTTTGGTTGATTATTTGGAATTTTTAATGATTAGATACCTAAACGTGAGTCTAATATTTTCAGCAATCCTGTAGTATGTAGAGCTTTTGAAGAAAAACCTTCTTTGTAACCTGAATTTTTGTTATTAAGTACTTAGACATTAGGTATTTATTGTTGTCCGTTTCTTACATATCATGAGGACTTCTAGCGTTTGTGTCGCGTCTGGCGAAAAGTTCATTACCGCTGCTATCGCAGCCGATGGCTGCGTATTGATGATGAGTGAATCAGAATGAATAACCAAAAGTCTCACTAGATAGCGCGCCCGTCGCTGGTTCGAGTGCCATCACGTTCCCGAACCTGCTGCAAATTATAATTATGCGTTGCAAACGTGTGTTTAGATGTTTTGAAGCGTGTTTTTCTTTTGAGCCCAGTTTTACGTGTTGACTGAGTTTTCTTTTGAAATGAACAGTGTGTGACGAAGTCGTTAGAGTGATATCACGCGTAGAGCGTCTAGTTGGCATAAGAAGGTGAAGAAAGTTAAAATATTTAACATTCCTTCACGAAGATTAAACAGAATGATAATGTTGTTAATAATGTAGGTTGTGAGCTCAAAAGTGTTCTTCTGCTCCGGAAACTCCGCCTAGGGCCTCAAGACGAAAAGTCTATGGAGGTTGATGTAATGAAAATGGAAATGATATTAACAATGGTTTGAGAATAACAAACTCCCAAATGCCTTCTGAAGCTATTAGTAATACATTTCGTTGCTGTAAAAATTGTGGGAAATAAACGCTACGTTTAATGAATAATGGTTTAGTTTGCCAACAATAGGCTTAGTTCGTAGTTTGCATATCATTTGTGAAGGTTCCAAAAACTGCTCATGAATGTTTGCAAACATTTTCCCGTAACTTAAATTTCTGTGAAAAATTTACCTTTTTCTCAAAAACTGTTTGACGTACAATTTTCAAATTTTAGACATAGTTGCAAAGACGAATTTGTGTGTAAGTATTTTTTAAAATATTGTTTAGATTCTCCATAATGATTTATTAAACTCAAATTTTTTTACATCTAATAATATGACACGAATTCAATAATTATTTTTTAAACTACAACTAATGCCAAAATTTCCATACACTTAATGTATATTTGTAGTTAAGGAGCAGTTCTCACTATTTTTCAATGTGAGTGGTTTTCAAGAAAAGTGCACCTTTGTAAATTAAAATATTAAAAATTTCAAATGTTTATATAATAAACAATTTCTCTTTTTACCAAAAGTAATGATAAATATTTTTTTACACAATTTCTTAAGACTACAAAATTTCATTGCTTCACATCAAATTCTGACTGTTTAAAAAATTATAATCTACGTTCTGTTAATCCGCCTTCATCCCCCTTGAAATTTTCCACTGAAATTGAGAAACCCTTGCTTAAAAACATGGCATTGCTTTGATTTTTATTAAAACCTCCGGTATGAAGAGTCAAGTTTTTTATGTCTAGGAACCACTGATATATTGAACTAGCAGAATAGTTTAATTGATGAGGATAAGGGAAAGTGAATCGTGGTATCTATGCGATCAAGTTCAAATCCCAGCTCGAGCAATATTTTTTGCAGATTGAAAACCCTCACAGGGAAGGGAATTGGGTCAGTGAAGGGATTCTGAAGTTGGTGTTATCGCCTACCGCGATAAAATGTGCAATGCACTTCAAATGTGTGAATCTTTTACGGGCTAAACTAGTTAAGCAATTGTAATAAGTTATGTTTTTTGTAATGCCTACTGTAATTGGGGCTTTGCCCTGTTGTGGGTAATTAAATAAATAAATAATCTTTACACATAATTCCAGAAAGTATTGCCTGTATGACTTTTTATCTACAACAATTTGGTAGCAGAGCGTGCAGCATTCAATTTGAATTGTAAAAAGACACAGAAGAAGTGATTGGAGTTTAAACAAAATAAATCATGAAGAAAACGAACACCGAAATTCTGAAAGAAAGGGTCATAGTGAGATAAAGGAAAGTAAAGTCACTGACAATAAAACTGAAATGAATTTAAGAAGATCTAGTAGAGAAAGAAAACCTGTCTCAAGATATAATGCTGCTCAAATGTCATGTGAAAATATACCTAAGACATACGAAGAAGCTACGAATTTACAGTTTAATTAATAAAATCGTAACACGAAAAGGAGGGAATTGATGGAATACGTGTTACGAAGCAACGTGTGTTGTGTGGGGATTGACGATGTACAATTGTTTTTGTTTAGTAAGTCGAATAAGTGATTGTACGGTTGTTATAAAGATAGAACTTACGATGTGTACAAATTCATTTCAATAAATTAATGAATTATATTAAGACTTTTTATCTACAACAGCCTGTTGTAGAAGCACGAGTTATTATAGGATATTGTTTTCTGTATTACTCATAAAAATCCGATCCACCGGCTGTGTTTCAAAGAGTTCGTGGAATGAATTACTCCAATTTCTAATAGTTACATTCCACGGTCGTGTTATCGAATGTCACAGAGAACGAAATGCGAGAGTAGCTGTAAAAGAATAATGCGAGAGCATTATATTTCAGCAAGCCCCTGCCCATCTCTTCTGGCAATACTCTTTTTCTTTTACCAACTGTTACTTTTATTTTTTCCAAACCACACTTACGGATTGTCATTCGACGCACATTAATAATGAATACAGGTATATAAAACCCACCACACTTACTTACTGTCAACATTTCTGAAATAAATTTTACTAGTTTTTCAAACAATATACATATGAAATTATATGTGCTAGTTTTTCAGTCAATACACATATTAAATTAAATGGGCTAGTTTGGAAGACAATTTCATGAAAACTTTTAAGAAACTTAAATAAAAATGCTTTGTATTAGAAAATGATCACTAACAAGAAACGTGCGACAAAAAGAATAAAAATAAAAATTTGGCTGATTTAGATTAATTTCCGTATTGTTTCTTATAGAATTGTGTGCCTGCCGTTATACGACAGTTGACTCACTTGTTTAAAACATCGTTATGCATCTGAACATTTCCAAACTTTTCTTTAAAACAGCTACGAATAAGCCGCTCTTTGAAAAAAGCAACAAAACGAACTTCAAAATTATACGCCAGTTTCTCTTTTGTAAGGTTTTTCAAAAATATTAGCAATATATTTTATATATATATATATATATATATATATATATATATCAAATGTGGTAATATCAAAAATATTCCCACCCGGTGGTCGGGAGAGGGCAGGGCGTTGCGACCTGGCCCTCGGAGGGCCGGACGGGCCTCGCGGGCGGAGTAGCGGCGGCGGGACCAGTGACAGCCGATATGAACGACGGAGGATGTCAGCTGGGCCACTTTGGGCCGAACCGAACCGAACAGGGATGAAGGGAAGTCGGAAGAGCCAATTTGGGCCGAACTGAACCGACTAGGGGTGAGGGGAGGTTGGCAGGGCCAATTTGCGCCGATCTGAACGGACGAAAGAGCGGAAGGTCAGTACATACGGGCGACAAGCTAGTGTGTACCATTCGTCGCCCCCCCCGTGGAGATCAGGCCTTTACTGCTGAGATGCTCTTTCCATTGTGCTTCCGTGAACGCCAGCTGTCTGCGGCTAGGTGACAGCAGACAAGACGTCGGATTGGAAATATGAAAGAAGATTTAAGGAGAGACTTGTACCTTTGGTCCAGTGTACGACTGAACAGTTGTAACTTTTTGACATGTCAGTGGCATCTGGTGGTTGCCCTTCATGTTAGATGGTGAAGTTCGTGGAAAGGGTACTAGTGTTTTGATGTAAGTTTGTTAAAAACATGGAATTCTGACGCTACGTTTTTGTTTTCTACACCAAAAAGGAGACTTTTTTGTGTTTATGTTGGTAACAATGAACATATCAGACTAATCATTCGGATTGTCTATTATATTCTATATTATCTTTATATATGTTCATTTTTATTTCCTCGACTTCCTACGTTTAGGTAGTAAGGAGAAAGTAATGTAATACAGTGGCGGAAATCGGAAGTTAATAATACAAAATAATAATTGTAAAATAACATACATAATACGACTTTTCCTGCTGGGGAGCGCAGCAGGGCGGCGAAGGGTGTCAGGGCTCCCGGGGGCGGCGGGCAGCGCGGAGTCTCCTGAGAAGTAGAGCAGCGGATGAGAAGCGCTCAACAGGTGCAACTCAAAAGCATTTCACGCCCGTTCAGTGAGGTTCACCCTCAGCAGGTTTCGCATGGAAACAAAATGTGCTCTCATTCGTTGCTTAGTTTCGCGGGGGGGGTGAATACAGCGCTCCTCTAATGAAAGTCATGCTTGTACAAATAAAAATGTCTTTGTTTATTTGCATGTCAGAAAATACAACAACGTATTAAGGAAGAGTGAAACGTCTACCAAATTCTTTCTTCTAATATTGTGTATCTGAAAACGGCTACTGTTATTCACTGCGTCATGTGAGACGAAAATGAAGGATCGAGTAAAAGCGGCGAAGTTTGTTCTGGTGATCCGGACGGTGGCTCAAAAACTCTAAATGTGGTGTTCACGGGACACTATGCGCTGATCGAACGTTGCACGATGATTTGAGTTGAACTGGTCACGAATGAGCCTACAATGAATGACGAGAGACTCTTGCGCACCTATCACGGACTGTACGTGCCACCACTGAGAGTCGGCGACCTGGTCTCTTAGCACCGAGCGCAGGCGATTCGGGAATTGGTTGTCGCGTGTGGCCCTCAAGCCTTTGCGATCGGCAGTTCACCAGAGGGGCGCTGCGCTGCTTCGCCCCTATGGGAATTGTAAAGGCACAGGTGGCTCAGGGCATCAACTTCTCTAACTGCGGTGCCTGTGACCGGAAGGCCCCAGAGTTCGAGTCCCGAGGGTGGTAGGATTTTCGACACAAGCTTCATAGCTACAATAAACGCGCCACTGACCGCGCGCAGTATTTCCTTCCACTTCCTTCTTTCATCCCTCCCCGTTTCATACAGTTCCACTTATATGCACAATGCTGCACTCCTTGTCGAGAGGCCAGTTGGGACCTTAGAGCTTGCGCCGGTTTGGGCGGTACCCCGCGGGTGGAATGTACATTGTTGGGGAAAATCCCCGCAAGTCGTTGGGTCGGTCGGCGCCGGATCTCGCCGGATCCTGCGGCGCAAGACCACCGACAGCTCCTGCGATGAAACATGAACTAAACTACACTTACGTGACTAATTGATTGATTGATCCGTGTTTCCGGGCGCGTCAACTACTCAGGTCATTAGTCCCGTAACTCTAGTGTATGCTTTTCTCGGGAGGTGGCGATGATCTTTTTCCCCACTGGATAGCGAGATCTGGCGCCGACCTACCGTCGACTAGCGGGGTTTTCCCGGCATGGCGGGGCCCGGCATGTGTGGTAGTGTAGTGTACGTTAGTGTGTGTGTTCAAGAGGAGAGGACACGACAAGGAATAGGAAGGAAAGAGCGCGCGCGGTCCGTGGCCCGTTTGTTAGGGTACAGCTCCGGCATTTGCCTGGTGTTGGTGGGAGAAACCTCGGAAAACAACAGATCACAGCAGCCGGCCGCTAGAATTCTCCTCCAAACAGCGACAGAATTCGCCCTAGCTGACAGTGTCGAAAATCCTACCGCCGCCGTGGGGAGTGGAGTCCTAGGACCTCCCGGTCAGAGGGACTGCAGTGACATCAGGTTGATGCACTGAGCCATCTCTCCCGGTACGTGACTAATGACCTGAGTAGTTAACGCGCCCGGATCCATCCATCCGTCCATCGGCATCGTTCCCAGGTTGCGGCTGTCGCCCTGCTGCGCTTCCCGGCCTGGCGCTCCCGCCCACGCACGGCCGCGGGCACGTCTCCGCGGCGCTATCGCTTGTTGCTGATCATCGTCACGCGTGGCGGAATGAGCAACACTTCGGGCGTTCTTCCTCCATGAGTCGCGCCGCGCCGCGCCGCGCCGCGCCGCGCGCACCCGACCTCACGGTCCACTTCACGCCTCACACGAACGGCCCATTTCACTTTCCAGCTTCGAAACGCGTCCTTCCATTTCAGAAGACAATAAGCAGATATGATTTTGATCAACGCAGGTATACAGCTTAAGTAGAAATGAACGTCAATATATTATCAAAATATGAGAGCAATACAAGTTCAATATTTTCCAGACACTGTTCTCTATAATCTCGGGGAAATGTGTGTCTTATAAAAGAAATTTTGAAATAGAATTGGAGAATTTTGTAAACATACGTTTTTGACAGAGTTAATAATGACTAGTGAATTCTGCAGACCTACATGACGACGCAAAATCACCGGTGTCGTTTTGCACTGAATGAACAAAATAAGAAAGATAGCAACAGCGCCAACGTCAGAGGCTTGACTCA
Source organism: Acheta domesticus (assembly GCA_031308135.1). Taxonomy (NCBI): domain Eukaryota; kingdom Metazoa; phylum Arthropoda; class Insecta; order Orthoptera; family Gryllidae; genus Acheta; species Acheta domesticus. The sequence continues at coordinate 290,316,442 of JAHLJT010008446.1, read as the reverse complement.
TTTGGCTCTACGCAGCTCCTTCGATTTCCAGAGCAAAATTATTGACGCTACTTTGTGGGAAAAAAACTAGCAGGAAACGTAAGAATAGGGCCTACTCAGCAATCTTCGATTCGCGAAGCTTTCCAGCGGAAATGACGCATGCGCGAACAGATGGGAGGTACAAAATTTTTATCAAATTCAATTATTTCTGACGAATTTGAGTTATTACACCGAGCAAAACACCACTCAACCGTTCCAGAAATTTTAAGTATTAGATTGAAGGGGAATATCGACTATTGCGGGAATTAAATGTAATTCTCGTCGAAAAACGAAAGTGGGTAGTCATGTTTGCACGTCATCGCATGCGATCGCCCATACATTTTGAGAACGCCACTCAATTACTGTTGCTCTGGTTTACATCTTCAAAAACGTCGCACGTATTTCGAATATTGAAACCGGAATACATTGTTCAGGACGTCAGTTGATGTCACTACAGTGCTTCTGACCGGTAGATCTAGGTTCGAGTCCCCATGGTGGCAGGGTTTTCGACACTAGCTAGAGAAGTAAGTCGAATTCCTACTGTCTGGAGAACAATTCTAGCTGCTTTTCTGATTGGTACTTTTCTGTGGTGTCTTCGATCAACAGCAGGCGTATTCCGGAGCACTACCCTAACAACGTGCCACGGACCGCACGCGAACTCTCCTTCCTCTTCCTTGCCCTATCCTCACCCCCTTACTTTCACCCTAACACTTACATGCAGGGAGACCAGTGGGGATCTTAGAGTTGGTCCTGGCTGAAGAGGTGCCTCGCTGGTGGGAACTCCTCGTTGGGTAAAACTCCGCAAGCCAACGGCGGCGGATCTCACCATCCAGCGAGGGAAATGACCGCCACCTTCCGCGACAAAAGCGTGCACTACACTTAAGGGACTAACGACCTTTGCAGTTGACTCGCCCGGAATCATCAGTTAGTCACATCGAAGCATCAAAAGAATCCGCAGTAAATGCGGATTCGCGAAAGGTGTTGAGGCGACGACCTACCTGCTTCGCGGGACCGTTTTCTGCTGCTGCTACTGCTGCTGCTGCTACTACTGCTGTTGCTGCCTCTGGTCTGGGCTTCCCACTGCGCGCCTTCCGAGGAAGCTGCCAGTCCGCAGCAGCTGCTCTGGCCACGACGTCACGCGCCCGCCGCGCGCTCTGACGCCGGCGCCGCCAAACAGACCCCCCCCCCCTCATACGCTAGAAACGCTTCACTCGAGGCGATCTTGTATCGTTTCTTAGCGATGTTTTGCACACAAGTTTTTGTCCGCAGACAAAATCAGACAAAATGGTAGAATTTCGATGCCAGCTTTATCCAACAAGGGAAATGAATGAAAAACACAAAAGAGAAATTTCTTTTATCCCTAGGGAAATAGCAATGTTTGTCACCATCGTCATTAGCTTCAATTTTTCGTTTAAAAAAGAAAGTAATTGTCCTTCACGCGAGTCAAATCAACAGTCGCGGTCTTACGTTCTCATCGAAACCTTATGATTCTTGCGTTCTTAACGCTTCCCCTTTTCTTCACTTTTATTACAACGAGCAACTAATCTGCAACCAAGTGCTTTTAGTTGGATAAATCGCAAGCATTTTTAGCCATTGTAGTCGGAGATAATTTGTTTAGTAACATGTTTGAATGATCATGATTGTCGCATAAACTTACAAATAAGACAATTCATCGTAAGGCATCATTAATTTCGTTTTCCTAATCTTTGTTCCTATTGTGGCGAAATAATTTACTGAATAATGTTATCTATATTACTAATTTCGAATGCTCAGAAAAATGAAATAAAACTACGCTCTCTCCTGCCTTTGAGTGGCGTCTTAACCCATTAGTTCCCACACACAGAAATAATTATCAAATTAAGTTTTGTTTATACTTTTTGGGTTCAATTTAGTATTATAAAACACATAAGTTGTTTTTAAAATGTTATTTTATTCAGAAATATGAAAAACTAATACTGCGTTTGCGCAACTTTGGGAACACACCACAAGTATTACGAGTCATTCCTCATTCCATCTTAGTTTATTGAACAAAAAATTATCTAAATATGATTAATTCTTTCTTGAATATTATTCTAAAAGGAATAGAACTGATAAATACATAAAAATATAAATCATTTAAAATATACATGATACAATTATTTTTCTTTAAATTTTCTGAACCAATTTACATTGATTGGAACATTGCATTTTGAAGAATATAAAATTGTTTGTGACTTGCGGAGTCTATATCTTTTGATATTTTTATTATCTTTTTCAATTTTTGGGGTTACCACCAAACTTTTACTGCATCAGGCCATGCTTGATGGGTTTTTTACTTTTCTGTATACGCACGTATATACGGAGTAAAATACGTGGTGTAGGGAAAATTATGTAATGCTGCGAAAAATCGATTTCGAGATTTCAACGGAAATACAGGTTTTGGGGTCCCCCGAAAAAGTGGGTCTTTTCAAAACGTCCGTCCGTCCGTCCGTCCGTCTGTCCGTCTGTCCGTCTGTCCGTCTGTCCGTCTGTCCGTCTGTCCGTCTGTCCGTCTGTCCGTCTGTCCGTCTGTCCGTCTGTCCGTCTGTCCGTCTGTCCGTCTGTCCGTCTGTCCGTCTGTCCGTCTGTCCGTCTCTCCGTCTGTCCGTCTGTCCGTCTGTCCGTCTGTCCGTCTGTCCGTCTGTCCGTCTGTCCGTCTGTCCGTCTGTCCGTCTCTCCGTCTCTCCGTCTGTCCGTCTGTCCGTCTGTCCGTCTGTCCGTCTGTCCGTCTGTCCGTCTGTCCGTCTGTCTGTCTATCTGTCCGTCGGTCCGTCTGTCTGTCCGTCTGACCGTGTAAGAACAACACTAGCGCGTAAACCATACGTGCCATTTCTTCCAAAATGGATATTCCCCGATCGATCTGCGCCCACTCAAGGCGCCTCGATTATGAAAAACTTTCTTCAAAATTTGAGGGTACTTTACATGAAGCCCCTCGGACATTTTCAAAATTTTCTCAAAAAGGCTCCAAATTTTTTCTTTAAATTTCTTATAAGAATAGAATAAAATACACTTATTACGGTGGCATAGGTCCCATTTTCACGGTGAACTCTGAATTTCCGAAAATTGCCAAACTTTGAAATTTTTTCGGCGTCTTCCTAGAACTACAAAATTGAAGATGGAGATTTTTTCCTTCAAATACAATTGTTGTCCAAAGTGAGTTTTTCATTAAGGTCCTGTATATTTTCTGAAAATTGTAGTAGTTTTTGCGCAACATTGCATGCAATATTTGAAATTTAAAAAAATTACAAAAAGCAGATTTTCTCAAAAACGGCTCCAAATTTTTTCCTTAAACTTTTTGCAGGGATAGTGCTAAATGTGCTCTATGAGATGGCATAACGCCATATTCCTCTATTCTTTTGTTTTTTCAAAAATTGCAAAAATGTAGTTTTATTTACTTCTCTCTCACGTCGTTAATATTTACATTAGTGGAGATTTGTTCATATTATTATATTAATTAGTACATGTGATTTAAATAATGTGAAATAAAGTTTCTCGAAAATTGAATAGTTTCTGTGAAAACTAGCACAAAATTGCGCATTTTCAGAAACGCTCAAACGCAATTTTCTCAAAACTGGTTTCACATTTTTTGTTCAAACTTTTCGAACGGATAGTGCTAATCGCACTCTTTAATATGGCGTAAAGTTAATTTGGGGTATTTTTTGTTTTTTCAAAAGTACATAAATGTATTTTTTTTAAAAGTTCTTTCATACGGTTAAAATGCACATTTCCAGCAATTTGTAAACACTATTCAATTTGTGAGTGTAAGTGCTTCAAATGACTTCAAATGAAGGTTTTCGAAAACTCAAAAGTTTTCTGTAAAAAAGGAGCTTCAAATTTCGCATTTACAGTAGCACTAAACGCCATTTTCTTGAAAACGGCCTCAATTTTTTTAACCCATTTCTTCCCAAACAGTGAAATACTTAATTTATTTAATAAAGTTTAGTTAAATATTGATAAGAAGTCTCCAAAGATTGCAAAAACCAGTTTGCTAAAAATATTTTCATTCTTGGTTGAAGCTAGACGAAAGGTTGCGTTTACGCAACGTTGGGAGTTTTCCGGAAAGTGTACTTGCCGCTTTTTAAGGAAATGTCAGTATTTTGTCAGTTAATGTCTACTATTTTTAATGATACGCAAACAAAATTTCAATGTATTGATGAAGGTGTAACTCCAAATTGAATTTAAATGGTTTTGACATTTTTTATTCCAAAATTAGCCGATTCTTACGAACATTACGTTGTCTGCATGCTTTCGTATTATCACTAGCTTATATAATCATCATGGAACTTTTGTATTTCTCTCATTGTCAACTCACTATAATGCCCTAATTTTCAATGTGAGAATCAGATGGCAAATTACAATTTGTGTGCCAGATGGCAAATTACAATTTCGGTTTCGAGATCCATATTTTTATTAGTAGTCCCCCTCACTTCTAAGAAAAGTTCAATTTCGAAATCAATACAATTTATTTTCTGGTGTTAGAAGGTAAATATTTCTCGCCTTGCAGAGTCTCTAACAAAGCAAAATGTCTTTATGCTTCTTTATCATGCAATCACACACAACGTTTGTTTTGAATTTTTTTATTAGACTCGAACGATCTGATGCCATTTTCTCTCAGTTGCCACAATTACATTTGCGTAGAAATTGGCTTCTAATAGATGATAAAAATAGTCATACATACAGATGTTTGCCAAGAAACAGCAGTTTTTTTCTTTACCAAATTTCGTCAAATTGCAAATTAGTTCATCCAAGATCGAACATTTGTGATATTCTTTGATATTCCCCCATGAACATTAAATGTTTTCAAAAATAATTTATTCTCTGTTAGTACGCACCACATCATGAAACCAACCTCTCTCCGCTCTTTTCAGCTAAGTGTTGCTTCCGGTATGAAACTATCTGCACACAAGTACTGATAAATTCTGGCTAAACACTCCGGATTGCAAATGTCTTTTGTTCGTTCATCAAAAAATGGTATTTGTAGATCAAAAATCAATTTTGTAGATTTCTAATCATTACCTAAGGTGTTATTGACCAAAATGTAAAGATATCTTTTTTATTTCTTCAAAACTGTTTCAAAATTTTCTTTCTTTCGCGATTGGTATCTTCGAAAAACCATGCAAACTGTTTCGTATAGGAAGGTACACCTATGCCATGCCTTGTTTAGTGCCGAGAAAACTACAGATATTATGTAAATTGACATATCCGCCAACAGAACAATCCAAAGAGAGCATATTGTACCTAACATTACATCTCTTTTGAAATGTTAAGCCCCTACGAACTGTTAGTCGTGGCGCCATAGTGGAATTTGGCCGTTCCCAAATCTGCCGGAAAACTCCCAACGTTGCGTAAACGCAACACAAAATTTATTTGTCTATACAAATTGTTTTGAAAATCAGAGACTTATCAAACATTAATACTTTTATTTGTACATATTTTATCTTGTAGTGTGATACCAAAACGTCACATAGATCACCAATTTGAAGATCAAAAGACAGATATTGGAGAGGCGTGAAAATAGGACATGCGCCATTATGAAGAAAAAAAAAAATTGTGTATTTACGTAATGTATATTTATCAAATAAAAATAGTTTTAATGTCATTAAAGACTGTATTTACTGTAGAAAAAAAATTCAAAAGATTTCATCGAATGGTATAGGTAAAATAAAATAGTGAACATGGCGTTGCGTTTACGCAACGTTGGGAAGAAATGGGTTAACGAAAATTGCCATTTAGGGCAAGGTTTAACTGTTTCTTTAATATTCGTAAATTAATAGTTTTGCTCTACTATTGGGAAATCGAAAAATTAATAAAATGTTTGAGCGGCGATAGATGGCAGCTGTCAAAAGTATTTGCAAGTCCGTATAGCTAGCCGAGACCAAACGAAACAGAAAACTAATACGGGAAAGTCTGTGCCATTCTGTAGCACCACTAGTTTCATATCTGGTAACGCTGGAATTTGTAGATCGTTGTCAGGTTCTTCAATAGATGTTTACATGAATGTGAGATATTGCTCACAATTCGCAATTCTGTTAAATTTTCAGGCATTCCCAAAATATTCGTAAGACCATTACCATCAGCTTATCAAGAGATAATGTATGCGCAAAAAATTATAAATTGTTTTCAATTTTTATTCAAATGGTTAAAAAACGACCCCAGTTTGGCAAATTTGTCCTTTTTATCTAATCTACCATTACCTGTGACTATGCAGAACCTTTTTTACTTCTAGAAACCCGTTTCTAGACAGGTTTCTTCTTACAATTGGAAGTCATTTATCTTTATCTAAGCTCCAATACATTTTAGTTTGCGGTAGAGTATTATATCATGTCAAAATTAGAATTTCGAGAAATTGGTGCAATTCTGTACACGTCATATTGAAATTAAGGTCATTTTTATCACGCGTGTACTTTACAGAAAAATTTACAATCTAAGTAAATATTTAGTAATAAAAAGTTCAAACGGTTTCTGATCAGCTAGTGTTGCCATACGCGTTTTGCAAATGCTCTAACTTCATGTTCTATATCGGTACCCGACGAAAGCGAGGTGTTTCTTTTGTCCATTGGGGAGGCACTTCACACATGTTGTAAGTCTCTGCTCCTTCTCTACAAGTTCAAGAACCTTTTTCAGCATCTACTTCAGTTTGCTTTACTTTGTGCCTCAAATGTTCCAACTAGGTCAAGAAGTACCAACGCAGCATCATTATTTATTACGTTCCAAGGGTAAGAGAGTATTAACATATAAATTGCGGTCAACCTAATAAATCATCCTGAAAAATAATACCTGGATATCATCTCTATTTTCTTCATCAGTGAGACTGTCTAAATCCAGAGGGATTATTACATAATCCACATCTCTATTTTCTCGTACTTCGGTATCCAATTCTTCTAATAGATTTCCCCAGTAGTTGAATAACGTTTCTAATCCATTTACAAAATTGTGCACATCAAATGCAATTTGTCTAGCAGATTTGTACAATGTTATCAGCTTAGTTCAAAGACGAACTGGGGACGATAATGATGAATTCGAGCCGGGAGAAGTGAAGACTTGCACAAACCGCCATTCGCTCGAAGAGCAATGTAGCCTCGCGCGAGGTGCTCCAATGAGTTCCCAAAGATGCGTACGCGACATTACGTGTAACATTATAAAATAAGCACCAAAGGAAAATTCTAATGGAATATTTTCAAATCACATAGTTTTCGATGATTCAATATGTCATAAAAGTAAAGAATTTATTTAAAGTAATAATTTGAATATTTTTTGGGAAATAAAAAATACATCTGAAAAGTAGTGACGCGCCACATGTTTAAAAAATCTGCAATTCTTTCTTAAATGATAGCTTGTTAATACAATAATTTTTTGTTATAACCAAAAGTACATATGGTGCGAAAATGTTTAAAAAAACGATATTTAAGTTAACAATTGGAGAACATGAGATCGAAAAAATTGTTGCGTTTACGCATCTTTGGACTTAATGGGTTAATACCCAGGAACTCGGGACAAATACAAAAACAATGATATTTCAATTTTTACTAGAAAATGCAAATATTTGATTGTGTTAGTCTTCCTACTAATATGTCAAAAGTTAGAAAATCAAATTGCCGACTATTTGCGACTTCTATGGAACAAGAATCTCCTAGTTAAATACCAGTTTCAAGTGAGCTGGCGACAGTGAAGGGAATCGCCAAACTGCATTCCGCGGTTAATTTTCCCTCACCATCGCTTCCCTCTTTCACATTTCGTTACCTGAAAAGACAGCTCAACTACATCCTGTTTAGTCCATCCAGTGTTTCGGAAGGAATAAAAATTTTAGTTGTTGGATTTATAAGTAGCACATAAAGATGTCGCACCAGTCCAGAGGAAACTTCGAACACAGGTGATGATGGCAGATTCGTCGTCATTGTATATGTTAAGTCAGCGAAGAATGAAGATTTTCGTGATATGTGATTTCATGTTCTGTTTCCACAAACCTTGAAATGGTGATTTTCAAGGTTGGCAGTGCTCTAACGGCCGGTTTCACCAAATACTTTTAAGTGTGACTTACAAGGGGATGGTAAACTTTGTTATGTGGAAAGTGCATCTGATTTTTTTTTCACTTGAAGTAAATACCAGATGCACCTGCCGGAATGTTACGAGTACGTGCCGACCTTGCGAAAATTCGAGAATTCTCGCAAGGTACGGAATCACGGCTTCCCCTCGCAATCGTAGAATTTCCCCTGGAATTTCATCAGGTTCCGCGCATTTCGTTTAGCCATACTACGATTCGCTTCCGTAGTAACATAAAATTTGTTGTAAAAAGGTTATCCAAATCTTGATTGTGGAGCAAATGTTAACTACAGAGTCATCTTCGGATACGTAAATACGGGCACATAGTACAAATGAAGGGCATTTGCTTTCTCCACGTAATTGCAAATGTATGAACCGACTCGTGGTTAGAATACAGTTTATCTGTTTCCTTGGCATCTTTTCACGTACTTGTAACATTTCGCCCAGTTATTGTTCTTATTATGTAAAACCGAATTTAGAAATGTTTCTTGTGCAATCGTCTTCAACTCTAATAGCTCTTTTGTTAAAAAGCGAATATTTTGGTCATAATTGGTTCCTATTTTTCTCATATTGTATTTTTTCACTTTTCTTTTCAGCCGTTAATGTGTTCTTAATGATAGTCGGGACCCGGGTTACTTTTTTACATTTTGTGCAGAACAAAAGGCTCAAAACACTTACAAAGGTGTAGATGTCTAATTATGTTTAAATATCTAATGTCTAATAGTATTAATATCTAATAATAGACCAATTAGCTTAACAACAGTAGTATACAAACTGTTAGAACATCAAATTGCCGACTATTTGCGACATGTATTGAACAAGAATAATTTTCTAGTAGAACTCCAACACAGCTTTAAGCAGGCTATTCTTACGAAAGTCAGCTAGCAATCGGTTGTCAAGATATTGCCGATTCACTCAACTAAGGAGAAAGAATGGTGCAATCTTATTATTTAGGCAAATTAGGCATTTAGGCAAATAGGCATTTCTAAATCTTTTCATTCAGATTCTCACGATAGACTTCTTAATGAAGTTATCGAATTGGCAGTAGACCTGCGAGTAGCCATCTAGGGAATTTCTCCGCTGACGGTCACAAAGAGTTCGAATTGATGACTTTTGGCGTCTCTCGGGCAAGCGTGTTAGGGCCCCTCTATTTTATTATGTAGTACATTAATAATATTGGTAACGATATTTGATCGAAAATTTGCAAACAGAAACAAGAGGCCGAATTTCAATTGTTAATCATTAATTGTACGTAAAAAGACACCACGCCTGTGTGCCCTCTTCAAGGCCTACAGAAGGCAACCAGCGTGGATTATTATTTCCTTTAAGTCTCTCGCCTAGTGAGTTCATTTACATCAGCCACCAGGACCTTCTGAGAATCAAGGTGCCTGCTTCGCTCATAAATTCAGGCGGTCAGGATTCGAACTGAAGCTATATCATTAAAAACTTCTCAGCATGCATGTAGTGCTCAGGAGAACAGCTTTTTGCATTGTATGAATGTGCTAGCGTTTAAGAGTAGGCTTTTCAAACGATGAAATTAGTTTAGCAGGGATCAGTCCATTTGCAGAAATGGCCACACGATCTATATCAACAGAACCGCAACGTCTCTCAGTTCAATCGCCAAGCATGGTATTTCCGCTTCTTCTAGACAGTGGATGCAGCTATATTTCGGTCTAAAGAGATAATTGTGTCAACATTAATCCTTTTCCATGAAGTCTTTTCGACCTGTATCACGGCTGGTCTGTCGGCCATGACCCTGCGATCTGTGGTAATTGCAACATTCCGCAAGACCTTACACCCTTTTTTTTCCAAAACTGAATCCGGCTGGAACTTGTACTATGGGACCTTCTTCTGTACTATCTCAGACTTTGAACCCTGGGCGTCATGGCCTTCTATAGCAACGTCCTTTGCCGACTCAAGTATTCTGCTTGTGCCAAAGCAGAGCACCCGCCCATTATGTGTTGAAGGATTTCGCCTGGTTGATTAACCCTTTCCAGCCCAATGGGGCCAATTGGACCCATTACTATTGTTTTATATTTACTCGGCATCCACGATCGCCCACTATTTCAATATGGCACCATGGTTTGTTGTGTGTGTATAGAGTCAGTAAATGGCAACTTAGACTTGATTGTTGGACACGTGACATTCTACAGCATTGTTAACAACTGAGTGCCTGCCGCCATTGCATCAGCTGTGCTACACAAGAAAATAATAATAATTTCGAGGGAAAATATTGTTTTTTGCAGTCTGACAAAAATATATTGCAAATATACATGTAATATGGATAATAATATAAATTTGACTGTTACGTAGCGTTGAAATCTATTATGCTGTGACGTTATTAGTTTCGGGTTTCATATGGACCCAGTGGGAAGTTAGAGTAGTGTCTTCACAAAATGAAGTTATATGCGGGAAAACACAACTTGAAAATTACTTATATTACATGTGTACAATTACATGTGTATAATTATATATGTTTATACATAAACATATACACACATATCTACATATATATGTGCACATATACATATAAACATACATACACTTACACATATATGTACACATGTATACAGATATACGAGTATGTATGTATATAAATTTACACATATATATATATATATGTTTATATATGCTTATACACATATATATATATATATACATTCTCATATATACATATACACATATATGTTCATATATACATATACACATATACACGTATATATGTGAGTAATTCCATGTATATTACATGTGTATATATAAACATGCTCTACCCTATCTTCCCACTGGGTCCATATGGGCCCACCAAAAAATTTCAACTATGTAACAAAAATAACTTAAGAAACTCATTTGTGTGTGTTGTTGAGGGTATTTAGAAGCGATAAAGTAGAAATTAATTTGTTTGTTATTATGGAATGATTCTTGATGATCTAATATCAAGAATCATTCCATAATATTATTAATAGAGGTCAAGAAATCAAGCACGTGTAAATTTCAAGAGGACAAGATGGCGGACAAACGGGGATTCTTTAAGCACGTAGGCAATGTGTATGGTGAAAAGTTTTTTATCAATGACCTAATCTCAATAATCATTCCATAATATTATTAATAGAGGTCAAGAAATCAAGCACGTGTAAATTTTTTTGTTAATTACCCATATTTGGGCTGGAAAGGGGTTAAAAAGGCGGCATCGATCCCCTACACTCAAAATCCCTAATTGCATATCTTTGGTAATTGCGAGTTGGGGTTACTTCGTCCTGAATGAAAATGAAGAAGCCTTCTGTCACAGCAAAGAAAACCAGATTTTGTTAGCCAGGAGACTGACGACTTGTTCATAGCGTTCCCTTTGAGCTCAGCAGGAAAACTACCGTACAAACTCTCCTGTGCCCACTGACTTAGCCTATCATCTTTTTGTTTTATTTTGTCTCGCGAATCCGCCGTCATGGAGCCAGGTCGTGCTTCTCACCGAGGCTTAGACTTGATTATCGGGGCAGATGCACGTTACTTTTTCTATAGGGGGAATCGTCATTTTTATGACCCAGGGTTGTTAGCCCTAGAGAATGGGAAGAAATGATGATGGTAATGAATGACGAAATAGACATACACAAACATACAGACACACACAACACAACCATGCCCGAGGCGGGACTCGAACCAGTAATCCTTTGGTCCGAGACCGCTACTACATTACTGCCTTAGCGCTCTCGGCCAAGGGATTGGCACCATCTTTTTTTATCATTATTATTATTATCATTATTTATTATTTGTTATTATTGTCTATTATTATGAGTCGGCTGAAAATAAAATCTACCCCAGGTTGCAACCAGCTCCCTTAGGAGCAGCTCTAGAAACTCTCAGTGCCGCCACAATACTTTGCGCAAAATGTGGGCTGTTCCAAATAAAGCAATTTTTGCACTTCCCAGTCTTTTGTATTACCTACGAGTATAGCCTCCATGATAATCTAGCAGTGAAAAGAATTTTCACGGATGCCGAAGAGCACCTTCTCGTAGAATACATACAAGAAGCAACAAGGTTATAATATGGTCTTACCCTGAAAGACGTCACGAGTTTGGCATATGCGTTTGCAAAGGAAATCAAGAAAATATATCCACTTCAATGGGATAAACACCAAATCTCTGGAGAGATTTGGTTACTCCATTTCCAGAAACGACATAATAATAAACTATATTTATGCAAACCTGAAGCCACGAGCCTAGCTCATTCTGCAGCATTTAATAAGGCAAATGTTCAAACAACTTTTGAAAGTTTTAAAACTGCATTGGCCCAATGCCCACAACCTAAAGTGGTCTACATTTGGAATGTAGATGAAACGGGAAATTCTACAGTTCATGTGCCAGCGAAAATTTTGGTATCCAAATGTGTCAAACAAATTGGTGCAATGACCAGCGGAGAAAAAGGAAATACAGCAACGATGATGGCTGCTGTAAATGCAGGCGGTGGATTCATTCCTCCCATGCTCATAGTTCCGCGAGTCAGTTTCAAGAATTTTATGCTCTCTGGCGCTCCTAATAGGACGATTGATGAAGCTAACCCTTCAGAAGGGTCGAATGAAGCATTGTTTCTACAGATTTTTAAACACTTCAATATTTATACATTTCTTTACTTCAAACATTTCAATGCATTACTTACAATACTTTAAACATTTCAATGAATATGTGAAATCGTCAAAGTATCATCCCGTCATATTATTGCTTGACAAACACGAAAGCCATATTCAAATACCAGTTATAGAACTCGGAAGAAAACATGGCGTCATTCTTGTCACTTTCCATCCACACACCAGTCATATATTTCAGCATTTGGATAAGTTTGTATGTGGACCTTACAAGAAATACTTTAACAAAGTTGCAAATGAATAAATGTTGACACTTGGCCATGCCGGTAAACCTTTAACTATTTATGACATTGCTAGTCTTCTTGGAAAAGTTTTTCCACAAGCTTTTACACCCTCAAACATAATTCAAGGCTTCAGGAGCATCGGATTACATCCACTAAATGCAAATATAATTTAAAAAACATTAGTTTATGAAGAAAAAACACCAGATTGCTAAAACATTGTGACTCCATCTAAAACACCCAAAAGCTGAACCGATAAAGGAAGTTCGAAATGGTAGACAGAAAGGAAAGTCAAGGATTTTAACAGAAGTTCCAGAAAAGAAGATTGAAAAAATGAAGGCAGCAAGAGTACCAAAACACACACAGAAAAATAAGAAGATGAAAGAAAAGACTTTGTTAAGAAAAAATTAAAAAAAGAATCAGAAACGTCCGAAGATGAAACATTTTTTCTACAAGTCAGACACTTCGGAAGGGTTTTGTCTTCTCAGAAGGAATCAGAAAGCAACTATTTTCATGGAAGAAAACATAGAAGAGAATAGCCAGACAAATAATTATGAAGTTGGAAACGTTATTTTTATCTATGAACGCAAATATTTAGTTGGCCAAATAAAATCTGTCAATGCAGATGGCGTTCTAATAAAATCCATGCAAAAGTCTCTGAAGAACTGTAAATGGACAGGAACACATGATTTGAACTTATACCCTTGGTTTGTACCCTCAAAACCACTAGTTTTGATTTATAATTCAGTATTGTTTCTTCTTTACCTTTCTGTGCTTATTGATCTTGAATTTGGTCTTACGAATTCACCATTAAATATCTTTCTTTTCATATCAATTAAGAGTTAAATACTGAACGTTATTTAACTATTTAATCACATGTTGACGAATATTTTTAATTGCGTTTTTTCATCATTCACTGAACTCCCTGTATTTATTAATTTCAGGAACGGAGTAGAATTTCCTCTTGGAGTTCATTTTTTAGTGATTTTTATTTTCCCGTATACATTCGTATATACTGAGTAATATACGTAGGATAGGGAAAGTTATGTAATGCTGCGCGAAAAAACGCCGGATTTTCGACAGAAAAAATATTGTCTAGCCCTGATTACGAAAAAGTGGATAAATCCAGTTGCTAAATTAACAAAAAAATCTCTAACACGTGGTGTAGCCAGAATCTCAATTTTGGGGGTTCTTGATACCGAAAAATCAATTTAGAGCGAAACATGCGCGCGTCCGTCCGGTGTATGTGAACAACACTAGCGCCTAAACCATGTGTAGGAATTTTCCCAAATTGAAGAAACCCCTGTCGATCATGCCTGACTCGAAGCTCAGATTTTGAAAAGCGTCCATTAATTTTTGGGGGTACTATACTTGAAGCCCCTAGACATTTTTAAAACTTTCTGAAAAACAGTTCCAAATTTCTTCTTTAAATTTCTTGTAAGAATAGAGTAAAATACACTTATAAAGGTGGCATAGGTCCGATTTTCACGGTTAACTATGAATTTTCGAAAATTGCGGAAGTTAGAATTTACAACAGCGTCTTCCTACTAAAACAAAATTGAAGCCCTTCTTCCCCTTGGTCAATACAGACAGGCATGTCGAGGGATCATTTCGCGGGACATTCATCGTAAGTGCTGTACCCATCGTGATCTGTATTCATTTATTTTTCATTAATAGAAAATATATTAAGTTTCTGTCTTATATCTTCATTTTTTATTTTATCCATTAAGATGCAGCGTTTTCCTCCTCGGACAAATTTCGTTTCAGAGGCTTGTATTTTTATTTTATCTTGTTTTCTTACTGTCCATAATTCACGCCCGTAAAGCAGTTGTGGTACTGCCATGACTTTATAAAATTTTAATCTCTTTTCTAGTGTTATTGCAAAGGTATTTGTTAAACAAATGTATCTTCAGTGGAAAGACGCCGAATTTTTTTTATTTTTTTGCAAAATCAGGCATTGCAACGAACATGATGCCTGCAACATTCTCTTAAGCTTCATTTATACTATCTTAGGTCCCAATTTAATAAAAAACGTGCGGCTATTAAGAAAAAATGGTTCAAAGAAAATTAAAAATTGTCTTCCTGTGTCACAAATTTTTGCAAAAAATGATATTTTTGAAAAATTGAACATGACTTTATTTGAACACATGTTTTTATGAACACATTTCATTAAGAAAAAAACGTATCTTCATAATTGTAGTTGTAGGAAGTTGCCGAAATTTTTTTGAATTTTTTCAATTTTCCAAAAATCAAAGGTTACAACCAACATGAGACCTACGCCATTCTCTTAAATGACCTTTAGACTATCCAA
The DNA here is from genome assembly GCA_031308135.1 of Acheta domesticus. Taxonomy (NCBI): domain Eukaryota; kingdom Metazoa; phylum Arthropoda; class Insecta; order Orthoptera; family Gryllidae; genus Acheta; species Acheta domesticus. The sequence goes on along the minus strand of JAHLJT010008446.1, from coordinate 290,301,201 downwards.
CAACAAAATGTAGTTAAAATTGTTGGCGCCATTTTTTTGAAAAGTTTGGAAATGTCCCAGGGGCTTCATGTAAAGTACCCCCAAAATTAAAATATCGATTTCAAATTCAAGGGGCCACGAGATCAGTCAGATTGATTGGGGAGTATCAATTTTGGAGAAAATCAGGATTAAATAATTATCCTGATAATGAGATTGAATAATTATCCTGATATTTTATTAATAAGTTGATTAAATTGAGATTAAATGTAATAAATTCCAGGATCATGCTATTAACTCAAAAGTTGGTGGGGTTATGTCTAATGATGGTAATAAATACATTTGTTTGCCCTTTATCCCACAAATTCAAAAAAGTTTGAAAGATGAGCTAAAACACAAATTTGAGATTAATTTCATGAATAAAATGTGTAATAAGTATATTGCTGTGAATCTAAAAGACCGGAGGGATAAAATGAACCTTCAGAACATTGTCTATTGAATAAATTGTCGTCAATGTTCAAAACCGTACACTGGGCAAACGAAGAGAAAGTTGAAGATACGAGTATCTGAGTGCCAGTTTCTATAGTCATATGCGCAATGTAAATGAGATTTCAGATCGGCATAATTCAATAAGACACACCGGCTGGACAATGGTCATTCCATCAATTTTCAGATGTGTAAGTTCTGGAGACAGAACGGAATTATTTTTTTATATTGGTTTCCGAAACTCCTAATATAAAAACTTCAGACTCTCTCAATACTCAGGTTGAATTGAATATTTACTAATCTGTATGACTCTGGAACTTTTCAGATAAAAAATAGAAAACAATGGATTGTTGATTGCTAACACAGACTGTTTTCTTGTATTTAATGTTAGTCTTCATATATATCATTTTTTTAAATTTCCTCTAATGACGTTTTGTAACTCAAGTTCTGTTAAATGTCATATCTCGTGCAACGTTTATTGCAGCTTCTCCACTCTCCCTCTTCCTCACAACGGTTTTAAATGATCGGTTGCATTCTGTTCAGCCATGTAACAGTTATTCTGCACGTGCTTTGCACTCGTTTCGGTGCATATATGTATATATATATATATATATATATATATATATATATATATATATATATGTATTGTGACCGTACTTACCCTTGTCGGTTTCATGGGTGCACATATCATAAATTTTGTGATTGTTTATTTGGGCAGAGGGGTTCTTTGAGGGGGATACTTTAATCATCATTATCTGAGTTCAAAGAATCTATCATCACAGAAACAGGATTTATTAAGAAAAAAACATCTTCACATTAATAACATAATTTACATCATTGACCTAGTCGCAAATCCTTACTGAATACAGATTAAATGGTTTACACTATACATCTCCGACTATTCCTATCATCTTTACATTTATTATTCCCATTTATATAATCTCCATTTCTCTGAAAACTACATGCCATTCGTGAACCACTACAGGCACTGTTGCTCTCCTTACTACTCAGTGAGCATCCTGAACTTGCATCCTATATTCGATTACCCATCTATTCTTGTTCATAATTATTATTACTTATCTGCCTTCCACTTCCGTGGTCTTCCACGCGACGCGATGCCCGTTCGTTGCCGAGAGGTGACCTTGGCGCCAACGTTGTTCTGCATGCCCACGTGTCGCCGGCGGCCCGTTCTCGTACACCGGCGTCGTCTCACCACAATTTCCTTCTCCACACGACGAATTTACTGTCTCAGCTCACACGGCTCCACCATGTAATCCCGCATCCGCACAGCTACACCGACTACCACTGAACAGCATCGCCCACGTGTCCGTGCAATGTTCTCTTCTCTTGTCAAATTTCGTGATTATTCCTTCCAAACACGTTTACCACAATCCTCACTCGCAATCATCATTAAGTCTATCACAATTCTCCTTCCTTTAAAACCAGCCGTCCCGATTATTCTCGATTTATCCGTACATTACCACCTCACTCTCTTGTCGCCGTCACGCCTCTCTCCTCACTCTCGCTGCTCGCTCCCCAACCACCGCGTCCCGCGCGGTCTGACCGACCTCGGCCCGATTCATCCCGCAACGATTCATCAACTCGCGCGCCACTTTTGAACTTTGCCTAATATTACGCCTAATATTTACGTTTTGACCAACTCGGTCAATATATATATATATATATATATATACATATATATATATATACAGAGATTATATCGAGTAAACATTTTTGTTTGTTGAAAAATCTGTGGCCATATTCATTTAATAATATTGCCCTAAAAATACTTTGACCATTTTCTGCATTCCACAGAGTTTTGTTGTTTTGTCATTGGATCTGTAAACTCCTACTAACAAGAAAAGGCCAATGTAAGTTTGAAAAGTATGAGCTTCTAAAGTTTTCCATTTCGGTCCAAAAACCTTCGGTCGCCGACCTTCGAGATCAGTCATGTTCATGATCTCCCTTTGTATTGCTGGATTGAAAACTGTCTCGAACGCACTCTTGAGTTCTTTATTCTAGTACATGCATACCTGGTAACCCCATGGGTGGTCTTTATTGCGTTGGTACTCGTAGCTGTTTGTCGACCGTGCTGCGGGAAAGGAACTTACATCCTTTGTATTTTGCCATCTTTAGACGGTATATGTTCAGATGTTATTGTTTAAACAACGTACGCTGCAGAGTCATATAATTGTACATTTTCATAACAACACTTTCATAACAAGATAAGAAGATTATAACAAGATTTGCATTTTTTCCGCATTCCAAGAACAATCAACCGAATGAAAAATAAAAAACAACAATGATTCGCAAACCCACACTTCACTCGATGGCAATTACTGCTGCACAGTATATTGTAAGATGTATTTCTGTCAAGTCATAAGTGTCTTATTATTGACTCAAAGCTTATTTTCAGTATCGGAGAAGCTTTCCCAATGTTGTTTAGAACAGGGATATTTGGTCTATTTGAAGGTTCTGTATTACAATAATATTCGAGAAGACTATGGAATGTTTGATGTGCTGTTTTCCTCGTGTTCTTGTGTAGAGATAGAGTTGTCATTGTCGGATATCATTTGAAGGCTTTTTTAATGTCATTCACCGTCATCGCACAAGTATTATCATCGGGCCTTCCGTTAATTTCGACCGGGGAATTTTGATGTAATTCATGCCTAACTTCTCGACGTACGTTTTTCAATTTTGTTGGTATCAGATACTCACTCTTAATTATAACATTCCTTCTATCCACCAAATTCAGCTCGGTTAAGTCGATTTCTGGATGTGCGTTAGTATAGTTATGGAAGAAGTGATGTCTGTATCCTGGAAGTAAACTTTTGTGACACCGACTGACTCGGTAAATATTCCAATAACTTCCATATTCATATCTCGTGTCCACTTTATTCGGTTCTTTCCTTTCTCGGGCAGTCTTCTGGCGCCTGTGAGCAAACGGGCCAGCAGTTGGAGAGGCGCTAGATGTGCAGGCCTCCACGTCTTCCACGCTCGCTTGTTCTGGTTGAAGTTGGACTGTAGACTCAAAGAAAGTGACAGAGGTCCGCCTCATCAACTGCCATCGGCGGCGCGCAAACTGTCGTGTACATCGCCGACTCTGCACATGCCCTGGCGCCCCCCAGGCAGCGGCTCATATTCCGAGGCCTTACGACTTTTGACATGTCTCCATAGTTCTGTGGATATTGCCATTGCCCTGTTTGTCGTTTTTAATCGAAACAGCCCGTCTCCCGCTTGAGATGGCGAGCGCTCTGGCGTAGAATTGGACTTTGGGAGACGAGAGGGAATTGCGATGTATCGTATGACCCATCGCACATCGCCACCCCAGCGTCACGCCGCATTATCAGAAGCTCGGGCGAACGACAGGGCCTCCCGCCTTGCTTGATTCGTTCCGCCCAGCTGCGTATAAGGTTTCCAGGGAATCCCGAACTCAGAACAATAAATTTAACACTCTTTGTGTCTTCAACAAATGATAGACTTCTGGAACAACCGTATTAGGGACACGTGCGCCAGCACGTTGTACCATAATCCCTAAGGCCTAATAAAAACACAACTGTCACAGCAGGGAAGCCCCGCGTGCGTTTCCCCGATCGTGACAATGCCACCCAATGAGATGTCAGGAGGCGAAGGTCGCGACATGGCGATGCCCATCCTACCCAATCATGTAACCAAAAGAATAGAAGATTCTGGAACCTAGCAAACCGGCCTATCAAAACACTTAGCAGAAGCACGTGACAGAACTCATGCGCGATGCGAAAGGCAGGGGAACGAGGCCGTGTGAGCGGAGAACGCTCGAGAAAAGGGCTTTTTGTTGATTAACAGAAAAGTTACGGGAGAAAGTAGCAGCAGTGCGTGAGAGACGAAGATTGTTCCGATTGCTACGAGATCCGCCCAGCCTTCACTCAGCATCGGAATTTATTCCGCATGCCACCTGGGACTAAAGGGATCCACTAATCAATTACAAGGGTGCATAGCCAGACTTTTGGCTTTCAACGTCACATGCGGTCCAGGCGACGTTTGACGACCTAAGACGCGCGCCAGCTCCAAGTCATCGCTTCGCGGATGCTCATCGCCGACTTCTCGCGCGCCGAAGCATCCATCCCCGGGCACTGCGACCATCAGACGCACGTTTCCACCAACGCTCCAGCGTCGCCCCTGAGGGTTGGGCCGCGACAACCAATTGGTAGGAGAGCAATCCCGTTCGCGGTGACGTAACTGCAACATCATCACCATTATGTAAGTGTTCACCGTCATCACTTATGAGTAGCCTGTGAAAAACCGCCAAGAACTGTGTCTTGTTCTCACAAAAACAGATTTTTATCAATAAATGTTTCCCCGCCCCTTTTGCCGGGTGTCAAATTCAAATCTAAGAAAAGTGTATTATTACTACCATCAGCAAAAGCAAATGCAATCCTTCGACCCAGGACACTCACCCCTGAGACGCTCGACGCCGGCGAATGGATAGCAGGTAAGTGTGCATGCGCTTGGCGCCCTTCAAACAAATTCAGCGTGTGCTCCCTGCTGTCCGGGAACGACCGTCGCACCTTCAGCGTGACGGCGCTTCCAACTCTGTGATGTGACCCCCCCTGGTTTCATTACATAAATCGGCACCCGACGTGGGTGGTTCATTACAGAATATGGGAAAGGAAAAATAGAGTTCGGAAACCTTTCCACAGGAAAAATGGCTGGGGTTTAGGTAGCTGAGATAATTGAGCTACTCGATCCACCCACTTACTCCTATTGAAAAGGAAAGGTGGAATATGAAAGAGAGGATTTCTTGGTCAGGACAGCGGTCAGCACCCCTTCATAGGTAGGGGAAACCGGGCTGTTTGCGCAGCCCCTACCTTCCAGCTGGGTACTGCGGGCGATGGGGTCGCCAATTCGCCGTTATTATCATTATCATCATTATCATTATTATTATTATTATTATTATTATTATTATTATTATTATTATTATTATTACTACTATACGCGAATTCTTCCCAGTGATGGAAGACACTAAGTAAGAGACTCAACTTTTCATGAAGTTCTTCTTATTGTTCCAATAGGCTTTCATTAGGCTTTTATTATTATTATTATTATTATTATTATTATTATTATTGTTATCATCATGTTTCTCAACAATATTGGACATTACATAGTAACATTCAGATTCAAGACTCATGACAAACACTTGACACTTTGTTTGCTCCACCAGAACACAAATGAAATCAAATTTACATCTAAGAACACAAGTCAAATTAAATTTACAAATATGATATCACATAAAACAGCCACCAACATTTACTATCACCACTTCCACATACACACGGCACTCATTGGTCGTGCACGCTTGGTTGAATCGATTTCAGACACGTCTTATGAGACAAGTTCCTGTTATTCTGGTGCATTATCATACATCTATTTGTAAGCGATTTTACTTTATCGCCTTACTTTGTAAGTATAAAAGAGTAAGAATTGTAATTGTGAAGAAAAAATCAACGATTTTTCGACATACCTGAAATGTTGACCATTACAGAAATTGCAGAATTAATATCGTTGCTTTGTTTATGGAGTCACTCTAAAAGTAGTTTGTTTAAAATTTTTGATAAGCACACTATTCCTTTGGTATCGCTGAGTAGCTTCTTGCAAATTATTGAATACGTATTTTATTACTTTTTCATTTGTTGTGTAATTTCCAAGAAACCTCTTTTTTTGCTTATTATGATTTTTGTCGGGTACAGAACCAAAACGAAATTTCACGAAACGGAGAAAACGTTCGGTAGAAAAGTTACGTTTTTCCCCAGATGTGCACTACAAAATGCAAATGCAATACAATCTGCAATACAAAATGGGGGTTCCCATTAACTTTTTATTTCCCCCTCCCCTACCATCGGGGAGGCGGGGTAGGTCGAGTTTGATATCATTGGAAGGACCCCGTCGATTCGAACAACTTTCGTTACCCTCTTTTTCTTGATTCCCTGCGCACTTTTCAAGATACTCCCAAAGCCATTTTAAATGGAATACCCTGCATATTTAAAGTAGTCATGTTTTTGCGTGTTTATAGGAGCTTGGCAGTCTGCCAATCTGCAACTTCACAGTGCAATATTCTAATCTGAGTTTTGCAATATCCACGACAGAAAGATCAAAATCACTACCCATGGCGTTAAAATCACTAAACGTATACTATTTTCGTATTCTATTAGTGCGCCTTGGTTGCATGTGTGCGTTCACTGTTCCTTTCGACGCCTGCCAATGCTGGGAAGCGAAAGATAACACGCGTTGTGGCAGGTGCGTCATGCGCTCAGGAGCGCAGTTTTGCCGACCGCCTTCCCTACACTCGAAGCCTTAACACAAGGAAACAAGAGTTTAACAAGAGTTTAGATCAACATATTTGAAGGCTGGAAGAGATCATTCATTACTTAGACGACTGAACAACAGCAGGCACCATTACGAAATTTCTAACCGTGCACCCGTGACTCCTCTGCAGTTACAGACACCACATTTAGCCACAACACGGAACAAATTACTCTTTTCAATTATGTTACAGATTTCCCTCCCGTTGCAGTCCCCACAACTCTCGTGTGTACGTGTCATACACACGTACAAACCGACACAACAGACTAGGGAGCGCATCAGAACAAAGTCACGTTAAAGTCAGCTGGATTCCACATCACCTTTAAACAATATTCTGAGCCTAAAAACATTGACTCTGCCTTCCTTTTACTGACAGACACATTCAGAGGCGCTGCCGTTCGTAGGCAATAAGTTTTCCTCTTTTCCTCAAGTAGTAACATCTTATTTTAAAGGCTCTATTCTACGGTTCCCTTTCCTTACTTTGCGAGGTTTCCTCTCCAGCGGAATTGACGGATCGTCCCGCGCCACGCACTGGACGAGGACGCCAAGCCTCCTGTCGACTTCGGGGACTGTGTGCGCGGTCTCTTCACTGCATTTCCCGTCCTCCCGAATGGCGACCTCAGGGGTTATATTGCTCGCTCCCTGGCGCTCACTCACGTAGCTTCAGAGCTTCCATCCCGCATCTTGGAGGACGACTAGCGCTGCTGAACTCAAATCACGACTAGCGCTGCTGAACTTAATCAACATCATTTTTTTTTTCTTATATAGTATATACGTAGTATATACTACGTGTATACGTAGTATACGGAAAGTTATGTAATGCTGCACGAAAAAACGGCGGATTTTCGGCAGAAAAAATTCATTGACGGGCCTTGATAACGAAATGTGGGTAAATCCACTCGCTAAATTAAAAAATCCCTTAACACGTCGTGCAGCCAGAATCCGTTTTGTGGGTCCTTGATACTGAAAAACCGATTGAATGAAAAACGTCTGACCGTCCGGCTGTTTTTGTGTCTGTCTGTGAACAACGCTAGCGACTAAACCGTTCACCCGATTTTCTCCAAAATTGATATTCCCCAAAAGATCTGACGGATCTCGTGGACACTTCAATTGAAATCGATATTTTAATTTTGGGGGGAACTTTACATGAAGACCCCAGGACATTTTCAAAATTTTCAATTTCAACAATTTTGACTGAATTTTGTTGTTGGGATAGTCTAAAGTTCGTTTAAGAGAATGGCGCAGATCTCATGATGGTTGAAAACTAATGATGGTTGATCTCATGATGGTTGAAAACTAATTTTTAAATTGTAAAAATTTAAACCATTTTTCGTCGTCTTTCCTACAACTACATTTATGAAAATCGTATTTTTTCCTTGATAAAATGTGTTCTAAAAAATAGATCTTCAAATAAGGACACGTTCAATTTTTCAAAAACATGAGTATTTTTTGTGAAATTTTTTGTCAAACACAAGCAATTTTATTTTCTTTGAATCATTCTTTCTTAAAAGTCGCACAGCATATTTTTTTATTAAATTGAGACCTTAGATTGCATAAAAGAAGCTTAAGAGAATAGTGTAGGTTTCATGCCCATTGAAATACCTGATTATGCAAACTTTTAAAGAATTTTCAAATGTTCGGCCTCTTCCTACAACTACAATTGTGAATATGATTGTGAGGTTCATGAGTTTAGGTCAACTTAGTAATAAGACGTCTTGACCTAAACTCATGAACCTCACAATCATTACCACGGGACGAGAATAATTGAAGAAAATTGTGAATATACATTTGTTTCTCTTAATGCAATATGCTCCTCAAAACAGATCTTTACATAAGGTCATGTTGAATTTTTCCAAAATATTTTGGGGAGTAATTGGGCTTCAAAGTTGGTCGCC
>JAHLJT010008446.1:290195636-290292405 GCA_031308135.1 Acheta domesticus | reverse complement strand
TATCAACGTAAAAGTGTGCTTAAATGATTAAAATTCCGTTGCATGCAAATCCGTTGTACACTACATACTATAGTTTTCCTCAGGAAATATTTTGAAGAAGTAAGACATATATGATGGCTTGGACATACGATATGCTGCCCCTCTTAATTTGCAATCCACCAGCCGCCACTGGTATAATGCTAAGTAGAATTAAAGTATTTACCCCGTGCATTTTTATAAATAAAAAAAATCAAATTCAAACATTTTCCCAATAACTTATTTTTTCACCCTCTGGGCTCGTAGGTGTGCCTCTGTATACATGGACTATTAGACGTGAGAATGACAAATATAAAACCATTAAAAAATAATATCAGCAGCAATTTGGAATGAAATAGAATTGTCAATCGGCATTCTCAAAAAGAATATCTGTGACCAATAGCTTTTTAACCTTGAAGTGATATACACAATTGTTACGCACAAGAAACCAAAGATATTAATGTAGAAAAATATCTGTGGTATAATATGCCAGATACATTGCATTAAATTATAGTTCATTTTAATGATTTCCGTTCTTATCACCAATTGAGAGCTTTCTGAAGACTCGCAGGAGATTCAAAACGAAATATACGGTTCAGAAAAGGTTTTACAGGAAAAAGTAATGGAAAACACGAATTTGGATTATCTTCATATTTCGCATTTTGAGAAACCAGTGTTCTCGTATAATTACCCTAGGGAACTCACACAAAGCAAAATCTCACGATATTCCTTCTAACGTTTTCTGGATACAGCCACGCATAAGTACCCACAATTTGAAATTTAAAAAAATTGTTCTTTAGATATGCTGAAACATTTCTGTTAATCGTAGGTTCTAAACTAATGTTTATTTAGTTAATAATTGTAAAATTAGTTGAAACATTTTACTCGAATGAAACAAATGTCCAGCATTTTATTTTTAATATGTAGTGATTCATTTAACACAAGGAACCCATGAATAAATGTGTGTGTTAATATTAACCCGCTTTGCTCCTGGCGAGGGGGAGGCATCGGCAGGCAGGGGCGGGGGAGTGACACGACGCTGCTGAGAAGTTCATGCGGCTGCCGCCAGAATGCGCGCTGGTGCGCTTCTGTGAGCCCAGGGCGACGCCCCTCCGGGCTCCGCCCTCCTACGCCCCCGACCGGCTGCACTTCCTCGTTTTCCAAGAGGTTATTGTTTCATCACACATTCAAAATTGTTCCTTCGTTAACCATGCTATTGCCTGATTTCCTACGCAACGAAAATTGTACCTTATTATCCAGAAGAAATTTGTATATTGTACGGATATTTGTATTAGTAGTAGTAGCAGCAGCATATAGCTGGCTTTGAAACTGCATAACGCAGATGTTAAAACCCGAAGGTATCGGACATAAGACAGAACCCTCATCTCTATCACACAAACCGGTTGAGAAGGCTCAGGGTATCAATTGATGTGACTGCAGTGCCTCTGACCGGGAGATCCTAGTGCTCGAGTCCGGACGGGGCAGAATTTTCGACACTAGCTAAACAGCGGGTTGGATTCAGAAGCCGTCTGGAGAATTCTAGTGGACAGGCTGCTCTGATCAGTAGTTTTCCGTTGTTTTCTCCGATCAAAACCAGGTGATTGCCGGAACAGGACGCTAACAAAGGGTCAGACCGTGCGCGATCTCTTCATCTTCCTTGTCCCATCTTCTCCCCCTTTACATGCACACTAACACTTCCATGCATTACACTCCCACCCATGTCGGGAGACCAGTCGGGATCTTAGGGCTTCTCCCGGCTGGAGCGGCGTTGCACCGCTACTGGGAGACATCTGGATGGAAAAGCTCAGCAATCTGGCGTGCAAGTCGGCGCCACGACGGATGCACTACAAATGCTCTGCGCTTCGGGACTAATGACCATAGCAGCTGACGACCTCGGAAACACGAAATAACCAATCTGTCATAAACTGCAATGTTACGAAGAGCGTGTGAAATGCTTTCTTTTCCTATCTTCGTAAGAAAAGCAAGTATTGCAATTATGCGTCGGAAAACGTCCATTTTTGACAGAAAACTCTTATTGTCGGGCACTTGTGAAAAGAAATAGATAAATCTTGTTCCTATATGTAGTATTACGTGCTATAATACATAAGCATACAAGTTTTATGGTTGCTGGATATCCAAAAGTCTGTCCGTTTGTTCGTATGTGTCGGACACTCTGACCGTCCGTCCGTCCGTCAGACTGTGGTGACCGCTACTTCCGTTCAGAGGATTATCCCAAAATTCCCTCGAATCTAATCGATATCGTCCTGAGAATTTGAAATGGATTCTTTTTATTTTGGGGTGTTTTTGGGTGCGCCATGTGGGTTCCTTGTCAAGATTCGTGCACCATGTGTGCACGACGTCGGGGTACAAGAATAAATGATCAACAAGAAACATTAATTCCTGGTGTCCATTGAAGAACGATCCTAAATGGACCCTACCTACATCCAGCGTTGTATCTCAAAATCATTAATAAAGGATCAACCGGAAAACAACAACAAACTATACATTATTATTGTTATTATTTGCGTATCGGCCATTTCTGACGACACTACTCTTCTCCTCCGAGGCTCAGTCATATTCTCTCCAGGAGAGAGATTAACGTGTGTCATTATGGGGATGAGTTTTCGGCTGTATCCCTTGGTAAGACAAGCCTTGAATTATGAATTATGAGGTGATAGGGTGTTGATGACAGATGACCGTGGCCTCTTTGGATCAACCCAGCATTCGCCTGTATGACTGACGGAAACCACGAAAACCCCGCTTAGGATGGCCGACCCGGGGATCGAACCCGGGCCTCCTGACAACGAAGACAGCGCGCTACGCCCTGGTTCATTATTATTATTATTATTATTATTATTATTATTATTAATCCGAATTTTTCATTCTCTGCACTATGTGCAGGAACATTTAAATGACCATTGCAGGTGTAGGCTTAATCCGTCTCGCAGAGACAAGACACGAAACGAATGTTACTCTTGACATTTCAATCAATCGTGTCCCAATCAGTTGTAAATCCCAGGAATTCTCTTACTATTATACAGCTGTCCAGTATTACTGCTTTCTCCATTTGTTCTACGCATGAGAATGGTCATTCCAACACTTGAATTGCATGCACTGTGTGTTTTGGTACTAATCCTGTGGTGGACATTGTTATTGGTTGTTTGTCTGTATTCTGAAGTTTCCATTGATGGCGAAGCTCTAGAGTCAACGGTACATATTTCTGAATTTTGAAGCTGTGAACAAATTCTTGATTGTTATTGTTGACGACTGCCAAATCGTTGGCTATTTTCTTGAGCTTGTTCGAAATTGTGTATCTGTAATAATCCATCTGTCCCAGTACAGCTTTCATTCTTCATTTTCCAAGACTGTAGGAGGATGATATTGTAATAAGGGACATCATAGGACTCAAGTCCGTATTTTATTACTAGTCGTCCTTGAATTATTTTCCCCATATTATCGTGCCTAACTTTATAGGCAGTGGAAGCCAACAGACTACAACTGGCAAGGATGTGCTGTATGTTTTCATGCTGTGCACCGCATCTTCTACATTCATCACTTAATACGGAGGTGTCTCTTATTATATATAGTAAGTAATTTCTTGATGCAATAACCTGGTCTTGAATGGCTATCATTAAAGCCTTCTGTCTCTGGGTACACTAAACCACGTGACAACCACCAGTTAGAAACTTTAAAATCTATGTTCTGGCCTGATAGTTCATTGGGATGTCTACCATGTAACACTTTTCGACGCTGGTGTGCTCTGGTTGAAACTGAGCATTTGCAAGATTTAAGGGGATGATACTGAAACCAGCCACTACTATTGCCTTATGCAGTATCGATGTTTCTGTCCTCTCAAGAGAGTACTTTCTCCTAAAGAGATTTGGTTGGCATTACTGTTGGATATATTTCTAATGCGTCGACCTCCTTTTTCACGAGGTAGATTGAACCTTCAGTCCAGTTCAATTTGTTCAGGGTTTCTTGTTCCTTCGGGAACTCTTCTCTTGCTCGCTGGTCTAATTTGCTCACGTTTCATGAGAGGTTTCATCTTTTTTTCCAGTACAATTTCCTGCGTCTTATTTCGTTTTGCCGAACTCTGTATGTTTGTGGTCACTGAGAGTGACGTCTTCTAGAACCTCCCAGTTGTATATTAGACCCGCGGTCTTCCTTGAGGATAGGGTCATGTCTATGACTGATCTCGAGATGTATTTCGCGCAGGTTGCTACTCCTCCGTGTTTAAAACCACGAGTTTCTTTCCTTGCTATCATGTCTGTGACAAGACACTCTCTTCTGTCGCTTCGTGGTGATTCCAAATCAGATGATTTCGCATTGAAGTCTCCCACTATTAAGACTTCTCTTGTGGCGGTGAGCATGCTATATTCTAGGTTACTCAGTTCCATCTCGAATCTATCGAGGGGATCATTCGGCGGATAGAAGCAGCTGTAGATTCGAACCCCACTTACTTCAATATATACAAACTCTTTGTTCTTTTTCTTCGAATCTTCGGATTCTTAGATCAGGGTTAGAAATGAGGAGACCCTATTTACCTACTAGGTCCTTATTTATTTGCAGTTATTCCAGCTCCATTGTCTCTTTAGTTTTCCTAGCGCGTAATGGAACGACGTCCAATGATTGCTGCCCGGATGATGGCGGTTCGCATTGTCCGTGCAGGATAGGCAGACAGGTCCACTCTTTATGTTAATGTCCTAATTATCTACAGTTCCCCTAGAGATACCTCCTGTTGAGGCCATTGCATTTTTGACATATGGTTCTATGTGTGGCATCTGTAGCATCTGATCACCTTCCGCACAGTGACACCACAGTAGACCATGCCTATTGCGATTTTCTGGTTGTGGAGTTCTGCGGCAACTTGACTATTACCAACTGTAGACCGTGATAGCCTGCACGTTAGGACTAGTACATCCGCTTTACTTTCCAGAGTACATTTGAAGATGTTGTGGAATTCTGTTTTTCCTTTCTCTTGTAGAACGAATAGGTATTCACATTTTCTCGTTTTTCTCACTATCTTGAATCTTCTCCATCCTCTTTGGGATTAATTTTTTGGGCTGATTTCTTTAAAGATATCAGCATATGCCATGCCTCTTTTGCGGCCACTTTGATAATATCGTTTCTATTTCTTCGCTCTTCTTTATCGAGATCAGTAGTCTTCTTGATCGCTTTCCGCAGGGATGTTCTTATGCTTCGTTTCTTCCATGAGTTTGTGGCTACATCGTCTTTCCTTGCTATGTCGCATTCGAAAATTTACTTCTTGTAGCCAACCTTCTGTCGAGGTGCATTTGTTTCCTTTGGCCGTGTTTGTTTTTGTTTTTTTTAGCACCGTTTCTTGTCACTTATTAACGCCGTGTGTCTCCTTGCTGCACGCATGTTCTGGAACTGATCCAGTTTAAATAATCATGCTGCTCTTCTCCGTAAGTATTTCAAATAGGGCCATGGTCTCACTTATTCTGCTTTCACGGTTTTGTAAATATTGCGTGCAAATATCATATACCTGAATATCACGGCAAAGTGTCGCTCTTTTGCATAGGTCAGTGTCGATACCACAATTCTACAACTTACTATAGTCGTGAAAAAATAGCGATTCGTTCAAGGGTATTTTACACTGTATTGTTGTCTATAATTTTCTGCGTCCTTAAGATTCTGTTGTAAGGTTTGTGCGGGACAGAAATTTGTTATATTTGTATACATATCTCATATTTTAAGTATGTGCTGTCAACAAAATTAGGATAGGATGTCCAGAATAGCAATAAAATATTACCTTTAACCCTTAAAATTAACTAACCTGGAACCTACAAAACGTTGTGGAATTAGAATGACATGTGGTGGTTCTGGCGGTACAACTACGTAGTTTTCGCGAGGCGCAATTATATTTTGCAATTAGAGTAAGTGATATTAGGTATTTATGAAAATTGAATTTGCATAATACAGCTACATCGAATAAGCTTCTCTATATGGATTTCGTTTTGTTTCCGATAACTCACTCTTTGACTGTTCGTGAACGCATTATTCCTGTATATAAATATGCAAATTAATATTTTTTTGTTCTTAACGACAAATCAAAATTTTTCAGACACGTGCGACAAAAATACATGAATAGAAAAGGCTAAAAAAAGGCAATACATAGACATTTTGAAAGTATGTGTCATTCTTGCGAAAAGTATCTCGCGCCCACTTGAAGCAATGCACCGGGAGAGATGGCTCACTGCAACTAATGTCATCGCAGTGTTTCTACTTTCGGGTCCTGACGGCGGCAGGATTTTTGACGCTACTTGTCAACTAGATCGAGTTCAGTCGCTGTCTCGAGAAGAATTCTAGCGGCCAGCTGCTCTGATCGGTAGTTTTCAGTGGTTTCTCCGATCAACACCACGCGAATACCTAAAAATCAAGCCACGGACAGCGCGTGATCTTTCCTTCCTCTTCCTTGTCCTATCCTCACCCGTTACACATTTACACTAACATGCACTACACAACCACACATCCCGAGAGATCGGTCGGGGGCCTAGAGCTTCTCCCGGCTGGGGCGGTGCCACGCTGGTGAGAGACACTTGGTTGGGGAAAACTCCCCTAGTCGACGGTAGGTCGTCGCTGGATCTCGGCATCCAAGCGAAGGAAGATCACCGCCCCTCCGGATGAAAAACCATGTACTACGCTTTTGGGACTAATGACCCCAGTAGTTGACGCGCCCGGAATCACTAAAAATCAATCAATCAATCATTGAAGCAATACTCCAAGTTCTTTGGAACGGTGAAGCCCGCTGGGTGGGCGTGGCACCCTGAGCGCGTGCAGGAGCTTTTCCTCTGCGAGGACCAACGGAGCCACAGCCAGCCAAAGCGGGCGACGCCGAGAGGTTGCGGTTGCAGCCGACGACTAGCGACTGCTCGCGCGCTCTGTTGGTTGGGTGAGCACGTCGGGCGGCGCCGAGGGCCTCCATTTCAAGGGCATTTCAAGGGCTTGTTTCAGAAACAACCAAAATCACTGACAAGGAACTTTTCAGTACGGACAAAAAACCTTCAAATGCGGCTATATTTGTTAGAAACATTTTGTCAACTTTTTTTAGAAGTTGTTTTCGGCATATTTTATAGAATTATTGTCTTATTTAGCAAAACGTTCAATTCCATTTTCTTTATTTTTTGCTAAAAAGCAAGGTTGACTCACGTGGTTTCTGAAATAAACCAAACTGAGACAAAAAAAGTATTGTCATTCATTAACTCTGAAATATATCTTTATCTGAACATCTTAGTTCCAAGAAATTGTTACAATTAACTAATTATTTCCGTAATTAATTATTAACACTGCCTAGTTTTGTAATTCTGCAGAGAACGCACTTACTTCTTCCTCGTGGGGGATATACTAGTACTCTTTTATCTGTTTGATGCCATCACTTGATTTTTACATTGTCGCACTTACTTTGTAAGAAGACAAATTTATGTAATTGTTCTCCTGACCAATGTTACTCGTGGCATTTTCATACATACAAATACATTTTTAGGAACTTCTTTCAACACTTTTTTTTCCATTTTGCAGATTTGTGTACAGATCTCCCGCACGAAGCCTGAGGTAAATACATAAAACTGATAATTATCATTTATATACATACATCGTGTTAAAATAACAGGTCATCGGTTATTACACACGGTCTTGATGATTCAAAGTTATCAGAACTTATGTCATGTAAGATGAACTCCCTTCCAATTCACTCGATAGAAAGCTGTGTAATGCATATTCCAGCCAGAGTGAGATATGCAATTCCAAAGGAATGAAAACGCGCTGCCACCTCGTAGACCTGCTTGCGGAGGTGGGGTGAAGGACGCTTCCGCGCATTAAAAATGCACCCTCTGCTCGCAAGGGTTGGACGCTGCGCACGTGCAACGCAAGATGGCGGAGGCGCGGGCCGCCGCTGCCACGCGCATCTCTGGACCGCTCTGCATACGCATAGCACACGCGCTACGCACTACTGCTACGCATAGCACACGCGCTCAGCAGCTGAGCGGCCTGCGAGGAGCATCGCGGCGCGGCCACCACATGGCAGTGATATCGGAGGCAGATGGAGCACAGGTCTCCCGCAATTTTCTCCATGAGGGAAGGATCAGCCGACGCATTTCGAAACGGCAAACGCTTCCTCGTGCACAGCAGCCCAATCTGACCCGGGCCAGGAGGAACCTCACACCACGAGTTGTGAAGCAGTGGAATATGGATGAATGCTCAGGGCTCTTTTTACTCTTTTAGAGACCTTCATGTTTTTCTTCTGGTTGGCTGATGTTGTATTGCTGTTTTGTTTGTAATCGCATTGTATAGCTTTCTAACAATAAATGATGTCGCAATTCTGTGGATCACACCGCACACCGTTTGTAACTCTTTCCCTTTGCGTAGTTCTCCGATAGGGCGTAATGCCGTGAAATATGACAAGGCGAAGTATTTGCTGGCGCTTGGTTGGGGGGCGGGGACGGGGGCGGGGCGCACCGGTCCGGCGGAAAGCCGCGTGGCGTGGGAGGGGGGCGCTGTCCGCACAGCGAAGCCGGCCACTCCAGAGGCGAGTTCACGACCGCGCTCCCAGTCGGCCCGCGAGACCCCGCCCCCCCGCCCCGCCCCCGCCGCTCAGACGTAAGTTAGGACGGAGACTGCACGGCTCAGAGCGGCTCAACAGCGGCTCAGCGCCCGCGCCGCATCGCCGTCCGCCCGCCCCCGCCGCCCCCGCGCTACCTGCGCGCCACCGCCCCCCCCGGGTGGTGGATCCGCGCTCTCGCCTACGCGTAGCCCACGTGGCACCTGCCACTAGTCGCTCTGCTTCCAGAAATCACCACCAACTCTCTCATAACAAACAGGAATGGAAGGAGGATCACGTACAAATACACGGCAAAATAATAACATTCAAACTGTGAAATCTACTCAAAATGTGTCCCTGTTCAATTTGCCCTCACAGTCTGGACCCTTCAAAATATTCCGCCATGAAGAGATCATTCACCCACTAATTTGACGCCGCAAAACATGTTGGCGATCATCGATGTATTGCTTCCTTGCATCGTTGCATTGGATTGACGGGTTTCTAACTGATACATTTATTTTTTAAATCTATTAGTTTTAATGTTTAGCCTTGAAGAAGTCTTCTCACAGCAAACGTGTTTCCTCTCGTTTCAGCCAGATGCTGCATTAACCATTACAAATCTCATATGATCAGCTATGGTGTATGCATAAATGAGGCGGGAAGCAAATGAGAGTATATAACAAAATTGAGAAATCAAAGATTTCTGGGTCCAATTGTAGCCTGAAGTGCCCTGTATTTCGTGGCGAAGGAATGCAAGAGCATTCACTGATTTGTGCTGCTTTTAGCGGGGTTTCTAAAAACGACGAAATGAAACGTGTCTGGTGGCACAGGTCTACTAGTGCAGTTGCACACCTTTGGATTCAGCTTTGGTAATAGCTTCGCACATCACGCAAATTCTCTGCAGTTTTATTACTAAAAATAGTTTTTATGTAGACTGACAATGAAAGTTTGTAATTTGTATGACAAAGAAGAAAATATTGATCTGTTGCAGTAGGTAAAATTGTTGAATTTTATCCCCCAAAGAATTTGATTCTGCAAGCCTCACAGTCACACATTATAAATTGTGATGTTCTAGAAATATGAACATATAATGGTGACGACTTGGCAAAATATAGAAAAAGTAAAATAAATGATTATCATTGGCGGACGGAGAAGCCCAGAATATGAATGGCAAAATAACATGAAATAAAAACGGAAATTTATATTAGTGTCTCTCGGAGCTAGTTGCGACGGATTCTATCGGGCACGTTGTGACAGTGTCATTACATGCTCCAAAATTGTTTGAGAGTAATAATTTTGATTTGAGGAACTGTAGTGAGGAATTACGAGGCTTAGCATATAATTTTGTCGTGGAAAACAAAATTCAAGTGCTAGAAAATTGGTTAACAAAGAAGACTGCAAGTATTGATTGGATGAAGAAGTATACGCAGCGACACTCTAGACAAAGTTCCATTAACACAATGTTGACATTTTTCAACCATTTAGCCCCTGATTTCGAAAAACATGGTTTCAAAGCAAATGTATTATATTGTATGTGCTTTGACACACGAATCAAATTGTATCTCTCAAAAGAAGTAAATAATTAATAGATCGAATGCTTGATAAGTGGCTGTCTTGGGAGCTTGTAATTGCACGCCTAGATTTGATACTGGGTATGTCAGTGAGTGGAGTGACAATTACAGCGAGCGTTAGTCTCACAAGAAACTACTACTGAATATGGAAGGAAGATTAACCTCTAAGACAAGGCAGCCCCTGGGGGTTGTTGTTTTGCTTGTTCTCCCAGTTGCGAACCACAGCTACAAGCCAACTTAAATAGCGCTCCGATTGTCAAATACCATGAATGAAGATGTGATAGGCTGTTGCTTTAAAGATATCTAATCTTTAGAGATGGATGTCGTTAAATTTCGTATAGTACAACCAATTTGAACCGACTAAAGAGATTCCTTTCCAGAAAAATTCTTATTAAGTTAAAAAATGTTTATTTTTTTGGAATTCTGGAATGTTGTGTCTTTGAATAATTCTCACCTGCCGAATCGATTGTTTCTGGCGTTCCCTTTTCTCCGATAACTTCCAGAATTTCTGCGAAGTTGTGTCTCATGTTTTTGACGTAATTTCATTTCACATAAAATTACCTTCATCCATTTATTTGGCACGCATGACGTTTATAGATATATCAGCCAAAGGCGACTGATATCTGAAGGTGTTCGTGTCTAAGGGTATTTTCTTCCCATTTCCTATTTGCTTCTCCAAATAAGCAGAGCAAGTATGTTTCAAAGAGAAACCCCTTTTCATGTTTACAAGATCATCAAAAGCGAGTTCGCTGGACTGGGTGGGGATGTTCTATCTTAATGGTTTATTGTTCTGTGCCCGGCAGAGTGCCAGGACCCGTCAACCGCACTTCTGGAGAAAGCGACTAAAGAAGAAACCCGCGTCAGCAGGAGATCCTCTTCTCCTTCTTCCCTTGTGATCATCTGTCGCTTTCTTTGCCTCGTCGCTTCGCTCCGCCTCTTCTTCTTCTTTTGCATTTCGCCTCCGTTCCGCGCGCAGCCCACGCAAGACGAAGCGCAGCCTGAGACGAGCGGCCAGGAGCGACGGCTGCCGGAGGAAGGCGCGGGTGGCAGGCGGTGTGGTTGGCGGCCGCATCTACACTCCGACCACGCGCGACCCCGCCCTCTGCCCCTTTCTTCACCTCCGCCCACGCCGCCCCACGCCAAGCGCGCTCTCACCTCGCGGTTTCGCCTGCGCTTTTTCTCCCGGCGCGGGGCCGGGCGGGGCGGGGCGGGGCGTGCCGCTGAGAACGGCGTCACCGCCCCTCCGCCGCACAAAAGTCAGCGCAAGGTGCGACGCCCCTTCCATTTCATGAGGCTGTAAAGCAGAACGGCGATCTCGCCTCGGGAGAGACCCGACCTCCCGCGTTGCGCGCCGCCCCGTCACGCCTCCGCCCCCACCCCCTCCCCCTCGCCCCGCCTCCTCCCGCCACCCACGCCTTCCCTCCCCGAATCGCATCTCGTCTGCCCGTCTCCCCAGAAGCCTGCGGGGTGGCACAAAGAGCGCCGTGCTGTGCATCCGGATGCGTCGGACCACAACCGATCGCTCCCCATGAACCACGGGGAGAAGGTGATACCGTAGGTGACGTAGCGCTCAACCTGCCTCCTCGCTGCAGTCGCCTTTATGCTCGCGATGCAACCCCGAGAAACCGGGCACCCACGCCGGAGTTGCCGAACGCTTGAAAGGAATTTCATTCGATGGACAAGGCCATGACCAAGGCCGCCTCCCTTTCCGCAGTTCCTGCCTATTCGGTTGGCATGACTGCGCTCGATTATACTAGTCAACAGCATTTTGTAACGAAGAATGTGAATGGTGTTCTTAGTTAAGACTTGGACTCTGGATTCCAATATGAAATCGGTTTTTACTATCGGACTCAATTTTCTTGTTACACGGCACACTCTATTTACGGAAATGCTTGAAGATTGCCTTTTGGGTATTTTGCTGTAGCTTCATTTTATAATTCTGCAGATGTAATTGTTCTGGAACAATCTAAATGTGTACAAGGAATTCCTATAAATGACACTGAATTCAGGAAATTCACCTTTAGGAAATGAAAACGGTTTAGCAACATTGCTTGACCAGATAGAATCGCGTTGTTTCTTTCCAGTGCGTTCCGCCATTGAGCGATCTGACAGCGTGAAAAGCGGCTTTAATGTGATTGCTTGTTGTTCTAGGTTCTTGAAGGCCTGTGCTTTGTATTCTTTCAGAAGAAGAAATGCTGCGTAACACAGTACTGATTAAAAACCTCAAATACGTACTGCTATATCTGAGGAGAATTAACACTGAAATCGCAAAAACCCTTAATCCTCTGAGAAGGAAGTGTTATTAACTTGATTTCGTGTGGAATGTAGGCTATCAGGACAAGAAATGGACCTCCCATATGTGCTGAGTCGTATGTTACACTCCTGGAATACTCGTTAAAAGGTTCATGACACATGCCTTTTGCTGTTTCCGTGATTTGGATGTACCCAACGTCTCATGCAACAGACTATTATATCTTTCACAAATACCTCCTCTTCACTTTTCACTTTTCTTAACACTTGTGTTGTTGTATTTCTTACTGGTTACATATGAATCTGTTG
This sequence comes from Acheta domesticus, assembly GCA_031308135.1. Classification (NCBI taxonomy): domain Eukaryota; kingdom Metazoa; phylum Arthropoda; class Insecta; order Orthoptera; family Gryllidae; genus Acheta; species Acheta domesticus. The sequence continues at coordinate 290,279,703 of JAHLJT010008446.1, read as the reverse complement.
TAATTAGAGCGTGTAATTTTGCCAGATACATATAATACACAAGGAGACACACGCAATTACAAAAACCATCATCACATTAAAACTGAGGCCGATATAGAAATTCTGAAATTAGATCTGGATTGAGAGGCAAATTATCTTCCAGAAACAGTGTTTTGTACTTGTTACAAAAAATGTTTTATATATACCAGTGTTATTGTTCTATGGGCAGACGACCAGTGTCCTCAAGGTGGTCTATCATTCACTCTGATGCATGTGAAAAGCTTCGCTCTAGGGTAGGTATGAATAAAACATTAGTTAAAGCTTATATTGTGGTGATTTGTGAGGTCTTTTCAATCCATCAACTCATTTTAAATGATTAAACATTACGCCCATTAGGTTCAAAATTTCAAAATATCTTTATTCTAATCAACGAGTTCATATCTTAGAAACATTCACAACCTTTCGGGTTAAAACCTATTCTAAACCATCTTTAGGAGTCTGTAAATTACAAGTGTCTGTCAATACAGGTGTTTGTAAATGTCCTGTTTCATGCATGCCCCACAGCTTGTGGCAATGGCCCTCACCGACGTCTTTACCAGAGTCCATTTGTTGGACGCGTTTGCCGCTGCTGTTGTGGTGCAACTGGTGCTGAGTGATACCAAACTGGCTAGAAGATGTAACTTCCATATTTAATGGGGCTGAAGGGCCAAAGCGGCGCTCTGGCTGCGGCTGCCCCGTTCGGCTTCTCCATTCGCAGCCTGCAGTCACACGCCGTCGCTCCCTGGCGTCCCGACATATCGCGACTGCGCTCTCCTCCGGGGGGCGGGGCGGGGGCGGAGGCGGGGGCGGAGGGACGGGGCGGGGCAGAGAAGGGAGGCGCGCGCGAACCGGCGCCCGGCGCAGCCGCCGTCGCCGTCGCGGGCGCCGCGAACCCATGAAAAATGCAGGCCGGGTTGACGGCACTGCCCATGCATTTTAGATGAGCAAAATCAGAACTTAAAGCAATTTGGAGCCCCAGTGCGGTCAGTCCCCGCGGGAGCCGCGGCGGCGACGGCGGCGAGGGCGGCGACGGCGGCGACGGCGGCGAGGGCGGCGAGGGCGGCGAGGGCGGCGATGACGTGGCGCCTCCGCGGGCGACGGCGGAGGTGGCGGCGGCGGCGGGTGTGGGGGCGGGGGCGGGTGTGGGGGCGGAGGAGGGGTGGCCAGGGCCACCCGGCGCTTCCATCCATCATGGGTCGCGGCCGTCCGGCCGGCTGTCACCCCCAGCGGCGGCGCCGCGCGCCCGCGCCCCGCCCCCGCCCGCCCTCCGCCCCCGCCGGCGCGCTAATGGCTGCGCCGATCGCCACCGCCGCCGCGTTGGCGCCGCGGCCGAGGAGTGACGGGCGGCGGTGGCGGCGCTGCCACCCACACGCCCAGGGCCCCGCCCCCCAGGACCCGCGCAGGGCGCAGGTGGCGCGACCCCGCTCCCATCACGGGGTCAGCGCTCATTGCACAGTGCAAAGGCGCTTCATGGCGTTGGAGAATGCGTTTGGGGGATGAGGTGACGCGTGTCCTTAGTGCTACCGTCGCCAAGAATGCCTTCAATGCCTGCTCCGCAGGTCGCTTGGTGCCTTCCAGCTCCCCTGTCGAGCACTTCATGGGGCAAAGCCAGCATTTCTGGCGACACGTCAAATGTACAATTGTCTAGACCAAATATTCCATGTTTTCAGATTTTAAATTATCTTCGAAAACAGTAAAGAGTCGTCAGAATTCGACAATAGTGAAGTCGATGCAACTTATCCTTCTCTTCAATTTTTTTAAAACCGAAATTAGAACGTCTTCAGGCAACTTCGAAGTGGTCGTTTCTTTCACTCTCAAATGGACAAGGTATTTCTCTTGAAACAAATGAACTTTCTATCCTTTCTCTCTCAGTCTGAATCTGTGAAAAGCTATTGATTAACAGTGACTATTTACAGTTATAACACTGCCTCTGACAATCACTTAATTGAACTGAACAAATCAGTGTAATTCGGGTCCACTTTTTGAATCAGTGAAATGTGGGACAACTAATTGAATGTGACGACTAAACGATCATTGAGTGATGTTGTCGCGGCACTGTTACCACCAACGACCAGTGAAATGCTGGCGGTCATTATGAAAAGGTTCGCATATTCGCGGATTGTCAGCGAAACTACAACTTTCGAGTGAAGGTATCTCACTGATTGAATCAGCGACAGTTTCCATGATTCAGATTCGTAGAGTGCTAAGCACTGAACACTTAAATTAATTCAAATCGATTATTTACACATGGATTAAGAAATTAACAGCATTACATACTCATCTAGGAAAGGCTGTTAATAACATTTTATAAAACCCAAAGGAACTCCCGGAATGGTTCACACTTGGCATCACGTATCTGCTACCCAAAACGGGAGACAGTTCTTTTTTGGAGAACTATACGAGTATTACAGAGAGTATGAGTTCACTAATACATAGACGAAAGTAGAAGAAACAAGAAGTATTCAGATTAATAGGCGAATTTTTCAAGGAGATTCCCCATCCCCTCTGTTTTGCATTAGTTTGATTTAACTATCGAGACAGATGGTTGCACATAGTGTTTGGTGACAAGCTCCATGTTCGCGAAAGACCAGTATTACATTTGTTTTACATGAACGATCTTTGTGTTTGCTCAGAATGAAGCTATTCTGTCCCAAATACTGTATCGCCCATGATTCGCAGACATCTGCGTGAAATTTGGTCTTGATAAAGCGCAAAAGTCAATTTAAAGAAAGGGAAAGTGACGTCAGAGAGCATTGATGCTGATATACACATCGTGATTCTAGACGTTGAGACTGGTAAAAGTTACAAATATCTGGGTATTGAAGAATGTCAGGCCTCGAATGACATAATGTAAGAGAGAATTTGAAGTATTACAGAAGAGTGAGATTCGTTCTGCAATTCGCTCTGAACTCCAATAATAAAATATTTGCAATAGTTAGTTTGGCGGTGCCTATAGCCAGGTACAGTTCCACATAGTCGACTGGACTAAGCAAGAAATTCGAATCATGGAACAAAACACCATAAAGGTGCTTACAAGGATACAAAGAATATCATCAGAACGTTTTATCCAAACAAATTACCTGTCTATGATTTAATTACTGACAGAATAATACAAAACTTAACTCGAAAAGAAATATCCCTCATTACTTCCCGTTCAACGCAATATTGCATCTATGGTATTTCCCTCAATCCTGGAAATACACTTAGATCATTCTAATCTTCAAACCCGGTAGAGCCCCCAAGAACCCACATTCTATTGACCAATGAGTTTGCTGTCTCTCCTCTCTAAAGCGTTTGAAAAACTGCTCCAGATGAAAATGTAAACAAAACTAACGATTGGATACCTGAATATCAGTTTGGATTCCTAAGAAAGCATTCTCCAGCTGAACAAGTGCACAGGGTGGTGAATATCAGTAAAAGTCTGGAAGAAAATAAATATTTGACACGTGTTGACAAGCACAGTCGAGCCGCGTTATCGCCCACGGAACCCTTGCGATAACCTTCATTTCCTGAGACTCCAACCAACTTGGCGCTATCAACTTTCAGGAGGATAAAATATTGATACAGATTTTTGGGATTTTTGGCAAGAGTGTTTGAGCATATATGATAGTATTGTTGGTTCTATTGAGGTGGGGGGCAGAAATTTGGGGATGGAATAAAAGGAGGAAATTAGAAGCAATACATGAAAGATTTTTAAGATGGATCCTAGGAAGAGACTATTGTACGCCAGGTTACATGGTAAGATGGGAGACAAAGAGGCATAAAAATGAGAATAGAGATGGGCAAAATGGCATGGAAGTTTGAGGAAAGAATTAGGATAGGCATTATTCATGAGTTATTAAAGAATGTTTGACGGGAAATAGAAAAAAACATTGAAACTGAGAAATCTGATTGGGAAAGGGAAACGAAAAGTTTTTGTTTTAATAAAGGTTATGGTGGTGGTGTCAAGGTTAAGAGGTTAATACGCTTAAGTAACGAATTGATCCAAAGAGATAAAGATCAGTTATTGCAGGTAAATTAAGGAAAATTAAGGAGTTCAAATTTGAATTAATGGTACAGATTTATTGAGATGAATGATGTTCCCAGCTACTTAAATTCTAAATGTAAGAAAAGCGACAGACGTAGGATCGCAAGATATAGGTTTGGTAATTAAATGAGAGTGAGTAAATACTGGGTGAATAGTGAGGGGGAAATGTAGGGTTTGCGAGATGGAAGAGGAAGATTGGGAATATAGTTCAGAGATGTATTTTTGAGAAAGGAAGAATGTGAGCAAACGAATATTCAGGATAAGGTGAAGTGGTTATTAGAGGCAAAAGGTGAAACGATCAGTGTGTTTGATAAATACAGAAAATGGCTTAGAATGTAGCGTATTATTATACTCTTAGTATGTATTGTGTATATCATGTATGTGCATATTTTTATTCAACTGGTTTTTAACAACGTTGTAAAATAAGATTCATTCATTAATTCATTACTTCAAAGAATCGGGAGACATAAGAACTGCAGATGGAAGTATGCATTGTATTCACCCTTCGTCTACTCTGAGATCAATACTTATAGATTTACGACGTGAGATACCTAAAATGACGCAATAATTATATTCAGAACAAAATTAAGAAGAAACAGAAGTATCAACAAAGAAAACAAACAAGAGGGCTGAGCTAGTGTCTGATGAATTTTATTAATTTTTATTACTGATTTTAAATAACAAAGTAAAGGATAACTGAAGTAGTCACTTGGAGTTAGTATGAAAGAGAGATGTAGCAGTCACTTAAAACCAAATTTAATTAGTACACGATTAGTATTCGAAGATACATGTGCAACGAAATTTTTTACGGCGCTAGCTTTGATCACAGACAGACATATACATTTTGTCAATCAATCTATTGGTATGAAGGATCCAAATAACATGGATTCTGACTACACAACAAGTTAGGGAAAGTAACGTATTGTATTTAGGAACCCGATTTATCCATTTTTCCTCACCCGGCAATAAGCTGATCTGTCCCCCCCCCTCAAAAAAAAGACTTTTTCGGTGCACGATTACATTTTCTTCTTACAAAAGGAAGGTGTAAAGTAAAAATGTACGAAAATCAAAATAAGCACATAAGATCTCTTGTGACTTACATCGCAAAACTACATTTACAACAATGACACAAAAAAATCGGCTGAAAGGTTTAGGCGCTAGCGTTGACCACAGACGGACAGACAGACGTTTTGCCGTCAATCGATTTTGCAGTATCAAGAAGCAACAAAACATGAATTTTGACTACACCACGAGATAGAGGATTTTTTTTTCTAAATTTAGCAACAGGTTTTATCCACTTTTTCCTCACCAGACTCCAGCTATAAAAGTTTTTCTGGCGAAAATCAGCCCTTTTCCGGAGCACGATTACATAACTTTCTCTTCTTACAAAGTATTCGTAAGACGAGAAAGTAATATGAGATTCACATCAATACCATTGTTAAGAGAAGTGCAGAAACATTGCAGTATCCTGTTGCACTGTCCTGTCCCATGGGTAAAGCTAAGCCATCTCGCAAGTGAGAGGCTTGACGAGTGTGTCTCGTCGCTGCTGCTGCTGTTTAAGTGGCCGCTCCACGAGGAGCAATGCTGCGGGACAGACGTCCAGGCGAGGTGCTGCTGTTGTGGCCGAGACCGCAGGGCCTCGCATCGAGCCGACGCTGTCCACCTGCCTGCGTCGAAGGGGACTGCACGGGGCCCCCGCTCCACACTAGGCTCGGGGCGGGGCGGGGCGGGGGCACAGCTCGAAGGCTCCCACCCCGCGGTCGCGAGGAAAGCAGAAGGTCCCCTGGAGACCTTCTCTCATTAGTGGCGACAGCCTCCCAAATCTTCGTCCAGAACAGCCTTCGAAGTCCTCGCCCGCCCTCGCCCGCCCTCGCCGCCCTCGCCCGCCCTCGCCCCGCCCTCGCCCGCCCCTCGCCCGCCCTCGCCCGCCCTCGCCCGCCCTCGCCCGCCCTCGCCCGCCCTCGCCCGCCCTCGCCCGCCCTCGCCCGCCCTCGCCCGCCCTCGCCCGCCCTCGCCCGCCCTCGCCCGCCCTCGCCCGCCCTCGCCCGCCCTCGCCCGCCCTCGCCCGCCCTCGCCCGCCCTCGCCCGCCCTCGCCCGCCCTCGCCCGCCCTCGCCCGCCCTCGCCCGCCCTCGCCCGCCCTCGCCGCCCTCGCCCGCCCTCGCCCGCCCTCGCCCGCCCTCGCCCGCCCTCGCCCGCCCTCGCCCGCCCTCGCCCGCCCTCGCCCGCCCTCGCCCGCCCTCGCCCGCCCTCGCCCGCCCTCGCCCGCCCTCGCCCGCCCTCGCCCGCCTCGCCCGCCCTCGCCCGCCCTCGCCCGCCCTCGCCCGCCCTCGCCCGCCCTCGCCCGCCCTCGCCCGCCCTCGCCCGCCCTCGCCCGCCCTCGCCCGCCCTCGCCCGCCCTCGCCCGCCCTCGCCCGCCCTCGCCCGCCCTCGCCCGCCCTCGCCCGCCCTCGCCCGCCCTCGCCCGCCCTCGCCCGCCCTCGCCCGCCCTCGCCCGCCCTCGCCCGCCCTCGCCCGCCCTCGCCCGCCCTCGCCCGCCCTCGCCCGCCCTCGCCCGCCCTCGCCCGCCCTCGCCCGCCCTCGCCCGCCCTCGCCCCGCCCTCGCCCGCCCTCGCCCGCCCTCGCCCGCCCTCGCCCGCCCTCGCCCGCCCTCGCCCGCCCTCGCCCCGCCCTCGCCCGCCCCTCGCCCGCCCTCGCCCGCCCTCGCCCGCCCTCGCCCGCCCTCGCCCGCCCTCGCCCGCCCTCGCCCGCCCTCGCCCGCCCTCGCCCGCCCTCGCCCGCCCTCGCCCGCCCTCGCCCGCCCTCGCCCGCCCTCGCCCGCCCTCGCCCGCCCTCGCCCGCCCTCGCCCGCCCTCGCCCGCCCTCGCCCGCCCTCGCCCGCCCTCGCCCGCCCTCGCCCGCCCTCGCCCGCCCTCGCCCCGCCCTCGCCCGCCCTCGCCCGCCCTCGCCCGCCCTCGCCCGCCCCTCGCCCGCCCTCGCCCGCCCCCTCGCCCGCCCTCGCCCGCCCTCGCCCGCCCTCGCCCGCCCTCGCCCGCCCTCGCCCGCCCCTCGCCCGCCCTCGCCCGCCCTCGCCCGCCCTCGCCCGCCCTCGCCCCGCCCTCGCCCCGCCCTCGCCCGCCCTCGCCCGCCCTCGCCCGCCCTCGCCCGCCCTCGCCCGCCCTCGCCCGCCCTCGCCCGCCCTCGCCCGCCCTCGCCCGCCCTCGCCCGCCCTCGCCCGCCCTCGCCCGCCCTCGCCCGCCCTCGCCCCGCCCTCGCCCGCCCTCGCCCGCCCTCGCCCGCCCTCGCCCGCCCTCGCCCGCCCTCGCCCGCCCTCGCCCGCCCTCGCCCTCGCCCGCCCTCGCCCGCCCTCGCCCGCCCTCGCCCGCCCTCGCCCGCCCTCGCCCGCCCTCGCCCGCCCTCGCCCGCCCTCGCCCGCCCTCGCCCGCCCTCGCCCGCCCTCGCCCGCCCTCGCCCGCCCTCGCCCGCCCCTCGCCCGCCCTCGCCCGCCCTCGCCCGCCCTCGCCCGCCCTCGCCCGCCCTCGCCCGCCCTCGCCCGCCCTCGCCCGCCCTCGCCCGCCCTCGCCCGCCCTCGCCCGCCCTCGCCCGCCCTCGCCCGCCTCGCCCGCCCTCGCCCCGCCCCTCGCCCGCCCTCGCCCGCCCCTCGCCCGCCCTCGCCCGCCCTCGCCCGCCCTCGCCGCCCTCGCCCGCCCTCGCCCGCCCTCGCCCGCCCTCGCCCGCCCTCGCCCCGCCCTCGCCCGCCCTCGCCCGCCCTCGCCCCGCCCTCGCCCGCCCTCGCCCGCCCTCGCCCGCCCTCGCCCGCCCTCGCCCGCCCTCGCCCGCCCTCGCCCGCCCTCGCCCGCCCTCGCCCGCCCTCGCCCGCCCTCGCCCGCCCTCGCCCGCCCTCGCTGCATGAGCAATGGTTCCCAGGCGGGGCTGTGATCAACTTGTTGCGGTTTACAACTTTCGCAGCGACACTTTGATAACACGGTAACGTATGACTTCCGGCGCCGCCCAGCGGCTGGGTATCGCGACGCGCATCAGCCCCCTCCCCCTCCCCGCTCGCCTCCCCCCTCGCTCCCCTCGCGCGCGCGCCGGCTAACGGATTAGCGCCCCCAAATTGAATGCGCTTCCGGCGCCCGCCCCGCCCGCGCGCCGCCCTCAACCGCGCAAATATTAGGCGCTCGCCGCGACTAGAGCTAGACGCCACTCCTTAGCACCGAATAAAACAGTTCAACGGTGTCTCCCGAGAAGTGAAAAATGATAGATTTGTGTTGTCAAACTCGACTGAAGTATGTTGCTATGAACGCCCATCGTCCGTCAGGAACGCTGGAAGGGCCCTTTGTCTGCTTCTGCCATAAATGTAACTTCAGTATTTGTACGTTTTGTTGATCTCAACTGTATGTTAATTGTGGTACTATAACCATGATTGTCGGGTTCAATTTTGTTAGCAATTCTATTATATCAAATTGGTAGAGTTTTTCCGACGCAAATGTTTTCTATCACTTGGATACAAAAATCACTAGTTTTTAAATGTTACTAACCACTGTTTTTGACACCTATATTTATCTATTAACTACGTATAATACAAGGGCAGGAAAAGCTTCTGGAGCACAAGAAAATTGTGCGCGGAGTATACTTCTCCGTACGTCACAGGCTTCACTGCTTTTTGACAAGAAAATGCAAGTTGACTCAACTGAGAATAGCGCCCGCTGTCCCGCCCCCACCCAGAGCCTCATTCAGGATCTGCGTTCTCACAACTGGATGCCACCAGTCGAATGCATCTATCCTGGATTACAATAAAATAAGGGGTTTATTTGAAACTAAATTATGCGAGGAATTCGAATTACGTTTATTCGAAGGAACTGAAATCAATCAAGATAATCAGTGAAACTATAAATATAATCAGTTAATCTATCATATAGCATTGGACCTCGGGTTAGGCATACTGCAAAAAATTTATGTTAAAAATATAAGACTTTTAAGAATACCCTTATCGTTATTCCTCAATTTCATTTATAGTGGTAAAATATGAAGAATATTAATTAATACACGTGTAGAATAGCGTAGGTATCACTTATTATTTATTGTATATATGACATTATTATGTCTCAACAATGACAGATGTACTAGATGGATATAGTTTTCTAGATCAGCGCGAGGATGAGCCATTCATCACGGTTGGTAATCACCCCATGGAAACTATGGCAAATCTCAATCCCCATACCAACAATGGCAAATCATATTCTTTCAAAATACCAAGGAGAGACATTCAGTGAAATTGCGGCAATAAAAAAATACGCAAACAAGAATTTCTACAAAACGACTTCAATTTATTTTCTTACTATTTCTCAGGAGTAAAATTATCTTATTAATAACAAACAATAAACTCCACTAGGGAGTACACGACCTTGCAGTTGGTGGTGGAGCTTGATTACCCCCATGAGCCTGAGAGCTATGTCAGTGGTCAGCCTAGCTACTGGTAGGGCCTCCCTTGCTGAATAGGTTGAAGGTGAGGGGTCCGACAAAGAAATACTCCATTTTGAGGGGAGTGGGAAGTAAGTAGAGAGGGAGGGGTCATGAACTTTTGGACTTCTGCTGTCGGCCCATGGAGGGTACAGGATGAGAAACTGGGTGGGCACACCAGGCCACTGATTAGAGTGAAGGCTAATGCTGACTGGCGATCGGAGGGAGACCCCTTGCTGGGTCGCGGCGGGATGTCCCAAGGTCACTGTGGGTCGCAAGTAACGAATTGCAGGAAACAACCCCAATGGTTAAGTGTGATCTGTGAACTCCAACTTGCGTCCTACGAATCTTCACTTAAAACCAATGAGCAAAATGGATAGAACAAGCAATTCAAGGAATCTTAACGTGCCTTGTTCTACCAATGTCCCATACCTGCTCAGAAAACCGAGCTAATGTCACCTTGTCGACGTCTGGCCATCCCACGGATGTTTAGCCCCAAGGACCAGAGCCGGCTCGAAGCCATCGTGAAAGATGGACCCGGGATGGAATTAAAGGAGATGATGTGGTGCTTTTACTATGCAAAAGCGAAAATGGGGGCTCAGAAATAGAAGTTTTTAAGATATGGAGAGAGCGGAACCCAGATATGAAAACTTACCCTACTCAAAGAAGCTTGCCAGTCAACGACGATACATCATACTCAGCAGTGGAAAACTTACAGCAGAACAACTTGGTGACATTCAGAGAAATGCGCAGTATGTTCTTCGATCGAACTACCCACATGACGAACTTGTAGAACTTCAAAATGGTTGGTCCTGTTGAATGTGTGAATGGTGAATCCTGGTTTGAATTGGTGGTCCTGTTGTGTCTTTTCAATGAACAAGTCAGTGGTGATGCTGTGAACCCGCCGCGGAGCCTTGCTGCCCCTGGCCACTGTGCGGGCCACCGCTTGCGCGACTTGTCCCGCCGGCGTTGCCGGCCACGCCTTCCACTATGCAACGTGCAAAACCCCATGCATTACGCTTGCGCAAGTTAACATGTGTCATAAAACAGCCAGTGAGCGAAGTGTGTCTTTTTTCTCATTGGCCCTCCTGCTCCCTTCGCATGTCACAGTGTCACCATGTAGGGATCGTAGAATTATGGAATCGTGCACAACATTTACTTCTCCCCGTAGCGAGTCGCACAAAGTTTTTAATGTTTTTAATGTAAAATACATAAAAAAAATTGGCAGCATATCTTTAAACCTAAGTAATAATACGCGCAAATAAAGTCTTTATCTCATTTCTGTCGGTCAAACTTTACCAATCAATCTCCCAGGACGTAGGAAATTATGTTATAGATTATAGATGATCGCTTCTGTCTTCTTGTGCTTCCTTGAAGTTAATTACTTGGAGCTGCTAATCGGAAGTTGGATTTCGCCGGGGCCGTTCCCTGGGAATATTTACTTTTTACATTTTCTCATCGTTTTTTGTCGAGTGCAATTTAACATATCAATTTAATATTCATTTAAACCTGTGTACGTTTCACCTGCCGGTTGCCTGGCTACAAACGCAAAACACGAGGTAGCGGTGGTCCGAAGCAGATACTGTTTGTAGCACAGGCTCGTAGAACAAATTTTGAGAGAAAGGATTTCACAACAGATTCACAGCTGATCACAACACCACAAAAAAAAAACCTCCCTCGCTTTCACTAGCCTGCCTGCCTGTCCGTTCGCCGCATCCTCCAAAGCCTTTTTGGCGGCAGGGCGGGGGTGAGAAGGGGAGTGGCGGGTGGGGACAGTCCACGCCCGCAGCAGCCGCCTGCACTGGCCCCACGGAGGCCAAAATATACTACTAGTTGGAACACCGCAAAGCGAAAATAATTTTCCGCCAATTTCCCAATAGTCCACACTATTTGGGCAACCACTAACTACCTTCGAAGCTGGATGCCTGAAATTGCAAGTTACTTCACTCATCCGTGCGCCATACCTGCAGTGGAGCAGAGTGATCACTATTTATTCATTATTGAAATACTGACGTTGCTATTATCCTTTAACTGTCTTATTTGTCAAATTCTGATAATGCAAACCACAATATAAAACTACAGGTATAATACGTGCGCTAACAAGGATACAACATTAACAATACACCGAATATCTGAATGTATGTGACAGCAGTGAAACGAAACTGGTTGGTTTAAAATGTCGCACAGAGGAAGACAACGACCACGCAAACTGTTCACTTCCCCCTTCATTGTTGCGGTGACATCCATTTTCATTTCCTGCGCTGACAGGGAGGGCGGAGGGCGGCAGACGCTCCAGCAGAACGAACGGCGCGGGCCCGCACGGCGCTCGGGGGGGAGAGGATCCCTAGGCAAGGGTCGCGACTTCCATTCCACGATTCACAGAAAAAAAACAATCAAGACTATATGTTTTCACGCTATAATCTGCTACGAGAATACTCTTGTATCATCATCAATCATACCATGTAATTATTTCAATAATTCCAACAATTAACACATGAAACATCAGATTTAATAATAGACATTAGAAAGAGAACGATTTTGATATCCCTCCTATTCGGTTCCCAGCGAACGCTATTAAACAAGTGAGGTTAAAGAAAAAAAGAGAGAGAAAATATGAGTAGAGGAAACTATTTATTGAAGAAATCAAGCACACCTTCATTAATAAAAAACTACGAAATTTGTGTTTGTTTGAAATGCACAGCTAGAATGGAAACTGGAAGATGGCGTCATACGCAACTTGCCAAGTGCGCGGGAAATGGAACAGCAGCTGATCTTGCTCATGAGAACGTCTTGTCCTGTGATTGTTGAAGCGATTGTTTGTGACTATCAATTGTATGTATTCAATGTACGTTCTTATATATCATTCTTGTTGATATCTACGGAAAACATGAACGAGGTGAGGGAAGTTCCGATTATTAATTGAAATCGTATTTAATACATTTTGTTCCATGCATTAAGGTAGGGTTGTAGCAAGATTTGCTTTTATAGACCATAAACTATACACACACACACACACACGCACGCACCACACACACACACACACACGCACACACACTCATCGTCATAAAAAAAGCTACACCCCGAAGGACCCTATTGATCCGCTGTAAACTCGGTGGCTGCTTAACTAATGATTCGTTAAGCTAATGATTTCATTTTCATGGTCAGCCGCTCATTGGCGGGTCGGGGATAGGGGCGTGACATCGCGCTCAACCGGCCGAGAAAAGACGGCCTCAAACGGCCGCGCCGGCCATTGTGACATCGGGTAGCGTCTCTACAGTGTCATCTGCACGTACACTTTGCCTCGGCGACGCTTCCGACAGCCGGTTGTCCAATTAGACGCGTTCGAGAGGGGCTGTATCGAGGGTGTGCGTGATGCTGGTTGATCCTGTCGCACCACACCGGTCGTACGGACACCACCATCTCCCGATGTTGGCGGCAATGGATTGAGGAAGGCATGTACACACGAATTGCAGGATCCGGACGTCCACCATGAGGAGGGACGACCGATTGTCCACCACGCGCAAACAAATCCAACGGCAACGATTGGTGCTAGTCAGCGGGCTGTGCAGTCTGCACGGTAAGTGCCAGTGTCATCTAAGTGCCAGTATCTCCCGAGCATTCCTTGCAGCCGATGATACTCTGCCATGGCCAGCCGCATCGCCAGGCTTGACCCCGATCGAGAATGTTCGGGGTGCAATGGAGTGTGCGATCAGGATCTCATCCCATATCCACCATTTTGCAAGAACTGCGCGCTCGGGTGCAAGCTGCATGGGATGGACTAGCACAGGACTTCATTCGAGAGCTATACAACTCCATGCCATGACGTCCTGAACTTCGCCAACATGGCAGCCCCACGCCATTTTAACATTTATCGTCTGTGGCCATGTAGCACAATCAATGATGGTCCTACAAATTTGAAAGTGTAATCATTTAGTATACGTGGTACCCTCTACCTGCCTGACAACAGTGATCGCAATCCGCTTTGACCTTCTGGAGTGCAGATTTTTTTTTATGACGATGAGTGTATATCGGGTGGGGCACCTACGTTGGCCACAGCAAATATCTCCGAAACGGTTTGAGGTATCGGAATCCAGTTTGCGCCTATTTGTAGCCAATGGTGGAGGAAATAACACACATCGTTTTCGTGTATGTATCATTTTAATTGCGAAGATATTGACGCAACTTTTGGTACTGAACAAAATATGTACTATTTAAAAAAATAAAGGTCTCAAGAGAGGAATAGAATGATATAAACATTGTTAATATTTGAAGTGACTTTTGCAAAAATACATTATGTCAAGTAGCACGTAATAGACGCGGATGCACACGTTCCTTGGACCTTTTTCCTTGCTTACGGAAAATACATGTGACATTGCTTGTAGCCAGATTTTATCTTTCTAACTTTTTAAGATCGACCTGGCCTTCGCGAGTCAACACTGCTCACGGCTGAGGGTCGTGAAGTGATCGCGACGTGGAACCGTCAAAAATCGTGCAAGTGGCAATTTTTATTAATTAAATTTAATGAACAAATCAAAAATTAATTTAATTTGTCACAAATTTATCACGAGAATTGAATATTTTCTATACTATTCTGCAGATATACTATTATAAATGAGGTAGAAAGTAAAAAAAATGTACTTTTGTAATTAGAATGGCATACTAAATATGTATAGAATGGTAGTACATTCTAAAACTACCTGTATTTACACAAAAAAAATTGGTATGTTTCAAGCGAGTGCAGTAACAGAAGAATTTAAATACAAGAAAGCAAAAAAAAGAAATACAGTATTGATAAAAATAAAACCTTTAGCACGCTTAAAAAATTTACATTCCATAAAATAGAATGTGGAGTATTCTTCACGTCATGTGCTCAATATGTTCACCGTCCACAGCAATACACGTTTGCAATCTCCTTTCCAACCACCGACGCACGAATTGGAACGTTTCTTGCGTTACCTAGCCGCAAACTTCTGTAATGCGCCTCTTCATATCTTCTGGAGTCGAAGGAATATTTGCGTATACAGTATTTTTCAAAGTTTCCCCACAGAAAGAAATCGAGTTGTGTCAGATCGGGTGACCGAGGTGGTCATTTCACTACACCACCTCTTCCTATCCAGCGACCTGCAAATGTTTCATTTAAAAGTGCCCTTGACACTTCAGCAGAATGTGCAGGGCAACCGTCGTGCCGATACCACACGCCAAGACGCAACTCCAAGAGAACTTCTTGTAGCAACGTTGGCAAGGTTTCTTTCAGGAATTTAGAATATAATTGACCTGTCTCTTTTCCTTCAATGAAGTATGGCCCGATGATAAAATTATCAATGATCCCGCACCAGACGTTCACACTCCACTGTCGCTGATTTTCCACTTGACGGATCCACTTTGGGTTTTCCGTCGCCCAATTGTGCAGGTTTCTTAGGTTTACCTGAGCGTGGTTTGTGAACGTCGCTTCATCGGTGAAAAGTATTCTGTTTACGAATCTTTTGTCGTCTCTCAGTGACATAAGCATAAATCTACAAAATTGAACACGTTGTTCAAAATCACCTTCATGCAACTGCTGGTGAAGGCTAACGTGGTAAGGATGGAATTTGTACCGGTGAAGTATACAAAGAACACTTCTCAGACTTATACCTGAGTCTCTAGCAATCTCTCGCGAACTTACATGGCAGTTTGCAGCCACACATGCCATAACATCTACTGCCATGTCCTCACCGGTAGCAGGTTTCTTTTTTTCACTTGTTTTTGAATTCCAGTCACCACTTGATAGCAGACGTTGGCATATTCTTACCAAGGTTTTTCTTGACAAACGCTTCCGATTCGGATACCTTTATCGCGTAGATTTCCACTGCTTGCTTTGCGTTCCTTCCACACTCCCCGTAAATAAGAACAGCATCGAGTTTTTCTTCATTTGTAAAATTCATTACGAAAGCCAACGTTGAACTGAAAGTGTTGAAAGATGTTTCACCTTCTCACAAGTTGCTACAATTGTGATCTCCCGCTCGTGAACAGTTTGGCGACCAATTTCTTTCTAGAGCAGAGCGGTGTGGCAACGGACAATTTCCGCCCTGCCGAAAAACTGTTTCGGAAAGACACGAATGACGTGGTTAGTGAGGAAATGCATAACACATTTTCTACACTTTCTCTTCAAAATAACATTACTTATATCATTGTATTCCTCTCTTTGAGACCTTTATAATGGTGCTGAAAAAATATATACTTTCATTATAAAAAAATAAAGTTGCGTCTATATCTTCGCAATTAAAAACGATACATACACGAAAACGGTATGTTTTATTTCCCCTATCATCTGCTACAAATTGGCGTTAATTGGATTCCGATACCTCAAACCGTTTCGGAGATAGTTACTGTGGCCAACTTAGGTGCCCCACCCTATACACACACACACACACACACACACACGAGGGTTGGGACATAAGTCATGTTAATTTGTGAGAATACGAGTACGGGTGGAAAATGTAAAATATACACATGAAAGGACGAAGTATGTAGTAACTGAATGGAAATATATCGACACACCAAATTTGTCGTTCTAATATTTATTAAATTATTTAAAATGACAGTACTGATTTCATGTTCCAAAGAATTTTATTATATAGTTGAGAGCATTCCAAAAGCGTTATATACCCTTTCTAAAGGCCCGATTCGGCAAGTGCGTTGCAGCAGGCAAGGGCGTTGCTGGTCACTGGTTGCTAGGCGACCTCTCAGAAATCCTGGTGATCATCTTGCGACTGTCCCTATGGAAGGGCATTATTCCCAAGAACGTACACCAATTCTCTGTGACATTCTCGAGCATTTCTCCCATGGAGAACGGCGGTCTGAAAGAACGAACGCTCCGCGAAACACGTTACATTCATCTCGAACTGCGGTAGTTGGACAATGGATGTCACGTTGCTTTCTGTTCTAATAGAGACACTCACAGAGAACTCTGCGAATGTGAAACACACCTTATTGCTGCATTTCTCTCACGCTACAAATAAAATTGTGCGCTTCGATAACATTTCTTCAGAAAAAAATAGTTGCCATGACTTCTGCCCCAACCCTCGTATAATACATCTTGGTAAATATGAAACATAATGTATATTCATGGATATGCCAGTATTTTTTGTCGTTTACCTCACTTCTGTGCGATGTAATCGCAATTGTTCAGCTAGTATTGTTTTAATACATGCAATTACAGTGTTGTTTTGCATGACATAACTTTGCAAAATAACACTATAGCAAAAGATAAAAATGTTGCTCTCAGCATAGAGTGTTTCTGCGATGAGGTCACACGGGATAATTTAATCCAAATCAGTTCTAATCTTAGCCTTTCAGTATGGTATGATTTTAAGAACTGAAACGCTTGTATTGGTCTCATTGTGGTGTTGGAATGGATTGCTCGGTTTTCTGGGCCAAAGCTGGGTAGCCAAAGGGGCTTTGTGTTCTGCTGTATCGAGTCGCACAACACATTATTCCAGAGACGTCCTCGAGCTTTGAGCTTCCAGAATATTGCTGTTCCAGTACGGGTGCCCCACAAGAAGACTTGCGATATTGCGTTGCTCCACTGCTGCTATGTACATCAATGCTCGCTCTGTTTGTGCGATGGCCTCCGATTGCATCGGCTGCTTTGAAGCATAGGATTCCACCTTGACAGCGGCGTGCTGCTAGATCGAGGTTCTAATGTTCCGTTGGTCAAAGTCTCTTCGTCACAAGGCAGAAGAATCTGCAGAGTAAGTGTACTGCGCTAAGAGAAAAAAATGAGAAGATAAGGGACAAACAAGAATAAAAGAAGACAAAACAATTTTTTGAAATAAGTTAAAGATATCCAAGTGCATTCATCGGATATCATCCTAGATGCATAAATAGAAAAACAATTATCTTCGATATAGATCTAAAGCATTCTGATGTGCAACTATTGAAGATGAAATTACAAAAATAAGGTGAGCTTTCAATTTCGGAAGTGTACGAACACTGTTGACAGAAAGGTAAAGTTCCACTTTCTCATATTTGACTTACGTAGCATTGAGAAAGTATTTACAAGCATCGAAAAGTGCTCTTTTTGACAGAAAACTTCTTTCGTGGGAACCTGCACCAAAAAAGTGTATTATTCTTCCCATATGTAGCATATGACTTTCGCTAATACGTTGTCTAGTCACAACTCACATTTTGTGAGTTCTTCATGCCAAAAAATTGATTTACAGTAACAGCACCTGCGCCTAAACCGTCTTTACGATTTTGATAAAAACTGACATTCCCGCGGTTCGTTCCGGCTGAACTCGAGGTTCTTCGGATTTGAACAGGATATAATGCTTTTCGGGGCTACTTTGTCCAAATTTTCTTGCTCGACATATTTGGATTAACTATATATTGGAGGAAGTAAAGTGCACATACAAATGGCGCAGATTTCATTTTTGATGAATTTTCGAAACTTGTAAACTTGCTAACTTTTTTGACGTCTTCTGACAATAGAGCTGGGCAAGACGCATTCTTTTATCTATTGGTCTCGGTAGCTTGCTTTCGTAGCCTCGGAGCCTCGGAGCCTCGAAGGTCGCGCGCTCGCTGTTGAATGCTACACGTAGGTCTCCCGCAAGATCGGAACTATCGGAACAGCTCCGTTCTCGGCTGTTGTCAGAATCGGGCGGTAGCCGCAGTCTCGGCAGCAGCGACCGCTGCCGGGCGCTCGGCGCAGACTCTGCGGCTCGGCAGCTCCACGCAATTGCGGGATTTAAGATCGCCACGTATTGTGATTGCGGGCGTATGTAAAATGAGAACCAAATAATCCCCTCATTCTATCTCGTGAAGCTTACTTCTTAATCCTATATGTAAAATGAGGACCAAACCATCTCAGGTAAGAAACTGACTGAGGAGGCAGGAAGTGCAGGTAGGCGCGTTAAGAGGGCCGCCGCCGCCGCGCTGCTGGCCAGCATTTCCTTGTTCCTTTCCCTTCACTTGCCCAGCAGAGATCCTTCGAGAGGTCCAGTGATGACAATAGTCTCATTTGCTTTTCGAGCTTTGAAGTAGCAACAGCGTTTACGTTTTTTCAAAGATGGAAGTGAAACCTGATGTTACGCAGAACGGGAAAGTACTGGTGGCAGACGGATCTTTTGATGACATTTGATAGATGATTTTTTTTACTTGTATCCTTGTATATTTATATTAGCGGCAATTGTTCACATAATTACATTTATGAGTACATGTGCTTTAAATAATGCCAAGTAATTTTTCTCGAAAACTCAACCGTTTTCTATGAAAACTAGCTCAAATTCCGCATTTTCAGAAACGCTCAAACGGCATTTTCTCGTAAATGGCTCCAAATGTTTTCTTCCAACATTTCAGACGGATAGTGCAAATTGCACTCTTTGATATGACGTAAAGTTCATTTTATGGTATTTTTTTGTTTTTTAAAAATTAGACAAATGTATTTTTTAAGATTTCTAACACAGTTAATATGCACTTTTCCACCAATTTGTAAACACTGTTCTATTTATTGAGTTAAAGTGCTTCAAATGACTTCTAATGAAGTTTTTCGAAAACTCAAAGAAAATTGCCATTTAGGACGAAGTTTTACTGTGTTTTAATGTTCTTAAAATAATATTTCCGTTCTACTATTAGTAAACCGAAAACTTAAGGGAAAAAAGTAATTTGGGCGGCGATAGACGGCAGCTGGCAGGAGTTTGTGGCAAGTCCATTGGCAGATCTTCTGATTTCGGAATAGCTAAGGACAGATATCCTGGTAAAGAAGACTGCAATCCAATAGTTTAAAAGCTGAGTTCACTTGAACTTCAGAAGAAGTCTGGATAACGTCAGTAACATATCCGACAGCTTGATTTGTTCGTGGGAACTGGTTTTGACCACATCTTTTATGTCATTTTTCTTTGCTTTTAGGGCATTCTTAAAACATTTTAAAATCGTTTTATTGATTTTTTGGCGATGCTTCAGGTCATCAAAAGCAGCTCCCTACTCATGATTACACCTTGCCGAACGACAAGATTCAGTTATTAGGGAATTGAAAATAAAACACCAATTTCCAATTAGAACTATAACGATACCGATACCATTTATATTTTTATTGAAAATAAAATAATTGTTAGAATTAAAAACAAAACTTCTAACTTTAACTTCAACTTTATTCGTCTACATTTTAATAATTCTATTAAATAAAATATTTAATACTCACGTAGTCGAATATATACGTACACGCACAATACAATTTTTCAACAAAGTTCAATAATTTAACAATCACTACAAGCATTTTTGAGCACTAAAAATTAGTTTGGAAACGCATACATAGGCCTATATTCGCCTAAGTTAATGTGAATTGAATGATTGACGATTCATAAATGAAACTTTCTTAGAATTGTCGAAGCTTCAGTTACGGACTTCCCTGAAGGGTCTTTTTCGTACAGTAATCTAATTTGCAGGTGTTGTTAGTGTTATTATACAATATTGAACACTATGCTTTACATTAAAGGAGTCATTCTCGCTGAATATTAGCCATAAACAATCCACGCACAAAATAAAATACAGGGAATCCAAACAAGTCAGTACAGACTGTTGCCAGTCGGTACAATTAGGAGTATTTCATTACAATACACTAATTTAAAGAATTCGTCACAGAGTAAGTAATGAAGATTCCGTGCTCATTTCAATGGGTCCGAATCGTAGGTGCGAAAAAATATGAGATGTTAAAACTTTTACAATATATTATTATTATTGTTATTAATATTATTATTATTATTATTATTATTATTATTATTATTATTATTCCCCTAAATCACGGCTAAATATGAATTATTATTTATTGTGAAATTTTGCTGACTGGAGCCGGCCGCCCCTGCGGCCTCCACTATGCTACGCCAGTGGTCACCTTTCACTTTTACCTGGAATGCCAAGGAGTCGGTCCTCAATTTACGTATACCCTTTTCAGGGTCGGTTCTCAATTTACATATAGGCTTAACTCTTATTCCCCTTCCGGTCCCCATTTTACATACCCCGGTGATTGAAGAACTGTTTCATTTAATTGTAATTGATTAATTATAATCGCATTCAAGTACAGTTTCAATGTATCTATTAATTGGTTGAAAAGTAACAATCACTCGATTCATTGCAAATAATTTTAGAGAGAAAATAATACAATTTTTGAAATAATTAAAAAGCAAAAAAAGTATGTAAAAAATAATTTAAAATCAACATTTGAGCAATATCAATAAAATAGAATAAAAATAAAAACTAAAATAATTTGTTTTATGTGTTATTTGTTATTTGTTTTTTGTTTTATTTGTTTTTGTTAATGTGTTTTTACATTGTGAATTATTACACAATATTGAAATCAAGGTTATTAATTGGAATCTCTAATAATGTAAATGAATCTGCAGGTTATTTTCAAGTACTCAAAGAAAGTAATATACAAGTTTACATTCCAGAGTTACATATGAAAGCACAAAAATATGTGTTAAGGGAAAAATAATTCATTTCATGCCTAATTGTTATATCATTTAAGTTTCCTACAAACTCGAATGTAAGGCATATTTATTAAACACAATTAACGTTTAGTATTAATTTCATCTTTACATAATAAAAACGCATATGCGAAACAAATTTGAGATGGGTACTGTACTTCCCTACGTGAATACGTCCTATCGTCACTGGGCACAATTTATTGTGTAACAGTTTAGAAAAGCCGCCATGGCCTGTGAATTGGGTGAAACAATTGGGAGACCAAACAACTATGCCCACTACAAATCAGCCTATTCAACTCCTTGCCCTATCGCCACACACGGGTAGAGTTTTCAGCAATTCAAAATACATAATTAATTATAATATTCTGTAATTAACTATATTATATGGTATATACTATTTATACACCATATAAAATGAGGGATTAGTGAAAGTGGAAATGATTTAAACATTCATTTTTAACGAAACTAGAATAAAATAGAAATACATTTCAAGAAAAAAAGGTTAGAAAGTTAAATATGCCTTAAAATATATTTACGTGAAAATAGGCGAAATAAATATTCGTCATAATTGTTTTTTTTCATTATTTTTATTATAAATATATGTCAAAAGCCTAACGCTGTCTACAAAAATTACAGGTGCCGCTAGATTCCTTGCGCATTGGTCAAGGTACAAATCTCGCAAATCGCAAAAATAATTTGCCTTATTCAACAAGACATACTGCAATACTGCCTCGAGTTTGAGCTATACTACACGGTGGCGAGAGCTCCGGTGACGCCTCCAGCATTTATTCGACGCGGTCGGCGCTCACCGATAACAGGCCATGTTTCGGTATCGTTCGTTCTCGATAATGGTAGTTCCAGAACTAGCATTCTCGGACATAGTATCGGCGCGCGTGGTATCGCCGCCGAGAACGAACGGAACTGATGGCGTTTTTGTCCGGCTCTAATTCAAATACATACTTGGCTGGTAATCGTCTAGTGATCAAAACAGATGGTTAACTGGAAGGAGGAGTAGAATTACGAACGCCCACAGTATTAATGTTTCGTATTACATAGTAAATAATCTAAATAGTTTAGAATACTCACAATTGCATTCCCACACTATATACTACAAAAAGTAAGATTCTGTCAACGTATGTATGTATGTATGTATGGACGGTATAAGTTATAATGTAATGTTGAGATGTAAAAATGTTCGGTTTGTCGATGACACGAATGTTCTTTGCTAAAAAGGAGCAGAAAATAGTACGATTGCAGAAGTTTCAAATTGGTTTAATAATAACAAATTAATTGTTAACGAAAGAAAAACTGTTTCAATGCAGTTTTGCATTTCAAATCGGCAATCGAATGTTTCATTGAAAATAAACGATATGCAAATAGCTGATGTTGAGGTAACAAATTTTTTAGGTCTCTCAATTCAATCAAACCAGAAATGGAACGTACATATAACAGAATTAAACACTAAATTCATTTCATTATGTTACGCATTCAGAATTCTTTCAAATTCTGTCAGCCTTCATGCAGCTCGTTGCGTTTATTTTGCAAATGTAGGGGAGAATGGGGTAGCACTGATCACTTAAGGAAACTGATGGCTCGTATGGAATGTATTCACCAGAAAATTTAAAATATTGCATGACACGATAGATGGATATTTCCTAGTGTCTGAGGTTGAGAACTAAAAGTCTCAGAAGCTATTTTCTTTAGCACAGATTTCGTAAAAGAAAAAAAAGCATTGATCGGCATTCCCCTACCCGTGGGGTAATATCGATCATATATTTGTCCCGTGTATTTTATACGGGAAATTTTGAAATGTAATTATTATCCTCTATATTTGATCTATTACACTAAAATTATTTCAATAATGCAAAATTTCAATATTAATTAACCAAAAGAGTAAATAATTGACTATCCTTCGACTCCAAGTGAAAAACTACTGAAATAAAAATGTTTTACAAAAAGTTACACATTGAACGTAAGGGTTATAATGTTTTAAATGCTAATAATAATAATAATAATAATAATAATAATAATAATAATAATAATAATAATAACAAGCAAATAAACCTTTCAAGAAAATTAAAGGAACGGTTGACGACTTTTATCTGAATAAAACAAATATAAGTTTAGGTCAGTTTTATAATTTGAACTTTAGTTTGCTATTTCTTGAAGCAAAGGTCACAAAATAGTTTACAGCTGAATCAGATCCACTGCAAAGTGCATGGTTCCAAAATCCACAGCCTGTACTCCTACACCAACCTTCGCCATTTTCCCCACATTCACTGCGAACGAAGGACATCTCTTCCTCTTGATTGCCCAGCAAATCATTATGTTCATCATTGTCACACAACTCATCTTCATTTACATTATTTTTTCCCCTCGTTCCCAACTAACCACAAAGCCAACTCTTTACTTTCTCGCCTTACGAATACTTTGTATTTTGTCCTTTAGTGCTAACTACTTCTTCAGGGTCTTGGACTGTAGGAACTCTCGTCTCATCCATGTTAAAAATACGATATGGTGTGGAAGCAACTTCGTCATCACAGCTCCCCAATTATCAAAATATATATTTTACTTTCTGTCAGTTCAAAGCTTTTAGTAGATTGATATTACGTGCTTCCGATTTTCGGACACTTTTTTTTTTTTAATTTTATTTTCTTGAAGAAAGTACATAGTTCAGTAAATATAACTATACATATGTATTTACAGACTTACTTGCTAAACTTAAATATAAACTTACATGCTATTACAAGGGGAGGATATCCCATTTTGGGTCCTCAGTCTGGATCTAAATCTGCAAATTTTTTTAGAAATATATGGTATGGATATTTGTTTTTTATTCGTGTTTGGGAATTGGGGGTTTGGGCCAGTTTGAAAGGTGAAAGGGCTGGGATTTGAGGTAGATTATAATAAAAATTGGTCGCTAGATTTGTAATGTATTTGTCCATAGGTTCTAGGTTAAATTCATTGTGGAGTTGGTTATTGGTTATGTACCAAGGGGCATGAGCAACTATTCTTAAGAATTTATTCTGAAAGACTTGGAGCTTTTGGATGTTAGTTTTGGCAGAGTTGATCCAAATTGGGCAGGCGTACAGCATTAACGGTCTTAAAATGGTCTTGTAAATTGCTATGGCTGGTTTGTACTGGATTGGGCTGTTTCTATAAATTAGTGGTCGTAGCTGTGATAATTTTATTTTGGCTTGGGTCACTTTGGCATTTATATGTTTTCCCCAATTTAACTTCGTATCTAGGTATAAACCTAAATATTTTACAGGTTTATTAGGGGGGTACCATTCTATTGGATTGTTATTTAGCGTGAGAGGAAGTGGGGGAGAGTAGGGTCGTAATGTAAATATTTTTGCGGCGGTTTTGCTAGGATTTAATTTAATTTTAAGTTTAGCAGCCCAGCTGTCTAACATGTTTAGGTAAAGCTGAATATGAATTCTTAAATCGGGGAGGGCTGTACCGGAGGAAAATATGGCAGTGTCGTCTGCAAATTGCGCAACCGTGATTTTATTTAGTGTAGGTAGGTCAGCAACATATAGATTGAACAGAGTGGGTGATAACGGAGAGCCTTGAGGAAGTCCAGCTTTTATTGTTCTGGGGTTGGAGATGTGATTGTTGACATTGACAGAAAAAGTTCTATTGTTTAGGAAATTAATTATTATTGATTTTAAGTATTGTGGAGTGCCTATTTGAATTAGTTTATATAAGAGAGCTTGGTGCCATGTTCGGTCAAAAGCTTGTGTGATATCAACAAATATGGCAATGGTGTGATGTTTTTTTTTGAAAAGCGGTATAAATGAGCTCTGAGATCCTTAATAACTGATGTTGGGTGGAAATTCTTTCAGTAAAACCGAACTGTTCCCTGGGTATGGCATTGATTGCATGAAGATGTTTTTTTAGTCTTTTTAATGTGATTTTTTCGAATATTTTGGAAAAGGTTGTTAGTAAACTAATTGGGCGGTAGCTCTCAGGAATTGTTGGGGTTTTGTTTGGCTTTACAATGGGGATGATGGTTGCGTGTTTCCATTTATGAGGGAAATAACCTATTCTGAAACATGAATTCCACCGGAAACATGAATTATTCTGAAACATGAAATTGTTTAAATACGCTATTGCTGATGGTGGAAGTTTTTTTAGAGTTATGTTATTGATATTGTCGTGACCTGGGGCTTTTTAATAGGAAGATCCGTGATAATTTTTGAAATTTCTTTAGGAGATGAATAATCAATTTTCTGATACGGACCGAAGAAGTTTAATTTTGTGGTCTGTATCATTTTATTATGTACCGGATGGGCAGTCAAGTTTTCGCAGAAAGTGCTCTCGAAATGTGTTGCAAGCGCTTCTGCTTTCTGAATTGACGATAAAGCTTTACCTGAAGTTGTGTTTAAAGGAGGGATTGAGTTTTTTTTCTTTAGGATCTTTTTAGTGAATTGCCATAATGTATTGTTGCTGGTGTTAAGTGATTGTATCAAGTTAACATACTGCTCATTATTATAATTTTTGATAAGGCGTTTTACCACGTTGGTGATTATATTTAGTTCTTTCTTTAATTCTTGTGTTCTTAAGTTCGCCCAGAGTCTTTTTGTTCTGTTTTTTACGGTTATTGCATTTAAGATGCCTGCTGGTAATTTTTTCAGGGGTTTGTGAGTTTTATTCTGAGTGGTAGTTAATTCAGAGTTTTGCATGGTAACATGGATGAGGTCCGTTAGAAAATTAACGGATTTATCTATTTCATGGGGGTATTTAGTATTTTAATTTTGGGTATTGCGCTATTTAATGTTTCGGTGAACTTATTCCAGTTAATTTTTAATGAGTTCGGTTTCGGCGTTGGGGCATGTTGAGGAGCCATTTGCTGCGATGTGAGTAATACAGGGATATGGTCAGAATCGAGTTCGTATATTAACGACATATGGAAGTCGAAGTTGGAGTTGGTTAAGCCAATGTCGAGAATATCTGGTTTACGCAAACGGTCATGGGGGTAGTAAGTGGGTTCACTGGGGGAAAGTATTTTGATATTAGTATTATTTACTAGTTGA
Organism: Acheta domesticus; assembly: GCA_031308135.1. Taxonomy (NCBI): domain Eukaryota; kingdom Metazoa; phylum Arthropoda; class Insecta; order Orthoptera; family Gryllidae; genus Acheta; species Acheta domesticus. Next base: position 290,253,719 of record JAHLJT010008446.1, on the reverse strand, counting down.
GCTAATATTTTACCGTCTTGATTGTTGCATTGACATCCCCAGTTAACGTGTTTGGAATTGAGATCTCCTAATAGCAAGACTTTATCATTGGGATTAAATAAATTTTGGAGGTTTGTGTTTATTAATTTGAATGTGGGAGGTTTGTATGCAGCTATGACCTTCAAAGAGTTATTGTTAATTGTTATTGAGACTGCTATGGTTTCTAAACCTGGTGTATCCGGGAGTATTTCTTGGTGATGTGTGTGAATAGAGTTTATCGCGATGAGTACACCTCCTCCTTTCGAATTAGTTCTATCAGATCTATAAATTTTATAGTTAGGAATAAATAGTTTATTACAGTTGCTCAAGTGCGTTTCGGTAATACACGCTATATCCACTTCGTAATGATGGAGGAAATGAATGAATTCAGTTTTTTTGTTGGTGATTGAATTTGCATTCCAATTGAGGATGGTTACATTGCTTTGGAATTTATCTGCCATTGTTGTTGCTTAAATAATCGGTAACAGAATTCTGAATAGTACTAATTATAGATGGGATTAGCGAGTTAATGAAGTTAATGATACAACTGGTGATGGAGTTGATTATTGTGGTGATTATCGGATTGTTTGGTTGGGTATCATTAGAATGGGCCGTTTGATGATTAGAATTACGGGTGTTTTGCGAAGTGCGAGGAGGTGGATTGTTCATGGATGTGATATGGGTAAAGTTCTGAATTCGCTGGGTTTGTGGGAGTCCCGGGAACGGGTCTCTTGAATTATTTTTGGAAGGAGGAGGATCATTGGAGTTTGTTACATTACTTTTATTTTTATTTCTAAGGTTACTTTTCCTATCTAAGAACTCTTTGTAGTAGGTGCAGCTCGTATTTCTTATGTCGGCCTTGTGATTCCCGCTGCAATTCGCACAAAAGGGTGTTTCGTCCTTCTTGGGGCAGAGCACTGAGTAATGGTTCCCGGCGCAGAACGCACAGGTGATGGAGTGGTTACAATTGTTTTTGGTATGGCCATAGTCCAGACACCTTTGGCATTGAAGGGGGCCATTATGTTTTTTACGTCTTTCGGTACTTACTCGATGATTGCAAATTTGTTGAATTGATAAAATAATTTCTATGGGTTCTGAACCGTTAAATTCCGCGGCGACTACTGGAATAGGATGGCCATCCTTTAGAAGTCTTGTGACTCTAATTATTGAAGCGTAGCGCTGCTGCAGGTCTTGCAATATTTCGGGTTCAGTTATTGACTGGTGAAGGTTTTTAAACACGACTGAAAATTTTTTGTTTGACGGATCTTTGAATGAATGGAATTTACGTTGAGTATGGATCAGATAACTGATTATTTTACGAAAGTCTGTTGGATTGTTAGCATTGATTTTCACTTTGAAATTTTTTACATCTGTAATGAAATTGTTTGTGACATTAGTTTTCAGTTCTATGATGAATTCGCGTACATTGGTTATATCCGACACAATAATTGGTGGAATTTTTGCTGGATGCAAAGAGTGATCGTCCGTGGTTTGATTCAAATATTCGAACCGATGAAGTTCAGGGTTAGGGTTCAAATTAGCAAGTTCTCCGAATTTGTTACCTACGGGAACATTGTACTCTATGTCACTGTCTGCATTAGGGTTCACATTATTGTTACTAGGGTCTACATTTAACTTCTTTGCTTCATTGGGGGTTTCACAATCACTGGCTGACCTTTTATTGGTGTACATGCCTGATGATGAAGGTTGAGACTGCGTGGTGAAGTCTGTTGAGGCGACCTCCTGGCTGCCACGGATGCGTTGCTGGTCGTTAGTGAGAGGTGCGCCGACCTCCATTTCAGCTTCGGTTGTGTTATTCTGCGACACTAAGTAATGCTGCACATCACTATTGTTGAGAGTATGCAGGGCTTGGCTAATTGCCTGCCCTGTTGATGAGTTTACGTCAAAAGACATACACTTAACACTCGACTGCTCGAACTACACTACGAGTGCTGAGTGTCACAACGGTAACGAGTAGACTACGCACAGCGGAGCTCCGCGATAGTAGAACCGCTCTGGTCGGCGACTCGAGCCGGAATGATCGGACACTTAAGGGATTCCTTTTGAGAAAAGCATAAAGCCAGACACCAAAATCACTTAAACCTATTCAGGTTTTTTTTGAAAAATAGTTAGGAACGTTGTTTGCTTCGGAAGATGCAAAAGCCACTTTGTGGATTTGCAGTGATTATAGACCATAAAAAAGATTATCCATCAATTTTACTCGTTCAGACAATGCTGCTTCGTGCTCTTGACTAAAAACTGTTTTTCGGCCAAGAAGTGGATCTCCTGTTACCCCCTTCAATTTTCTGTCAAGCAGTCTTGTGAATGGAATGTTGATTTGTTACTTGCTTCTCATATGGAATGTCATGGATAAGTAACATCGCCTGTTGCAGCTTTTCATCAGCTCATCCTCCTCTGGTTGTAGTCCTTTTCCACGTTCTAGGCATCTGAAGAGAATACAGTCTCTTGCAATATAGTTTGGCCATAAGTAGTACAAATATGGAAGGACAGGGCATTAGTATTTAGATCCGTGAGGGGTTGTGCCGATCATTGATCGCCATTTCCCCACTCATCTGATCGGTGCAACCCAACCATGTATATTACAGAATATCATAACTTAACAATTCGATAAGTTAGTTTAAAAAAGTAAACCGTGAACTAAAATGATGCTGAAAAGATTACCAATCCATTTGCGCGATTGAGTAATTAAAATACAAATGTACATGTTAATTACATCGCTTTAAAAACATGAAGAAACTAGAACGATTTTCTCTGAAATACACTTGCTTATTTCATACCAAGTGCATGTGCGGAACTCGTCAGTAGCTGCATGTAGTTAATTTATTGCTCAATCGGAAAGAGCGTAGCACTCACAAGGCTTTGCTAGAGTGCACTCTACTGTCGTTACAGACCTGATCGGGGCTACCCGCTGATCGGTGCCACCCTACTCTCCCCCTACATTCTCGCCTGAGATATGGCATAATATTCCGGGGAAACTCATCCTGTAGTACTCTGCCCTTCATATTGCAAAAGGAAATTATTCGAATAATGAAAAAATGCCTTCCACGTGATCCCTGCAGGCCTCTTTTCATTGAGCTGGGAATCTTACCATTGCCTTGTCTATTTATTTACGAATCTGTGATATTTGTCAAAAATGATCTACTTAACGGAGGGAACATATTTTCATGCAATATTGATATTTATAATTACATCACACGCCGTAGAAATCACGTGCATCAAGTGTCCGTATCAACAGCTCAGTACAAGAAATCAACATACAATACATGTACGTTACTTTACAACGTACTGCCAGATGACATTAAACAATTAAAATCGGTACACAAATTTAAGTTAAAAGTAAAATTTTTTCTGCTGCAAAACTGTTTCTATACAATTAGAGACTATACTGATCGTGAAAAAGAAAAATAATGTTAATTGTAACAAAACAAAGATATATAATGAATTAGTTTACGTTTGCATTGTATACATTTTTAAAAAATATTTAATACGCCTGTAACAAGTAATGTACTTCAGCTTCCGGGTCAATGACCCCATCTCGATCAGGTTTTTGTCCAGTTTCCCTGATCCATTGAGTAAATGCTGAGATGGCCCCTTGTTTTGCTTCTGGACGTAAATGTAGCTTCATTGTGCGCACGTTTTGTTGAGCACTCGTTTTGCTTGTAGTGGTAGGAATAGAACTGATGTTCGTTACTATTTTGTTAGCAATGCAGAAAAATCAAACCAAGAAATACAAGAATATTTACCGTTGAAATTGATTTTCTATAACTCGGGAACAAAACTTTTTCTACTTTCAATTTTTCTAAAATAGTAATTTTTCTAAATTATTTTTCTAGTTTTTCAAATTTGCTAATTTCGCGCTTTTTTTTAAATTCTGGGCATCAAGAAAATGTGCGCAGATAATCTCTCCCCCCATACGTCATATACAGTTTTTACTGTTTTTTATCGAATAAATAAATAAATAGTACAAATGATACAACCGTATTAATTTATAACTGCAATAAATTCATTTTCTAAAAAATGTGCACTTCTTAAACCAGGTGTCTGAAGATGGCTATAATGTGCAGTCGAAATATCACGCAAATTACAATGTAGATGGATTGAATGAGAGTTGTATATAAACAAATCTGAATGTCCGAAATTTGAAGAGGGCCTGTTGGTTTTAATTTATTATCTTTACAATTCTTTACCAAATGATCATGGGGTTTCACAAGCTTTGATCTTAGGTCCTATCCTCATTTTGTTATACGTAAACGATATCCCCCCCTTCTATTAAAAAATGGAATACCAGTTCTGTTTGCCGATGCCATGAATGTTCTTCGCCAGAAAGAAGCAATAAGCAGTACGATTTCAGAAGTTTCAAATTCGTTTCGTTATAAAAATTAGTAAGTAACAATGGAAAAACGTTTTCAATGAATTTTTGCATTTCAAATCGGCAATCCCATTCTTCATGGAAAATTAGCAATAAACAATTGCCTGATATTAAGGCAACAACATTTTAGGTCTCTTAACTCATCAAAACCTCAAATGAAACGTACATATAACAGAATTAAACTCTAAATAAAGTTCATTATGTTACGCATTCAGAATTCTTTCAAATTCAGTCATCCTTCATGCAGCTCGCGTGAATTTTGCAAATGTACATTCCCGACAGAGATATAACACAATTCACAGAAGAAACCATACATTAGATAAATTACGAGCTCGTCCGGAGCTGAAATCCTCGACAGCAGTTTTGGTGACCTTGGTAAGCCGTCTCGAGCGGGGGCGGCGGCGCCAGCAGCAGGCGAATGCGCTTGAGATGGCAGCGAAGCGGCCACGTGGTGAGCGGCTGGCCGCCATCCTCCCCGCCTCTCCTCTCGCACTTCCGCATCACAATATATTACTGCGAAAAAATTGTTCAAATTTCAGGGAAATTGATTAAAAAATTTGGAACAATAGTATTTTTAGATGTAGTTTGAAATTTTTCATACTTTTTGATAATTTTGTTTATTTCGTTCGAGAAAGCATAGGGAAATAATTTCTTTGTTAATAAAGCTGTACGAGTATGATTTTTAATTCCTACTCTGCTCATATGTTCAGAAAGTTTCACGAACGCAACAATAAGTTTCTCACATATCTATTAAATATGGAGACAACGGATGTTACCTAAAAATAAGGTGAAACAAAAATTAGAAAAATAACCTCATTTAATAAACATTTCTATGACTCTGAACGAGTTAAGCGCGACAGATTTGGGGGAGATAAGGAATTGGGGAGATGGGGACATGGGGAGAAGGGCAGCTGTTCAGCTGTGAAACTGGGCAGCTAGTGAGAAGTGGGGAGCGAAGGAACAGAGCAACTGGAAAGCTTGGTTTTCATTGAATTGGTTTTAGAGGGCGCTTCGACTACTGTGGTCATTTGCGCCCATGCCAGAGTATTTGGAGAAAAAAAAATTCAGTGTTGCATGTTACTTACCCACTGTTTAAAAGCATGCACATTAGCTAAAAAGAAGGCTTGAATTCTGCTTCAAGCATACATGTAGAAATGGCAGAAGGAAAAAGGGCGCGTAAAATTTATCTTAAAACGTAAAATTGGCTGTAAAGGGGCCAGAAAACAACATAAAACATTGTTATTATCTTTCAAATAAAATTATATATTCTGCTTTCTCTCAAAAAACAAAAAAGTTTTCAGAGCGCAGAATCGTCATCCCCGAGCACCACTTGTAGCGAGTTGCCCAGGTCATGTCTTCGTCGATTGCCAACAAATTTCCAGCAGTACAAGAGGACGTGTTCCACGGAAAGAACAGTCTTGCACGAGTCACAGATGGAAGGAGTTTTATTTCGAAGAATGAAACAGTGAGAAAAATGGCAGTGTCCGATACGAAGACGGGTTAAAATAACTTCCTCGCGCCTAGAGAACCGTGATGAGGAGCGCCAGGGATACACAGAATTCTTTATCGCACTTAGTTTGAAAGTGCTATTGTGCGACTCTGTTTGCCACGCTCTAAGCACGGATCGTTTCAAGAAAGCCTGAACGTCGGGCAATGGCACAGAAGGGATGTCGATACGAGTTTTACGAGTCGCTGATTTCGCCGCCTGGTCGGCCAGTTCGTTCCCTCTGATACTCACGTGGCCTGGGACCCAACTAAGTACCAGGTCATAACGGCGGGACAGAAGACGATGAATCAGGCTTTGAACGGATAACGTCAGGTGGTCTGACAAAGGACGGGAGACAGCTTGAAGGGAGCTGAGAGAATCAGAACAGATAACTACTCGCCGCAACGTCGCTGATTCAATGTATTTTAGGGCCTCAAAAATTGAATACATTTCGGCAGTGAATATACTGCACTTGGAGTGAAGTCAAAAATGCTTTGGTGGCCCTGATACAGTAAAAACCACATGCCACCGCGTCGCTGCACGATGAACCATCCGTGTATAAGAATAAATGATCCGAATAGGATTCTCTCATATCCAGAAACTGCTTCTGGTAAGCCAGAGGACTAGTAGTTTGTTTGGGCAGATTGGAGAGTCTGAAGTCAATACTGGGAAGGAGGAGTTTCCAAGGGGGAATCCGGTCACTTGTGGGTTTCACAGGGGTGGGAAGTTCGACATTTAATTCCCGGAGAAGATTTTGTAATCTAATACCTGGGGGATGGGGTAACGATGTTCGAAGAATGTCTGAGGACTCATACTTTGGGTGGATGATTATACGACGACAAGGGTGGTCAACCAGTCCCGACACTTTAGCCACATAAGAGGCTAACAAAATATCTCGCCTTCGGCTCAGAGATGGTTCTCTAGCTTCAGCGAAGAGGCATTCGATGCGACTCGTGCGGTAGGCGCCTGTACTAATCCTTATACCGGCGTTGTAAATGGTATTTAATGGCCGGAGGGTTGATGGTGACGCTGACCCATATACAATACATCCGTAATCCAAAATAGAGCGGATGAGAGTTCTATACAAACGCAAGAGACACACACGGTCTGCTCCCCAAGAGCTGCCTGTAAGGGTGCGGAGGAGGTTCAGAGGTGAGACACATCGGCTTTTCAGTTTACGTATATGATTTCGCCAAGTTAGGCTCTTATCGAAAGTAAGCCCAAGGAAAGTTGCAGAGTCCACAAAAGGTAGAAGATGGCTTCCAAGAAAAAGATCGAGGTGGTTATGGAGATGATGAATCCTGCAGAAGTGCATGCAGTTAGTTTTTGATGCGGAGAATTTGAAACCTGTCGCATCACTCCATTCCTGCAATTTGTTGAGGTTAAGTTGTAATTGTCTCACTTGAATTCTATCACTTGAATACTCTTGGAAGAGCAAAAAATGGCAAAGTCGTCAACGAAGAGCGATGCTTTTACCGGCACTCGAATTATCAACGCTATACTATTGATAGCGATGGCAAACAGAGTGACCTTCAGAATTGAGCCCTGAGGGACTCCATTTTCTAAATGGTGGCTGGAGGCCCGCGAGACGACCCCGCGAGACGACCCCGCGAGACGACCCCGCGAGACGACCCCGCGAGACGACCCCGCGAGACGACCCCGCGAGACGACCCCGCGAGACGACCCCGCGAGACGACCCCGCGAGACGACCCCGCGAGACGACCCCGCGAGACGACCCCGCGAGACGACCCCGCGAGACGACCCCGCGAGACGACCACGCGAGACGACCACGCGAGACGACCACGAGAGACGACCACGAGAGACGACCACGAGAGACGACCACGAGAGACGACCACGCGAAACGACCACGCGAGGGCAGTCAGCACAAACTAGCGGCAGGATTCTCAGTGCTGCACTCTGGTAGAGTGGGCCAGGCGTGGGTGCACTTTCCGCTTTATAAACTCACATTTCATTCATGCTCATCCTATTGTATTATCAGTTTCTCGATTCCTGCGATTTCCCACTAGTGCATCAAACTATTTTCGTGCAAAGATGGCGAACGTTCGGCAAAGCTGCCCCGAACGATAGAAGACCCCACATCCTCGATCCCCGTAGTTGTGTCCACAGTTCTATAGTGCGATTATTCCAACTCTGCCATCAAGCCCCTACGGCCACGATGGAATATCACACGCCATTTCGCGTCTTTCTCCGCCGCACCGCTAGAAGTCGCATCATCGCAAGCACTGCTTCATACGGTCGTGATCATGCGATACCTGGCGGCACGACTGAGAACGTCGCGAAATATTCCATCGTGAAGACGGGCCTTGAGGGGAAAAGTTAGAAAAATCGCAGTCTAGCAGAGAGTGGCTAGGCCCTGGGGCTGGCAAAGGCCCTGGCACAAGCAACAGCCGGCAGGGTGTGCAGCGAACAGGACACCGGGCTGTCTTCAGACAGTGCGCCGCGCCGGGATCGCCTCGCCTCGCCTCGCCCCGGCCCGGCCCGGCCCCGCCCCCGCGGCGGCGTCACTTGGCCACGCAAACCCCGGGTTTAGTTAATTAAAGTCCACTTAATGGCGCGGATTACACCGGCTGTGATACGGCCAACGCAGATCAAAGCAGCGCAACGCGATAACTTGGCGCGGCAACAGGCGCCTTCTAATTAAAATGGGCGCTGTTTCCCGTTTTCGCTGCAAATTGACCGGAAATGGAGAGCCGGGGTTGAGCGGTGGGGAGGGGGGATGGGCGAGCGAAGGGGCGTGGCCGTTGCGGAGTCGCCCGCTTCGTGAAGCGGAAGCGTGGAAAGTGGGGCGGAGAGGGGAGAGCAAGCAGATGCGGGTGGGAGGGGGCGGCCACAGGCATGGAAACGAAGGACCGGTGACGGACGCAGTGGATGGCGGCCGAAGGGGACACGAGAAAACACTAAGAAAGAGGCGGAACGGAGAAGGGGCCACTTGAGATGGAGCAGGTGCAGGTGAGGACGGATAGGACGCAAAATTGGCAGTTGTTCAGTGCACGACGGCCAAAAACTTTAAAATAACTTGCGAGTCCCGCCCAAGGGGGTTCCCTCACCGTCATCGCCCTGGGAAAGACTGTTGCTGTTTTCGGGAGTCAAATCCTGGGACACAACTCCGACAATGTGTACACCGTGAGTGGTTTTACAGCAAAGTTTTGCTGACGATCAGAATTAATATATAACCATCGTAAGTTTCCAGTTAATCAATACTTGAATATTCATTAATCATATTAAATTTTCAGGGACTTCTGGACAACAATTTTGTGTAAATACTTAACCAACAAACTGACTTCTTCAAAAAGGAAAACTTAAACATTATTTTAACAAAAGTTCATGAACTATATTGTAAATAAATGTTTGAATAAACATTCCAAATACTTGACCCTCCTTCAACCCTTGACATTCGCTCTTACTTTACTCAGCATGAAAACAAACTTTGTGTGTATCTACATAACTGATTTCTAATGCGCACAGAAGTTGAAAGGAAACTCTGCCTCCCACTGGCCTAATTTCTATTAAACTTTCAAATAAAATGTTATTTTGTACTCTTATTGTCAGGGCATGGTAACAAAAAGCGGATAAAGCTTGCTCCTACTTAGAGTAAATTACTTCGTGTATGATTGAACTCAGAATCCATGTGTGTCCTTGATGCAGAAAACTCGACTGACGGCAAAAGGCCTGTCTGTCTGTGGTCTACGCTAGTGTTAGGACATTTTTCTCGGCGGGGATAAAGTTGCTGTGACTTCCGCCCACCTGGGTACTCTGTGGTATTCCTGCCAAATTATGGGAGTTCCATGCTGCACCAGTGTGTTATGGGGGCGCGAACACAAAATTCGCGCGTCCCACTCAAAAAAATTAAGTTAATTAATTAAGAAATTAATTAATCATTGTTCCCCCGCGCCTCTACGCACGGAACGTCCTCTTCTACCCTGCGGCTTCAGCCATGCCATCGCCGCCGCTGCCGATGACGGCGTCGGGCGTTATCGTCATCCTCATCACCACCGCCCCCGCCGCCGCGGCGGGGGCCGAGGCCGGCGCCGCTGCCGCCACCGACACCACCACGTCGCCGCCCCTCTCTCCCGCCACCGTCCGCCCGCCCGCCCGGCCTCCCCTTCCACGCGCCCGGGGACATTCTCGGGGTGGTGGACAGAGGAGGCGTGGCCGGCGGAGAGTGCGCGCCGAGGACGGATCGGGGAGTGTAGAGTCCAGCTTATCGCTCGACACGGGAGTGCTCAAAAACTTTGCCGTGAAGCATTCCCGTCAGCGAAGGGCATTTTTTCTGTGTGCATTGAGACTCTCTAATAGATAGCTGTGTAAATAGGAGGAGCTGTGGTACTATGAGAGTAGTCTGGTTTGAAAAATCTAGGCATTTGTGCCTCGTAGGCTTCAATACATTATGCAATGTTTATGCTACTTACATTTTCTTACTGTATCAGTCATGTAGCCTCACCTAGTCAGTGTACCTTTCATTTTGTGTTATCATAGCAATGCAAGAGTTTTGAGAAATTGTTAAAGTTTTTTGTATTCTTTGACAGCTAGCACCTACTCAATCGTTCAGAAGATTTCTCCAATATTCCTCGAGGGATTTTAAGGAACTCGATGCCCTGTTAATGTGAAACGGATATTTGTTGTTGGTATTTTATATCAAGCCTCAAGAACATTTTATCAAAAAATGGTTCCAATTTTTTGAATTAAACTCCATCAAGCGTAGCAAAGGTAAAAGAAGCTTCGAAGTTTGGTACAGGTATAATTTTCATTGATACGCCTGATTTTCAAAAAGTGCAAAAGTTGATATTATTTTTGGCGTCTTCCGACAGCTACAATATTGAAAATAGATATTTTTTTCTTAATAAAATCTATTTTTAAAAATTGACCTAGAAATACGTTATTGTATAATTTTTCAAAAATATGAACGGTTTTTGCGTCATTTGTATGAAAGATAAGTAATTTTTAAACACTTTTTCTCAACAAATACTGCTGGAAATTTTCTCTTTAAATTTTCTTGTATATAACATAGGACGGTGTAAAAATTGCGGCTAGTCCCATTTTGGTGAACCTTGTGCACATTCGAAAATTAAAACGTGGTGCTGAAAAAGCACATACTTTCTCACATTGCTGCTAAATGCTTCGCAATATTATACTACTATATATACCAGCAAAATTGTTTTCCTCTCTGAGACGCAATCTCACATCCTCGTAGTTAACTATTAGTACTTTTTATAAATAAAGTATCCAATACCAATCTCGAATACCTTCTGTTCTTTTTGGATAATACTTAATAGCTGAAGCAAAAGGAAGGTAAAAAATTGACGTTTACTTCATTACTCATATTCTGCTGTTCTGAAACTATGTTATTATTGATTTTATTCTTAATCATCCTCATCCTCCTTTTTATCAATCTATCAATAAATTGTGAAGGATAATCATTATTATTAAGAATAGTTTTTACTTTCTCTAAATTTTAACTATGAAATTCTGGATATGATAATTTAATTGTCCGATCTATTTATTTATTTATTTGGTCAAAAACAGTAAAAACTGTATATGACGTATGAGGGATGATATTATCTGCGCACATGTTTTTGAGGCCCAGAATTCAAAAAAAAACTAGAAAAACTACAAATCTACAAGACTGAATACAATTGATTTCTTAATCTTAGTTGGATGTTTCGACTTACATTTCAACGTGAACCCAAAATATTCCCTTTGTAAACCAATTAGTTTTAATCTTAAAATAACAGTATTATTAACGTTAAATGTAAAAAATGCATTTGCTTGTTTACTTCTTGTTGTGTGGGAGATGGTGGCCTGTCTGACCGGTGTGTGGGTGACAGGATGACAGGGCAATTTCGCTCCCGCAGCGCCCTGCTGCGGCGCCTCACGAACGCGTTGGCCGTGCAGAGTGCACGCGCAGCTCAAGCTCCGGAGACGCCCCTGATGCCGGAATGTCGCATGGCTAATTAGGACCCTCTCGTCTTGTCCTCACACTCCCGCCCCCAAGTGAGCGGCCGACCGTCAAGAAGAAATCATGGGATTACCTCATGACGTGCAACATACCCGTCTCGTTTGCAGAGGATGGATTGGATTTTCTGGGTGCAGCGTTGTTTTGTCAATGAGTGTATAGTGACGAAATGAGCTAAGAACTTCGGAATAAATAAATAAATAATTAAATAAACTAGTGGTGCTTCAAAGCACATACTTTCTCGCCTTGCTCCTAAATGCTCCGCCATATACTACTACATATATACTACTACATAAACCAGCAAATTGTTTTCCGCTACGAGACGCGATACCAAATCCTCAGATTTAACTTGCCGCATTCATGCCACTAGGCCACAGAAGCGCGCATGGACCGAACTCTGGTAAGGGCATAAACACGTTAATGCCCGATTGTCAATGTAAAAAAACAACAAATAATTCAGGGCAGGTCTTAAGAATTCCACCGTAGATATAATTCTTCCTTTATCATTCATATTCAAACGTCGAATTCAACATGAAGTGCTACCAAAGCATATATATTTTTTAATTATTTAAAATGCCCTGCAAATACGTATACCTACATAAAACAGCAAATGTGTTTTCAACCAACACGTTATTTTTCCATTCCGACACCCGAACACAGTTCCTCTAACGTTAACGTGCTCGCGCTGATACTGTACCGTAGTGGCGCGCTCCAACGGTGCCTACCTGCACAGACCTGGAAGTCAAACAAAGGGCGCAGAAGATGACGCATTAGGAATTTCTGCCTAGCGCGGATACGGCGCGGAGGCAATGGGGGCGGCGAAAGGCCTATATAACGGGCGAGAGCAAAGCCTCCTTCTTCTTGTTTCTCAGCAGCGTCGACGTGCAGTTGTGCGTACGTTTGTGCGAGTGGCGCACATGGGCAAGGGGCCGGCAATTCAATGTCGTGACGAGCGAGACATACATTAGGTCTCAGATGTAGAGCGGTGTGGTAGCCGTACGATTAAAATCCCTCCTATTGGTGGGATCTATTTAGTTAATTGTAAGCAGTGAAATTTTTTATTTGTAACTACGGTCTAGTTTATGAATAAACTCACTTATTACAACCCACTCTCATCTGTGTTTTGATTACACCCGTATGACGCCACAATTCCAATACGCCACATAAGCGCAATGCGCTGGAAGGATCGTTTTCCGGCGAAAGATTACATAAATTTCTCTTCTTACGAAGTATTCTTAAGGCGAGAAAGTAATAAATAAACCTGGGCAATGACGTCATAGTAAATTTTTTCATTCGATATTAGCTGACACTAAGAAATTTTCTTCAGAGATTAACTGTGTTTTTGGTATAAAATGCTCCGTGGGCGTAGAAAAAATGTAATGTACTAGGAAGGCCCATTTCAGCAGTTGGTCAGCCTTCTGTCCAATGCCGCCCTTTCCGGTTTCAGCGCTTGCGCCGTCGGCTTTGTTTGGCTACTCTTTCGGATTTCTCACGACCAAGACTTTCAGGATCTTCTCTTCTCCGTATCCTCTTTATTTTTGATCGTCTCATGACATCATTATCGTCTAATGATTTCTCGTACTTCTTTGAACCTGCATGCACTCTTCTCGACCACTCTCGATATACTCTCGACCTTCTCTGGACTTCCTCTTGACCACCTCCCGATCTCTTCAATCTTTGTTTTGATCTTTCGATCCTTCACCTCGTCTTGAAGTCTCTCGTCCGTAGCCTGTTACCTCGCCTCTTCAAACCCCTTGCCTGTCCCTTCCAGGCCCACGCGCATGCCATCTTCCGCGTCGTTGAGTTATAGCTTTATAAATACGAAGATCAAATTTATACGTCTCCGCGGGAATTGGAATAATTAATTTGGTGCATTGTAATGGACAACCATTCGAATGTTGTAGCAATTATTTAATGATCCTCCCCGGGTAGCTTCTCTGCAGGGATTACACGGGTCGTTGTGCGGCGTTTGATTGGCGCGCTTTTGTTTCGCGGCTTCGGCGGCCTCAGCCGCGGCAGCAGGGCCGCCCCGCCCCGCCCCGCACACCCCGCGTTGCCGGGCCCAGCCGATCCATCACGTGCGCGCCACCCATCGCCGCGCAGCGTCTCCCCGCCGCCCCGCATGGCCGCACCTCTCAACGCCCCGCCCCGCCCCGCTCCGCCCAGCCCCGCTCCTGCCCCGCTCCTGCCCCGCTCCTGCCCCGCCCGGCCCCGCCCGGCCCCGCCCGGCCCCGCCCGGCCCCGCCCGGCCCCGCCCGGCCCCGCCCGGCCCCGCCCGGCCCCGCCCGGCCCCGCCCGGCCCCGCCCGGCCCCGCCCGGCCCCGCCCGGCCCCGCCCGGCCCCGCCCGGCCCCGCCCGGCCCCGCCCGGCCCCGCCCGGCCCCGCCCGGCCCCGCCCGGCCCCGCCCGGCCCCGCCCGGCCCCGCCCGGCCCCCGCCCGGCCCCGCCCGGCCCCGCCCGGCCCCGCCCGGCCCCGCCCGGCCCCGCCCGGCCCCGCCCGGCCCCGCCCGGCCCCGCCCGGCCCCGCCCGGCCCCGCCCGGCCCCGCCCGGCCCCCGCCCGGCCCCGCCCGGCCCCGCCCGGCCCCGCCCGGCCCCGCCCGGCCCCGCCCGGCCCCGCCCGGCCCCGCCCGGCCCCGCCCGGCCCCGCCCGGCCCCGCCCGGCCCCGCCCGGCCCCGCCCGGCCCCGCCCGGCCCCGCCCGGCCCCGCCCGGCCCCGCCCGGCCCCGCCCGGCCCCGCCCGGCCCCGCCCGGCCCCGCCCGGCCCCGCCCGGCCCCGCCCGGCCCCGCCCGGCCCCGCCCGGCCCCGCCCGGCCCCGCCCGGCCCCGCCCGGCCCCGCCCGGCCCCGCCCGGCCCCGCCCGGCCCCGCCCGGCCCCGCCCGGCCCCGCCCGGCCCCGCCCGGCCCCGCCCGGCCCCCGCCCGGCCCCGCCCGGCCCCGCCCGGCCCCGCCCGGCCCCGCCCGGCCCCGCCCGGCCCCGCCCGGCCCCGCCCGGCCCCGCCCGGCCCCGCCCGGCCCCGCCCGGCCCCGCCCGGCCCCGCCCGGCCCCGCCCGGCCCCGCCCGGCCCCGCCCGGCCCCGCCCGGCCCCGCCCGGCCCCGCCCGGCCCCGCCCGGCCCCGCCCGGCCACTACTCGCTCCTATCTATTCCTCGCTCCTATCTATCCCAATGAGTCCAAGTCCCAGTTATTCCTCTGTATTCTACCTAAATTTTACTTTTGTAAATTTCTGCTAGGAGCCCAAAAAACCGCCCCATGTTCCATTGACGGACAAACAAAAGAGAAGCTTTTCATAACACTAGGGAACACGATTTTTACCCCCAGGAAGGTAGAGTGCGCAGCGTATTCAATATTATACGTAGATTACGAATAACACAATAAAAACGTCATATCACTGCGTAGTTTTTAAATATACTGCATCTTCATACCACATCATACCGTAGTTTGCTATTAATGCAAATATATTTAAATTGAACCAGTAACATGTGTAAAATCAATAGGCATAAAATATATTTAAAAATAAAGTATTTGTTCAGTTTATCTATGCCACTTTCATGAGATGTCAACAAAATTTGGATTTCGTAGGTTTTTTAACTTCTGAATCCGAAGATTTGCTTGCGAAGATCTTTATCCTCGCGTCTGATAAATGCGCTCGATTATGAGGTCTTAGTAGTCTTACTAGGTCTTGAAAACAAGCTTTTGAAAAAACGAAAACATGTTTTGAAAACACGTCCACAATTCAAACGCGCTTTGAAAACAAATCCAAACTATTTCATGCCTTTCACTCACGACATCATTGCCAGCATGGGTTTCCTACTGCGTTGTGTTCACCAACTACGTCCGTCAGTGTGGTGAATGGGGTGTGTGATGAATGGGATGTATGTGGCCAGTGTGTGCATAAAAGGGATGCGGTCGATACTTTCTGGAACTGGAAAGGTGCAAATGAAATGTAGAAGGTGACTCGATCTCGTATTTGAATGTTTCTCTGTGCTTGGGCGGGATAAGCTTGTTCTTCAATGTTACGCGCAAAGGAATCCAGGGCGCGGCCGGAGGCGGGGGAGGCGGGGGAGGAGCAGATAGGAATCCGATGGCTTCATCAGGTCGCGAGAAAAGGGCGGGGCGCGTGGGAGGAGGCAGCGGCAACACCTGGCGCCGGCCATCCATCACTCGCCACTCGCCGCTGCCCTCTTGGCCGCCACGCCCCCTTCGCTTCTCTCAGAACCCTCCGAGGCCCTCCAGCGCCCCTCGCAGCCCTCCGGCCTCCACCGCAGCCCTTCCGCGCACAACAACGCCCTTCAACGCCCCACAGCCCTCCAGCGCCTACCGCGCCTACCAGATCCCACCTGCGTCCAGAGTGCCCCCGGTCATGAAAGCACTCCAGCGCCAACTACTCCTCCCCACGCCTTCACCAGAGCCCCCCCCCCCCCGCGCCCGTCATATCCTTCCTGCGACCACAAGTGCTCCCGCGCCTACCAGATCCCTCCGACGTCCATCATCCCCCAGCTACACCCACCAGGACCCTCCGCGCTCACCGGATCACTCCCGCCAGTGCTCTCCCATTGCCCTTCCGTGCCCCCAAACAACAAAAGAGTTCTTCAGCGCCAACCAGCGTCCTGCAGCCCTTCCGTGCTCTCAACAAAACAGCCCAAAAGAAATTCCTTCGAGACGAAAATCCGTATTAATACAAAGTACATAAACCAGAGCTTAACCCTTAACTACACACATGAAATTCTGGAACGCGAAAACAGACATGCAGTCAAATTGACTGCTCTCATAATATTTTCATTTTTATGATCTTACGATTCGAAATTTTATTTGAAACTTTGTAATATCGATTATTTGTATTTGTCTGTTAACAGCATTTCGTAAAAAACTTTGATTATTCGAAAAAACTGACGGAAATTCAAACACAAATGCAATGCAAACTTCGTTTTTTTATCACTCACAATTTATATTTAATAATAATATAATGTATTTATATTAAACAAATAAGAGAAGAGCACTTAAGACAGTGACTTTTTTACAACAGAGGCATAAGTGAGACTGTGTTCTTGAAGTTTCTGGAACAATTGAAAGAGTACTTGCGCCATGTTACAATTTCCTCTCAATCTCTCTCAACTGAAATTCCGCTCAATCTCTTATGCTGTTTTATTATAAAGTTAGTTTGCAAAAGTATAACATCAAGAAAAGAATGTTAGAGATATTAATGAATTAAGAAAAAGAGACTATTTGTGTTATATATAAAATCCTGGAAGGTCTTGTAACAAATATTTGGATTATAATTTTAATAAGATTTCAAGTCCAACTTTGAGAATTATGAGAACAGATTTGTCTCATAAAAAATCTTAAGGAAATTGTAACATTAATATTTGAATATTTACAATTTTATTAAACTTCATGCTTAACGGAGTGAATTAAGTAAATATCTATTTACTTTGCATGAGAATTAAAGCAATTCTGTTGTGAAGGGAGATGTTCATTATTTTTAGTTCTTCGCACTTCCTTTGTAAGGAGAGAGAGTATTGTAATCGTGCGCCGGAAAACGGCGCGTTTTCGACAGAAAAACCGCGCCCTGGTAACAAAGTTGGTGATAACTCTTCTCCCTACAAGACGTAAAGTCAGAATTCATTTTTTGTTCACCCTAGGTACCGAACAATCGATTGACAGAAAAACGCCTGTCTGCCATCTGTCCGTTCGTCATTGTGTCTGTGGTAAAAGATAGCGCCTAATCCCTTCAGCCGATTTTCATCAAAACTGATATTCTTCCATCAATTTAAACGAAATCGAGTCCCTCGGAGTTTCAAACTAATATTTGGATTTGGGAAGAATTATGTCTGAACATTTTCAAAGTTTTCTAAAATTAGCTGCAAATTTGTTGACTAAACGTCCTTCGATAGCGAAAGATATAATGTAGGTCGAATTTTCGTTGAAATCCCCGACTTTTTGAAAATGGCAAAGGTTCCCATATTTTATATTTTTAATATTTCTTTTTTATGGTATTTAATATTATATACCTGTATATACTGTAAATAATAATGCAAAATAAACTGAATATAGATCACTCGTGTCTTTGTTCTTGTGGTGTATATCCCTATCCGCACGTCGTCACACAACAGAACCGGATGGTTCTACCTCCTGATCTCTTGGAAAGAGCACAGTCCACCAAGGAGCACCTCTCGCGATCACGATAACCTGGAAACTCCCGGAAGTACACTAATTTACTTTCATTATGTAACAACGGACGGTAAAAAATATGGTGCTTGTCCCATTATCGGCGAGATCTTGGTATTTTCGAAAACTGAAATAAATTGCATGTTGGAAATATTGGGTTGAGACAGTTATATTTTTCACCCATTCAAATTCTTACGTTTGAAGAAAGACACAAAGAAAAGTAGGTTTGTATAGGAATTCGAAAAGCAAAATATTAGGAGACATTTAACGCTCAGGAACTCCATCTAAGATCCGTTCGCTGTAACTTCACTCCGCCTGTAAACAAACTTTGAGTTTATCCCTCCGCTCTGTAGTTCGTGATTGGCTACGCTATTCGCGCCACAACCATACTCAAATGCCGGCACGTGCCACAGCCAGAACTGTCATAGCATATTATTTTTACTAGTACTTCTTTAATACGCCCAAAATACCAGCCAAAATATGCAGATATTTTGCTTAATTATCACAGAACTTACATTTACGTGTGTTCTGGCAAGGCAGCAGTGAAATCCCGCCCGAAGCACGAATTACAATATAATATACAGTGACGTTCTTTTAAAATTTGACAGTCCCGAGTCTTCATTAACCACAATAAGAACTTTATTTTATGTTGGAAATTCGTTTCTATGAAAAGATGTGCACAGGAATACGAATACCAGATTAACAAATTCATCGCACTCGCCCTCCACCCGTTTTGCTCTACATCTCTTCTTACGTGGAAAACTTACCTTTCCAATGACTTAATCCATTACACAGTTTTCAAACAATTCTGACACCGACACCTGCAATTCAGCAGTCATTTCTTCCACCTGCCACAAAGTCATTGACGGATTTTTAATTGCTATTTATTCAAACACATCTATACAACCTTCTTCTCACCCCTTACGAGGGATTTTCTCTGCGAATGTTTCAAACTGGATTATCCCGGGAACTGCTTCACTTATTGTGTTCGATGTGGAAACAAAAATCAACGCAGTCTCGCTCTAGCCGCCGAGGTGTGAGCATCGTAACCGAGGCAGCTCTTATCGTGGACTGTTGAGGCCAAACCTACAGTTTAAGTGAATGGTTTGAGAGTACGCGAAGGAGATCGATACTGATTTTGCTAATTTATCGTGTGATTTTACCATTGGTGACGAGTGCTTCGTGAATTGTGAGTGAGTGTAAAAAATCTCCCCTTGTTCGGTGCTCGGCACCGGGCACAAGCTCCACCATGGCATCAACCTCAGGAAACCAACAACCTACCGATGGCTCAAGTAAGAATTATGCTACAGTAACCGCAGCGAACCTTTTCCCCAAAAAAGAAAACGCAATTGTTATAGACTCTGTCAACCAAGCTCCAACCTTAGATTTCATACAAGTGCTTGCCCAAAAAATCAATCCAGCCCATATAAGATTTGTGTCAAAAATTTCAAATAATAGGCTGTGTGTATATCTCGCCACTAAAGAAGTTGCTGACGAACTTGTTGAAAAACACAAAAGTATAACAGTGTGTAGGCAAGAATTCCCTATAAGACCCTTAATATCCAGAAATAAAAGAATAATACTTTCAAATGTGAGCCCTAGTATACCGCATGCGCTTATTGAAAATAAGCTATATTCGTTTGGCATTAAAACAGTAACACCAATGTCATTTCTTAGAGCAGGTTTTTCTAGTCCAAATCTAAGTCATATTCTAAGCTTTCGTCGACAAACATTTATTAGCCCAGAAGATGAAAGCAAACTACCTGAATGTTTTCAAGTAATTTTTGAAGAAGTACCACACTGGATTTACATCACATCGGATACCCCTACGTGTTTTCAATGTAAACAACAGGGTCATTTAGCTAAAAATTGCCCACAAATCAATCCAGATTTTGTGGAGATAAATCCAACATCCAATACCATATCACAAACTCCCATCATAAGCACACCCCAACACGTTGCCTTTCATTCTACTACATCCGCCCCTGCACAAGTTGAAACTATAACCGTTTGCAAAGAACCTCATATTCAAACTCCAAAATCAGTCTCAGTTCCTGTAACCTCGACGAAGGCCGCTACCACCGATAAGCTCACAGAAGGACAGGTCGACAAAAGTACCCCAGCAAGAATGAAAAGACCTTTATCTACTACCGACTCAATCATTACGTCAGTAAACCAGTTATCTGAAAGCGATATTGAGTCTACAGACTACAACTCTGGATCAGATTCAGAAATACAAAACCCAGAAGAATTTAGTACATCACGAAAACCTAATGCGGGAAAGAATCCAAAGAAATTAAAAATCAAACCAGATAATAGTCAAGATAATTTATGGGCAGACACAAAAGCACTAGTAGAGAAAAATGTTACAAAGTATCCACTGTCATTCAACCAATTAATAAACTTTTTCGATAAAACAAAAGGAACTAAATTCACAGTAGACATTGCGAAAGATTTCACAAATGACCCTTTCCCCCCTAATAGCAATGCTAAGAGAAATTTATCCCACCTTACGTGGTAAAGGTCTAAAAAATAGATGTTCAAGAATTATTAAAAAACTGGAGGCCTCGAAAGATACTTCCCATGAATTAATTGATCATTCATCGTCGGATGAACCGTAACTAGAAACCAAGCTCAACCAAACACATCATGGACATTGTTCAATGGAATTGTAATGGTTTCTATGCAAGACTTCCACATCTAAAACTCTTAATTAATAACCTTAATCCACAAATTTTATGTATACAGGAAACCAATTTCAAAAACAATTCCAATGCAAAAATACGAGGATATAGAACATCCTTCTACAATAGAAGGCAAGCACAAATCGCTAGTGGAGGGGTAGCAATTTTTACAAAAAACGAAGTATTCATTCAAGATATTCCTCTTCAAACAACGTTAGAAGCAGTAGCAATCAAAGTCAGAATAAATTGTACTATTACTATCTGCAATATTATCTACCAAATAGTATTTCATTAAATATTGCTGAACTAGATAACATCCTCGCACAACTGCCAAAACCGTTTATAATATTAGGAGACTTCAACAGTCATAGCAACCTGTGGGGTTCCACAACTGCAGACAGAAGAGGAAAATTAATTGAAGAATGGTTAGACAATCATAATGATTTGGTCATACTCAATACGGGAACGCCGACCCATTTCAACGTTAGTAACGGTACAGAAAGTGTCATAGATTTAAGCTTCGCGTCCACAGATATTGCAACAAAACTTTCATGGGCTTCAATGCAAGATCTATATGACAGCGATCACTATCCTTTATCCATAAACTGGTCAATCCAGCAACAAAAAATAGAACAAAGAAATCGCCCTAAATGGATAATAAACAGAGCTAATTGGCCTCTTTTTCAATATATTATCAATAATAATATTAACAATCTTAAAGTGCTAGATTCGCCTCAACAATATGAAATCAATACGATAGTTGGTGAGTTTATCACTTTGATTACAGAAGCAGCCAAGCAGGCAATCCCCCAAACTACAGGAAAAGTAATGAAACGTCAAGTACCATGGTGGAATGAAGAGTGTACAAACGCTATAAAAGAAAAGAAAAGAGCGTTCAGGAAATTTAAAAAAAGCAAAACAATAGAAAATTGTATTTCCTACAAGAAAGCAAGAGCTAAGGCCCGCTTAACACTTAAGACCACAATGGTCCAATCATGGCAACAATTTACGTCATCCATCACGAATAAGACAGCAATTTCTGAAGTGTGGCACAAAGTCAAGATAATTAGCGGATCAAACACATATCACCTACCTAGAATGCTAATTGACAAGAATGGAGAAAAACAATTCTGTCCAGAAGCCATGAGTAACTTACTTGCTGATTCCTTTGCTAAAAACTCTAGCAACTCAAATTACGAACCAACATTTTTAGCACAAATTGCATCGTCTTCTACCCCCTACTTGGAACTCAACAAAGAACTATTAGAAAACAATGAGGATCAGTATAACCAACCATTCCACATGCATGAGCTTAGCTATGTACTAAACAAGAGCAAAAATTCAGCACCAGGGCCGGACGACATACCAAACAGTTTTCTTAAGAATCTCCCAGAGAATGGACTAAAATATCTTTTACAAATATACAATAGTATTTGGACAACCCATACCCTTCCTAACCAATGGAGAGAAGCCATCGTAATTCCTTTCCCTAAACCTCTTAAAGACCATTCAAACCCAGTGAACTTTCGTCCCATTTCGTTAACCTGTAATATATGCAAGATACTAGAAAAAATGGTTAACAATCGATTGAGATGGACCCTGGAAGAGAAAAATCTGATATCACAGTATCAAAGTGGCTTCAGACCACTCCGGTCAACAAATGATCATTTAGTCAGTATAGACACAGAAATATGTGACGCCTTAGCTACAAATCAACATGCTATTTTAGTCTCTTTAGACATTGAAAAAGCATACGAGATGGTATATAAAAAAGACTCCTAAATATCCTTTCTGATATGGAAATAAAAGGTAATACACTAGCTTTCATAAATAATTTCTTAAGTCACAGATATCTCAAAGTAAGATTACAAGAAAAAACATCGAAAGCTGTAGAAATGATCAATGGACTTCCGCAAGGGTCAGTACTTAGTGTTCTCCTGTTTCTCATAGCTGTCAACGAAGTCAGTACATTAGTAAAAGGCCCAACTAAAATATTTTTATTTGCAGATGATATCACCCTTCTGTGCACTGGAAAAAATATTCAGTTAACTGCTAAAATAATCCAAGAAACATTAAATAAAATTGACAATTGGGCTAGTTCTACAGGATTTATTATTTCCAAACTAAATCTGAATTCATAGTATTTACCAGAAGATCCCATGAACAGAATGCAAAAATTACGTTGGAAATTGGGAATAAAGAAATAAGAAGATCAAATACCTGCAAAATCCTTGGATTAGTGTTTGATGCTAAACATACATGGAAACATCATGTTGCAGCTCTAAAAACCGATTGCAAAAACAGACTGAATATCATAAAAATGCTAGCATGTAAAAAATGGGGAGCCCAGTCTGATTCTCTAATAAAAATTTATAAAGCCCTAATACAATCTAAACTCGATTATGGGTCAGTGGTGTATAGCGCAGCAGCCAAAACACTACTGAACACTTTGGATCCCATTATCCACAGTGCATGTCGCATAAGCTTAGGAGCCTTCAGAACTAGCCCGTGTACCAGCCTTCTAGCAGAGGCAGGTCTCATGCCACTGGAATTGCGAAGAAAGCTACAATGTTTAAAGTATGCATATGCAACATTCAGCATACCTCCAAACCAAACAAACGCATATATCTTCAACTCCCCTAAAACAGAAATGTATAATGTACATCCAAATTTTCCAAAGCCTCTGAGAGAAAGACTTCCCTTATACCTTAACGCTCTAAATATAAATAAACCCCTCATATTCCCAAGAAGCTATCACCCCATCCCCCCATGGCACTTATTCAATCCCACCATAAATCTTGAGTTTAATCAACTTCCACACCCTTTCTCACAATCTGAGACCCTTCTTCTCCCATTTATTGCTGAATATGAAGCAAAATTCAATAATCACTTAAAGATCTACACAGATGGGTCAAAATGTAATGGTAAATGCGGTTGTGCTATAATTTCAACCACAGAGGGTACTGAAGAAATATTTCGACTACCTGATTTCTATTCAATTTATTCCTGTGAAGCTTGGGCAATCCTAAAAAGTATTGAAACCATTTCTGCAAATAAAGTAAATCCAAACATACTTATCTTCTCTGATTCCCTGTCCTCATTGAGAGCCATAAATAATAGATATACAAAGAATATCTATATACAAAAAATACAAAAACTACTGTATGATCACCATGAGGCAGGAAATCAAATAGTTCTTACCTGGATTCCTTCCCACAAAGGCATTATAGGTAATGAAAAAGCAGATGAAGCCGCAAAAAGAGCAACAAAATTACCAAATATTGACAATAATGCTTATGGTTCATATGAAGATATTAAAAAGCTTTTTAAATCTCAAATAGTTAAATACTGGGACACACAATGGAAGAACATAACATCTAAACTGCATCTCGTTAGGAGATCAATAAATGAATCTCCATTTCCACATAAGTTGGTTAACAGGAATAATCAGGTTACTATCACCAGACTCAGAATAGGTCATTTCAAAGCCAGTCATGGACATCTTATTAAAAAATCCGATCCAGAACAATGTCCTAAGTGTGGAGCTAGAATTTCTTCCCCACATCTGCTACTTGAATGCCCAGAAACCAACACTCAAAGAGCAGCAATGAAATCAGTGGCAATTTATTAGACCTTCTTAATACCATAGAGAAGTGTGATCAAATTATCAAATATTTAAAAGTAACGGAATTTGACAAACTAATATAGAACCGCATAGTGAAATGAATGGGATACCAAGTAAGGGGCTTATTTATTAAATTGTGGATATGAATATATATATGTGTATGTGTTGAATGTGAATGTATATGTATGTATATGTTTATTATATGTATGTATCTGTATATATGTATATGTAAGTCTATGTATATGTACTTTGACATATTGTAAATAACATTTGCTATTCTGTGTACTGAATTTAAATACCTCTATGTATAATTCTGTCCAACGGGCAAATTGATAGATGAAATGACCACTTAAACCCACAGAAGTACAAATTAGAGCATTGTACTGGGAATTAATAGTAACTTAGGGATCTATTTAAAAACATGAAAGTTATGTAATCTAAATTTAAATTTTTCCTTTAAATTTTATTGTACTTTCCAGTAACATAAACTGAATTAATAAGCTAATATGGATTCTGAAATTGAGTATTAATTTCCTAGGGATACAATGGATCTTTACATTGATTCAAACAGTTAACAACTGGTTCATATGAGGTTGCATTATTGTGTCAAGTATGTAATGTATTGCATGTATTGCTTCTATGTAATTTATGTATCTAAATATCTGACTAGTGTACTTGTGTATTACTGTGGTCGCTTATGACCCGAGCAGTTTAAAAGCGACCTAAAATAAATAAATTAAAAAAAAAAAAAAAAAAAAAAAAAAAATCAACGCAATAAGCAAACACACCTTTCTCTAATCAAACAAAAATACAGCATTCTTTTAGAACTTTCTCATTCGAGAACGGAACTGGTACTGATAAAATTTGGCAGGAGCGGCGCCGACGGCCTGGCGAACGAACGTTATCTCAAAAGGTCCGTTGGCAGTTGAGGGTTGGCAATTAAGGTCACGTTCGGTGTCTATTTTACTTCAAGACAAAGGAGAAAATTATTTCGACTGTATGTGTAAAGTCATGAAATAAATCAATTTTGAAAGGGACCTAACTCCTATAGCGCACGACGCCCTGAAGGGAAGTGTGGTGTCCGTCAGCCAATGAGAACGAGTGACGACCACGTGCATTTGTTTACGTGCTGAGTAAAGTTAGAGCGAACGGACCTTAGGCGCCGCGTCCGTCGTCCATACTGTGCACTGGCAGGCTGCCGCCCACCCCGCAAAACTGCTTCCCCCCTCTACTTGCATTTCTGCCGCTCCCGCGGGCAGACGACTGGCTCTTGAGTGCAGAAAGCCCGCGAAAACAGGCGTTATGGAAGCTTGTCTTAAAGTAGAGGCGCAGCATGAGAAACGGCGCATATCTCTAGTAGTTAACAGAAAACCGAAGACCTCGCCAGCAGGCCTCCTCGAAGACAGTAAGTGCATTTCTCCAAGCACTGGAAGGAACGTGATGCGACAAAATGCATATCATGAGCGAGTTGCACCGAAAAAGTCTTGGGCATGTTAAAGTAACAGAAAAAAATCTCCCGTTTTTTGGAACGAAAGGTTGGTGTTTACTGGGGAGGAGAATGAACACGGAATAGGAGCAGAGAATTTAATTCCGACGTTAAACGTAAGTTTTATGATCTTAGTATGGGGATACGCGTGAGCATGGAGAAGGGACTTTTCAATTCATAAGTGAAACAATAAAGTGGTATACGTCTTTATTATTTACATGGCGTCACAGTGATTTTAAAAAAATGCCATCATACCCTCGTCCTATTAGCAGTTGTCCGTTGTGCTCCCCACCACTCATTGGCTATTCTTGGCCTGTCCCTGCCCCTGGGCGGTGGAGCTGGGGGCGGCGGTGGGGGCGTCGTTCGCAACGGACAGTTGTTGCGCTGACTGTGATAAACGCTGCGTGAGGCACGTCCTAATGAAAGCCCGGCGGCTGCGCGGCGCCTAGCAGCGGGTGGGGGGACGGTGGGGGCGGCGGGCCGCGTGTGGGGAAAAGAACAGGGTCAGTGTGGAGGGGAACGTATTTATTTCTTTATTTAAAGTAAAAAAGGCAGCGAAAACGTATTATGGGCATATGCGCAATCTGATAACGTTTTCTTGAGCACTTAAACCCCCCAAAATTCGTTTTCGTTTACGTTTTCTTGAGCACTCAAAATTCCGAACGCGCAGTTTGAATGTTCCCATTGAGGTTGCCATGTTTAATGTTGAAATACTCATAATTGTACTTAAATCGCATCATACAGATGCACACAAGACAACTAAGGATTTCACAAGACATATGTTTCAGAAATCGAATAACAGAATTAAAAAATGTTTAAAAGATGCAATTTGTGAAAAAACAGACAAGTCCTGTATATTTATCTTCATTGAATCTATTAGTGAGTAGAAGTACTTGAAATGATTTTTATTAAAGTTTCTACATTCTTCAGTATTTTTTCTGCAACTACACAATCATCAAATTAAAAGCACCCTCTGGAATTCGAACCTGGGATCTTCTGAAGTGAAGCGCTCAGTCCCAGGGCGCCTTCACCAGCTGGCCATAGGAGAGGATTGCGGATCGTGAACAGTTATAGATCAGTCTAGCATTAGGAAACCGGTAATTGTCAACACGCGAAAAACAAAGAAGGGGTGGGGCGGGGGTGTTGCGGGGGTGGGGCGGGGTGGTGCAAGGGTGGTGCGGGGGTGGGGCGGGTTGGTGCGGGAGTGGGGCGGGGGTGGGGCGGGGTGGGTGGGGTTGGGGCGGGGTGGGCGGTGCGGTGCGGGGGTGGGGCGGGGGTGGGGCGGGGTGGGGCGGGGTGGTGCGAGGGTGGGCCGGGGGTAGACGGACGCCGCGAGCACCGCGCTCTTTTGTTTGCGAAGGGTATCGAATAATGTTTCTATGGGTTATTGCTGAACTCGCGCGCGTCCGGCTCCCAACTCGTGAAATTCGCAAGAAACCTGCGAAGTATTGGGAACCGCGGCGGAAAGTTCGCGCGCGCCGGCAGCGAGACGGAGGCCGAAGGCTGGCCACGACGGCTGGAAGGGGGAGAGACTTGGGGTGAGATGAAGTAGGTGATGGAGCAGAGAGGAGAAGCGGATGGGTTGTGGCTGGCGAGAGTCAGCGGAGGCTGGGAGAGGCCTAGGCTGAGCTGTGGATGGCAGGAGAGATCGGAGGAGTGGTGGAGGGAAGGACTTGGGTGGGATGTGGGATGGAGGTGCAAAACGGAGGAGACGAAGAGCGGCGATAGAACCATATAACTGGTGGATTGATTGATTGATTAATTGATTAGTGTTTTCGGCCGTGTCAACTGCTATAGTCAGTAGTCCTGTAAGTCTGGTGTATTTTTATCACTTGAGTGAGCGAAGATCTTCCCCTGCCAATTGGAGAGATCCGGTCCCAACCTTCACTTGCGGGATTTATCTCACCAGTATCTCAAACAACCGTCCCAGCCGAGACAAGCTCCAAGCTCCTGTCAAGTCATCCAATACTTGTGCAAGTTTAGTGTAAGTAAAGGGTGATATCAAAGCAATCGCATCTCATCAATGCATGGAGTTTACATGTATTATTTTAAAGCATTCTTATTCCTGACAACGATCCGGTATCGTATAAGCTCTTATAAGGGCATCTAGTAAGGGATTTATTTATGTATTATTCTTATAATTACATGTAGCCATTTCGACAAAGTATTAATTATGTTGAGTCTGTTCGTAAGAGTCCAGAAAAGACTGTAACAATCTCGCATGCGCACATCTTCGGAGAAATCCTCAATCCCGATGTCATCGGACGCAACCCGCACGTTCTGATCTCAGCTGCGCAAACCCCTTTAAACCACACGTCATCAGAAGAACTAATACACAGAATATCGACTACAATTCAAGATGGAAAACTTTGCCATTGTTCATAACGACCTTCCCCGTTTAATTAATTCAAGATATTAAAACTCAATCTAATCTCTGATTGGCTGAAGCCAAACACTGCGCCAACCGCGTAACAATCAGCTCATAGAGGAAGCGAAAAGCTCCGTCTACTACTAGCAATGGTGGCGTGCACCTCGGCGCCGTTGTATGTTAATACTCGTACATAAAATATGATTAAAGATAAATACTTCCATTTAAAACTTTAGACATTCCACATTTTATTGTTCTTATCATTGTTGTAAAGATAAAGTTTCGGCTATACATTTAATAGTCGTCTTCAGACATCTATTCTAAAAAATAGTCAGCATCGGATGTTAAATAAATTATTTATATTATATATACTTTAATCAGAACATATTATATACTTACGTAAGTTTTAATAACCTTACCTTTTCAAAAAATTGTAGGAATCAATTATTATTATTACATGTTTTTAAATTACATTATTATATTACATTACATTATTACATTACATTACTTTATTCAATTATAACATGTTTTTTAAATTTAACTCAATTGCTTTCAACAAATAGAAGGTACACCTATTGGAGGTCCCATTAAGTAGTTTGTTTTAAGAAATTGTATGTAATCAGAGACCTGGAAAATTCTGTCTTATCAAAAACTGACCATATATTTTACCGACGATATGCTAATGGCACCTTCCTTATTATAAGGGACGATAAATTGGATGAAACTAAAAAATCAATAGGCTCAATCCTAATATTCGGTTTACCATAGAGAAAGAACAAAATAATATTTTAAATTTTTTGGACGCTTCTGTCGTCGGAAAAAAAGAAAAGATATTTACCAATTGGTACAGGAAACTTACAAATACAGGAAACTTACAAATACTTTCAATTATTACTCTAAACACCCTTTTAACCAAAAGCTTACTGCTGCCTATAATTTAATTGATAGAGCTATTTTGTTATCGAATGAAAATTTATATTACCAAAGTATCCACATGGTTAAATCCATACTAACGCTTAACGATTATCCGCCAAACATTATTGATACATTTGTTAAAAAAATACTATTTTCTTAAATTACATTCTACAATTTCTAAATCTACTGACCATAAGAACATCGTTATTCCTTACATTCCAAAATTTACTCGTACATTCTTAAAACAACTTCCCCTAGGACAAGATCATAGAATTGTACACAAAGTTTTGAACAAAAAACATTATTAAAATTAACAAAAATAAGATTAAAAATGGAGAAACAAGATGTCGCATATAAAATAAATTGTATTCAATGCTCCAAATTTTATATCGGTCAGACCCGAAGAAAACTTAAACAAAGAGTATATGAACATCAAAGGAACATCAAAGAACCTTTTCAAAAACTAAACTCTGTCTCGAGACATCAAATTGATAAGGACATATCATGGATTTCGGGGAAGTTATGATCCTGCCGCGGAAAGGAACCGCGGAAAGAATTATTTCGGAGACGTTACACATAAAACTAAACAAAACTTTAAATAGAATGATTGAGTCAAATTCCTTCACAGTAATTTATGGCAACTTGTTTTCTCAGTTTAATAATCAATATCAAAATTAATTCTTTCTTCATTGTCCCCCCCACTTTGACTGTTGAAGACGCACATGGTTAATGGGCCGTTCTATGTTCTTGAGAGACAGATGGCATGCAGCAGCAACATTGTACGCAAGCAAAGTTGCTTATTTATTTATTTGGTCAAAAAACAGTGAACACGGTAAATGTATGGGGGATAAGATTATCTGCGGACATTTTCTTGAGGTCCTGAATTTTTTAAAAAAAGCGTGAAATTAGCAACATTTGAAAAAACTAGAAAAATAATTTAGAAAAACCATTATTTTAGAAAAATTGAAATTAGAAAAATGTTTGTTTTCGAGTTATAAGAAATCAATTTCAACGGTAAATGGACTGCTGATTTGATTTTTCTGCATTGCTAACAAAATAGTAACGAACATCAGTTCTACTCCCACGACAAGCAAAAGGAGTGCTCAACAAAACGTGCGCACAGTGAAGCTACATTTACGTCCAGAAGCAAAACAAGAGGCCATATCAGCATTTGATCAATGGATTAGGGAAACTTGACAAAAACCTGATCGAGATGGGGGTCATTGACCCGGAAGCTGAATTACATTACTTGTTACAGGCGTATTATATATATTTCTTTTAAATGTATACAATACAAATGTAAAATAATCCTTCATATTTCATTGTTTTGTTAAAATAAACATTATTTTTCTTTTTGACAATCAGTATAGTCTCTAATTGCACTGGCCGACATTTTTAAACTTTTGAAAAGTTACAAAAAAAACTCACTGATTCTGACTAATTTTGGGTCGCTGAATACGAATATGATAGCCGTTTTACTGGATTAGCTCGTATTTTTGTGTAACGCGAAGTTGCCAAATTTACCATAATAGCAATAATGAGCTATCTTGAAAGTACCGGAGAGTGAGTTTTTTGACAGCAAAAAGGGAATCGATTTCGTTTTGGCACTTGTGTCAAAGACAATCAATTTTTAAAATTATATACATTAATTTATTAAATCTAAACAATTAAAAAACTTTCAGTTAGTTTACTAGCACTATACTTTAGCATTTACATACTCAGAATAGTTTATAAGGTATAATGTTCACAGATGTATACAGACCACTTAGTTTCGGAAAACATTGTCTAAGATACTTACATCCTTCAACTTCTTTGTCTATTCATTTAAGAAATTCATGAGGTCCAACTTAATGTGCAGAGTTGGAAGCATTACCTTGTCTGGATCGATCAGAGGCTTATACTTGACATTGTTGGTACCGAGCTTAAATTGCTCTCTGGAGGCCAATCCTTTTGTGAGAAATTTTTCCTGTAGCTCTTGAGTCCCAAAGACACAAAATACAAAAGTGCTTTGTAAATCCACCTTCCAGACATTGGTCTGGTCCAGACATTGGACATTATAATATTGGAAATACTTTTACAAGTCCACAAATTTGACAACCATGACTTTTGTATTTGATACGATTTAAAAGGAGTGCGAGATCTTCATTAGTATCATTCATTAGAACAGAGTGTGCCAGAGGCAGCTTATTTCCATTGTGAAGCAAAATTGCTTTCAGACTGTACTTAGATGAATCTATGAAAACCAATCTGATGGATTACGTTAGATTCCTAACTCATTCATCAGGCCAATGATGTCCGTACATACGCAAAGGGAATCTTCCATTCTGTAATATTCTGAAAAAGGCTCGTTCCTTTTCCTGTGCTGAGTGTTAAGTTGTTCCGGGAGCCAGTAAATTCCATTCTTTGAGTCTAACACCCAAGAATTAAGCTTTCTCTTTCGAAAGTTGTAAGTCTCTTACTAAATCGTTCAATTCATGTTGAAGGATGAAATAAGTCTCATCTTTTAAGTGTAAGGAACTATCTCTCAGATCTTCATCTGCAGATATTGAGTTAGTGTCCTCATCGGTTCCTGAAGGTGCTGCAATATCGATAGTTTTCCAATCGTTCGGAGGAGTAGGTGCAGGTAAATTTTCTCCATGAGGCACTGGTGTGATCGAGAATCGCAAGATTGAATATTCGATGGCACATTGTTTCTTCTTATTACTTCCAGCTGTATTCGTCATACAGAAACAAAACGCCTTAGTGATTCCGGGGTTCTCTCCATATCATCGGAACAGCAAAAGGCATCCTTTTCTTGGATCCTTTAAGTCAGGTCTTCAGCCCAGCTTTTATCCTGATCCTCAATCTTACAGTCAAAAGAAAAGTAATATAATTCCCTGACAACATCATTCATCGATCTGAGACTTAACCATAACACGCCACAAATGTAACAAAATCAGCCCGGTGAGTTTTTACAACCTCTGCGGGAAGAACGTGACATTTTGCGCAGTAAAGCGAAACTTAGAACTGTTGTGTCGCGCTTATCACGGCGCGCATAACTTTGTATGTGGCGCGCTAACATCGAGACAGCGCGCCCTGACGAGAGTCGGTGGCGGCAGCAGCTAGCTTCGGCCACGGTTCGGCAGGCTCGAGGCATGGAGCGAGTCTCGCCGCCGGACGCCGGCCCTTGAAAGGGAGCCGGCCGACACCCCGAGATCTGTTGGGAGTGAGCCCTGAGAGCACCACGAACAGCGTACGCGCCGAGTCAGGAGAGCCAGCCGCCAAGTGAATGTCGTCGTGGAGTAACGACTAGCAGCAGCAGGGAGCGTCGAGGCAGACGCGTCACTAGCAGGGCATTGGAGTTGCCCGGGATACGTGGAACAGGGCATTGGTGATTGCCCGAGATATGCTAGGCAGGGCATTGGAGATTGCCCGTGAATAGCAGTATGGCTGATTGTGATTGTAACAGATGTATTAATGAACTATTGTTAAAGTTGCGTGCGAGGTTTATTTTATGGACATAACAACAACCACAGAAAAACCATGAAATCACTTTATGATAACAGTAAAACATTTCCGAAAATACGGGACAATAATTGAAGTTACTGAGTAAAACTTCGTAAGTCGATTCCCACGACAAACATTTTCATACTTCAGAGATTACTTACTGCAATTCATACTCGTAAGAGTAAGACTGATCCACGACACAACGGCACTTCCTACTTTATATTTTGCTCACCCGCGTCATCGTGCCGCCCATTGGTGCTACATAGACGAGGCGGCTACATTCAGTGTGTAAAAAAAATACCGAAAAACAAACAATAGAAGGGGAAGGAACACAAGTGTCAAGGTTTTCAATCATCGCAAATTTCTCTTCCTCCAGAATTTCCTGAATTTCACTAACTGAGTGAAATACTATTTATTTCTCATTCTAGGAACATTGTGGAAATGGTTACTTTGATAACAACTGAAGCCAAAATTGTAAAAACTGGCAACTACGCGTTACACAAAAATACGAGCTAATCTAGAAAAACGGCTGTCAATTTCGAATGCAGCATCCTGAAATTAATCGGAATTAGTTGTTTTCCTTTTTGTAACTAAATTGACGTCGGCCTGTGTTATATAGAAAAAATAATGCAGCAGAAAAGATGTTACTTTTAATACTTACTTAATTTGTGTACCGACTTCATTTGTTTCATGTCATCTGGTAATGCGTTTTAAAGTAACGTACATGTATTGTACGTAGATTTCTTGTACTGACTTGTTGATATTGACACTTGATGCAAGTGATTTCTACGACGTGTGTTGTAATTATAAATATCAATATTGCATGAAAATATGTTCCCTCCGTGAAGTAGGTCATTTTTGACAAACGTTACAGATTCGTAAATAAATAGGCAAGGCAATGGTAGGATTACAAGCTCAATGAAAAGAGGCTTGCAGGGGTCACGTGGAAGGCATTTTTTTCATTATTCGAATAATTTTCTTTTGCAATCTGAAGGTCTGGGTACTACAGGATGAGCTTCCCCAGAATATTATGCCATATCTCAGGCGAGAATGTACATTTGAAAAATAAACGCAACGAGCTGCATGAAGGCTGACAGAATTTGAAAGAATTCTGAATGCGTAACATAATGAACTTAATTTAGCTTTTAATTCTGTTATATGTACATTTATATTTTGTTGTTATATGTACATTTGAGGTTTGATTGAATTGAGAGACCTAGAAATTTTGTTACCTCAACATCAGCTAATCTTTGTTTTAAACTGTACATAATGTAAATAGTTTAGATTTTTTAAAATAATTGATTCCAACAATTTTTTGAAAAGGTAAGCTTCTGACAACTTACATAAGTATATAATATGTTTTGTTTAAAATGTATATAATGTAAATAATTTAGATTTAACAACAGATTCTGGCCATTTTTTAGAATAGATGTCTGAAGACGGCTATTAAATGTATGGCCGAAAACGTTACGTTCATAACAATTATATGAACAATAAAAAAGTGAAATGTCTAAACTTCAATGGAACGACTTACCTCTATAATGTAAGACATTCGTTAAAGAATATAAAAATATTTACATAAAATATGATCATATTCAGTCTTCTAGCTGCGGTGCAGAACGCCTCGTCTGCGTTCTATGCTAATTCAAACATTTTATTAAATACGGTCTCCTCCTCGTCGTGCTATACGCACTCAGGGCTTTGTGTTAACTTGAAACATGATCATGCACATACGGCAATCAGTCGTCGAGATGTGTCCGTGGTTCTGTGTTAATCTAAAAGGTAACCATGTACATTCGACATTAGTTGAGCTGCAAGTCCGAAACTTTGCGTTAGCATGAATCCTGATCATGTGCATTCGAC
This sequence comes from Acheta domesticus, assembly GCA_031308135.1. NCBI lineage: Eukaryota > Metazoa > Arthropoda > Insecta > Orthoptera > Gryllidae > Acheta > Acheta domesticus. The sequence continues at coordinate 290,219,259 of JAHLJT010008446.1, read as the reverse complement.
ATCACTCGTAAATCAGTGCCCGTGGTTGCGTTCATCTAAAACGTAACCATGCGCATTCCACATTAGTCGTCAGGCTCTATGTCGGCAGCTATATGTCAACCTAAACGTAACTACGTACATTCGACAATCAGTCATCGAAGTGGATCGGCAGCTCTGTGTTAATCCTGAACGTAACAGTACATTCGACAGTAAGTGGTCGAGGCCTAGTGCATCGGCATCACTCAGTGCTCACGTCAACGCAATTGTACACTCGGAGCGAGTTGTTTAGCTCTGCGCATCTGCATCACTGTTACTTAAAATTAATATCAGTTAATATTCAAATGGTTTAATTGTCACTTTAAATATGTACACAAATTTTAATTACATTTTAATTAAAATATGAATGTGCCACGCATTCAATTATCGTTTATAGTCGCTTTGGACCTGTATTTCAATAAAGGTGTCTGGGAAGCTTATATTTCCATGTGCTCCTTCGAGAGAATAAATTAATTCATTGTTGAGTTCTCAAAGGAAGTGGTAAATATGAGGCCTCAACCACTGCTCAACAGTCTACTACTCAGACTGGATCCCCATTCTTAACCAGGTGATGACAGGACAAGGAAGAGGAAAGAAAAAATGCGTTTGGTCCTTGGCTCGTTACGGTACTGCTCCGGGATTTGCCAGGTGTTGATCGGAGAAACCAGGAGAAACTATCGATCAGAGCAGCTGCCTGCAAGAATTCTCCTCTAAGATAGCGGCTGAATTTGACAAGCTGTTGTCGGGACTCCCGGGCAGAGGCAGTGCAGTGCGGAACGGAGGAGCGGAGTGATTTGGGGTTGGTGGGTGGAGGGAGGTTCAGGACGCAGGAGTTGGGTGCGGCGGAGGGGAAGGACAGAGTAGAGATGTGGAGTGGCTTGGGGTGAGTTGTCGGTGGCGGAAGACAACGTTGGGAGGGCGGGGCGGGGAGTGCTGTGGTGGGGTGTTGGGGAGCAGGGGAATGGTTTGCGTGGTGCTCTGGAGGGCTCGGCCGAACGGAGGGTGGCGGGGCAGAGTTGCTTGGGGTGGGTTGTGAAGGGGGAGAAGGGAGGTGGGATGGGGCGTAAACGGTTTAGTGTAGATTGTAAAGGACAGGCAGAACAGAGGGTAGCGGAGTTCTAGAGGGTGGGGCGAAAGGAAGAGCTCCAGTGGTCGAGGAGGTCGAGGAGGCTTCCGGTGGGTGTGGAGAACGAGGGTGAACGGAGGAGGGTGTGGATCGTGAAGGGCGGGGAAGAACGGAGGAGTGGGAGGGGCGCGGGAGGGGGGAGTCGGAGGAGGGCGGAGTGGGTCGAGGTGGGCGGGGCCATGCGCAGGAGGGGCGTGATCGGGGCGGCGAGCGCAGCGCCGTTGCCCCCGGGGGAACCAGAGCGCTAGTGCGTTTGGGGCAAAGCCCGTTTTCTGGATATGTCGCAACATTATTTATTTCTTGCACAAGTAGTAAGGGACTTTTTTTTGGTTTTATTACAAAACCCTGTGAACCACAACTGGATAAATGTCATTTCACTGGATAAATGTCACAACTGGATAATCATTTCATGAATAAATATGATTTCACAACAGGATAAATGTTATATTCGTAAATTGGGAAATCAGTATATTCCGAGGGCTAAATGATGTAAATAATTGGGAATTGTACTAAATGAGGATCTGGGATGGGCAGAACACGTAAATTATGTAATGAAAAAGGCTTGGAAGGCATTACACTTCGAGATTAGAGTCCTTAGGAAAGGAAGTGGAAAATCAAGGGAATTGGAGTATCACTGATTTTCTGGTACGGCCGATCTTGGAATATGGCTCGATATGTTAGGACCCATATCGTTTAGGGCAAATAAAATCTTTCGAAAAAGTACAAAAATATGTCTCAAAATTGGTTAGGAAAGGACGTTTTAATTCTGAATTTATATCGTGGGAACCTTTGGAAAAACGCAGAGAGAAATCGCGTCTTTGTGCGTTATTCAAATCAATAAGACGTGATCATCCGTGGGGGGAAGTGCGGGTTAGATTGTCAAAACCAACATGCGTCGCGCGGAACGATCATGGCTTCAAAATTCGGCCAAGAAAACAGAATTCTCAGGTAAATTCTCATTTGTAAACAGGACAATACAAGATTGGAACGAATTACCTGCAATACTGCTGGAGACTCTTAGAACCTCAAACATTTTTAAATTAGATTAAATAAATTGCAATTTTTTAGAATATGTTTGCATTAATTTTTTTCACTATTATTGTTATTTTATTTTAGGTCAGCTTAGTGTTAGGGTAATATTAATTTTGTAAAATTGTATTAAGTACTACAAAAATATGTTTGTGTTTAGGCAGCGTAATAAAACGTCAAATGATGTGCTGTGAGAGCTATGATGTGGAGTGTGACACATTAATTCTGCAAAAGTTCTCTCGATCTCAGCAAAAACACAATGGATCCCTCTTATTAGAAGATTTATAGGAAAAAATTAGTGAACGTTGAATGAATAGTTAACTTTAACCTGTGTTGGGCGAGGTGAGCAAACCGCTTGGCATTAATTTCTTTAAATACTTGGTGTTTGATTACTTAAACACCGGTTTAAAGAAGGAGAATGTATGCGCTCCTTGAAACGGGTGATTGTAGGCTCTCGTACCAACTGTTTAAACTTAAAATCCACTTATCGCGGCACGTTAATACACTTCCATATGCGGAAACAAGAGTGCTATGACATCACTGTCTTGGTGTTTTGAATTTTGCAATTATGCTAGTGTATGTTTAAACGGAAATCTCTAAGCCCTTCTGATAATGAATGCAGCGTGTTGCCTGATGACTAGTATTCGCTGACATCTTGCGATTGTGTTTGATAGTACTTAACCAATAGATGGAGAGTTGGCGCCAAAGAATCTATTCTCCCCCCCCCAAAGCACTCCTTGAAAATTGTTAGCGCCTTTCTTTACAATTAGCGCGCGGTTTCGGGGGAAAATATTGCAAGTCCAAAGCGGGAGGTTTTAAAATGTAAATTCTGAGCTGATAATTAATGCCAAAAATTGTTAATTCATAACTGATTTCCCGTAACGGCGAAATATTTGAATCAGTTATTGTTGCCCATGTGCCAACCAGAGAGTAAAATACAGTTTGATTTGTTTGATGCCAACAGTTTGATTGTTGCTTTTGTGTAACTTATTTGCAACTACTGAGAAAACGCTAACCGGAAATATTCTATGAATTCATCAGTAGCAAAATAAATATTCTATTCTATTCTATTCTATTTTATGGAAATGAACTCGTAAGTAATGAGGCAATAATAGTAACGTCAGAAGTAATAATCGCGTCACGTGTATACGTTTCTGACTATTATATTGTTTGTACGAAGCAATTGAATTTTTGTCTTGGACAAGAAAAGTGTACGCGGAACTTAATGATTTCAATACATTAGAATTATACAATATAATGAGATAGATATGAAAACTGAAAATAGAATTTTCATCAAATATATAGTGAAGCAATAAATATCCAAAATATGGATACATACATTCGCTTTCAAAAAGGCAAACATTTAAGACTAGAATTGCTTTGAAATTACGCACTCAAAATTCACATATTTTATTGTTCTCGGTGTTAGGTTTTCTCCTCCATGAAATAAAGATAGATTAGTGCGTAAATAATTCATTTATTAACTCCTAGATTACCCTGATCCGGAGAGGAAGCTTACAACAGCCGCAACCTTCCCGTTAAATCTCTTTCTTAAGAATATTCTCTTCGACACCACCACGCGTCTCCCCTACTCTTACCCTCCACTGGCTTCAAATAAAAAAACGACTTTTCAGGAAAGCACCCCTCAGCCGTCCAAGGAATGCGCGCAGCCTGCAAAATGTCAAACTGTGCGGGCGCCCGCCGTTCCCACTTTTTTAATTTTTTTATTTTTTTAATTTGTCGCGCCTTCCTTGCGACGCGTCTCCCAACCTCTTGTGGGGCGTTGAGCGCTTGGAGGAATCCTATGTCGTTTTGTCTAGAGGACCGCCAGGTGGCATCTCCGCCCACGCGCCTCGCTCTTGCGTGCCCCTGGGTCACCACCCAGCGGCCTCAATTGGGAAGGAATGAGGATGTGGATAGGGTTTTAGGACACTTCACAGGGGTTGGACTAGCCCTTGTGAAGCACTCAAACAGGTTTTGTTGGAGCAAATTCCACAAGAGATCGACGGGAATCGAACCCGGACCTCCTTGGTGAAAGTCAAGCGGTTTCGCTCTGAGCCACCACATGACCTTCGTCCGCGAGAAGGATCGCTGCACTCGGAAAGGGGGAGGGGGCCTTCAACTGCCCCTTTCACATCACACTCATGCATCCAACAGTCATTTCTCTATTATAATGATAGATATTCAATATACAAGATTAACTAAAGTAACTGTAAGTTAATAAATACAAATATTAAATCAGGGAGAAATTATTCTTTGTAAAGAACAAGTCTGTTTTCACTACTTCTGCAGCCTCTCTCCTGAGAATGCGTGGTGCCCCACTAGACCTAACACTATGAGATCCATGACCTAGGCATTGTGAACGATTTTCCATCTCATTATAAACATCTGAAAAAGTTTGCACGTGTTCCAAGTCATTGTCAAGAAATGATTTGGAAATTAGTACTTTTTATATTCATATCTCGTTATTATATGAGCACGTTGGCAATCCACATATTTTACTCTAAATAAACTACATAATAAGTAAAAACAATCTTACTTTCCATATGTAAGCAAAGAAAAAATAAATAAGATGCAAACGTGTTATCTTTCCAATGTTACTACGAACTTTCAAAATAAACGTGTTTTCTTACTTCTTTTTGGGAACCCGTCAAAAACTAATCTAGATACATTACCGTATGGAGACTTCCAATTCATCATTTCTGACACCGCATTCCTCATCAATTTCCACGAAGATCAGGGCGCACTCTGATTCCCCTTGTCTCTCCGCGGGCGAAGGGGGGAAGGGGGAAGGGGGGCGGACATCGTCTCGAAGACGCGCGCGGCTCCATCATCTTCGCCAGAGCGGCGCGATATTGAAAGCCAGCACTGCGGAATCCGGCGCCCGGGAGACAGACTACCACGCCCACTTTCTCCAGAGGGGAGCAGCGCGTCACATGGGCCTTCGCCACATACGTCTTCGCAAAACTCACTTTCGCGCGCGGCGCCACGCGAAATCAAATTCTTACACGATTTGAGTTCAGACCGGTGTGAGCCTGGTTGGTTTCTATCTCTATTTATAGTTATGTATTTTAGTCCGAAAGGATTAAATACATTCAATAATGTATTATTTAGAATTATATTGATTACTATTTTGGCAAAGCAAGTGCAATGCATTTAGAATTCATGAATGTAATAGTATTACATATAGTATTGTTAAATTATATAATAGGTTTAGTTTGTTATTTTGTTTTGGTTATTTTTGTATTAAATGGTGTGGCTTTTTTAACTTCATTGGAACGTCGGGGGAACGGACGAGGTCGCCAGTGTTTGTTGGATATGGACCTTCAAGTTGTCTGTGAACAAACTTCAACTTCAGGTGATTCTTTTGAGGGTTGTGTTTCAAATTTCGCTAAATACAGAAACATTAGAATTCGAGACATTGCCGAAATCTATTCCTTGCGTATTTAACTAGCTTGTACTTTAAAAAATAGCCTGTACTTTAATTAGCCTGTACTTTAAAAAATACAAATCATTGTTAAGAAAAGTCATAAGGCAGGCTAAAATCATGAAACACGATCAGGATATTTTGAACTCAAATAACAAAACAAAATCAATGTGGGATGTAGTAAAAAATGCGACCAAACCAACTAGAAACCTTGTAGAGAATGTTGTTTTAAAAGATAACGATAGAGATGTGAACGATCCGGCAACAGTGGCTAGTCTCCTTAACCAATACTTTTCGAGAATTGCTTTCGATCTCACTAAGGGTTTTCAGCCACAAAATTCATCATCTGACGTTTCCCTAAAAATCTTAGACACTATGTTCGTTTCCGAAACCTCTTCCTATGAAATTCTCAAAATAATCAGAAAATTAAAAAATAAATATTCGGCCGGTTTAGATGAATTTCCGGATTGTTTGTTAAAGACATGCGCGCCAGCCATTATACACCCGTTAACTCACATATTTAATGCATCCTTATGCACCGGAATTTTTCCAGATATTTTTAAAACAGCTAAGATTAAGCCGCTCTTCAAAAAAGGCAACAAAAATGAAATTCAAAATTATCGGCCAATTTCTCTTTTGTCAGTTTTAACAAAAATATTAGAGAGACTTTTTTATGTGCGAATGGAAACCTTTCTCAATAAACACGACGCGTTTTCAAATTGCCAACATGGATTCCGGAAATCAAAATCTACGGAAACAGCCATTTTTCTTTTCTTAAGGATGTTGCCTCATCATCGGATCAAAACGAAGCAACTATTGGAATATTTTTAGATCTTTCAAAAGCTTTTGACGTCATTGATCATAACATTTTACTTTCAAAATTACCTTCATATGGAATCCGTGGTATTGCTCTAGATTGGCTATGTTCGAACCTTAAACTACGATCTCAGAGAGTAGAAATACCTTACTGGAATGATGGAACTTTATGTACACACCTTTCCGGTTCTTTGCCAATTGCACGTGGAGTCCCGCAAGGATCGATTTTTGGCCCTATTCTCTTCCTATTATGCGTAAATGACATACCCTTAGCGATTCGAAACGGAAGAACAGTTCTCTTTGCGGATGATACAAATATTCTTTGCAACAAAGAAACCGTAAATAGTACAATATCAGACGTTTCAAATTGGTTCCGTAATAACAAATTAATAGTAAATGAAAAGAAAACTGTTTCAATGCAGTTTTCCATATCAAATACAAAATTCTGTACTCCATTGAAAATGAACGGTGTGCCATTAACTGATGTTAATGTAACAAAATTTTTAGGTCTATCAATTCAGTCAAACCTCAAATGGAATGCCTACTTAAATGAATTGAACACAAATTAAGTTCATTATGCTACGCGTTCAGAATTCTTTCAAATTCCGTCAGCCTTCATACAGCTCGTTGTGTATATTGTGCCAATGTTCACTCCCGCCTGAGATATGGCATAATATTCTGGGGAAACACATCTTATAGCTCCCAGACTTTCAGATTACAAAAAAGAATTGTACGAATAATAAGCAAATTCAACCCACGTGATTCTTGTAAGTCTCTCTTTATTAATCTAGGAATTTTACTGTCTCCTTGTCTCCTGATTTACGAATCAGTAGTTTTTGTCATAAATGACTTACTTAAGGACGGGAATATATTTTCAGCAAACGCCGATGTCTATAAGTATAACACACGACGTAGTAATCATATTCACCAAGTGGCAGTATCAACAGCTCACTACAAAAAAATCACATACAATTCATGTACATTACTCTACAACACTTTGCCAGAAGACATTAAACGATTAAATTCAATAGAAAAGTTCAAGTCCCAAGTAAAATCTTTTCTGCTGCATAACTGTTTTTATACAATTCGAGACTATACCGAGCATCAAAAAGTAGAGTAGCATTAATTTTAACAATGATAGTTAATATAATTATTTATCATTTGGACTGTATAATTCTAAAGAACCTGTAACAAGTATTGTACCACAGTTTCTGGGTTGATGGCCCCCATCTCGATCAGGTTTTTCGTCCAGTTTTCCTGATCCTTGAGCAAATGCTGAGATGGTCCCTTGTTTTGCTTCTGGACATAAATGTAACTTCATTATTTGTGCACGTCTTCTGAATTTCAGTGGGAAATATAGTTATTCAAATTATCGTTTTTTATATTATCGCGGCAAAAAGTATTATTCTTTCGTGAAGAACATGAGGGTTCAGGTCAGGGATTTATAGCTAATTTACTTTTGAAAATATATTTTATTATATAGTAGCGAATATTTTGTCAACAAAACTCGAAAAAAACATCTCTTTTCTGTATTCAAAATTCGACTACAATATGGTTTAGGATAGAGATCACAGAATTATGAAAACGTGCACAAAATTCACTTCTCCCCATAGCTCGTCACACGCAGTTTTTAACTGTTTTTGACGTAAATAAATAAATAAATAAAAAGCTTAATACAGGTTTCAGAATAAATGTTACAAATTTCGAGGTCATATGCCGCGGGTTAGAACGAAATCAGGGAACTGATAACGTATTCCTAACGGACACATGGTGGGATATTTAGTTTTATGAACATACACATCTGCCAAATTTCACTTACAAAAATTAACTTCATCTTGTTTTTACTCGTAAAATATTCTGAAGACTGAGTACATAAAAATTACTAGTAACAATAAAGTGTGTTGCGAAAAAAAGAATTAAAAACCTGTAGACAAGATTGGAAAATCAACATACACGGTATAATTTGCAATCACAAAGAAACAGTTTGTAAAAAAACGAAAAGAAAAAGAGAAAAAAAAGAAACACACAAAAATATACACTGACAAGAATATTTAAAAATACGAAAGCACAGTAAAATTATTCAAATACCCTCTTCAAAATAACACACTTATATGTGCGTTGAAAAATCTGTATTGTCCCTAAGGATTCTTTCAAAGGTAAACAAGAGTAGCTACAAGATTTTTTATACATATTTCTACTTGTAGAGCATTTAAATAAACTATTTATGACTAATTTCTCTCTCTTTAGAAGTACGAAAAAAATTCAATTTTATTGCTCGCTTAGTTCACCATCTCTTGGTTACAGAAAGTTAAGATGTGAAAAGAACACTCATCAATTGTAATTCTACACTATTTAGTTCAACTAAATGAATTCTGACATATAACACATTTTTATTTTAATAAATGAAATATTTACAGGAAATTTGCCTTGACTAGAATGTACAAAATTATAGCTTTTACCACGCCATTCTCACTAATAAGAATGTTCAATCTTTCTTACCAAAATGTATAGTTTTTTTTTCTAGAATTCGCCGCTAACTTTGGGTGAATATTTTCTCCCTCCCCTTCCAAGCTATAAATTCTACGCGGCGCGTGCGACCTTGGCAAAGTGGCGGGCGCAGTAACGGAATTATACTGCGATTTTTCTAAGAGAGACCCTCAACGCCACTCAAATCCCATCTTCGCGATGGAATATATCACGACATTTCGCGTCTTTCTCAGTCGTTCCGCTAGATTTCCCACGATCGCGACCGTATGAAGCAGTGCTTGCGACCATGCGACTTCTACCGGCAACACCGAGAAGAGACGCGACATATTCCATCGCGAAGATGGGATTTGAGTGACCTTGAGGGTCGCTCTTAGAAAAATCGCAGTATATATTCTGTCTCTCTGGTGATCCCCAACCGAAATATTTTGAGCGAGTCGACTGCGGAGCAACCAAATCACGTGGTGGCTGGTCGCGAAGTTTCGCGCATTTAGTGGGCACTTGCTCCTAATAAATACCTCTACTTTTTTCGGAATATAAGGCAAACGTAGATCTTACTTTGTGCATCGAGGGGGCGGATGGCGTCGGCGGCGAATACTCCTTTGGAGAACTCTGGTTGTCCCTGGACCGTTCCTCTTCTCAGATGACGGGTTCGCGCGTCGTCCTTATCAATTTCGCGTTGTGGTGTAGTTCGGCTTTTGCTCTCGCTGGCAGACTGCATTCTGGGATCCAGCCATGTCCATAGCAATGGTCGCCGTGCCACGCGTCGTTACAGAGACGTCACAATCAGCTCCAGTTTAATTCGATTTTATTCCATTTCTGTCCATTTCAGATGCGGTGGTTAAGAGATGGTATACCAAATATATAATTACTCATAAAGGACAAGTAAATCAAAAGAAAAACGGCTGTGGAAGAGAAAACGTAGAATCAACGTAATGCTTCTACACGTGTTAATATCTTTCGCATGCAAACCTTGAAAATTTCTTGTTATAATTTCATGAATAATAAATCACTGTGAATAGTACTGCAAATAGAATAATTACCTCTTTTTAAGAGCCTTTCTGAAGTGATTTTAAACAGATTTCCGTTCTGACTTCTTCACTCTTGACGGAAACGTCCTATATATCAAGCTGCTGCTAGTCAAATGGGCGATTTATTCTTCAGAATCGGTGAGGTGCTGAGAGCCGGTCGAATCACGTGTAATATACAAAATATTACAGAACAAACGCCGCGCCTTAATCTGGACGGACGGAGCTGTAATATACAAAATATTATAAAACAAACGCCGCGCTTTAATCTGGACGGTCGCGGTTACTAGGTAACGAAGGTTGTTGACGGGCTAGAAGGGGGCGCTGGTGAGAGTTGGTGGTTGACTGGCATCCTGGTGGTAGCGGCGTATGTAAGCTGAATTATTTAAGTTGGACATCGACGTGAATAGGGAGGATAGATTGTGGAACAATAGTGCAAGAAGTGAGCAGCAAGAAAGAAGCAGACGACTTCGGGACGACCGGCGCGAAGACGGATTTTCGGCGCGGAAGTCAAGGGCTACGAACTGCGGGGCCATCGTTTCACAACGCCAGACAATTCGGTACCGTGAACCTAATGCATGAAATCAAGCAAGAGAATTTTTATATTGTTAATCTCAATTCCATTCTTAATAAACAAAATTATTGTTGTGCCACGTTGTATGTAATTCCTTCGGAATATAAATCATTTCAGACTTCCAGGCTTCTCTGTATAGAGAGCATGAGAACCAAAGAACTGAGCTAGTAAATTAAATTAGATAAAATAAATCATTCATTATTTTATCACACAAGGTATCGATTCTAGTACGCTAATCATTTCAATACGTTGTTCAATGTTGCCAGTGTCAACCACTGCATAAGTCAGTAGTCGTCTATCTTGGGGTGAAGGGCGAAGTATTTCTCGTATAAGAATACGTGATTGGTCACAGTAGTACATTCCACATGCCTTTTCTTACCAAGGTTAATATCTACACAATCGTCACAATTTTACTTTTCTCACAATTAAGAAATGTAGTTTATTATGGGCATAAGGGAAGGTACAGTATTTCGTCTGTAGTTGCCTTCACTTCATAGGTTTCATGAAATATGTTCCAGCACAATAATTTAAGACAGTAACCTAACAATGTTCAAATATCGTTTTTCTACTCCCATTGTATAATGCTGTCATTTGATGGCTGCAACCAATGATACCCATTTGGATACAGTTGTCATTATGATAGAGGTTCTTGACCAATCACAGAGAAACCTACAAACCAAGTATTCACACTTAATTAATCATTGAGAATCTTTATTGTAAAAATATTTGGTTCGATTGTGACCATTAAATATTATGTGTATTTAATATTATACCCTGCTACTGAGTTTTGTTTTATTTTATTAGTAGTTTTTAACGTGAAATATTATTTAAAATAAATTGAATAGTAATTGCAATTTGATCCTATTTGACTAGCGCAGTGGTAGTTATTGAAGAGAACATTTGACTATGGTTAAGATCCGAACTCAAGTCATTTTAGGTTATTTGTTGCTGCCATGTGGTTGTCCTTAAATAAAAGTTAAATTTAAAATGTCTGGTGAATCAAAGGTGGTCTTGAGACCTCCAGAAATAAGTGTAAAAGCAAAAATGGTGACATCGGAATTATTGCAGCAACTTCCCTCGCAGGCCGTCTGGTGAAACAAAGCCCCCTGAGGTGGGTAGGGAGCTGTCCGCTAGGTGGCCTTGACTGAATTCTGCATGTCAACTGCCACGAAATGATTCGATGTAAAAGTTTAACTTATAAAAGTTTCCGTAAGTCGTAGAAAAAGTACCGTATGAAACTAGATGTGATGGTTATTAATACATCATCGTTTCATTATGTACTATTTTGCGATGTCAACCAGAAGATAGGTATCATGCATGATGCTAGACAAACGCATACATGCGTTTTATTTTAGATCTTCCTATGATGGTAAATTCCGCATTGCAAACGAAAATTCACTCGAAAAAGGAAGAAAATTGTGTAGATTCCTGCTTCTGCACAACATCTTTTACAATGGGCTTCAAGTCCACAACTGTAAAAAACGTAAAATTCCACCGCTGGAGCGATCGCGTTCTTCCTTATTGCACTGTACTCCTCGATACAATAAATCATACACTGCCACCGTAATTCCAAACAGATTCTCTACCTACGCCTCTTCAGCCAATTAGCAACTGTAGGAAATACCAAACTCAACTTATTGTTTAGATGAAAAACAACGAAATTAATATTACATCATTGCTCTATTCTTCAATCGCGTCCTTTTTCACAAGCTATAACCATGTTGCTTTTATTTTCTGCCATTCATTGCACTTTTTAAAGTCTCTTTCCCGAAACGTTTCCATACAATACTTTTCACATGGAATTAACACTTTCCGGACTGCTCCTCTGAAATGAGCAGCGCTTGATCTCAGTTAACTGGCAATTTTGGACTATTTTTTTATTCTCACTAAAAATAGAGCTTTAAAGCTATTAAAATTACTTTGTCTTTGGGTAGAAATTTTTTCTCGTTACATTTATCATCGTAAGAGACCATGTTTGGAAAAGAATAGTTGTCAAAATTCCCATATTAAGATAGGAATATTTTAATTATATTTTATCAATTATTTTCAATAATTCACGACTGGAATTCTCAAAGTTGTTACGTGCCAAACTTCACTTTTTAGTTGTAATCATTTTTACTAACGAAAAAGTGGATAAAACCTGTTGCTAAATTTAGAAAAAAATCCTCTAATTCGTAGTGTAACCAAAATCCATGTTTTGTTGCTTCTTGATACCGAAAACTCGATTGACGGCGAAACGTCCGTCTGTCCGTCTGTGGTCAACGCTAGGGCCTAAACCGTTCAGGCCGATTTTCTTAAATATTATTATTCCCCAATCGATTGGGCTGATGTCAAGGCTTCTGGAATTTGAAAGCGATATTTTAATTTTGGGTGGTACTTTACATGAAGCACGTCGGAGATTTTCAAAGTTAAAAAAAAGCTCCAAATTTTTTGATTAAATTTTGTTGTTGCATAGTGCGAAGAGGACGTTTAAGAAAATGATGCAGGAATCATTTTCTCTAATTTTTCGAAAATTGCAAAAAATAATTTCAAAACTGTAAAATTGAAGATAGAGATTTTTCCATCAAACAAAGTCGATTGTACAAAATTAGCATTTTAAATAAGGTCATGTACATTTAAAAAAACGAGTAGTTTTTGCGTAAATTGCGTTTGAAATTTACCAAAATTTTGCTTCTCACAAACCACTGCAAATTTTTCCTTTAAATTTTCTTTACATTTGTAGTAACTGATGAAAAAAATATGGCGCTAGTCTTACTTTCCACTATCGCTCGGTTTTTCGAAAATTTCAAAAAAATATTTTAAACTCAACCAATTTGTAGATAGAGATTTTTGCCTCAGACATAGTCTCTTGTACAAACTTTGCTCTTTAAAAAATGTCATGTACAATGTTCTGAAAAAAAACGAGTAGTTTTTGCGTAATTTGCGTTTGAAATTTACGAACACATTTTGTGAAAAACCGCTCTAAATTTTTCTTTACATTTTCTCCATATGTGTAATAAGGATGACAAAGAAATAAACTAGTGGTGCTATAGAATGGCACAGACTTTCTCGCAGAACTTAGTTCTCTAATCGCTTTATTTTGAAATAGGATTTCATTGATGAATTATTATCTTCCCAGGTACCTTCTTTGGGAGCCCAAAGGACAAATTTTCACATTCTCGGGATTTTTCGGCTTCCTACTGCTAGAAATAAAACCATCTACACTTATTACCATTATATAAGAAAAAATGCCATATATAACCACAGTGTTTGATGTGGCTTAGGGACTCGTTTCTTCGGAGGCAAGCTTTCCTGGTTCGAATCTTGATCGGGGACAATTATTTGTCACAATTCTCTGTTATCGCAGGAAATAATTGAGAATTCTAGAAACATTATTGACGGTAAAATAGCGAAACACAATGTTCTTTACTGAATTTTCTTCTTTATATGAACAAGTACAATTAATTACGATAAATTTACTGGAAGCGTCTGGTATGTGATTTTCGAATTTTCACCTCTTTAACAATTTTTCACATTTCTTCTCGGATTTGTAAAACGTATTATCATATCAATCGTTTTCCTCATATCAATCATCATCATATCAATTATTTTCCAACAGGCATTTACCACTTTATGGCTCTGTTCGATTCATTGTATGGCTCTGTTCAATCCATACGGTACTTTTACTTTTTATTACGTTTTATCCAACTTATGTATTTAAGTTAAATAAAGCAAATATTTGGAGACTTTTTGAGAAAATTTTGAAAATATTTGAGATTTCATTAAAGTACCTCGAAAGATTAAGATATACGTTTCGAATTCGCAGAATCTCGAGATCGGCCAGATTGATGAGGAAATATCAGTTGAATATTGAAGAATATCCTATAAAGGGGCTCCTATTTAGGCGCTCGTGTTCTCTACACAAGGGCGGACGGATAGACGGATAATAACAGTCAGGCGTGCGAAGTGACGGTCGTAAGAAAGGACAGACATTTTGCCGTAAACCAATTTTTAGGTTTCAAAGAGCCAGAAAACGTGGATTCTGTATACACAACTTATTTAACTCTTTATAGGATTGTGGTTCTCTCCACGACCACATGCTGTTCGGCCTTTTTTGCTTAACTAAACCAAGCAATTTTCATCCTTATCTCTAATTTCACATTGTAGAGTCTTTTTTAATGTAATGCGATTGTTGCAGATAGTGTGATCGCATTTATTCTTAGAAATCTTGTTGTTGGGCCATGCATGTGGTCGTCGTCGCGACCACAATGCATACAGGGACTGTCGCGGATTGTTCATTTGAGCATTTTGCTGAGAAGTGATTTTTCGCGTTTCCAGTTTCCGGAGTTTTTTCGAGAACAGAGGATTATAACTTATTTATTATTGTGATGGTTTTTTAGTATTACAATAGATTTATTCATAAAATACTCCATTTTTTACAACAAAAAGGTTAATTTATATTTTCACAAGGGTGTAGTCAGGAGTAAGTGCACAATCGTACATTTTTTTTGTTCTTTGAAAATATGAATTTTAAAAAATATTTTGAACAATTAAATTTTTTGTCTAATAATGTAGATGTTCGCTAAATAGATTTAGTTTTCCGAATATTTGTGACTTGTATGTTTTTACACTTCTTCAGTGTTTACGTATATTTGCATAGTATAATGTAACACCCATACTTGTTACTAGTGGTGTGCTATCTTACACAATAGCTAAAATTTGGAGTTTCCACAGTTCTGAAACCATGGTCTAATAAGAATTTAATAGTTTCTTAGGAATATTGACGAGAGTGATGATGGGGCGTGAGATTAGGAGTATAGAGGGGATTCCAATGCAGATAACGTGACGCTAATAACGCAGCTTATGAACTCTAGAACCCCACTTTTCTTTCAATATTGTTTTCTTTAGTCAATGATTTATTATTTTACATTTTTGTTGTAAATATATATCATATTGATTTTCACTACTTATTTATTTGCACTATTTATTTTCAATTTTCTTGCTTTTGTATTTCATGTCTGTTCCTACGTGTTTCTTCTATTTTGTAAAGAACATGCACACGTTTATTTATGGCTGGATATAAGATTTTTATTCAGGAATTATACGAGATGGTTCTGTACGCAACCACAATCCATAGTGTAATGCGTAGCCCTAAATTGATTGGGGTCGTTTATACCACCACATCATTTTTGTAATTATCTCACTTTATATTTAAACAAATCACAAATTAATATTTTCTCATGTTTTTAAGATCAAATTTAAACAATTAAAAGATAAATTCAAATAATTCCGGAGAAAAAGTTACCCGACCTAAAAGGGTTAAGGGAGTAATTTACAACATATAGGTGTGAGAGAATAATAATCCACTTTTTCGGTATCAGGAACCCACAATACCAGTTTTTCTGTGAAAAATCCTATTATCGCTCCAGTTTGCAATGCTTTCTTTTACTACGTAAGTATATAGAATGAGAGATAGTGTAAACCATATATATCAGAATTCAAAATGTGAAAAAATCAGAAAATCACCGATCTTTAAACAATATAATTTCGAAATTATTTGCGATGTGTCAACTTGAGTTTTCATGTAGTCAGTCGCGCATCGTCCTGAATACCATGAAGGAGCAGGATTTACGAGCGTCGCCTAAAAGAGCGAGCAACAGGTGTCGAATAGGTTCTTGCCGCTTCGCCTGGATTAGTAGAGCGCCACGTTGTGTGAGGGACCACGGGAGGGGGCACCAGCAAGAAAGGCTGTGGCAGGCGTCTTCGTGATGGGAAACACATAATCTCATGTCAGCCAAACCACACAAAGAGAATTTTGGACATTTTTGACTCTTTAATGCATTAATTACTGCATTTTTAACCCGGGAGTGGTAACGCGGGGGTCTGTGGGACCCCCACGATCCTTTCTTCCCGCTTGTTGTATTTCCCATGTTGCCTACCCTGACCATTGCTTTAGTACCTTTCTATTTTTGTATCATGATATTTAGTGTGCTCTCAGTTTGCCACTTTAGTGAGTCTTATCCGTGTAGCAAGCTATTGTTTTGTTTGGGGTGCCCAGAGACCCCCTCGTTACCTTCTACGTTAGCGAAGTTGTCTTTAGTTTCGTACATCCTATTAGTTTGGGAACGCATTGCAGCTGTATTTTACGTTAGGATACCCCTGAAAAATTAATACTGAAGTACTACGGACATTGTAGGTCACTTTATATGTTAAGAAAAGGAGTGGAAGAATACGCCAACTTTTGCTGAAAGAGGGAACAGAAAATCGTTACACATCGCCCTGGAAAGAGGTGTCTGTACGCAATTCCAAAAGACCAGAATAATATTTTTTGTTTATTGATTTGGATATGATTGAGAGAATTACAGAATCCACCAACATCCAAAATGAAATGGGATTTGGAAAGGAATAAAAAATGATCGCAGCACTTAAGACTGACAAAGAGGAAATGAAGGCAGTAATTGTGATACGTATTTTGGCTGAGTCTGTGAAACTAGGGCATCAAAATCTTGCTGAATTGTGGAATGTGGATAATATGGGTACTGAAATTTTGTCATTGTACTTTGAATTTGAAAAGATTTCAATTTCTGCAACGAAACATGGGCTTGGATGCGACAACACGCGCAGACCGGTAGAAAAATTAACTCGAAATTTTAGATGCTTTCCTGATGAATTCTCAGAGTTGTTTAGGAGTAACTCTTAATAAATTGTTTAATTGCATGCAAAAACATTGTTAATAATAGAAGAAGAATATTATATTAATTATTTTTTAATAATTTAGCATATATCATGAAAAGACTGTGGGGGTCTGTAGACACCCCCCGTTACCACTTTTGTTTAAAAAAGTCACGTTACCCCTGCAGGATTAATTATATCGCCATACATTAAAAACCCATATTTTTAAGTTTGATTATCAAGATAGTAAAACCATCATTAATTCCACATAGTCACACAATAAATGAATTTTTGTTGAATATATATATACACATACACACACACACACACACACACACACATATATATATACACATATACATATATACACATATACATATATACATATATTATACTTGTATATAGCTTTTTATAGTTTGAAATTCAAGGTAGAATTTGCACTTTGTTAATTATATGCACACGAAACGTTTTGGACGATTTTTGGCTCTTAATGCGTTATTAATTATCGCAAAATTTAATTGCTATTGCCATGTATTTCAATAAAGCTTAGAATTTTTGTAACTTGAAAATCGAAATAAGAAGATACTTTCAAGTTATGTAAGTATTGTCACATACGGGTCAATCCATTTTAAGTGGTCCAGAATTTAATAAATTGGTCGCTCGACCATGCTCGAAAAAATTCATATTTTGTACATAAATTTCCTTATGTTTTGGCTGTTCAAAACCATCTTTAACTTTTTTTTATTGTACCTGGTTTACAAATGGCGGCCATTTTTGTTTCGCGCCGTGCGCCATTTTTCGCGTTCGCAGACATTTACTCTTTCCTAATTACTCAGCTCTAGGTGTTCTAGCATTCTAGAATAAAAAAAGCATTCGATTCAGCATTCTCTGGCCTGCAAAATCGAAATATTATTTACCTATTTTGTATGTTTGTATTTGGGGAAATATTTGCAAACCAAATCTATGGGAACGCGAATGAACAAAATTCGATTTTCAGAGAGTAATTTTTCAAAGAGGAAAAGAATCTAAGCCTTAATTTTTTTCTGTGCTTTTACACACAACAGTATAGTTACATTTTTGTAAAATATCATTGGTATACAACGCACCCCTTGAAAATTACATCCTCTTGAAAATTGGAATTTTGGAGTTTTTCCCAATTTTGAACTGTTATATCTCTGTTGGGGGACCAGATAAAAAATCTGAAAATTGCACACATGCTAGACCGCTATCATACCAAACGTCAATAAAAATTACAACTTTTAGATTTAACTCTAAATATTTTTTAAAAAATTGAAAACTTACGAAAAAAAAGGGCTTAATTTTCCCATTGAGGATACTTTGTGCCAAGTAGTAATCACATTATTTTCAAGCTATTTTAAACTAAAATCTACATTGATTTAAAATAATTAATTATACTTAATAATTAATGTACCTAAAAGTGGCCAAATATATAATTTTCAATATGACGTATACTTTACTCTCTCACAAACTTACAATTTGACATCTACGTCCGTAATTGGTAGAATTGTTATCTTGATTTTGGAAGCTGAACCACTTAAAACAAAAATTGTTTATAAAATACAACAAATTAATAAATTCAGCGTTTTATGTTTTCGGGGTTAAATTTGACATTCTGCTTACTATTTCTGAATGTTTCTGCAGAGATACGAACAGTCGCGCAGTACTCCTTAGATGCAATGATCGCAACTGAATTTTAGAATTACATAATGGACACTGCCTCTTAAATTACCTCTTAAACCTGCACTGAAAGAGCAAATATCTACGTATTTCGCATTTTAAGACAAAACACCCAATGATATATTGTTTTAAATTTCATAAATAAATATATAAATTAATAAATAAAAAGATACATTCTTGAGCTTTATAGCAAATCTAAATCCCATTCACTGTCATTTGAATGTTAAACTATTCGTTTTCAATTTCATTGGAGTCGCCAATTCATAAACTTGACACTTCATCTGGAAGACTTTCACCTCTTGTCTTCTGCGTTTTCCGCAGACTCGATATGAGGGGGTCTCAAGAAAGCAAAAAGCTGTGATGAATGTCATCATTTGTTGCAGATAGCAACATTTTTCTTTAGTGATGTTCCCGTACTTCCGATAATCTTTGTCGGAGCTCTTGCGCATCTTCCGTCAGTTGTCCAATCGGAAGTAACATTGAAATTATGAAATCTGCTCAGTGAATCACAATATTGTGTACGGTTAGGGCCATATAATTATAAAGTTATACAATCAGCCAATTATAAAGTTCCACAAAGAGTTTGCTGTCTGCCTCTTCGTCTCCCCTTCGTCAGTGCCTGCAGCACACCGCCTGTCCGATGTAGCTCGAACAGCTCCCTCCGCGTTACTCGGCGCGCCGATCCTAAGAAAAATCAACTTTTCTCAAAAAATCGCAAACATGAGCGAAAGATATTTATACACCTATTAAAACACACATTCAGGAATAGAATATCAGATAATCAGAGATATCATTTTTGGTCTTTTTTCATAATCCAGTTCAAAGAAAGCGTTCATCCTTTCGAACGACATGAGAAATAGATTGGTCTATTAATACTAAAGAAAACAAAGAAATGGTTAATTATATATGTTGAATGTGTTATACACACCCTGGGGAACAAGTTCCATGCTGCAAAAGCTTTGTATGTCGAGTCTCTGGACATTTACATAGACTACTTTCAACGGGCCTCCGAACGTGACTAATACGAAGGGTGCTCGAAGTTGCTAAAGTAAGGTCTCCCATGCCACCTCTGCTTATCAACTGAGGCTTACACAAGCTGTTTTCAGACGCTTTAGACATCTGGGGATAGGATCATTTATGTTTCAAATTCCAATGACAAAGTTGAAATTTTGATCCCCCAGCGCTGCGTAGGGAGGGTGCTTCCCCTCCCCCACCTTCTGAAGGAAACGCTGCGACCAACGGCCACGCGGGAAAACTGCACACAAGTCGGGCAACAAACGTTTACCTGACTGGCTATAGCCGTGAATGACGCGTCACACTGTGCTTTCAAGCGACTGCGTATTCGTCATCCCCGTCAAACTCGCCAATTCAAAATTTATGAATCGGCTGGGAAGAGCCCTGAAACGCATGGAAGGAAACTTATGACGAGGAGATCGGTTTCACTTGATTTTTGTCTTCATCACGCGGTCGCTTTTTTTAGAGTTTTCGTTCCACACA
The DNA here is from genome assembly GCA_031308135.1 of Acheta domesticus. NCBI lineage: Eukaryota > Metazoa > Arthropoda > Insecta > Orthoptera > Gryllidae > Acheta > Acheta domesticus. The sequence goes on along the minus strand of JAHLJT010008446.1, from coordinate 290,198,914 downwards.
CGTTGTTTCGGCAGCTCGCGCTGCAAGAGCTTGGAATCCCGCTGGTCTGCATGCCGACATGTGCTCTATCATCCGCAGTATGATTTATTTCATTTGATTTATTTCGTCAAAGATCAGTGAAAACTGTATGCGATAAATAAGGGATAAGTACAATATGCAAAAGAAAATGCTATAAAAACACATTTATTTTATTGCAATGTTAATATTTCAACCAAACGTATATAAAATTTCTTTTTGCATGATTTTTTTAATAATACTACGTATATAATTTCAGAAAAAATGCCAAAAATGTGAAGTTTACCGATTTTAATAATGAAAACGTGAAAAACATTCATGTAGACAGAAAGATTAATTTCTGGAATACTCCATCACCGACATTGATTTTTATTGATAAATTATGTTTGGGAGACCTAAAACTAAAAGCCTTAAAATTTTTAGCCATATTTTTACTGTTATTCCTTTTTTGTGACAATTTAAATCTGGCTTAAATGAGGTTGTACAGACCTCAAGTAGAGATCTAGATATTACTGAAATGAATCACATCATATACGCAAATGAATACCTAGTATCTCAGATAATTTTGGGGACAGACAAGAACACCGACGGCCAACAGCAAACCAGAGTAAACACTCTTGTACCCCCATGGACGAAGAGTGCTATGAAAAGCATATCCTACACTCGGCGTGAAATATCACTTCTTGTAACTCAGGAAAACACAGAAATCAAAAAAGAAGACTGTTACAACAATTTTTATTTTCAGTGGTCACTCGCCAAATCCAAATCACAACCAAATCACAATACTGATACAAAGCCTTGCCACTAAATATCCGAGAGATATGCCATACGTGAGCCAAGTCACAATTAGACAGGAAGAAATACAGTAAAGAAAATGACAAGGCGCGTTATAATGTTACAAATATCTGCCAGCCCTGTTATACCAATGGGCCTTCGCGAGCGCCGAGCACGCCTCGTATCACTAGCGCCCTGCAAGTCTGCAAGTCCTTCACCGTTGCAAGTATATTTTTCTACAACTCGGGAATGAAAATGTCTGGTTTTTCAAATAATCTTGCTAATCTCCAGCTTTTTAATTCTGGACCTCATGAAAATGTGCGCAGATAATACTCCTCCCCCATGCGTCATATTCACTTTTTACTGTTTTTTTTTACCAAATACATATCAAAAACTAATAAGTGTTCTGGAAGATTCGCACATAATACTCATTATACGTTTAACGTATTAATATTATACGTTACAAAGTATTCTGCATTATTTTGCTAAAAAATTCATAACCTACATTATTTTCTCTTTTTCGTTAGATGCTTCGATCAATATACGAGATTCTATATTCATTGGGTTTTTTGTAGGTAATTAATGGCATTACACTATTGTTCACCCCTGGTAGGTACTCACACTTTGCTTCATCGTATCTGAATACATTTTTTCTGGGATAATTAATCCTAAACTTCATTTGTTCTTCTTGTTTGTCGATCTTAAACTAAAATATTTTATCGAAGTGATTTTTAATCCAGAACGTTCACGCACAATACTTGTAGATATTAATGGTACTTTTGTTACGGTGATTAATTCCTAAACACAATTTCTCTTATCAGATTTTCATTTAGTGTGCGAGTTATGGTTTTGCTGTAGATATTATATGTGGTTTTGCTGTAGATAGGTAAACGTATTTTACAAATACTTTTTCTGGGAGGTTTATTTATCATTTTGGAACGTATGTGCATGGTTTGCTGAGGGAAATCATAATATTCACAAACATTTCTGTTTTCTCTTGTCAATGTTCTATCAGTACGCCAAATATGATAATATTGTGGTATTGCTATATAAAAATAACTTGTTCAATTAATACTCATTCTGCACCGTCTACACACTATACATGAACGTATTCTGTCTGATTTTGCTAGGTAATTAATTTCTAAATCCCATTTTTGTCTAGTTTATGAGGTGTTTCTGTCAATATGTGAAGTAAGATAGTATATAAGGTGTTTGATGTGGTAATTAAATTGTATTTCACCAATATTCGGTTCTGTAAATTTCACACATATTTGGATGTATTCTGCATGATGTGCTCGGCTAATTAATTACTAACCGCATTATTTTATCTTGTTCCTCGGACTTTTTCAATGAATATGAGATTGTGATATATTTTTTAGGTAATTAAATCAAACTACATTAATATTTATTCTGCAGATTTACAACACCCTACTTAAATGTATTTCATATAATTTTTCTGGACAAATTAATTCCTAAACGCTATTATTTTCTCTTGTTCTTTAGATGTTTATATCAATATCCAAGATAATTTAAATCTACATGTAACTATTCTTTCGTTAATCCATCGTTAAGATGTTATTCTATTTTTCATCTTTCAAATGACTAAAATTGCCATTTCCGCCATTCTACTTTCTACAGGTACTCTCCTGTATATCATAGTATAATGACCAAAGTTTGGTCATTACACTATGGTCTGGTACTTGGTTTGGTACTTTCTGCTTCTTTTTTGTTTCTGACAACATTACTAGATCCAATTTTGCGTCCATGATTTCTTTCTCTAGTTCATGTTCTTTGTGAGCTAGGCCACGCATATTCCACGCTTCTATATTCACATATTCCGATATTCCAGTCGTCCATCCTTTCGTCGTCCTTGGGTTCCGTTTACTATCCCTGAGTGAGCCAGTAACACTTTCTCCCCTGGCCGTGCTACGAACACTGCGCAGGGGAAAGTTTGGTAATGGGGCAGCCATTTCACTGCTTCCAAACAAGCAGGATTTGTTTAGGTTTTCTCCCTTAGACAGATTACCTCTTCAGCTGTGAGGCCTGTCTCCGCATGAAGATCCTCGCCGCCACCTGCAGACGATATTCAGGCATGGTACTCTTCTGGAGTTCTTCTCCAAAGTTCTCTTCTTGTTGCGTTGAGGTCCTCTTCTGGAGTACTCCTTCCGGACCCCTCTCCTTCCACCTGTCCGGCAAGGGAGGCCTTACCAGTAGTTACGCCACCGCCGGGATAGCTCTCAGGGTCATTGGGATACTTTTTGGGAGGAGGTCTTTTTTCTTCTTTCACTATTATGTATATCATATTCTGCACTATTAATGTTAGATTCTAGGCCACCATCCTGATTCAGATTTTGTGACGGGTTACTCAGTTGTTCAGGACGTACCCGGATCGTCCCTTGTTTTGGAATTTTCAGTCATAAATGTATAGCTTGTCCCCACTTAGTCTCTCTCGTCTTCTCCTCCTTAGATTTCTTCATTTTAATTTTCCC
>JAHLJT010008446.1:289925349-290194636 GCA_031308135.1 Acheta domesticus | reverse complement strand
ATTTTTAACCCGGGAGTGGTAACGCGGGGGTCTGTGGGACCCCCACGATCCTTTCTTCCGCTTGTTGTATTTCCCATGTTGCCTACCCTGACCATTGCTTTAGTACCTTTCTCTTTTTGTATCATGATATTTAGTGTGCTCTCAGTTTGCCACTTTAGTGAGTTTATCCGTGTAGCAAGCTATTGTTTTGTTTGGGGTGCCCAGAGACCCCCGTTACCTTCTACGTTAGCGAAGGTGTCTTCAGTTTCGTACATTCTATTAGTTGGGAACGTATTGCATGCTGTATTTTTACGTTAGGATTCCCCTGAAAAATAATACTGAAGTACTACGAACATTTTAGGTCACTTTATATGTTAAGAAAGGAGTGGAAGAATACGCCAACTTTTGCTGAAAGAGGGAACAGAATATCGTTACACATCGCCCTGGAAAAAGCAGTCTGCACGCAATTCCAAAAGACCAGGATAATATTTTTGTTTATTGATTTGATATGATTGAGAGAATTACAGAATCCACCAACATCAAAATGAAATGGATTTAGAAAGGAATAAAAATGATCGCAGCACGTATAAGACTGACAAAGAGGAAATGAAGGCAGTAATTGTGATACGTATTTGGCTGAGTCTGTGAAATAGGGCATCAAAATCTTGCTGAATTGTGGAATGTGGATATATGGGTATTGAAATTTTCATTGTACTTTGAATTTGAAAAGATTTCAATTTCTGCAACGAAACATGGGCTTGGATGTGACAACACGCGCAGACCGGTAGAAAAATTAACTCGAAATTTAGATGCTTTCCTGATGAATTCTCAGAGTTGTTTAGGAAGTAAACTCTTAATAAAATGTTTAATTGCATGCAAAACATTGTTAATAATAGAAGAAGAATATTATATTAATTTATTTTTTAATAATTAGCATATATCATGAAAAGACTGTGGGGGTCTGTAGACACCCCCGTTACCACTTTTGTTTTAAAAAAGTCACGTTACCCCTGCAGGATTAATTATATCGCCATACATTAAAAAACCCATATTTTTTAAGTTTGATTATTCAAGATAGTAAAACAATCATTAATTCCACATAGTCACACAATAAATGATTTTTGTTGAATATATATACACATACACACACACACACACACACACACACACATATATATATACACATTATACATATATACACATAACATATATATAATATAATTATACTGTAGATAGATTTTTATAGTTTGAATTCAAGGTAGAATTTGCACTTTGTTAATTATGCAACACGAAAACGTTTTGGACGATTTTTGGCTCTTAATGCGTTTATTAATTATCGCAAAATTTAATTGCTATTGCCATGTATTTCAATAAAGCTTAGAATTTTTGTAACTTGAAAAATCGAACATAAGAAGTATACTTTCAAGTTATGTAAGTATTGTCACATACGGGTCAATCCATTTAAGTGGTCCAGAATTTAATAAATTGGTCGCTCGACCATCTCGAAAAAAATTCATATTTGTACATAAATTTCCTTATGTTTTGGCTGTTCAAAACCATCTTTAACTTTTTTTTATTGTACCTGGTTTTACAAATGGCGGCCATTTTTGTTTCGCGCCGTGCGCCATTTTTCGCGTTCGCAGACATTTACTCTTTCCTAATTACCTCAGCTCTAGGTGGTTCTAGCATTCTAGAATAAAAGCTTCGATTCAGCATTCTCTGGCCTGCAAATCGAAATATTATTTACCTATTTTGTATGTTTGTATTTGGGAAATATTTGCACCAAATCTATGGAACGCGAATGAACAAATTCGATTTTCAGAGAGTAATTTTTCAAAGAAGGAAAGAATCTAGAGCCTTAATTTTTTCTGTGCTTTTACACACAACAGTATAAGTTACTTTTGTAAATATCATTGGTATACAACGCACCCCTTGAAAATTACATCCTCTTGAAAATTGGAATTTTGGAGTTTTTCCCAATTTTGAACTGTTATATCTCTGTTGGGGGACCAGATAAAATCTGAAAATTTGCACACATGCTAGGACCGCTATCATACCAAACGTCAATAAAAATTACAACTTTTAGATTTAACTCTAAATATTTTTTAAAAAATTGAAAACTTACGAAAAAAAGGGCTTAATTTTCCCATTGAGGATACTTTGTGCCAAGTAGTAATCACATTATTTTCAAGCTATTTTAAACTAAAATCTACATTGATTTAAAATAATTAATTAATACTTAATATTAATGTACCTAAAAGTGGCCAAATATATAATTTTCAATATTACGTATACTTTACTCTCTCACAAACTTACAATTTGACATCTACGTCCGTAATTGTAGAATTGTTATCTTGATTTTGGGAAGCTGAACCACTTAAAACAAAAATTGTTTATAAAATACAACAAATTAATAAATTCAGCGTTTATGTTTTCGGGGTTAAATTGACATTCTGCTTACTATTTCTGAATGTTTCTGCAGAGATACGAACAGTCGCGCAGTACTCCTTAGATGCAATGATCGCAACTGAATTTTAGAATTACATAATGGACACTGCCTCTTAAATTACCTCTTAAACCTGCACTGAAAGAGCAAATATCTACGTATTTCGCATTTTAAGACAAAAACACCCAATGATATATTGGTTTTAAATTTCATAAATAAATATATAAATTAATAAATAAAAAGATACATTCTTGAGCTTTTATAGCAAATCTAAATCCCATTCACTGTCATTTGAATGTTAAACTATTCGTTTTCAATTTCATTGGAGTCGCCAATTCATAAACTTGACACTTCATCTGGAAGACTTTCACCTCTTGTCTTCTGCGTTTTCCGCAGACTCGATATGAGGGGGTCTCAAGAAAGCAAAAAGCTGTGATGAATGTCATCATTTGTTGCAGATAGCAACATTTTTCTTTAGTGATGGTTCCCGTACTTCCGATAATCTTTGGTCGGAGCTCTTGCGCATCTTCCGTCAGTTGTCCAATCGGAAGTAACATTGAAATTATGAAATCTGCTCAGTGAATCACAATATTGTGTACGGTTAGGGCCATATAATTATAAAGTTATACAATCAGCCAATTATAAAGTTCCACAAAGAGTTTGCTGTCTGCCTCTTCGTCTCCCCTTCGTCAGTGCCTGCAGCACACCGCCTGTCCGATGGTAGCTCGAACAGCTCCCTCCGCGTTACTCAGGCGCGCCGATCCTAAGAAAAATCAACTTTTCTCAAAAAATCGCAAACATGAGCGAAAGATATTTATACACCTATTAAAACACACATTCAGGAATAGAATATCAGATAATCAGAGATATCATTTTGGTCTTTTTTTCATAATCCAGTTCAAAGAAAGCGTTCATCCTTTCGAACGACATGAGAAATAGATTGGTCTATTAATACTAAAGAAAACAAAGAAATGGTTAATTATAATATGTTGAATGTGTTATACACACCCTGGGGAACAAGTTCCATGCTGCAAAAGCTTTGTATGTCGAGTCTCTGGACCATTTACATAGACTACTTTTCAACGGGCCTCCGAACGTGACTAATACGAAGGGTGCTCGAAGTTGCTAAAGTAAGGTCTCCCATGCCACCTCTGCTTATCAACTGAGGCTTACACAAGCTGTTTCAGACGCTTTAGACATCTGGGGATAGGATCATTTATGTTTCAAATTCCAATGACAAAGTTGAAATTTTGATCCCCCAGCGCTGCGTAGGGAGGGTGCTTCCCCTCCCCACCTCTGAAGGAAACGCTGCGACCAACGGCCACGCGGGAAAACTGCACACAAGTCGGGCAACAAACGTTTACCTGACTGGCTATAGCCGTGAATGACGCGTCACACTGTGCTTTCAAGCGACTGCGTATTCGTCATCCCCGTCAAACTCGCCAATTCAAAATTTATGAATCGGCTGGGAAGAGCCCTGAAACGCATGGAAGGAAACTTATGACGAGGAGATCGGTTTCACTTGATTTTTGTCTTCATCACGCGGTCGCTTTTTTTAGAGTTTTCGTTCCACACACGTTGTTTCGGCAGCTCGCGCTGCAAGAGCTTGGAATCCCGCTGGTCTGCATGCCGACATGTGCTCTATCATCCGCAGTATGATTTATTTCATTTGATTTATTTCGTCAAAGATCAGTGAAAACTGTATGCGATAACTAAGGGATAAGTACAATATGCAAAAGAAAATGCTATAAAAAACACATTTATTTTATTGCAATGTTAATATTTCAACCAAACGTATATAAAATTTCTTTTTGCATGATTTTTTTAATAATACTACGTATATAATTTCAGAAAAAATGCCAAAAATGTGAAGTTTACCGATTTTAATAATGAAAACGTGAAAAACATTCATGTAGACAGAAAGATTAATTTCTGGAATACTCCATCACCGACATTGATTTTTATTGATAAATTATGTTTGGGAGACCTAAAACTAAAAGCCTTAAAATTTTTAGCCATATTTTACTGTTATTCCTTTTTTGTGACAATTTAAATCTGGCTTAAATGAGGTTGTACAGACCTCAAGTAGAGATCTAGATATTACTGAAATGAATCACATCATATACGCAAATGAATACCTAGTATCTCAGATAATTTTGGGGACAGACAAGAACACCGACGGCCAACAGCAAACCAGAGTAAACACTCTTGTACCCCCATGGACGAAGAGTGCTATGAAAAGCATATCCTACACTCGGCGTGAAATATCACTTCTTGTAACTCAGGAAACACAGAAATCAAAAAGAAGACTGTTACAACAATTTTTATTTTCAGTGGTCACTCGCCAAATCCAAATCACAACCAAATCACAATACTGATACAAAGCCTTGCCACTAAATATCCGAGAGATATGCCATACGTGAGCCAAGTCACAATTAGACAGGAAGAAATACAGTAAAGAAAATGACAAGGCGCGTTATAATGTTACAAATATCTGCCAGCCCTGTTATACCAATGGGCCTTCGCGAGCGCCGAGCACGCCTCGTATCACTAGCGCCCTGCAAGTCTGCAAGTCCTTCACCGTTGCAAGTATATTTTTTCTACAACTCGGGAATGAAAATGTCTGGTTTTTCAATATCTTGCTAATCTCCGAGCTTTTTAATTCTGGACCTCATGAAAATGTGCGCAGGATAATCTCCTCCCCCATGCGTCATATTCACTTTTTTACTGTTTTTTTTTACCAAATACATATCAAAAACTAATAAGTGTTTCTGGAAGATTCGCACATAATACTCATTATACGTTTAACGTATTAATATTATACGTTACAAAGTATTCTGCATTATTTTTGCTAAAAAATTCATAACCTACATTATTTTCTCTTTTTCGGTTAGATGCTTCGATCAATATACGAGATTCTATATTCATTGGGTTTTGTTGTAGGTAATTAAATGGCATTACACTATTGTTCACCCTGGTAGGTACTCACACTTTGCTTCATCGTATTCTGAATACATTTTTTCTGGGATAATTAATTCCTAAACTTCATTTGTTTCTTCTTGTTTGTCAGATCTTTAAACTAAATATTTTATCGAAGTGATTTTTAATCCAGAACGTTCACGCACAATACTTGTAGATATTAATGGTACTTTTGTTACGGTGATTAATTCCTAAACACAATTTCTCTTATCAATTTTTCATTTAGTGTGCGAGTTATGGTTTTGCTGTAGATATTATATGTGTTTGCTGTAGATAGGTAAACGTATTTACAAATACTTTTTCTGGGAGGTTTATTTAGTCATTTTTGAACGTATTGTGCATGGTTTTGCTGAGGGAATCAATAATATTCACAAACATTTCTGTTTTCCTCTTGTCAATGTTCTATCAGTACGCCAAATATGATAATATTGTGGTATTGCTATATAATAAAATAACTTGTTCAATTAATACTCATTCTGCACCGTCTACACACTATACATGAACGTATTCTGTCTGATTTTGCTAGGTAATTAATTTCTAATCCCATTTTTGTCTAGTTTATGAGGTGTTTCTGTCAATATGTGAAGTAAGATAGTATATAAGGGTTTGCTGTTGGTAATTAAATTGTATTTCACCAATATTCGGTTCTGTAAATTTCACACATATTTGGATGTATTCTGCATGATTGTGCTCGGCTAATTAATTACTAAACCGCATTATTTTATCTTGTTCCTCCGGACTTTTCAATGAATATGAGATTGTGATATATTTTTTAGGTAATTAATCAAACTACATTAATATTTATTCTGCAAGATTTACACACCCTACTTAAATGTATTTCATATAATTTTTCTGGACAAAATTAATTCCTAAACGCTATTATTTTCTCTTGTTCTTTAGATGTTTATATCAATATCCAAGATAATTTTAAATCTACATGTAACTATTCTTTCGTTAATCCATCGTTAAGATGTTATTCTATTTTTCATCTTTCAACTGACTAAAATTGCCATTTCCGCCATTCTACTTTCTACAGGTACTCTCCTGTATATCATAGTATAATGACCAAAGTTTGGTCATTACACTATGGTATGGTACTTGGTTTGGTACTTTCTGCTTCTTTTTTGTTTCTGACAACATTACTAGATCCAATTTTGCGTCCATGATTTCTTTCTCTAGTTCATGTTCTTTGTGAGCTAGGCCACGCATATTCCACGCTTCTATATTCACATATTCCGATATTCCAAGTCGTCCATCCTTTCGTCGTCCTTGGGTTCCGTTTACTATCCCTGAGTGAGCCAGTAACACATTTCTCCCCTGGCCGTGCTACGAACACTGCGCAGGGAAAGTTTGGTAATGGGGCAGCCATTTCACTGCTTCCAAACAAGCAGGATTTGTTTAGGGTTTTCTCCCTTAGACAGATTACCTCTTCAGCTGTGAGGCCTGTCTCCGCATGAAGATCCTCGCCGCCACCTGCAGACGATATTCATGGCATGGTACTCTTCTGGAGTTCTTCTCCAAAGTTCTCTTCTTGTTGCGTTGAGGTCCTCTTCTGGAGTACTCCTTCTGACCCCTCTCCTTCCACCTGTCCGGCAAGGGAGGCCTTACCAGTAGTTACGCCACCGCCGGGATAGCTCTCAGGGTCATTGGGATACTTTTTGGGAGGAGGTCTTTTTTCTTCTTTCACTATTATGTATATCATATTCTGCACTATTAATGTTAGATTCTAGGCCACCATCCTGATTCAGATTTTGTGACGGGTTACTCAGTTGTTCAGGACGTACCCGGGATCGTCCCTTGTTTTGGAATTTCAGTCATAAATGTATAGCTTGTCCCACTTAGTCTCTCTCTCGTCTTCTTCCTCCTTCAGATTTCTTCATTTTTAATTTTCCCTTCTGCTCACTTTTCTCTTAACTTCTATTTCTACATATCGGTAATGTTTTGCCAAAAGCCGCCATCCTGATTAAGGTTTTCTGGGTTTACTCAATCCCTTAAGGCGTGTACCAGGATGGAGTCTTCTTTTGCACCCGCAGTTGTGGATATTAAGCTTGCGTCCCCTCTTAAATGTTGTGTTATCAGTAAAATGTATATTCAAGTGGTTAGGCGCAAGTGTAGGCCCCATGGCCTGAGCCTTGCCATTAATCAAGACATTAAAGGTAATAAAGGTATTTTCAGTCTGCGGATTAAAAATCTAAGTTAAGAAGTTTGATTAGATCAAGAAAATTTACGGTGAATTTTAAAACTAAAAATAATTGTGTAATCAGACAACTGAAAGAGTACTAATTTTTTTACAAAGCAAAAATAATAATATTTAATATATTTATTGGCATTTTAATTCAAATATAAATATTATAAAAACATATTAGAAACAGACTGCATTACTATTCCAGCTCCACTACTGCGGAATTGTGTTCCATATTCACAGCTTTTAAATTTGCAAAGTATCTTAGTAGAAGCAAAATCATTCTTTTCCACATCTATTGAAGCAATAAATAATTCATTCAATGATGGTTCGAATGAATCAATAATAGAGAACGTTCATGAACTGTAGTATGATATACAACTTAATAAGACTCTAGTAGTCATCTTCATCCCAAATTACAAAGAGATATCTGAAATGACATAAGCTTTGAAGAAGGCATAGTCACCTCAGAAATAGGAAGAGGTCGCACATATGGAAGAATCTACAGACATACTCCAGTAGAGAATTGCCGAAACAATAAAACAATCACTGGAAAACTTCTGTATCCGCAAAAAAATGATAGTCTCTACTCTTGAAAACCTGCAAAGATTTCTCTAAAAAGGACAGATGACAGTAACAGGAATAAGATCTGGACTTTGCAACTTGTTACAAACTGGAGATCCTCCTCCTGCCCGTTTGCCCCGCCATACTTTTCTCAGCATTACTATTTGTTTTATAAAGTCCTTTGTTTCTACATATCAGACGCAGGCGCAAATAGGAGAGCACGAATAAGAATAAATCTTAATATTTGAGGTTATCACATGAAAATATTAAAATTCTGTAAACGTAGGAATATTTTGAATGAAACATAAACACATTTATGAGTTGTATTTTATTAGATTTATGTTTTCTGTATTATTGTGTTTAGGCACGGTTTTTTGTAACTGAAGCTAATAAATAATGTATTTTCTATGTTGTAGCTACTGACCAGATCTGACGATTGGACTTACAATTTAATTTAAAAGTACATATATTCATGATTTGTGGTATTCATACGAGGGGCGTTCACAAAGTAACCGTCGTTTTGAAATAAAAATTAAACCAGTTGATTGAATTAAACCAGTTGAACCAGTTGAGATACAAAAATTTTATTATACAGCAATCCCTCGACATCCGCGGATTCGCTATTCGCAAGTTCCGAACATTCGCGATTAGAGAAATGCTACCAGTTTTAATATCCGCGACTTCAACATTGGCGAGTGCGTCTTTCAGCCGTACATTTTCTTTTCATTTTCTTTATCAGCGTCATTTGAGAACCGAACTGGGAAACGTGACAGACACCGGAGCTCTAAGTATCACGTTCTTCAAAAATCTCAACTTTGGAATGTCAATTCACATTAATAGAAAAAACAAAATTGTAAAATAATTCAATTCAGTTGCGTCAAGTTGGAGGTAAGAGCAAGTTGGAGGTAAGGTAAGAGTATTAGGCCACATGAACAGAAAACTCATTCAGGATCTGTGCATCTCTCATTGCAATGATTTCACTGAAGAGTAGCTTCGGGAAATACTCAGCAAAGAAAACCCCCATCGAACGTAATGATGGAACTAACGGAAACGAAACTACGTCCTGGAGAGAAATAGAAGCAGCAACTCTTCCACATTTGGATATTAGAATGAATAGGGTGATGAAACAAAATAATTAAATCCTATATCCAATCACTTTCAACTTTGAAACAATTTTCAAATATTATTTTATTTCTTCGCTTGGGATATGAATTGTGATTTTTGTTTTACTAGTGCGTACTCAGTTCTATTGCAATTGTTTAGCATTTCTTCTTTCTTTTTTAAACAGTTTTTCGATATCCAGGAACCTAACACAAGTTTTTTCATTAAAAGATTCGCGGATTTCATTCGCGGATTTGACATTCGCGATGCCTTTCAGGAACCTAACCCTCGGGAATGCCGAGGGCTTACTGTATACATCTTAAAACTACAGCTTTTCTCTACTTTTCTATATATTCGCCAAACAAATTTAAGCACTTATCATATCTTTTAACAGTTTTTGAAATGCCGTCTTCAAACAAATCTGCCGCCTGAGAATGTAGCGAACCTGTCACGGCATTTTGAAGCGCTTCGTCACTCGCGAACCTCTGTGATGCAAGCCACCGCTTCATGTTCGGGAACAGGTGGAAATCACTGGAATCCAAGTCGGGGCTGTAGGGGGCAGGGGTCAAAAACGTCCCATTTGAACATTGCCAAAAGTTCAGTTCTTTGAGCTGTGTGAGGGCGAGCGTTGTCATGGACAAGCACAATGCCAGTTGTGAGAAGACCACGACGCTTGTTTTGAATCGCTTGTCGTAGACGTTTTAGGGTTTCACAATAAACTGTAGATGTAATGGTCGTACCATGTTCCATAAAATCGAGTAAGATGCCCTTCACATCCCAAAAAAACTGTAGCCATCAATTTTGTCGTTGAAAAAGTTTGGTGGGCTTTCTTTGGCTTGCTTGGCGAAGCGGTATGACCCCATTGCATTGAGTGCTGTTTTGTCTCGGCATTCACATAGGGTACCCAAGTCTCATCTTCGGTAACGATTCTGTTCAAAAAGTTTCTCCTTCAACGGCATACCGAATATGAAAGTCTATGGTAGAACTCATTCTTTTCATTTTGTGATCGTCGGTGAGCACATTTGGAATCCAACGGGCACAAAACTTGTGGTAGCCAAGTTTTTTCTGTTAGTATCTCGTGCACAAGTCAGGACGAGAAATTTCAGGAAAATGATCGGAAAGTTTCGAGATTGTGAAGTGCCGGTTATCACGAATTTTCTCGTTCACTCTGTTCACCAAGTCATCACCGACAAGAGATGGCCAACCACTCCGGTCTTCGTCGTAATCGTTCGTTCTTCCATTTTTAAAAAACGAACCCATTGACGGACTACACCTTCACTCATAATGTTTGGGCCATACACCGCACACAATTCACGATGAATATCAGCTACTGTGTAATTTTTCGACCACAGAAATCTTATTACCTCACGCACTTCACACTTGGCGGGATTTTCTATCGCGGCGCTCATATTTTTAGGTTATAATAAGAGAATGCGCAATCGTACGATACTCTCTCTTACAAAGCTAGAAGCGTACTGAAGGGTGCACACTCCGATGTAAAAATGGTAGCGTTACCTCCACTGCTTCACGCGCCACGCCTAAACGGCGGTTACTTTGTGGACACCCTTCGTAAATCTCTTTTCATCCTACAAAGTATTCGTGGGCAAGGATAATGGAGTTTTCCAACTACATTAAACTTTGAAAGAGGATTTTGCTTCCTGAATAGAAATGGTTTGCATAGTTTTGCAGAAAAGGGTATTTTTTGCCCTTTTTTGTGCAACCGAAAAAAGCGAAAATTCAACGATTCGCCCTGTTGATTTCGGCGATTACCGAAGCGAAGTCGAATCTTCTGAATATCAGCGTCCTAGCCCCGAATTTCATGGAGAATTTTCTGGTGAAAAGCGCTTTTCCAACAGATGGTTAGTTTCCCAGAAATTTGCGTCAAAGTTCACCGTACTTTGGCCTGCCCATTTTGTAAAAATACCTCCCAGGGCTCATTTCTCGTTTAAATGGCATCTTCTAACTTTATATTAAATTTTGAAAGAGGATTTTTCTTCCTGAAAAGAAATAGTTTCAGTTAGTTTTGCAGAAAAGGGCATTTCTGCCCATTCTTTTGTGCAACCCAAAAACGAGAAAATTCATCTATGCGAATGCGAAATACATGCGATACAAATACGGACCGCATTATTGCGCATTGTTTCACACAGCAATTTCAAAAAGACTTTTCCCTCGCGCCCACGGATTGCGATGACCACGCAGCGCCTGCCAGCACTCGACACACACATGGGCGGCTTCTGCTCGAAGCAGCTGCCCTGCGATCGGCCGCTGCTGGCCGATACCCCTCTTCTATTATCCGATTTAAACAAAGCTGCACTTGACGGTCACGAGACGAAAGGAGAGGGGGACGTTGTTATCCAATCGTGAACTCCAATTCGAAAAAATGAAGTCGTAACGAAGCTCCCGATTGAATGGCAGTGTTCCCCTCTCCTCCCAGTCCGTGAGTAGAAGCGCCCCTCCTCTGCGCTCCCCTCCCTTCTCGTCAACACTTCCGGCTCACAGCCTTCATGAGCGTGAGCGCGTCCTTCTGCGTGGGAACTCTGAATGGCGCAATTTAATGGAATGCCGGCATAAAGAATTTTAAAGGCCCGGAGGTCATAATGAATATAAATTCAGCGCCATGGGCCTTTTGCATTCTTGAGCTGGGGGGTTCTCACCAGAGTAGCTCTTCCTGCACTGTAGGAATGAAGTTGCCTGCAGTGTTGGAACAGTCACTTTCACTTGAAATATGGGTTTTTAAATGGTCTTCTGTCTCAACATAACAAATGGTGAGTGTGTTCCCTCTTTTATTACATTGTCAATTATCTTCCTCTAATACAAGTTTATCACGTATGGCAAACTGACATCACTGTATACTTAACGATAATGTTTTGAATCACTGTAACTTTTGTTTTCCATTGTCTAATATTGTGTTATTTTAAGTTTAGTTTTTTTATATTACAGCTTTTTATCTGGCGATGGGGCTACAATGTGGCCCGAAACGTTTCAATTTTTAAGAAGTTAGCGAATGTTGATAAGTTTGTTTAACCAAAAAATATTTTAAAACGTTTGTCCAAAAAAATACAGAATACCATAATGAATAAATAGAAAAGACAGACTCATGTTAACTAAAACAGTTCTACTTTCGGTTAATTTTATACCGTTGTAAATCGAGTCCTGTTAGCGTGGTGGTTAAGATGGCAGCTGCGATCAGTGGAGTGTGGGTTCGAATCCCACCGTGAGCTTTGACGTTTCGTCATAGTGTTGTCCTGTCCCAACCACCATGTAAACACCTCGAATTTCCAATTTCCTGCCTCCTTCCTGCCCGAATATTGTGAGAATGCTGTAAGAATGAGACTACCTGCGTGCCTGGAGGAGTAAACTCCATTAAACAACAATTTATTCAGTGATCTAATTTATACAGTATTGGTGCCAATGGCTTTAAGTCATATCTTATTTTCTAGTCCGGGTCTAATCTCGTTCCGTGCCATTGATCCCCATCTCGATCAGGTTTTTGTCCAGTTTCCCTTGCTTTGCTTCTGGACGTAATGTAGGTTCACTACGCGTACATTTTGTATTTAGTGGTAGGAGTAGACCTGAGGATGAGTTACATAGTGAGAGTTTCTATAACTCGGAACAAGCATTTTCAAATTTTTATTTTTCTAAATAATAATTATTTCTTTTTCTAGTTTTTCAAATGTTGCTAATTTCGCTTTTATTAAATTCTGGTCTCAAGAAGATGTGCGCATATTATCTCTTCCCCCTATACGACATGTACAGTTTTACTGTTTTTTGACAAATAAATAATAAATAGCTTTTGGGGATTTTAATTCTAGCAGTTTGTTCACTTCTATCAGAGGCGTCCTGGATATGCCTTCAAATCTGCCAGTAAGCGATAATTAAGTTAATCAGTAGTAAATTGATCGGAGAGGCGGTGGTGCGGGCGATCTTCTGTGGCGCTGTTTCATTTCAGGGAATGAGGAGGCCGAAAATCGGATGGAAAAGATCCCCACGCCAGGAAATGAATAGCTTGTGTAGCGTCTACAGCACTGGGCGCGACCGACCGCACAAGTCGTGCAAGGGGGAGGGGTGGTCCTCTCGTTGCCGCGCAGGGGCGGGACGGACCCCCCGGGGTCTCTCTCGAGGGTCTCTCTCCGCTGGGGGCGTGTCTGAGAAGGCGGCTGTCCGTTCGCACTAGTGATGTGTGACGACAGAATCGTTCGCAGATGGACCGCCAGGCTCCTTCTGCAGCCAGCCCAAATCTCGAGCGGAAATGACGCTTTGTGCGTGGGAGGTCGGTCACGTGATGCCTCGCAAGGGAGGCGGGTGGAATAAGCTCCTTGGGAGTCGAGTTTTGACCGTAGCGGATGTGCGGAGGTGATCGCGAGCAGCGGATCTGGCGAGGCGTGGCTTTTCGCCACGGGGACAAGAGACCAAGGCGGGGCGCTAGTGTAGCGAGCTGGGGTTCTCTTGGCAAATACTGAGGCGGCTCGTCTCAGGAGTCGGAGTGCTGTGAGAGAGCAGCGTTCCTTAGGAGTGTTCTTAGGAGTGTATATAGTGTAATAAACTTGTAAATAAATATGTACAGTCAACTCAGTGTCTGTGTTCTTCCTCATCCTATGACGACGTCTACAGACGAGGAAACATTAAATGGTGGCAGCGGTTATAACGAAACCTACGGAGGCATTGTTGCCTACCGAACAACATTAAATGGTGGCAGCGGTTTTACGGAGCCTACGGCGGAGCATTGTTGCCTACCGAACAACATTAAATGGTGGCAGCGGTTATAAACGAAGCCCACGAGGAACATTGTTGCCCCACCAAACTGGCATTAAATGGTGCAAGCGATTCATTGGGTGGGGAACTATTAAAACATTAATGGTGGAAGCAGTGACAAACGGATACATCCACGCGAGTGACCAGTAATGCATTAAGTGGTTCACGCAGTCGTATTGAACTACATTATTTACGGCAACAAGTACCAATTTGTGAATAGTGCGCTACGGTTGCGTACGAGGGAATATGCAGCAGTAACGGAACTAGCGGAAGCTGTCGCAGCACCAGTGAAGCGCGAGGAAACATTAAATTACGCGTCGGCAACGGAAGCACCAAGAAAGAAGACTGGTCCGAACCCTGAAGGAAGGAAGGACGTCTGCAAGTGTCTCCGACTCAACCCTGGGTCACATCAGGCGCAAGCGGCACCGAGGGCTCCCTGTACGTAAGTGGTGTCTTTTTGTACTCGCCGGGATTATTCAGGCAGTATGTCTTATCTTGCGGGATTCAGAAGGTGGTTGTTCGAGTGGCCAAAGAGATGGGGAAACGCTTTCAGGTGACGAACGGTTGTTGCACTAAAGCAAATACTTGTTACTAGCGCGGAATAATGAGGAGGAACTGGTACGGGAGCTCGCCGAAGCGACTAAGGAAATCCTCATTGAAGAACGCGAACGAGAACGCGAACGAGAACGCGCGGAGCAGGAACGGCAACGCGTGGAGCAGGAACGGCAGCATGAGTTAGAAAAGTTACGTATCACGACGGCAGTCACGGGACGGGAATCGGTAGGTAGTACCAGTATCGCAACGAAGGCAAATGTTCAAATCAAAAACGTCATGGATCGGTTTTAAGGGCGAAAATGATGATATTACAATGTTCCTTAGTGTGTTCGAAGCACAGGTAGGGCAATTGGGAATACCTGAATCTGAATGGGTGACAAATCTCATGGCATTATTGCCTAATCAGGTAAATTCATGGTTGATGCTTGATTCGGGACGGGTGGCGTAGAATATGAGGAAGCAAAAACGCGGCTGTTAGAAATGTTTAAATTTAACGCCGAAAGATTCCGACAATTATTCACATCGCACCAAAGGCGTGCGGGAACCACGTGGAATGTATACGCGCGAGAATTAAATAACTATTGCAAGGAATGGGTAGCGGGGCTTAAGATTACTGAATTTCACGAGCTCTTAGATTTAATGGTTACGGACCAATTAAAGCGGAGGGTACCGGCGGAGATGCGTGACCACTTTATCGATGAGTGGGGAGATCTTGGCGTCGTCTCTCGAGCTAGCCAAGACACTCGATTGCTATGAGAACAACCGAGTAGGCTGGAAACGTAGCTTTACTAAGTTTACTAGCAAAGAGAACACGCAGGTAAAACGGGTGGACCAGGCGACGGAAGGAGCGCCTCGAGCCTCAAAACAGCCGGAATCGAACGTTAACCACACAGCCGAATTTGAAAGGCCTAAGGCGGCCAACTGTTTTAAGTGTGGGGAAGCAGGTCATTTTCGTAGGCAATGTCCGGAAGGTAAAGGCGTGGAAAAGATAAATTACGAGGCCCAAATGCAAAGTCAATCATTGTTAAATCCGTTCACATTAGTCGGAAAAGTAAATAATGTTTCTGTTAACATACTTCGTGATTCTGGCTCTACTTATGATCTCGTAAGTGGTAAATATGTAACGGATGACCAGATGACCGGGGAATCCGTTTGGGTGATGCAACCACTTGATTCAGAACCAAGGAATTTGCCGGGTGGCGCGCGTCACGTTAGAAGGACCCTTCGGCCGGTTCGTTACAAAGGCGGCCGTAGCGAATAGGCATTGCCAGCTCGATTACTATTTATTAAGTAACCGTACGGCCACCTTGATGAATGAGATTCAAGGGGGGTCTGTTGAACCACAACTAGCATATGCGGTACAGACCAGGTCGCAGAGTCACGAAAAGACGCGTGCGGAAGCGCCAGAACACCGAGAGTGTGAAGAGCTGCCGCCGGTGTCCGATAACGTCACGGATGGAGCGGAAGAAGCGTTGGCGGGCGAAGAAGTCGAGGAAAGCCATGCGGCAGAGTTAGACGCAGGCATAGTAAATCCATTAAAAATCGACAAACGGGCTTTCGCAACCGCGCAGCAGGAAGACGACGAAATTCTTTGCGTCGCGTCAGAAGGAACGACGGAGGAAGATGACGAGCTAGATCGGTACGCGTTGAAATTAGACTCAAGTGATTTTGACATTGAATCATTGCGTGAAGGCACTAAGGTAGAGCCGGAATTTCGGGCGGCGTTGAAAGATGTAAATTTCAAATTCAAAGACATATTTTCAGAAAAACCAGGAGTAGCTGACGTCATAACAATGAATGTAGAATTCACTGATCATACGCAAATAGTTAGGAGCGCGCCGTACAGAATGTCGCCTAGACAAACAAAAATCTTAAAGGAATTAGGAATAATTTTAGCTCAAAAAAGACGATGTAGGAGATGAACATCCGGTAGTGTATATAAGTAGAAAGCTTACACCAGCGGAATCCAAATTTTGTACATCGGAAAAAGAACAATATTGGATAATATGGGGTCGCCAAAAGCTCAAATATTATTTGGATGGGCAGGTCGCCAGAAAAATTGAGACAGATCATAATCCGGTGATATAGCTACTAAGAAATTGTACAGGGAATAATCCTAGATTAATGTGCTGGTCACTGTTACTGCAACAATACGACATCACCATTGTTCACACAAAAGGGACAGAGCATGTCAATGTGGATGCACTGAGTCGCATGTACTAGCCTGGAGTGGTCTACGCGAGTGCAAGGGGACACCACGACAGTGGAACCTAAATGTAAAAAAAAACGGTGCAATTGTATAAAATTGTAAATACTTTAGTTTAAGAGTGTTATTGAATGTAATGTGTTTTTCTTCTAGGACAAAGTTTTGTGGTATTGTTAACATAAGGCCCAAGGTTATGATCATACGATAAATTGTAATATTTTGGAGGACACCTGGGTTAAATTCAAATTTATGGATGTTGTTGTTGTATTTGGGGCATAAAGTCATTAAAATTGTGAGAAACTGATATGAGTGTATATAAACGTACAGAACTGTGTATATAAACGTATATTGATATATATGTGAAATGGTACTAGGTAAAGCATAGTGTAAAAGGAGTAAAATATTTATGTAATCAAAATTTGATAAGAAAATTTAGTTATAGAAAATTCATAGCTTTGTGAAACGGTATTATAGGTGATAAATAGCTAACTCTATAAAGTTAGCATCACGAGACCAGGGATTTAATAAGCGGTCGGCGTACAATCCGGGAAATTTTTTCTCTGTGACTAAATAAGTCTGCGAAAAAAAATTTCGCCCCAAGTATGGGAGAGATTGTAGCGTCACAGCACTGGGCGCGACCGACCGCACAAGTCGTGCAAGGGGGAGGGGTGGTCCTCTCGTGCCGCGCAGGGGCGGACGGACCCCCCGGGGTCTCTCGAGGGTCTCTCTCCGCTGGGGGCGTGTCTGAGAAGGCGGCTGTCCGTTCGCACTAGTGATGTGTGACGACAGAAATCGTTCGCAGATGGACGCCAGGCTCCTTCTGCAGCCAGCCCAAATCTCGAGCGGAAATGACGCTTTGTGCGTGGGAGGTCGGTCCACGTGATGCCTCGCAAGGGAGGCGGGTGGAATAAGCTTCCTGGGAGTCGAGTTTTGACCGTAGCGATGTGCGGAGGTGATCGCGAGCAGTGTCTTGCGAGGCGTGGCTTTTCGCCACGGGACAAGAGACCAAGGGCGGCGCTAGTGTAGCGAGCTGGGGTTCTCTTGGCAAATACTGAGGCGGCTCGTCTCAGGAGTCGGAGTGCTGTGGAGAGCAGCGTTCCTTAGGAGTGTTTCCTTAGGAGTGTATATAGTGTAATAAACTTGTAAATAAATATGTACAGTCAACTCCGTGTCTGTGTTCTTCCTCATCCTATGACGACGTCACACTTGGAAAAAAATATAGTAGCTTAGCATATACTCGTCTTCTGACGGCAGGTTTTTACCCCTTCGGGGTTTTTTTCCTCATCTGTACCTTTTAGTCTCCTTTCCGCGGTTTTGATGCGATGAAGAGACCTTAGGGGTGAATGCCAGAATTCAAAAGGTTAGAATACGGTAGGATGTAGGTATTGTAATGGCTTAAAGTCTTCAGGCTAGCCACGTAGTTAAAAGAATTGAAATTATATATAAATGTGTTGTAATTAACAATTAAATAAAAAAAAAGATTCCAACTCCATCCCCATGTCCGTGACAGCTACGTAATTGTCATTTAGAGAAACTGGGAATCTAAAAATCCCAAGCTGTGTTGCCATGTTATTGCCGGTTTGAAGAGGTACACTATGTAAATTTCTGAGTGTATTTTATGTCTAGTGCAGTTACCACATTGATAACGTGTTATACCACAGAGCAATAGGAGTTATAATGAGCGATTATATAAGCAAATCGCAGAAGCTAAAAGATGGCCTGCCACAGGGGTCAGGTCGTGCGGTCATTTTGATTTATCTTTATACTCGAGGCTTACCCCTCCTATCTCATGACGCTTTTCTTGAAGTACAAGAACGATGTTTTCATGCAAAAGTCCAATAGTAAATATCCATTGCGATCCGGTGTTGAACTTAATTCTCAAGTTGAAAAATTGTTTGTCCATAATTGTACGCCGAAGCACGACCGGTGGACAATTAATTTAGTTCTATAGAAATTATTCAGTAGCTAAGTATTTACCTGCCTGCTGTAGACACTGGATGCAATGAATCACAGATGAAAACACAACGCATGCAATGGGGCATATACATTATGAGACTTACAGCAATACTACTGAGAAGTTGGATAACTTGAAATTCGATCTTCAAATGTAGAGTTCCGCAATGTTATTGGTTTATTCTAGGCAGCTGGTTTTGCCCAGCGGGCCTGGTTACAGACTGGTGGGCGAACAGATACTGGTACCTCAGAATACAGATTGGAATTTATTTAGTTTTATTGATTTGAAATGCAAAACAATACAAAACTATAAATGATTATACTTACAGTTAACTAAAAGTTGTAAGAGGATAAATGAAGGATAGAAATTAATAATAAATAATGAATCCACTAATGTTCACAAATAACAAATAAAAGTAGCTAAGACACAGTTGTTTTATTTGCATCAATGAAGTTAATTGTTGATAGCGTCCCGTTTTTGGTTATGGTGCAATTATTAATTGAGCACTATTACACGTTTTGGAATTTACAATCAAAAGTAAATGATTATTAGGGGTTCAGCTGGTTGACGCTCACCTGGTTGTAGTTAAACGGCCGTATTCATAGTTCTTTTTTGTCATAGTTCTTTTTTTATGACTAACATCGGACTAGAGGCGGACTAAGAAAGTCTGTATTCATGGACGTGTTTCGGAAGTAGTCGGAAGAAAATCCGTCGTTAGTCCGGACTAAACGTTAGTCCGTACCAAGGGAAGGTTTAACGTCGGATTAACCTCAAAATTGTACATTGTGAGGTGTTAAGTGTGAGATGGATGATTTTGGTGGGCGTGAAGTTAACATAGTGCGTGAAGTGTTAGATGTGGGAGCTATTAGAAGGAGAAGGAAACTGTTCCTTCAGAGGATTACGATAATGAATAAATATGATGAGCATTCATTTAAAATGAAATATCGACTCAGTAAAGAAAGTGCCAGAAACTTGAAAGATTTGATACGATTTATTATGATAGTATTAATGAATTATGATACGAATTATTTGATAGTATTTGATACTTCACTTTGGGAGAACGCGAATCAGTGTGGTCTCCCGATTTCAGTGGAAACGCGAGTTCTGCTTACTTTGCGTTTTCTCGCGAGAGGCGGTTTCCAGGACGATTTCGCTGACCTGCACAATGTCAGTCAAGCGACTGCAAGCCGAATTGTGCTTGAAGTGGCAGGAGTGATTTGCTCGTTTGCTGGGGAAATAATTAAATGTTATTACACACATGTTCAGCGGTCAAAGAACGCCGATATTCACCATAAAAAATATTAAATTCGGAGAAAATTTCATTTCGCGCATGCGCTCTACACATTGCAATACTTGGCAACCCTGTACTCCCCAAGTTCGCAGGACTAACATAGTCCGACGGATAAGAGCGTCTATGAATACGGCCGAGACTAACGTGGTTTGGTCTCTGGATAGTCCGTACTATCCTATTACCGACTACCACCGGACTGAAGCGATGCCTATGAATATGGCCGAAAGAATCTAGGTTGTTTTGTTACTTATCTATGTAATCAGTATGGCAGCAGTTGTTCGTATATGAGCCATTCCACGTCAAATCGCACAAGAGTTGACACGACATTTTTTAAAATGTACGATTTTTTTCTTAAATCTGGACATCAAATAAGAGACACGTATTTTTTATTTGCCTGAAAATTGATTATTTGTGTAGTTATGGCTATATTAAATTTTGGAATTTACAGGTACTTCACAAAATAAGATCAATTATCTCTCCGAATATACTAAATACAAAAAATTTTGGTTTGTAGCATTTAATACTTTTAAATGCGTATTTTATTCCTCTGTAAATAAAGTTTTCAAAAAATATTTTTTTCAAAAAAAGTAAAATTTCTATATAAACTCGATGAGATAAAAAATTGAAAAAAAATACAACAAGAAAAAAGTGGGTACTCTACACATACAGTTCTAAGAAAATCAATTGTAAGTATGAGGGCGCGCTCTGCCTACCCATGCACTAACGAATTGTGTTCGGCCAGTCTTTGATGCAAGTGCCGAAGAACTAAAAAAAGAATGACCGTCTGCCTGATAAGGGTTTCAAGAGTTATTAGTATTTCAGATGTTCACTCTGCCCCCAGAATGTATGACATTGTGTCATACATATTTTTGTGGGTAACATCATGGGTGACTTGTGGGTCATCTATGTTCTTATGGGTGAGAGCGAAACGAACTGAAATACGAGCCATTCCACCTCAAATTGCAACCGAATTGACACGACTATTAAAAAAAAAATAAATGACTCGAACATATGGCATTCATTCTGGAAAAAAAGAGGCACTTGTTTCTTTATTTACCTGAAAATTGTTTATTTGTGTAGTTTCGCCAATATTAAATTTTGAAATTTACGCGTACTTTGCAAAATATGACTAATTGACGCTCTGAATGTACTTAACATAAAAATTACTGGTTTGTTTCGTTTAAAATTTTGATATGTGTATTTTATTCATCTGTAAATTACTTCCTCAAAAATAAATATTTCATTAAATTGTAATTATTTTTAAAAAAACGAAAATTTCTTTATGAACTCTCTCAGATTAAAATTTGAAAAAATAGGCATATTTCTTTTTCAATTTTCTACAGAACATAAGAAAAAAATGGGCACTCAACACGTTGAGACAAAAAATCTATTGTAAGTATGGTATTCGGGCGCGTGGTTTCTGCCTCTGCACTAACAAATTGTGTTCGATCAGTCGTGGATACTAATGCCGACGAAAAATAAAACTAATGGCCCTCTGCCTGATTTGGGGTTCAAGAAACATTAGTAAATCATATGTTCTCTCTTTCCCCAGAAGGGATGGGTGACAGCAAAACGAATGCTTTTCCTCGTGGCAGTAAAACGAATTTTACTGCAGAGTCCCTTTGCGTCCTAGGGACGGGGTGCACTCCTGACTTTGCTGGTGAAATACAATCGACCACTTGTCAAGGGACATGGTAAAATTTTCTCAACATTAGTCGCAATACGCAATTCTTATGAAGAAAAGAGTGCTTGTATTTGTTCTGTGAATCGTGTGTACACTGTGCAACATGAGTGGCGATCAGCGTATGAGATAGATGTTTCAATCCATTTAAACTTTCTGATCACGATTTTTAAAAAAGAAAATCTCCAAGACTCGTAAACCACGATTTATTGGTGAATTTACAGGAGTCATTAGATTGCCGAATTTGTGATTCATTTCGGAAGAAAGGGAATCGGCTTCCAAAACGGCCTTTTCTTAATGAAGATAGCGTCGATATCAGTGGCTCCCGTGGCATTAACGAAAGTAGTGGAACGTCCAGTGAAAAAAATGGAAATTACGGAAGTGAGAATTTAAGCTCTTCAGATCAAGTGTCTGCGAAATGAATAAAGAGAAGATAAACATGATTTTAAATGCACTAGGAGAAAGCCCCGCCCAGAAAAGAAAATTGGAACAAAATGGCATCCCCATGAGAAATTTTAGAAAGTACAAAGTGCCAACACAGATACATTTTTTCACATTGAAAATCCTCCGACGTCCATCGAGCTCATCGAGTTTACAAAAATATTCAATTTTCAAAATTTCAGTTTTTTAAAAAAAAAATTGAAAATTCAAAAAATTAAATATTTTGCAAAGTCTTAAAAATTAAACATGTTTTTAAGTTTCGAATGGAATTTAAACGGAATTTCTATAATTCGAATATATGACATTTTTAAGTTAGTGATGCGCGTCATTTATAGCAAATTTCATTATACAATATTTCCGAAAATAATAAAGTTAGAAAAAAATAAAAATACACGTGTTCACTTAATTGATCCATATAACAAACAGAAAAAAATAGAAAATAATTAAAAATATGAAGGTCAAATTTTGGTCTTTTTTGTGAGATTTGACGTGGAATGGCTCATATTGGCAGTTTCAAAACGGTCGTAAGGGTGAAGGCCTAGAGTGACATTTGGCCGCAAATAGATGCTGTGTTATCAGTTCTCCGTAGCAACTAGATGATCCGGCAATTCTACGTAGTTATGTAGCACTCCATAGTGCTGAGTATCATGTGTTACACTGTTCGATCGCTATTTACGGGCGGACACAATTCACACACGGGCTGACACAATCAGAGACCATTGCTCGTGTAAGAACGTCACACTTACTACCATGGTGTGGTATTCGCAATAGTTCAGAGAGAGATTCGCGATGCGTCAATATGCATACGATTGCATACAACAGAGTTCACGAGAAATGCGTTCGATTTCAATTGCGATCTAGAGGCTCCTGTGTTTCCAACGGAAGCGTGGAATGGAGCGGTCGCCTACCGTAGGAACACGAGTCGAGCCGATGTTCCAGTCCAGACGTTACGCGAAAGTTACTCCTATTTTTGAAAAATTGTACATGCATGACTTCAAGATCTGTATTTTAGGAACAGATTTGATTCGGGAAAAATTTATCTTCGATACTGTGGTTGTAGGAAGACGCCGAAAAAAATTGTGTTTTGCACGTGCTTGATTTCTTGACCGCTATTAATAATATTACGGACTGCTTCTTGAGTGTAGGTCATTAAACAACACCATTTTAACCTGCCAACTTTCGGCTTTTATTCAGCCTTCATCAGGGATACAGACGGATTTTTTATATAATTACATATTAAGTACAAGGATTGCTTAAACAAATATATACTATACTATTTAACAATTTTGACTGATATATATATATATATATATATAAATTGTATTAATACATACCGTTTTCTCTGAATCTCTCGGGTCTAACCACGATCCTCCCCACATTTTCCTTCTACACTTCATAGTTTTCCACTTCACCTCCATTCCTTCAGCCACGCCATACTACCACGGAAAGGAGTGGTGCCCCGGCAAGACATGGTTACCATGGAGTGGTTCCCCGGCAAGTGCGGCGTCGCAGATGCATGCGCAATTGGTGCACTGGGCCAAGGCGGAAGCGAGGCCCGTGGCTCGTTGCTTAGGGCGTCCATCTGAAACGCCCATTCCTTCCCAAAGTAGGAACATCATTTGTTGAATTCCCAGAATATGGCTACCCTGAAACAATCGATCACTGCCAACGCTCTGATTCTGAAATGGACTTGTGAGGACGGGACATTCCAAGCCAGCATTCAAAGCCTTCCAGAGCCAAACGAATTTTTCCCGCTCCACCGCCTGACCCATTAATAGTGTCGTGTGGAAGTGCGTGCGTGTGAACTGTAAATAAATCTTAGTGTGAATGTGTGTGTGAATGATAAAAAATTAACGTAAGAAAACAGCAGAAACAAGGCGAAGACGAAAGAACTCTAAACAAGAATGTAAACCTTAGGTTGCCGGCCAAAGTGCCGGCTTCATCCATAGGTTAAGTTAGTATTAAGTTAGTTAATAAGTTAGTTAATAATGTGCCCCCTTCTTTGCCGCATAAGCCACAGAGATGCGGCGCATGTACGCCCCTACATGTAATAAACGATCGCCTCGCCTGAGGGCTACTGGCGGGGGAAGTTGAAAAAAAAACCCATTCTCCTCCTCGCCATCTGTGCCGCCCTCGCTGCCACCATCGCCTCCGCCCTCCCGCCGCACCCGCCACCGCCCACGCCGGCACCCACGCCACCACCCACTCCGCCGCCCTCGCCGCTGCCCCCCCTCCACTGCCACACTCCGCTGCCCGTCGCCACCGCCAGGCCCACTGCACTTGCACGCATTCCCGCAATTGCCCAACTGCACCATTGCTCATGAATAAGTGCATTGTAAATGATGAAAAATGAAAATATGGTATGTCGGTGACTTTGTATTCCACGTGCCATTAATTCTATGCTGCCCCGTGGCACGTATTAATGGGCATTCATTATAGCAATGCGACGGCCAGTGGCGGTGGCGGGGCGCGTCGCAGGGGCGGCGGCGGCGGCGGTTTGCGGATGCCGCCGAGCGCAATCCAATAAGCTCCCGCCCCGCCCCGCCCCGCCCCGCCCCGCCCCGCCCTGCCCCGCGCCGCACCGCTCCTCTCCGCTCCGCTCCGCCGCCAGGAGCGGCACACCCTTGATGAAGCGTGCATTATGCAGGCGACGAGAGTTGCGCAGTTGCCAAGATCGCGCGCTGCCCCGTCATAAAGGATCAAACCCCAACAACTGTCTCTGCAGCTACCTGAGTACCTCCCCCCGCCCCGCTCGGGCTTGGCCTTCATTATTCACGGACACTTCGACCGGTGGCAGCCGCTCTCGCCTTCATCCCGCCCCGCCCACGCCCCCTTCACATCCGCCTCCGCGGCTGCCTCTGGCCCCACCTTCCCCTCCACCTTGGGGCCGTCTGCACGCGGCTCGTGATGAAGCTTGGATTTCCCTCCCCTCCTGTTCCGTTCCGCTATCTCAAGGAGAATTCTAGAGCCTAGCTGCTCTGATCGGTACTTTTCCGTGTTTTCTCCGATCAACACCAGGCGAATACCGGCGCAGTACCCCAACAAACGGGCCACGAACCGCGCGCGATCTTTCCTTCTTCCTCAATCTATCCTCACCCCTTACGCACACACTAACTTGAACTACACTACCACACATGCCGGGAGATCGGTCGGGGGCTTAGAGCTGGGCCCAGCTGGGGCGGTGTCCTGCTGGTAGGAGATACCTTGTTTGGAGAAACCCCGCTAGTCGGCGGTAGGACGACGCCGAATCTCGCCAACCAGCGGGAGAAGATCACCGCCACCTCCCGATGAAAAATATGCACTACACTTAAGGGAATAATAACCTGAGTACTTGACGTGCCCGGAATCACTAACAATCAATCATCCTTCCTCCTGTGCGCAACCTCTCCCGCTCTTCTTTCCATCTTGATCTTGCTTTCCGTTTCGACTCCTCGGCCCGCACCTTCTTCGCCCGCGTCACGTCTCTCGCCCGTTCCTCGCCCCTCGCCTCCTTGCCATTTCCGCCTTCAACGAGATTTAGATAACAGAAAAATTAAGCCAGAAATAAAAATACAGTCGAATTGTATAAATTGAGTGCTTTTTTATTTCTCGCTTAATTTTTCTTTCTGAACAAATATGTTCATTTCTTTTGTAAATAATAAACAATTTACAGTTTCTGGAGAGTTTCTATCCTTCTATAATACACATTTTTGCCGAGAAACCAATTTTTCAAAACAACTTTTGAGTGCTCAACCATTCGGAATATACACGTAGTTTATTAGACAAAATATGCTTCGAATTGTCGTAAGAGCTTATTTTCCACGTTTCGAAGTTTCCTCCCCAGACATCCTGTATAGCTCCTTCATAAGAAGTACAATACTCTATGGACGCAAACGACTGGACCCTAAAACAATAGAAAAAATTTAGGCAACAGAAATGATATTCTGGCGAAAACGTAAATGGCTTTATTTATTAAACAAAATAAGAAATCATGTAATAAGAAATAAAATGAAAGTGCAAATAACCCGATGATCAAAATTAAACAACTTCAGTGGTATTTAAGAAGGTTGAAATTACAAACACTCCACAAAAAAATTGGAAATGGATACCCCATCAAAGAAGACAAGGAGGAAGGCCAAGAAGGACATGGAACGTGGCAATAATTAAAGTAATGAAAGAAAGAGAACTGGAAGAATACCCATGTGAGATAAAGAGGCAGGCATGACGTAGGTAGCAGCTGCGACGGACTTACAAACTCCACAAGGCATTTGAGTGCCGTTTTTTGGGGGATGCGGATGACTGGCTGTTTACGTTTACGTTTGCGATCACTGTAAATGTTTTGTTTGGAATATCTGCGTTTTACTCATAAGCCACGCCGCTCTTGGCTCCATTTTCTACGCTCCACTCTCTCACTACGTCTTAGGCTACTCGATGTTCGCAGCTTAAATCCGTTGAACAGAACGCGTGATAGCAGTCTTCAGCCTTAGCCCTCCAGGGTGACATCAACGAGCAATCGTCATACGTCTTCTACCTTCTGGAAACAGCTTAACGGCATATATACTGCTTTTTGTGATCAACGGACTACCAACGGGCGTAATCGGACAGTTGACATTTGGTTTCAAACGTGTTTCACAACACTCAAGATGATCAGATTTAGCTATTCGACATCTTTCATACGCTTGGCTGTACAAATGGGGATCGACTTCGACCTGCCATGCTAACAATGTCGAAACCACCAGCATACTTCCAGTAAATCCCTTGCAACAATACTACCTTCTCAAATCCGGCAATATGAGCCAAAGTCTCTTATCAAAAGGTTTATTTCTGGTAACCTGAGAAAGGGAAACGCACAAAATTTTATGTATTACCAAAAGTTATGTTCCATTATGATTATTTTTCTATTTAACCGCCGTAAACATTCAGGCCCTTATCTTATCTCCTCTTGATCTCCTCTTAGACGAACGTTGTCACTAGTCATGGGAGATGGGCCTGAACTTCGTTTTAAAGCTCATACGCCTGGAAGCTTTTGCCCCTTAGCCAATTCTTGAATTACGACAAAGAGATGATCACTAGGCACTAGACACCGTGTGATCTAGCACGACCCATCTTCCCTAGAAATCGTTTGGTTTTAGCAACAATATGAGGACGGGTGTTGGCATGAGTGATGACATTTCCAGAAGCCATCATTCCTCTTCTTCGGTTTAAAGTGGTGTTCAGAAGTTGGGTCTGAGAACCCATGGCACCCCTCCCCGTCTGCCTCTCGCTAGGTCTCGGAGCCTCCTTTTGAGCGCTGTTATGTGCAGCTGAGTGCAGACACAGCGAAAGCGCACAGAGCAGCTTTCAGAATAAAAGAAAACATGAAAAAATGGTATTTGGAAATATACATAGCTAAAGATGAGGGAACAGCTGATGTGAAAAAAAAGTGCGTTTAAATCAGCGGGGCATCACGGGGGGGGAGTAGAAATGTTACACTGAAAAACCGTTTGCGAATTGATTTATTGTATTTTTACAATATTGGTGATAGCGTTGAAATAATGGCGAGAGAAGGGGTTGTAGATATTTGTTTTGTTTGGTCTATTACAGTTTGGCGAATGTATTCGCTTACTGGGCATAATTTTAGATTTTGAATATAATGGTCATAAGGAATTAGTAATCCCTTACGACCATTATATTCAAAATCTAAAATTATGCCTGGGGTCCAGGCCCGCATACGGCTCCGATGAATGTTTTCTGCGCTCTGTAAGGGGAGCAGACTAATGTGTCGGCCGTTGCCGAAGTTTCATGTAAGCTTACGCTGCGGATGCAGGCTTTTTGCTTGCGTGCAGTGATTTCGAGCGTAAGTAAGATCCTACTCTTAGACCAGGAACCACCAAGAAAATCCTCGTGTGATAAGCTCAAAGCTCAAACCTTTTGAGAAGTTGGCCAGTGTTATGAGAGACAAGCAAACGCAAGTAGGTGTCGGCGTTGCGCTGCACAATTTTTCGAATGTGTCAAAAAAACTATAGCATTGGGAAACGAGTACACAGCTATTCTTGTTGTATATTGTTCTTAGATAGCCACAGTCTAAAGGATTGGTATGCTATAGAGATGTGGGGTCTCAAACTGTACACCATATTGAATTCAAAGTTTCATTTTTTAATGTTCTCTTGTATTATGAGCTCAAAGCGAATTGTTTGCTCTAATGTTAGAAAATTCTTTTTCATTGACGATTATGACCACGTCATTCCGTTTCGTCATCTCAAAGTAGCTGCTTATCATAAGTGTTTTTTCTTGCTGACTCCCGGCCTGTCTTGCGCTACGGGTATCCATTTTTTTGCCGATACTTGGCAGTGTTTCTCAAAGGCCTCAACTATTGAATTAACAATTACGGGGGTAAACTTACGCAAGAGCGACAGACACAATTTAGATGCTTTCTGCCACGATTGAATTACTGTACGTGTGCGAGCTGTTTGCAGCTCAAGTTGCACGATTATACATTATTTTACATGCATTTGCACGGAGTCGTCGACACACGCGTGCTTCTCTCACAGTGCCTTTCACTGGACTAAACCTTTTCGGTTGGGCGACAGAGAAACGTTAGGAATGAGCTCTCTCGCGCGGCAGAGGTGGGGATGACGATGACCAATTGTGGATTGCCGTTTGAGTTTGTCTGGAACATTCTGGTCTTGGTCCGTTGCTTCTCTGCATAGATAACGAGGCGCGATAGATAGCTTCTCTCAATAGATAGCGAGCAGAGATAGCAAGGCGCGCACGTGTGCGAGCAGTCTCCGCTCGTTGGAGAATTCGCCGAAGAGCGGATGCGAAGGCGATGGGGTGACTTCGCCTGCTCAACGGCCGTGCTGCTGCCGATTACGCATCTTAGCTGTTGTACCTTGCTTTGTGAAAATAAAAGTATTTATTCCTGCTTTGCTGTGGGCCCGAAGGGAGTATTATTTGTCACAATTTTCTGTTGTCACAGGAAATAATTGAGAATTCTAGAAACTTTATTGAAAACTATTTGAAGCAATTCTGATCACAAATAGTATTAATTACGATACATTTACTGGAAGTATCTGGATGTGATTTTCGAATTTTCAACTTTTTGACAATTTTCCACATCTCTTCTTGGATTTGTAAAACGTCTGTACCATCATATCAATTGTTTTCCTATCATGCATTTAACATTTATGGCTCGGTTTGACCCATACGGTGCGTGTGTGGCTTAGTGGTATGTGTCGGCACGGTAACTTTGAGGATCTGATTTCGGGTCTCGGAATTGAAAAAACTTGCTGGGTGAAAACACTTTTGCTGTTTTATGTAGAAGTATAATATTGCGGGGCATTTAGAAACAATGCAATGTGCTTTTCTAGCATCGGTAGTTGATATTGATTTTCAATGAGAAAGCAAAATATATATCTATGGTGAATTTTTTTTGCCTTGTGTCAAATTACTTTTTACTTGAATATGGCATGTACCCTTTTATGCCTCTGCCCGAGTTCGACCCATACGGCACTTGTTTGTCGTAATGGTATGAGTGCCGGCATGTTGGCTCTCAGGATCTGAGTTCGGGTGGCGGAACGGGAAACGACTGCTGGTAGAAAGCACTTTTGCTGGTTTATGTAGTAGTGTAGCATTTAGGATCATGTAGAAAGAGTGCGAAAAAAATGTGCTCTGGTAGCACTAGTTCTCTAATGCAGGCGAGAGTATAAAGAGTTTGGGAACGTACGATAATAACATTGCAGGTCTACAACTTTCTGGACCGTATTAAAATTATTATTACTCGTTCAGGAATTTGGAGAGTATTCTACAGTGATACACACGTTTAATATCTTCAGTGCATTTTTAATTGCCCTCCTAGAAAGATTTTTAAGCATATTGGTGCTAAATATGTTGGGCTTTAAGTTTTTTTGTATTGATAGTTTTTAACTACGCGAGAGTTGCTCTTCAGTGAGGATGCAATTTGAATGTTCATTAAAGGGGTTTTCCACATATACCGGACTAATGTTGAATTGTAAGGGCGCCAATCTCCATGTTTCGGCTTTTGTAGCATTCTCGCGAATATTTCTGCGTGGAGTGCAGGATCGTATGTGTCTGTTGGGTTTATTTAATCGATTACTGCTGTCACTGGTAATGTGGGATTTCTCATCGTTTTCTGGACTTTGCAGAGGTCACATATATCTCCTACGTCCGCCTGTTATATGAAGTTACCTCACATTGCTGCGGTGTTCATACAGCAGGCGAGAGACAGCAGGCGAATGCGTGAAATCGAGCTTTGTCTCCTGGGCCACGGGACGTGTAGAATCGGCTTTGCGTTCTGCGGCGTTCTCTTATAAGTATGATCATTTCTGAAGGAAGCGCTTCTTTTAATTTAGTGTTTCTCTAATAGCCTGTCTTTTATTGAAAGCAAAGCAGAATTTTGCGCTCATTTTTTTTCCATTTTCAGTCTACCACTTCTGTGGAGGGGCGGGCGGGTGCTTTCTAGTACTTTATGTGTTACAATATTCATGTGTTATATTAAATTTTGAGACCCGCTTGATCATAATGTCGTGTTCTCAACGCCTGATCTTGAGCATCTATGAACACTGCTTTTTATTTATTTTATTTTATTTACGTCAAAAACAGTTAAAAACTGCGTATGACGAGCTATGGGGAGAAGTGAATTTTGTGCACGTTTTCATAATTCTGTGGTCTCTATCCTAAACCATATTCTAGTCGAATTTTGAATACAGAAAAGAGAGGTTTTTTTTTCGAGTTTTGTTGACAAAATATTCGCTCCTATATAATAAAATATATTTTCAAAGGTAAATTAGCTACAAATTCCTGCCCTGAACCATGTTCCTCATGTTCTTCATGAAAGAATAATACTTTTTGCCGAGATAATATGAGAAACGATAATTTGAATACCTATATTTCCCACTGAAATTCAGAAGACGTGCACAAATAATGAAGTTACATTTATGTCCAGAAGCAAAACAAGGGACCATCTCAGCATTTGCTCATGGATCAGGGAAACTGGACGAAAAACCTGATCGAGATGGGGGCCATCAACCCAGAAACTGTGGTACAATACTTGTTACAGGTTCTTTAGAATTATACAGTCCACACGATAAATAATTACATTAACTATCATTGTTAAAATTAATTCTACTTTCCTTTTTGATGCTCGGTATAGTCTCGAATTGTATAGAAACAGTAATACAGCAGAAAAGATTCCGATTCTGGTTTCATCCTTCCCCGTTTATGCCACATAAATTATCATTATTGATCTGCACCTTGTTCATTTTTTGGATAATGTCCTTGGCGTGATTTGTCTCTCCACGATTTCTTTAACATTTTTTGTGTCTCACATTTCATGTTTAGTAGAATCAGAAGTTCGAGTGTTATACGGCGTGTCTTGTATAGTTTTCTTTGCAATGCTTCTTGCTACAGTAACAATACCTCTATTTTCCATTCTTTGATCAGATTTCATGACCTGCCTCATTAGAGGGTCATCTTCATGACTAACTACATACTTTCCCATTTCAAATATTGCATTGTTGTTATTATTATTATTATAATCTATTGTTATTACTATTATTTTAACATTATTTTTATTACTGGACTTTTATCATTTTATAATTTGCATGTTATTTAAGTAATTCGCATTTATCACATTATTCATGTAATTCGCTGACACCGTGTTATACCGAATTGTGGTATAAATAAATTCATCTTCTCTTCATATGCGCATACATACAGGGTGTAACAGTGTTGTTTGTACAGTCCATAATTTGCTCGAAAAACATTCATTTGAAGTGGAAAATTAATACTAATGAAAAATATATTACAAGATAATTGAATAATTCCAGTTAAATAAAATGTAACTTTGTACACCTAGATGAAATGGCCTTGCATTTGAAATTCAGCAGCACATTTAGTCGCTCGAGAACTAGTCGCTAGGAAGTTTTCCAAATAACCAAATATGCTGGACTTCAAATTCAAGGCCGTTTCGTTTAGGTGTACAAAGTAACATTTTATTTAACTGGAATTATTCAATTATTTTGTAATATATTTTCATTAGTATTATTCAAATTAACGGTATTCGAGCAAATTATGGACTGTATAAACAAGACTTACTAACTGTATGTGCAGTGCGAGTGCCGGGCGCAGGCGGCGGGTGCGGCCAGTCTCCCAAGGAGGCAGCAGTGGAGCGTATGGAACAAGATTTGACGTGAATTTATTTGTTCCTCGCTCTGGTTAAAAAGAACTTAAAAATTTGAACAATGATTTGTATTTCCGTAAGTAGGGTCTGCAGAACATATGCGTGATTCTATTGCAGAGGGAAATACAAGTAAAGTAGAGTAGAGATGAAGCGGTTATGAAACGTGCTCCCTCTCACACGCATTCAGGAGCGGATCTCGCCGATCATTGGGGAGGGGGCATTAATGATTTTTGTTAAACAACGTATTTATTATTATATTGTATATTGTTTTTGTAGCGTAAATATGGAAATATACTATATTAGCCTTTAAATAATTACATAATTCTAATATAAATAAACTTTTAAATCAATTTTGCCAAACAAAGGTAGGTAACAAAAGAAACCTCTAGGTTTCTCCAGAGAGGCAGGGCCACTGCACGCATTCAACGATGGGATGTGCTGGGGTGACGATGGCGTTGGGCCTCGACGAAGGCGGAGAGAGCAAGGCCGGACCAGGGCAGCCCCCTCCGCGCGTGTGAACACACGTGACGAAGCATAAAATGGGCGGGACATAAAATGGCGGCTGGGGCGGCGGATGAGCGCGGGATTGTCCCAAAGCGCGCGGGCGTGCGGCGCGAGCGGAAGGCGTCTCGTCTCTTCTCGTCTCGTCTCGCGGCGCGCGCAAATCGACGTGGTGGCTGCGCTGCAGCCAATCACTAGGCAATGATCCGCGGCGGCGGCGGAGGGGCGGGGCGGAGCGGCCAGCGGCGCGGGCCTTGGCGCGCACAGGTGCTCGGCGCTCGCCGGCGGAGGCGCCCCCGCCCGCGCCCCCCGCGCCCCCGCCCGCCCCCTCGCCACCCCGCGCCCCCGCCCAACAACAATACGTCGCATTCAGAAAGTCATTAGAACGTTAAATATATTAAGTATTTTATTAATTTCCATAAAGTAGTTCATTTCTAGTACAGAGGTGCACCGCTTAGTTTTCGAGGAAATATGCAATATCATCTGAAGTCAAAGTCTCCAGCAAGATGGAAATGTCATAGAGCACCTTCACTGGTCAGCGACACCATCAAAACTTCGTTAACTATTTGTACCTAACCTTTGTTAACTACCTTTCCGACCCTAGCATTTCTACAATGTCAGTAATGGGGAGATCTGTTAAGACGCGTCACACAACAACGAATGAAAAGAAGAGTAATACTCCAAAGATACGAAAAGAAAGTGGAGATAACCATTTTATAATTTAATTTAGGCATGTTTTTAAATAAACAAGAGTAATATTTCAAAACATCGTGCCTTTGATACTGTTCAGTTAATTTTGCAATAAATGTAAGAAATATAATATTCCGGAGTTGTTACTGTTCTTGCATCCACAGGTCGAATGTTATTTGTCTTCCACACAACAAAGAAAGTATAAACAAACACTGAAACGTTAGCAATTGCTAGCACTAAGCACGCAGTAGCAATTTAAGGATATATTTTAAGACGTACTTTCGTATTTAAACACTGACGGACTACACAATGTAACGTTTAAACAGATAAAAGGCAACTTGATGTTTTGGCTGCTGTATAATAGAAGAGTTTAATTTCAAACACTGAATCCACCGGGAACCGCAAAAGTTATTCAGTATATTCCACATCAACATCAAGTTTTCTTCAAGCGTCAAGTGTGCGGGAAATCATCTGATATCTGATTGCACAAAATCTAAAACTCCCAGCGATTACTAACTGTACTAATGATGTAAGTACTAATGTACTAACTGCGCTGGAAGCTATCCAACAAATTACAGAGCCCGCGTTATTATGATAAACAAGTCAGGCAAACCACCCCACAAAGAGGAATCATATAGATCGATTTTGCTATTACCAGTAATTTCAAAATGATGTGAAAAACTCCTCCTTAAAAGGTGAAAGACCAATTATACAAAATTCTAATTGCTTCCCTGACCATCAGTCTGGTTTTAGACGAAGACACTAGACAATAGAACAAGTGCACCGAATTGCAGATGTAATTGAAAGGGCCTTAGAAGAGAAACAGGTGTGTTCTGTTTTATTCTTAGATGTTGCGAAAGCCTTCGACAAGGTTTGGCATGAAGGATTACTGCATAAATTAAATAAAATGCGACCCGAACAATGTGTTGCAATCCTAACATTATATATGTGAATATTCAGAACAAAACAAGAACATGCTTACTCGGATCTCAAGGATATCCGAACAGGTGTGGTACAGGATAGTACTTTTAGGTCTGTGTGGTATTTATTATACACCAGTGATTTACCAAATCAAATTCAAAACAAGGAAAATTAGCCACTTTCGCTGACGACACAGCCTTGAAAACAACAGCACGAGACGAGATTAGCTCTACCCGACGGGTACAAGAAGCTAGCAACGCCGTTTATGATTGGACCAAAAATGAAAAATTAAACTAAATGAAGAAAAATCTACACACGTCAATTATACCAATACAAGATCAAACATTCCACCACCACTAAATATAAACGGAAATATAGTTCCTTATGAAAATAAAGCTAAATACTAGGGTATGATATTTTCCACTAAACTGAAATAGGAAGAACATGTCAAGAAAAACCATATCTCAATATAAAATGTTGTCAATATAAATGGCTAATAAGAACATACTCCAGCTTATCTTTATATAATAAAACACTATTATATATAATCAGATACTTAACCCCGTATAGTTATATGGAATTCAGCTATGGGGATGTGAAAAAGATAGCAATATCAAAATAATACAAAATTACCAAAACAAAGTTCTGCGAGAAATTGTGAATGCACCATGGTATGTAAGAAATACTGATATCCACAGGGGTCTTGGAATACCAACAATTAAAGAAGAAATTAAAAGGTTCGCCAAGAAGCATGAAGAAAGGCTTCGCCTAGATGAAAATATAGATATTCTTCAACTGCTGGAAAACCAACGGTTGTTCCGAAGACAGAAGAGGACCAAATCATTTAAAATTGTATAGTGCTGTCATCATAGTTGTCACATTGCAGTAGTGATAATGTCCGGTTTAAACAACCGAACCAACTGAAGGATGTCATTGAACTAAATTTAGCTGTAATGTAACTTAGAATTAAGAGATATTAGTGAAACATTGATGAGTGGTTTTTTCAAACCAGTTTTGACACGTAAACACAATGATGTTAATAAAAAATAACACAAAATGAATGTTTCTACTAAAGGGCATTGTTTTAAAGTAAAAAGGAGAAAAATGACATTTCAACGAAATCCGCCGCTAATGATAACTAATTTTTGATTTGACATGCGCAAAGTGAAAAGAATGCGGCTGAAGCTCCAGGGGCCTTGATGTCCAGATGTGCGGCTCGTCTGCGAGCCGAACAATGTAAGTTGAGACAAGCGTTCGGGAACAGATGGGCATGGGGATGTCGTAGTGCCGAAACGAGCCAAATAATTCTTAGTCGACTTCCGTAGATCGGATCTAGTACTTTTCGGCAAGCATACTTTTCGGGCTAGTATAGAAATAGAGTAGAGTTTTCGATCGATGTAACATCACGTTGGCATGTGTCGTGAGACATTTTTAGCATTCCTAAAATCCAGGTCAAACTGCAGTATGTGGAGGAACTATTAGTGATGCATGGAGCATAACGTTGTGATGGACAAGTTGCGTTTTGAACTAATCTGCATAATAATGTTGAGAAGCATATATGAGCAATTGGAGAAATTCGTGTGGGCGCAGGCGTGTGATAGTGGGAGCGGCGCACACTGGTTCCAAATGACCAAATCCCTGGCCATAATTAGAAATTATGTATAAAACCCAACGAAAATGAGTATATTATAATTTTTGTGGTCGCTGATTACAAATTTGATGTCGAAATTTGAAAATCCGTAATGGCGGATTTCAGATTCCTGTGAAACTGTGTATTTAAAAATTTTCAGACATGCTGATTACGAATTTGATGTCAATATTGTGATAAACCACACACGACAGGGGTATTCACCCCGTCGCACACGGAGCGCGCCGGTGATTATAGATAGCAGGGCACACGCGCTAAATTTGTTTATGTGGGCGCCAAACATGCGTCTTACTTGCTATCCAGCGCCGGCATTGAGAATCTCAGGACGTGGACGCTCTGGGTCGAGGTATGCATTTGTTTACTAACTACGAAATAACTCACACAGGTATGGAGTGACAGCCGCAAGGGCTCAATGGTGTTTGCATAGCGGAACATGGTTAGAACGGGTCTACTTACAAGAAACTAAAGTCAAGGCGACAGTCAGGAGCGCATACACAGACCTCTCAACTCTCACGTCACCCATTCCCTTCGACACGGGGCGCCATACACGGCAAACACATGGTAGGCGTTCAGCATACAAAGGACAGTGGGGAAGAAAAAAGTGAAAAAGAATATAAGCGACATGAAATGAGAAGCAAGAAGGTGAAAAAATGGAGAAAAGAACACTTGAGAATCTTCTCTGCATCCCCCGTCAGGACGTGGACCAATCTACCTCGACGGGGAATCTATTAGGGAGAGGTAAAAAGTAAGATCTTTTAGAAGACAACAAAGCCATTTAGAAGACTATTTTGCGGAGACAGGAGACATCGTATATTGTTGTGATGTGAATGTCCTATTGGGACATGAACATAATCCAGCAGAGTGGTGCTTGTTTATTGATTCGTCCAAACGTAGTCTCAATGCTTCTCCATACAGGCAATGTTTTTTCGTTTGTACCTGTAGCATATTCTACGAATAAAAACGAAACGTACGAAATTATGAGTGCTAAACGGAAGTTAATTGAGTACACTATTCAAATGGCATATTTATGGAGATTTGAAATTCATTGGGATATTAACAAGCGTGAAACAGAACTACACTAAGTTCACTGATTTCTCTGCGAATGAGACAGCCGTGACAGAAAAGGTCACTACATCTGTCAACAGAGAAAAAATCCATTCCAGGCACTAAAAAAAATCATACGAACCCCGTATGAATCCGCAAATTTGTCTTTCTTCCACCATTGCACATTATATTTCGTTTGAAAAAATATTCGTTAAAACTCTGCTTAGAGAAACAGTAGCTTTTTTTGTGATTGAAGATCGCATCAGCTACTAGGTTATTAACGACCACTATTGAATTTAACGTTCTGTTATAAGGATGAAAAAATATATTGATGGTAGAGGTGAAAGCATACACATACGAGCACATAAAATCATGCCCAAGGCGGGACTTTAACCCGCAGCCCCTCGGTCCGAGATCACTACTGGCTAGCGATCTCGGCCACGGGGCCGACAAGGAGTAGCTTCGTTGCGTCTCTGGAAGAGGTTCACAAATTTAAGTGAGGAAAGGTAAAAGAAGGCGTGTTTTGGCCCACAAATTAAAGTAGCCTTTTGTGATGAGTTTGAAAATAAATTCTCAGAAGCAGAAAAAATAGCCTCGTTTGCATTCAAACCAGTGTGCACACGTATTCTAAGAAATGAGAAAGCTGGAACCTACGATCTTATTGAAGACATGGCGAAATGCTTTCGTGTTATAGGTTGCAATATGTCATTGAAACTACTCTTGATGGAATCATATCTCTACTTCTTTCCTCAAAACCTTGGCGTAATTTTTGATGAACACGTTTGATGAACAACAACTGGGGAAGCTCATCCTCTAATACCCAGGCCTTTAGATTGCAAAAGAAAATTATTCGAATAATGAAAAAATGCCTTCCACGTGATCCCTGCAGGCCTCTTTTCATTGAGCTGGGAAGTTTACCATTGCCTTGCCTATTTATTTACGAATCAGTAATCTTTGTCAAAACTGACTTACTTAACGGTGGGAACATATTTTCATATAATACTTATATTTATAATTACAACACACGTCGTAAAAATCACGTTCATCAAGTGTCAGTATCAACAGCTCACTACAAGAAATCAACATACAATACATGTACGTTTCTTTACAACGCATTGCCAGATGACATTAAACAATTAAAGTTGGAACACAAATTTAAGTTAAAAGTAAAATCTTTTCTGCTGCATAAATGTTCCTGTAAAATTAGAGACTATACTGACCATCAAAAAGAAAAATAATGTTTATTAAAAAAACAATGATATATAGTGAATTAGTTTACATTTGTATTGTATAATTTTTAAAAACGACTTAATACGCCTGTGACAAGTAATGTTCTTCAGCTTCCGGGTCAATGACCCCCTTCTCGATCAGGTTTTTGTCCAGTTTTCCTGATCCATTGAGCAAATGCTGAGATTGCCCCTTGTTTTGCTTCTGGACGTAAATGTAGCTTCACTATGCCCGCGTTTTGTTGAGGACTCCTTTTGCTTGTAGTGGTAGGAGTAAAACTAATGTTCCTTACTATTTTGTTAGCAATGCAGAAAAATCAAAATCAGCAGTGCATTTACCGTTGAAATTGTTTTCCATAACTCGGAAACGAAAATGTCTAGTTTTTCAAATGTTGCTAATCTCGTTT
This sequence comes from Acheta domesticus, assembly GCA_031308135.1. Classification (NCBI taxonomy): domain Eukaryota; kingdom Metazoa; phylum Arthropoda; class Insecta; order Orthoptera; family Gryllidae; genus Acheta; species Acheta domesticus. Next base: position 290,155,909 of record JAHLJT010008446.1, on the reverse strand, counting down.
GTTTTTTTTTCATTCTCGGTCTCAAGAAAATGTGCACAGATAATCTCGTACGTCATACGCAGTGAGATGTGCTAAGGTTACTAGGAACAGATGTGCATGTTTATTCACTGCTATAAACTGTCCGATCTATTTGTATTATTCCGATGTATTTGTCTATACGAGCGAGAAGCAATTTTCGATACCCTATTTTCGATACATATGTTTTTTACGGTAAAGAGTTAATTTTCACTTTCTCAAGAATGCTGGCAGTAACAACGTAAGCGTACATTTCTACTGTAACAATAGGTTTTTAAAGATGATGGAATGGATAATATAGTGCGATTTTATATATGTGCCTCTCAAGGCCAGTCTTCACGAAGGAATGTCACGGTATTTCGCGCTCTTGGCCATGTCGCTAGATGTTTCATAATCGTAAGCACTACTTGATACGGTAGCGATCATGGGACATCTGTCGGCAAGACCAAGAAAGACGCGAAATGCCGTGACATATTCCATCGTGAAGGTGGGCCTTGAGAGTCAGCTATTTATAAATCGCACTATATTATTAATGTTTTTAAAACGCCATTCTTGATTATAACTTCACAGAAGTACGCTTGTGTTTCCGGTGTAATTTTGTATACATAATTCACCCCGTATATCTCTCAAAGAAGGTTGCGCCATGTTTCAGAGAGACCCTAGCAATATCAGTTGTTTATAAATGAACCCATGAGTAGAGTTTCGCCAGAACCCTTCAATTGGCGCCCGTTTGCTTTGCTTTATTCTGCGTTTCATAACATGACATAAGTTTCAAGGCTTTATTCCTGGCTTTACGTTTAAACGTCGTGCCACTGAAGCCCTTTAAGGCGAGCGGCCAGTTTGCCGACAGTGAGCGGCCAATGTAATCCGGTCAACAAGCTACACTGGTGTTTATGAAAACTGCAACACACAGGAGACACTATTACAATAAACACAGGAACACTATTACAATGAAATTGATTCTGCAGATTAGAAATATCACAATATACAAATGATTAGAATTATAAAACATCTGCATTTTGACCGTGAGTATTTAGTACGGTGTGAAGATAACACGCGCTGCCATCAAACATTGTGGCATGGATTAAAAAGGAGCCTGGATATGCTGCTGGGAATACACTACCATGCTGTTTCTATGCGTAACCACAAAGCATCGACAGTGGCTGCAAGAGGATCAGAACGAACGAGTTGCCGACAGATCACATCCCATACATGTTTGATGGGCGACATGTGCGGGTCAGGGAAGCAGTGGTACGTCGTTCTTCGCAGGAAGATCGCATATTCCTCGCCATATGCGGTCGGGCATTGTCCTACTGAATTATGGGCAGTATCTCGGGTTCTAAAATCTCCCTGAAATAGCGGTTGCTGTTCAGATTGCCTTCAAAACGTATGAGGTGAGATCGCACATTGTAGTCAATGGCGTCCCAAACCATCACACATGGCGTTTGTCCGCTATGGTGCGAAACAATGCAGGCCGGCAGATTGGATCACCACGGCAGCATCCAACACGTACGCGACCACCGCTTCATCATAAATTGAACGGGACTCGTCCCAAAACACCACGTTTTGCCACTCAGGCGAACAGTGAATACGTTCACGTGCCCATTGCTGCCAGAGGCGTTGGTGGTTTCTGGTCGACTGAATCCGACCCAGTGGTATGCGTGCTACCGGTCCAGCTCTCAGCAGACGGTGTCGAACAGTCGCAGACATGACTACACCCATTGCAGTGCTTCAAAGTCGAGCCAACGTTGTGGACGACGCCATTCTGTCGGTTACGGCCATGCGGACAATATTTCGCGCTACGGTCACATAGAGTGGTCATGTACCCACTCGTCGCTGTGTACGACCCTCTATCCCCTGGTTCCACACACGCATCTCTGTCGTAGCATTGCGCCCCGTTCGACTCGTTTTTACTGTTTTTACTGTTTACCGTTTTTACTGTTTTTTGACAAATAAATAAATAAATAGACTCGCCATATCACGGTAGGACAAACCCTCCCGTCGGAGACCGATCATTCTGCCCCGTTCGAACTCACTCAGATGGTGATATTAATAGCTCTTTGGCGTCGACGGGGCATAGTGGCACTTGCTTGCACGTTTCCACGTCGTTTGACGGCTCTACACCGACTAGGTGTGGCGTAAAACTGACCTGAACTGCCATACAAAAGAGGGCGCTGCTAGGCCAAGGTGCACGCCATCTCTATTCAAATTTAATTACTTCTAATGAATATACTGTTCTACACATCCACTGATTTTTAAGTGATTCCGACCATTCCTTCTAGCAGTTGCAATTTTCACAACACCTGTGAATTTTTTTAAACGTTATTTGGGTCTCATTTTGACATTTGGTAGATACATTACTCTGGATTTATATCATTAGTTTTTAAAATTAATTCAAGTGTCTCCCTAATAAATGAATTCCTCTTTCATAGAATAAAATATTTAAATTCTAAGTAATATATTTACATAAATTATATTTATATCACGTGAATGGACATCATTTTAGGTGTAATTAAAGAGTGGTTGTACTTTTCTGTAGAAGAAGATAGATGCGTGAAAAATGTTTAAGCATTTTCTCTTGTAGGATTCATCCAGTAAAATAATTGGTAATAGTTCTGAAAGGAGTGGTATTAGAAACAACTAGTGGTGCTAACACAGCACCTACTTTCTCGCCCACACTTCCACGCAAAACTACGCGAAAATTACTCAAACTTCCGAAAAATTGTACATGACCTTTCGAAATCTATCTTTAAGAAACAGATGTCATTCGACGACGATCTTACCTGTCCGGGTGACGCCATGTTAAAAGCTGTGTGGCCGACGTTTCGACATTCTTACCGTGGTCTTCCTCAGGGAATAGATACCACGGTAAGATGGTCGAAACGTCGGCACCACAGCCTTCGACGCGGCGTCACTCGGACAGCAAAGATCATTCACATGACTCCGACTTCAGATTTCATTCGAGGAAAAAATCTCTATCTTTAGTATTTTAGTTGCAGAAATACTCCGAAAAAGATTGAACTTTGCAATTTTCGAAAAATCAGGGTTTTCAACGAAAATGAGACCTGCACCATTCTCTTAAACGTCCTTCACATTGTTCAACAAAACAAACACAAACTTTGGAACCATTTGTTTGAAAATTCGGAAATTTTTCCATGGGCTTCCTGTAAAGTACCCACAAAATTAAAATATCGTTTTAAAATTCAAGGGGCCGCGACTTCGCCAGATCGACAGATCGATAGGGGAAGGTCAATTTACGAGACTGAGAGGTTTAGCCGCTAGCGTTGTTCACAGACGGACAGACAAACAGGCAGACTGACAACGGTCATTCGATTTTTGTGTATCAAGGCCCCACTAAACATGAATTCTGTTTACACCACGTGTAAACACAGAGGAGTCTTTTTTTCTCAATTTAGCCACTGGATGTATTCGCTTTTTCATTACCACGGCCCTGAAATATGAGTTTATCTGCCGAAAATTCCAAGGTTTTTCCCACTGCATTCCATAACTTTCTCTCTATAGCGTAAGAGGTAGCAAGAAATTAAAAATGCATGTAACATATTCTCAACCCTAGACCTCATAAAAAGTTTCATTTTACTAAAAATAGTGATGTTTTACAACCGTTCGATTTAATGCCGAATGGCTCATTAGCAAGAGTAGAGTCAGTAAAGGGGACTTCGGAGGTGAAACCGTTCGGACTGTTATAAGTGTTGTTAGTTATATGACTTGACTATTTTGTGCCGTAGGGGTGTTATACACAAATTTGCGGATTCAAGCCCGATCGAAGCCGTGGATTTTAAGAACGAATAAATCCGTCGCGCCTTACTTCGAATGGGCGGTAAATTAGGCTGTCCAATGTTGTTGATTTACTGCAAGTAAATGATCCTCAAGGTTATAAGAAGCCCCTGACCTAAATTCAAATCGCCTGTTTGGTCCCCCAAATGATACTTTTCTAGACGGCGAAAAGAGACTGGCATTACATGCGCGGTCAAACTGGAGCCTCGCAACGGAGAGTAAGGCAACATGGCGTTGAATTAGAGAGGAAAAATATGAGCCTTTGCAAAAATGATAATAGGCAAAGAGTTCAACATATTTATGTGAAAAATATAAAATTTACATGTTTCGAACACGCCAATACTACAGCTAAACATGACTTAAAACGGTCTCCATGGATCCCGGCAAATATTGGCCGTTATAGAGTTGGCCGGAATTAGCGAATTCGTGCAGTCTGGCGTTCTCCGCGAATTCTTATCAGATTCCCAAAGCGAAGTAGGGTTCAGGTCAAAGGAAGACTCTGAAATGCGAGAAACAGATGCGTTGTTGTTGTTGTTGTTTCAGTGAGATTATATTAAAATCTGTTACATGAAACAGAATGCAACCCCCTGCGAGATAAGACTCTGGATGCCATTTGAAGAAATCTGAGAAAGCTTCCTATCTTTAAAAGATATTAAATCAATGTTATTTCCATACTTTTCCGCTTCATGCTATACTGCAGTTGAAAATTGTTCCGAGATCTCCGTTTAATAAAGATACATCTACGAATTTTGGCTGGATGCTGTCCGCTAACTTAGATTGTTGCGCAAAAGAGGGAAAAATCAATTGATTTCATGAAAAATGGCCATTTGTTGAGGTGACCTCTTAATCCTTGTGCTCGTTGAAACATGATTCATGCATTCACGAAAATTTCATTTAATATTATCTATTCGAATTTAAACATAATGATTACTAGTATATTTTTGAAATTTCCCTTTTTCACAATAAGTATTTCGACATAATTTTTGGATGTGAAGAATTAATTGTCAATTGCTACAGAAGACGTACAAAAATTAAACAAAATATATATTGGTAATTCACTAGTACTTCAATATCGTACGTACTCCACATAATGCTTAGTATGCACCGTCTGAAGACTCGTTAGGACATTATACTAGTGACCAGATTATCGCGAGGACACACAGGATAAATTGGTGGTTGTCTACATGGACCAGCGCTGTGGTTTACGCAAACGGAAGAATTTTTCGATCTTGAACGTGTCACAGTGATTAATACATATTTTCAGTAGTAGTTCAGTTTTAGTCTTGCCTTTCGCCATAGAACTAGATTTTTTCATACAGGCAATAATGGACTAAGAGAGGCAACCTCCCCCTCAGAGTTGCTGGATTCTTTTACACTGTTCTCACATTATAGCTAAATTCTGGAAACACTTTAATAATAAAGTTAGCGTATAAACAGCACGCAATATTGTGTGCAATGGTATCGTTCTGATTGCAAGCTCTTTCACACAAATCGCTGATTACCGGAATTTCTGTTGCAAAACACTACGTTCATTTATTGATGAAAAGTGGACACTGATAATATGGCTGAACAGTACTGCAATTACAGCATTTGTTCATTTTCCATGGAGCGTCACTCTGTTAAAGCGGAGCTGCGGAGCCGCGCGTCAAGCGGGGCGGGGGAGAGGGAGAGGGAGAGATCTGGCAGTGGCGCTCAGGGGATGCGGCGGGGGCGCGCCCGCCAGCTCCTCCGCTGCCACGCCCCCTACGACTCCGTCCCCTCCTACTGCCCCCCTCCCACAGCCGAAAGGCGTGACTCGCCACGCCTCCACTCGACCCGTTCGCTCCTTGCACTCAGTCGCCGCCGCACCGGCCTCTCATTTCACTTCGACCTCTTCTGCTCGCACACGGGTCTCCGACCCTTGGGCCCTTCATTGCCCTTAGGCGGCTCTCGCCCCCCGGTCCGTTAATGAATTATTACGTTTCAAAGAAAAAGACCGGAGAAGAACATTAGAGTTAAAATTTATACTACTATAGTAAATTATGTTATAATTTATAAGCATCAAAGACAAGAGTTTACCATCAGGCTGGATCTTATCTATTTATATCGCAAAATCATTCATAGGTTCTTCCAAAACGCGTAATTTCCTTAATGTTTTTAGAAAAATGTATATTTCTTAATATTCAAATCTGTCTTTAAACAACAGTTTTCATCGAAGAAAAATCTTTATCCTCAACATTCTAGACGAAAAAAGACGCCGAAAAACCTTTGAACATTTGCAATTTTCGAAAAATCAAAGATTTCAAAAAATGTAAAACAGTGCCACTCTTTTTGGGCGTTCTAAAGGAACGCTATCCTAGTGTAACGTCGTGGGTACGGATGTACGCCACATAGGAACAGACACGAGTGGGTGTATACAGTTTATTTATATGAATACTTACATTTTTATGGAACCTCGGTATTTTGTCAGAGCTACCAACTGCGGCCCTCCTCTCCACACACGCGCCTTGCGGCTGCGCCTGCACTAGCCAACTAGGCCGTCTCGCCTCTCGGCATCTGGTGTCGGAATCCGACATGTGTGGTGGCGTAGTGCATGAAAGTGTTAGTGCGTAGAAATCAGCGGATACCGCAAAGGACGTCTCAGAGAATGGTAGAGATCCCATTTTCGATTCAATTTTTTGATTTTTCGAAAATTGCAAAAGCTAAATTTTTTCGGCTTCTTCCTACAATTACAATATTAAAGATTGATATATTTCCTGAATGAAATATGTTTTTTAAAGACTTATCTTGAAATAAAGTCATATATATCGAAATCGTAAATAGTGAATAGTGAAAATAAATCGAAGTCGAAAATATTGAGTGGTTTTCGCGCATATTTGTAAGATACACGAAAATTTAAACAATAATTTCCTCAAAAACACCTCCAAATCTTTTCTTTAAATTTTCTCCTCGTATGTAACATTCAATAGTAAAAAAAGTAGTTCTAGTCTCATTTCCGGCGAACCCTCTGTAGATTCAAAAATTGAGAAGCGAGGATGATTACTATCGAAAATATGAATTCTGGAATTCCGAATTGAAATTTTCCTTGAGGAAATTGTAATTTAGGGCACTAAAGCAAGAAGACTTTCAGTCTCAGTCTAAAGATCTGTTACTTGCATAATTAGTGGCAATAAGAATAAATGGCGACCACGTAAAGTTAGTCGGACAATTTTTAATTGTAACAGATAGTCAAATAAATTGAAACTGTTTTTGTTTTTTTAATAATTCACGCATAAATGTGTATTCTGTTTTAAAACCAGTAAATTTAATAGTCATTGGTTGAGGAAACACAAATATTTGTTTATAAAATGATCTGTACAATTTTTTCCGAAAATCTCAGAAACGATGCCTATTCGCAACGTTCCGTCGAGGTTCATTTAAGTATAAAAATACTTTTAGGAAATTGTATTTTGCTATTTTGGGGTCGTATCATGAGTATTTAACTGAAAATTATGAAATTATTTTAATGGTTAGGAAAAAATGAATTAAATGACACACGAAGGCTATAATGGACACTTTTTGCAACCAATCGCGGGACCCATGGCATTTACTTTTTTACGTACGTGAACTCCGTAGAGAGGAAAAGGGGGTAACAGTCAGTTGGCACCCCAGGGTACCCTGTTCAAATGGATTCCCATTTTCATCGGGGATGACGCAATGTTCGTAGACACTCTCTTGAACCGCCTCAAATTGGTGGCCCACTATAGTCAATGGAACGAGAGTCCAACTTTGGGCCGCCCAGGCTGCATCCGGCTGGCCGTGCGGCGGACTTTGCGGAAAACGGACACGCTTTAGAATCATACACAGAATTCGGCAAAGCGCTGACGTAAGGGTTTTCTCCTGAGAGCTCCAGGGCCGCGATAGAGAACATGCTGGGCGACTGCAACAGCCACCCGTGGAGCTATAAGGGAATAAGCCCACGCCCACGTCCAATAGGAAAATGACTGTTAGCCGCTATTCCTGACGGTGACAATAATATTAAGAAGCATATCATCAACAGATTGCGTGCACAATTTTTAGCAGGCTTAAGGGGGGATATAGTGTAACAGTACGGAAGCCAAAAGACGGACAGCACAGGCGGAAAAGTTGGCGTGTCTAAAGGAAACAAACTTCAAAATACTCTGATAAATTTGATTGAAAGCCGACTGCTGGGCAATGCCCCACACCACCAGGCTGGGCGTCAGCAAATTCCTCCGAACTGTTGCGCCGGTAGCACGAGTGGCTCCGGGCCTTCGCTCCCGGCAGGCCAGCCACCTCCATGCGGCCGCCGCTGCGCAAATTCCGCCACCTCAACCGCAGGGGCCACCACACGCCCACGCCACAATTGCGAACGCGATACGTTTCCAAGGAACGTGGTGGTATTGCTCGAAACTGTCCTAGTTCATGTTAGGTGTCAATTGCGGGCAGAACAACCACGACGCAAAGTATCGCTCTTTGATAGTTTGCATTTAACCAGACCATCTGCCCATTTCGCGTATGACAATGTCGAGAAACTTGCAAAAGCCAACCACGAGGTCAGGAACGCATTCATTTGAGCGGTCGCGCTCGAGGCAGGATGACCATGTGTCGATTCGAGGATTTCTAAAAACATTTTAGTAGACAGACGCTGCACTCACCATAATACAGTGTAGAATATTTCCTTTCAACAGATCGCTGGAAGCTCCTTATGATGCTCTCGTAAAAAGTGCTTCTGGCCATAAACAGGATATACGTGGCCACTGTCGCGTATGTCGCCTTCTACCTCCACGATGCTTTAAACTGTAGATTTAGGCAAAGTACATTACTATAGCACGCTGGGGTTATACTTTATGGTTCAGTATTGCAGTAGCATTTCTATTTAAGACCCTAAATGAAAATTGCAGAAGGGTGCGTAAAAAAAGCTACATTCTGAAAAGGTGATGGAACTGGAAAACGGATGGAATGGAACATATCCAGGATGTCATAAACGGATGCCATCAACCCGTCACTAGAACGGGCTGATGAAAATAGGCAGAACATGTTCTCGATAGGCTCTCAACCTAATACATAACTTCTAAACTGTAAGGAAAGTAGAGGTGCTACACCACCACGTAAGTTTGTGATAATTTCTAAATTTTCAATTTTCGAAAACTTAGACAGTTTAACGAATATGAGATCTGGGCCATTCTCTTAAGCGTTCTTTGTTCTATCCTTGGAAAAAAATTAAGAATAAATTTGTAGTGTTTTGGGACAAACACGATTTTGTGAGAAACCGATTTTGGTAAACCGTATAGTTTGAGGCACAAATTATATGAAAACTAAAGGTACAGGTATCCCTGTGCAATTACACACAGGCCGAAGTGGCCCATAGGGGAAGTAAAGATAGGGCTCCACCTTTTCGTCGCCGTCGGCACAAGGAGGAGGTTGTGTGGCGAGCTCAACGCTCCGGCCGCCTTTACCCCAGGGAAGATTCTGTTTTTAAAAAAATTGTACACGACCTGTTTTAAAGAGCTGATGCACACGATCTTATTTTAAGATCTGTCTTTAAATAACAGATTTCATTATGGAAAAATATCTATCTTCAATATTGTCACAGGAAAACGCCTAAAATACTTGCGCATTTGGAATTTGGAAGAATCAAGAATTTCAACGACAATGCTGCGCCATTCTTAAGAAAGTCCCGTACGCTATCCGATGACAAAGTTAAACCCAATAATTTAAAGATATATTTGAGAAAAGTTTCAAAAAGTTTGAGACTTCATGTAAACGACTTCGAAAAAAACAAAATATCCATTTCAAATTCAGAGGGAGTTCATTGAAATCGTTCCGGGAATATCGATCTTGGAGAAATCCCCTGAAGGGTTTAGACGTTAGCGTTAACCCCAGGCAGACAGCCGTTTTCCCGTCAATCGATATTTTGGTATCAAGTTCCCACAATGCATGAATTCTGATTACATAACGTGTTAGCGGAAGCAGTTTACTAGATGTGGGAACCATGTTTATGTACTTTCTTCTTACCATGGACCGGCAATAATGGATTTCCTGTCCAAAAAAAGCCGTTTTCCCGTCCACGATTATATTATTTTCTCTCCTTACGAAGTAAGGACAAAGAAGTAACATTGAAAATTGGGATTATAAATTGAATATATTGTATCGTCAACAAGAACAGACACGAGTGGGTTTTTCATTTACTTGAAAAATTACATTTTTACAGAACTTCACTCTGAGGTTTTTCGTCAGAGCTACCAATTACAGCCCCCCTTTCCACACGCGCCTTGCAGCTGCGCCTGCAACTAGGCCGCCTCGCAACTCGGCATCTGGTGTGCCTCGGCAGATATTCAATCTGCCCTGAAGTGCTACGGAAACAACACTGGGTCCGAACACATGGAACACCCACTCCTCAATCCGCGCCGGCCTGGGCGGATAAAGTTTTGCGGAGTAGCCGCGAGGAAACCAGAGACGTTACATAACGCAAGGCCTTGCGTCGCGGCGTTATATAAGGCAGTGTCACATGACCTACGTCATCTCTCCCCCACGCACTGGTCTGAGACAAGCCTAGCCGACGGCGTCTCAGCGCACGACACCTTCCCAGCCACCTCCTCCCTTGGAATTCCCTCTGGAGAGTGGAATTTGTTCGGGTGGCTATATTTAGCTCCCATATGCCCATGCCTTAGAGACCCGTCTCTCTAAATAAGAAGTCAAGCCTATGACTCTACAATATGTTGCGAGATTTATAGCAAATGTACGAAAGAATTTAAGGAGGGGGTGGAGATTTTAATTGAGCAATGGAGTTGAACAGAAGGTAGAGGAATAAGTCGAAATGGGAGGGGAGAGGAGAATGGACCTTCCATAATTGGAAAGTATCTTTAGGAATCGAAAGTAGTGGTGCTAAATCAGCACGTACTTTCTCGCCCGTAATTTCACGCAAAAGTACGCGAAAAGTACTTAAACTGTCGACAAATTGTACATGACCTTATTTTAAAATCTATTTTCAAAGAACAGATTCCATTAAGGGAAAATTTCTATCTTTAATATTTTAGTTGAAGGAAGACTTCGAAAAACTTTTGAACTTTTGCAATTTTCGGCAGTACTGCGAAACTATTTATTCTTCTACTGTCTTCTGAAGACATTGAAAGACTATTTTTTAACTAACATTTATTGGGAACATACACTAATCGTGAGAAAAAAAACTGCACCCAGAAGGACGTGCCAAATTGCGATCATTGTTGGCAGGCAGCTAGAGGGTACCACTCATATAACATGATTACACTTCCACATTTGTATGACAACATTTATTGCGCTACATGGCCACAGACGGTACATGTTAGTATGGCGTGGGGCCGCTATGTTGGGGAACACACGCGTCCAGACGTCACGGCATGGAGTTGTACAGGTCTCTAATGGAGTCCTGTGCTAGTCCATGCCATGCAGCTTGCTCTTGAGCGCGCAGTTCTTGCAGATTGGTGAGTAGGGGTGGGATCCTGATCGCACACTCCCAAACATTCGCGATCGAGGAGAGCTCTGGCGATACGGCTGGCGATGGCACTACGCCTCTACACACGGACCCGGTGGTCGTCACCATCAAGGCAGAAGCGGGACTCATCGCTGAAGATGACCCGCTGCCAGTCTGCTTGGCCTCGTTCCCGGACACCAGGCGAGTCTGTAGCGACGTTGCTGGTGTGTGAGTGGCAAGCGTCGTAACGGTCGCTGTGCGGCGAGCCCTGTGTTGTGCAACCGCCTGCCAATGGTACTGGCACTTACAGTGTAGGCAGTTCAGCCCGCTGAATAGCACCTCTCACTGCCGTTGGAATTGTTCGCCATGCGGACAATTCGTCGGTCCTCCCTCCTCGTGGTGCGTGCCGGACGTCCAGATCCTGCATTTCGTATGTGCATGTCTTCCTCAATCCATTGCCGCCAACAGGGGGCGATGGTGGTGTTCGTACGACCGGAGTGGATCGCAATACGGCAACAGGACCAACAAGCCTCCCTCAGGCCCACGATGCGGCCCCTCTCGAAAGCTTCTAACTGGATAACTGGCTGTCGAACGCGTCCCCTAGGCATAGTGTTCGTGCAGGTGAACTTCTCGGCGGCACTACCCGATGTCACAATGGCCGGCGTTTTAATCCCTCTGATCTCGACCGTTGGGCACGAAGATACGCACCTACCACCGACTCCCCAGTGCGCGGCCGACCGTGAAAACGAAATCATTGGCTAAGCGAATGATGTGCAAAATACCCTCCGAGTTTGAAGCGGATCAGTACGGTCCTTCGGGGTGCAGCTATTTTTTACGACAATGAGTGTAGTTACATTTACACGCTGCTTTACCACGCTTGGTTCATACGTTTTTGGTATGCGTCCTAAAATCGATTTTTTAACGAGAAATTATAATTAAATAGTTTTATGGAGCCCATAATCTGATTAATTTTCTACTATTCCTGGCATATTCTGTCTCATTCATCATGAACCTCAATATTTTGTTCGTTGTAAGAAACTGTTGACTGAAATAAAGGAAGAATAAACAAGCAGGTTTATTATTGACTCGGTCTCATTGATTTCATTGCTATTTAAAGTTGAACAATTTTTGTTGAGCTCGCCCAGCCAGCTGGTCAGTGTGAAAGAGGAGAGGGCGCGTGCGCGATCGACGGCGAGGGCAAGGGCGAGGGCGCGGGCGCGGGCGAGGGCGAGGGCGAGGGCGCGGGCGAGGGCGCGGGCGCGGGCGAGGGCGCGGGCGAGGGCGCGGGCGAGGGCGCGGGCGAGGGCGCGGGCGAGGGCGCGGGCGAGGGCGCGGGCGAGGGCGCGGGCGAGGGCGCGGGCGAGGGCGCGGGCGAGGGCGCGGGCGAGGGCGCGGGCGAGGGCGCGGGCGAGGGCGCGGGCGAGGGGGCGCGGGCGAGGGCGCGGGCGGGGCGCGGGCGAGGGCGCGGGCGAGGGGCGCGGGCGAGGGCGAGGGCGCGGGCGAGGGCGCGGGCGAGGGCGCGGGCGAGGGCGCGGGCGAGGGCGCGGGCGAGGGCGCGGGCGAGGGCGCGGGCGAGGGCGCGGGCGAGGGCGCGGGCGAGGGCGCGGGCGAGGGCGCGGGCGAGGGCGCGGGCGAGGGCGCGGGCGAGGGCGCGGGCGAGGGCGCGGGCGAGGGCGCGGGCGAGGGCGCGGGCGAGGGCGCGGGCGAGGGCGCGGGCGAGGGCGCGGGCGAGGGCGCGGGCGAGGGCGCGGGCGAGGGCGCGGGCGAGGGCGCGGGCGAGGGCGCGGGCGAGGGCGCGGGCGAGGGTCGCGGGCGAGGGCGCGGGCGAGGGCGCGGGCGAGGGCGCGGGCGAGGGCGCGGGCGAGGGCGCGGGCGAGGGCGCGGGCGAGGGCGCGGGCGAGGGCGCGGGCGAGGGCGCGGCGAGGGCGCGGGCGAGGGCGCGGGCGAGGGGCGCGGGCGAGGGCGCGGGCGAGGGCGCGGGCGAGGGCGCGGGCGAGGGCGCGGGCGAGGGCGCGGGGCGAGGGCGCGGGCGAGGGCGCGGGCGAGGGCGCGGGCGAGGGCGCGGGCGAGGGCGCGGGCGAGGGCGCGGGCGAGGGCGCGGGGCGAGGGCGCGGGCGAGGGCGCGGGCGAGGGCGCGGGCGAGGGCGCGGGCGAGGGCGCGGGCGAGGGCGCGGGCGAGGGCGCGGGCGAGGGCGCGGGCGAGGGCGCGGGCGAGGGCGCGGGCGAGGGCGCGGGCAGGGCGCGGGCGAGGGCGCGGGCGAGGGAGCGGGCGAGGGCGCGGGCGAGGGCGCGGGCGAGGGCGCGGGCGAGGGCGCGGGCGAGGGCGCGGGCGAGGGCGCGGGGCGAGGGCGCGGGCGAGGGCGCGGGCGAGGGAAAGGGGAGGGAGAGGGGCAAGGGCGAGGAGAGGGCGCCGGGCGCAGGCGGAGGGGTGTGTCGCGCCCTATCGAAGCGGATGGCGCAGTATTTCACTAATTTTATTTCCGGCCGCACGCAGCAGATAGAGCCTGCGCGCCGCTTATCTCCACCGCTGCAACGCCGCGCCTTGGGATCTTCCACTGGTGTTTGCGTAAAAATGTTTATTTTCATCATTTCATATCAATAGCGCTGGGCGCTTTTGTTTGCACATGTTCGTGTTGAAAAACACACGTGCGGGTGAATGTCATTCGCACAAATTCGTCAGCGCGCGCTGGAAGTCGGTGCGTCCCACCACTCTCTCCTTTCCCCGTTGCCGACCTCTTCTCGCCGCTCCAGGCGCAGTATCCCGTGTCGCTTGGCCCCGCCCCTCGCCGCGTTCCATTACACCCTCTCGGCCAGAGCGACTGCGAAACGGGGGGCCGCCAGCACCCAGCCAACCGCCGCCGCCGCCACCGCCCAGGACACACCTGCTGTTGCGCGCGGCGGGAACACTGAAGCTCCCCAGTCACACACCCACTTACACTCACTCACCCACTTACACTCACTCACCCACTCACTCGCAAACGCAACCTCTCACCCATCCACCCCCTCACCCATCTACCCCCTCACCCATCCACCCCTCACCCATCCATCCCCTCACCCATCCATCCCCTCACCCATCCACCCTCTCACCCACTCATCCAACCGGGGTGCCGAAGGGTTGTGACTTATATCAATACTCCAATATTCAGATATGAAATTTCTAAACTTAAGCTTACTCGGGCTTCCTTTTTAAAATCGTGATTGTCGTCTACGTGTAATTTGTGAAAAAAATTCCAGCGGGCGTATTTTCTTGGAAGTGAAATCAATTACGTATGAGTTTTTGAAATGCTGCTTTTTGTGAAAGCTCAAAGCATTACCTTCTCTTTATCATTATATTCTCTATATTTTCCGATATCGATTTCTTCAACCAAAATACTCATTGTGTGTAATAATGAATTTCACCTTCGTGAAAGTAAACTTACCAATGTTGACAGGAGATTTCATTGCATTTGAAACAGTAACGAAATCCGTGATCTCTTTCAGGAACGCCCATTTCCCTTTCACAAACAAATCATGCAACGTTCTTACTCAGCGTGTAAAGGAAACAAAATTCAAATATACGCACCTTTCAAGTTAATTTGGTTCCATGGATGAAAAAATATCCAATATAGAGACTACTGGGAACTTGAGGGCAAAATATATCTATAGAATCCGTAAATACATTGACTTTCTAGAAATGAATACGTTCGTGGTTTACTAAACACATTCATGTTCTTTAAAGGCAAATAACTGTCCGATGGTAGATCAATCATTTTTCAGCTGCTCAACTTCTAATTCCGTTCTGTTAGAACGGCACGGATAGGCATTTTGTCCAAAATCCTGGAAGTACCATTATTTTCCACTGGTATAACATACACAACATTACTTCGCACGTGCTAGTTTAGTATTTCATGAGTAATTTTAATTGCTCCAATATAAACATGAATATAGCACTATAATTTCGATGAACGAAAACAGAAGACGTTTGTGAATTGATGATGGAGTATTTCATTGGAGCGCTCCCCCACTTTCGCCGAAGGCGTGTTCACATATTTCCCGTCCACACAGGAAGGGAGGCCCTGAGGAAGCGGGAAGCTCTTTTTCTAAGTGGTTACAGAGTGAGCTGCTGCTTCGAGGCTTAAGCAGGAGGGATTTTTTCTTCTAACTAAAATTAACTAAAACTACCTTAATTTTAGATTAAATCTAATTTTCTAGTTACTACTGTAGCACTTTGGCATACCTAACTTAAACGAAAATTTGTATTATTTTATTTTCTTAACTTAACTCTTTCTAGTCGACGTCTTCTGTTCGACGTAAAATGTTCTTTTGATTTATTTCCATTCACGCATCATTCATTCTTGTTTCATTATATACATAACCATTCAATGTATTTCTTCACACTCACTGCACTTCACCGACGGTGTGCAGCGCCCGACGTTCGGAGACGCAGGGCGCCGCGCCGTGCGGCCACGGGCTTCGCAGTGTTTGAGGAAAGTTAACACGATGAAGCTGTTAACTCATCCAAACTTTTTAAAAATCTTTGAAATAAAAAAATATTTAAATAAATAAGAGACGTAAATGAAATGTGTGTGAGAATTCAAATTTCGGAGGCAGGGCGAAATGATAAGACGTGTACAGACCGTAGACTATAACAATGCTCAAACAAAAGTACCAAATGATAATTTGTAATGAAACAAGAGCGGTCAAATTAGGGGGATTTTTGAGGTGCCAAAAATAAAAGGCAAGCATGCGGTCGATTGTCGGCATGTAAAACAGATCCAGGAAAGGCACTTGGCTTATTCTGGAAAATTAAATCCCCAGCAATTTAACACCAATTAGAGTTTCAGTTTCAATGACTGGATAAGATCGCGGATATTGTATCTACGCTTGCGCTATCTGGTATTTAATCAAACGTCGAAATTGGCGCACTGGCGACCCTAGGGCAAACTACTCTAGGAATGCTTGCCCAGGATAAGTCTCACAAGAAGGTGCAAAGGGCTTCTGGAGACTGGCCTATGCACTATGCAAAGGGAAACTGAAGGCAGCAGGCGCCTGGGCGGAGGGGGCGTGGCGGGACGTGGCGGGGCGGTGAGGCGTGCGGCGGGGGTTTATCGCTCAAACGGGGATCACCGTCGGGCAGGTGGGCGGCGCCGCAGCGGCCTTGGA
Organism: Acheta domesticus; assembly: GCA_031308135.1. Classification (NCBI taxonomy): domain Eukaryota; kingdom Metazoa; phylum Arthropoda; class Insecta; order Orthoptera; family Gryllidae; genus Acheta; species Acheta domesticus. Next base: position 290,139,528 of record JAHLJT010008446.1, on the reverse strand, counting down.
GCGAGGAGCGAGGCGCGAGGGGGAGGCGGCGGGGGCGCATGATGCATGGCCGATCTGCGCCCGCGTCGCCGCCCTGGGAGTGTGGCGCACACAGCGCGGGAGGGGGTGGGAGGGAGTCAAGGCATCCCCTCACAGCGTCTCCGATCCTCCTCATCCCGCCCCTTCACCCCGCCCCCCCCGCCAGGCGCTCCAGCGCTCGACCTCGTCATTGTCACCCTTTCGCTTGGGCGGTGCATACGTCACGCTCCGCCCCCCCCCCGCCCTCCCGGTCGACCCGGGGGCCTAATTCGTTGTCGGGCGTCACGCGTCCCCGCCGGGCCCTCCTGTTGCCCCCCAGCCCCCCACCCGTTCCACGGCCCCGGTTTCGTCGCCCGGAGGCGCTCGATCCCACGTATCGCCCCCCCCCCCTGCCGGCACCCCCGCCTGCGACCCAGCCACGGCGCCGCGCCGGCGCCGCTCAAATCTCGGGTTTACGCGCTGCGGGAATAGACTTCCGAAGAGTTGGCTGTTTGGGCGGCCGCCACCTGCTTCCCGGCCCGGCGCCGGCCCGGCCCGCCCCCGCCTCCGCCCACCCCAGCCCGCGCGGTGGCTAAGCCTCGGTCGGGCGCCGGAAGCACGGCTCGCGCGGCTGGCGCTAAGCGCAGGCCCGGGGCCGGGGGAGGGGGCGGGGGCAGGGGGGCGGGGTCGCGGCCCGGGGCAAAGGCCCCGCGCAAGACACGGGTCGCCCAGGTAGCGGCCCTAACAAGCGCGGGCAGGAGCGCTAGAGCTTCGCAATCAGGGCCTGCGGAAAACGCCCGCCCACGCCCCGCCCACGCCCCGCCCACGCTCCACCCGTCCCCTCCCCCTCCGATGCCAGCTGCAACAGGCGCCAAGCGCTCCCCGCCCGCTGGCCTCGTGGCGCTTCACAGCACTACTTGCGTGCGAGCGCCGCCGCGGAGTTCTACTGTCCTGTGACAGCTGTTAAAAATCCCTATTGACACAAAGCAAAATGAGTTAGTTCTTTTCAGTTTGGTAAGGCTCGAAAACAAATATAACAATAATCGTAAAAATATCAGTTTTTTAAATTTTTGTAGTATATTCCACTCCCCCAAAAATCTTTAGAAATAGTTGGAATGTCAATACACCAAGTCTGATTTTTCTGTGGTTGCACATCTAAAAGATTTTCTAATACAAAATTTCTCGAAAAAATAAAATAATAATATTTTTATTAATATGTAAATTTAAATCAATCCTCACCCGTTCCAAACGTTAATAGTAGTTTATGCAATTAGTTTAGAATGTTAAACTTTATTGCATAAGTACATGTTTTGAAAACGAACGACGTTAGGAGCAAGTTTTCAAATTTGCAGCAATGAAGCAACATTATAAACGAGTTGCATACGCAATGTTTTTTGTATGACACCATTATAAAATTTATAAGAGAATGAAACTTAAATTTGCTAAGAACTTTCCTATGATGTCTCGGGTATTAGACATCTGTGCGAGAAAACTGTCCTAGGCTGCCCTCTTTTCCTCTATCTCCCCCTAATTCTCACGCTGCGATTCGCTGAATGTGAGATGACGCAGTCATCTAATCTAATACGTAAAATCTAATACGTCATCGTTTGTGACATAAAACGCTTGATTATGAACGATTTTTTGCAACAGAAAAGGTCATAATGCTAGAATACAAAAAAAATCGTTTACGGTAGTATGAACAAAAATCTCACTCCGCTCCACCTTTTATCTGTGGTGACTATCCGGTAAAATAAGACTAGTTTAGTGGGCTCACTAGATATCTCCTTGTGATGGAGAAAATTCTATGTGTATGTGCACGTGCTTGCTGGCCTGTTCGCCTTCATTTCGGCATGGACGTGTCGGTGATGGGATATGGAAGTACGGAATAAAGAGACAACGAAGGTTTGTGAGATAATCCAACACTAAATCCATTTCGGGACTACCCTGGGTCGATAAATAGGTTCTCAAATTTCTCAAGATGATAAACGTCGCATTTACCAGGAACAAGGAGAAACTATTGAGCATATTGTTTCAGCTTGTCCAATTCTAGTAAAGACCGAATACTTGAGAAAACACAACACGGTGTGAAGTTACCTACACTATCAGATCTGTAGTACCCTAGCACTTCAAACTCAAACTCGTAAGCGGTACGAACACACACCAAAACTGGTGACGTCTGTTGGACTGCGTACAATACTGAATGACCAACAAATTCAAACTGATTGCACAAAAAACGGAACAACGGCTTTTAGTATCCGGGATTTGAAGAAAAAATTGTGTCAACTTGTAGACGTCGCTGGACCAAGCGATCAAAACGTTGTAACCAAGGAGACAGAAACGACAAACAGGGAAATCGAGATCAGCCGAATGTGGTGCGTGGTGGTGCACATGTAGTCCCGATAGTAATTAAAGCTCTCGAATTTGTTCTGCAAAATTGGATAGGAACTTGGATAAACTCCCTAACATTCAAAAGACTGGGAAGTGCAAGATATTGTATTATTATTTATTTGGAACAACCTAGATTTTGCCGAAAATATTGTAGACACTGACAGTTCCTAGATCTGCTCGTTGAGAAGCTGGTCGCAACCTGGAATAGATTTTGTATTCAACAGACCCATATCTTTAGTCATCAAATAGAAAAATAATAACAATAATACTAACAATAAACGGCGTAGAGGCCGATCCGGATAGCCGAGATCGCTACGCCAGTGGAGGTCTTTGATCGAAGGATCGCGGGTTCGAGTCCCGCCTCGTTCATGGCTGTGTTTATGTGTGCCTCTGTATGTTCGTGATTGTCCATTTCATCATCATCATTATCATTATTTCACCTCATCCCCGAGGCTAAAAACTGTGTAAAAACGGATTCAGCATGAAAATACTGATCCCCCCACAAAAAGTCACGTGCATCTATTTCGATAAATATAACTGAGTCCCAGTGGGTTGCGGCAGCTGTCGTCTATTCAGAGGCCACAAACTCGAGTCTTGCGCAAGTATGGTCGTATTTGTGATTCTCACTTCGCCCCTCATTATCATCCTATCAGCTCATTACTTGTAATTCAAGGCGTAACTACCTTGTTTTATAAAGGGATACAGCAGTAAAAACCTGGTCCCTATAATTACATGTTTATCTCCCAAGGGCCTCAGAAGATAATGTGTAGCGTGGTCATAAATGGCCTATATGATAATAATTACAATAATAATAATAATATAAATACTTTAACTTTAAAAGATGAAATGAACGGCATACTTTGAGCTGCCGTCCACTCTCCAATTTTTACATTCTCGTCCATTACGTATTGACGTAGTAAATATAAAGTATTGTGATGTTGTAGCAGAAAGTGGCGATTTTCCTTTAGAAAAACTCGTATGGTGGTGTCCAGATGTAGAAAGAGGATAAACCTTGTTCCTGTACATGTTAAACAGGTGCCTCTAGCTTAATAAAGCCGGACCTGGCATCCTTTCGAGGTAGGGAAGAATTTCAGTACCGCCTGTAGGAAGTTGCACCAGTCGCAATGATAGGATGAGAGCGAATATTGGACAGAGAAAGAAAATTTGCAGGTGTCGAAATTATCCGAGTATGAATGCTGAATATAAGGGACCTGAAAATGACTGAGGTCGAAATGAGGTTTTGAATACAGACGAAAACGTGAAAATATTCGTCCATTACAGTTAACACTCGCCGATATTGTGCATTGTGACCAACGAGCTAGAATATACTACGTAGAATGGCTGAAGCGCCACTATCTTTGCAGCAAATTTAAGCCATGACTTTTGCAGTCAATGCAACGCTCTATGGAGAAACAGGGTATTCTAGTGGTATTGTAGCGTCGTGGCGCGCTCAAACGGGGTCTACCTGCGTGAGGGCAGGAAGTTTAACAAAAGGTGCAGAAGATGACGCATTGGGAATTTCTGCCTAGTGCGGAGACGGCGATGAGGCAATGGGGGCGGTAGAAGGCTCTTATAACGGTGCGAGACGAGGCCTCCCTCTTCTTGTTCCCAGCAGCGTCGACGGGCAGTTGTGCGTAAGTTCGTGCGAGCGGCACACGTGGCAAGAGGCCGCAATTTATTGTCGTGACGAGCGAGACATGCATTAAGTCTCAGATGTAGAGCGGTGTGGTAGCCGTTAGATTAAAATCTCTCCTAGTAGTGGGATCTATTTAGCTAGTTAATTGTACGCAGTGAAATTTATTTGCGACTACGGTCTAGTTTAGGAATAAACTCACTGTTATTACAACTAGAATTACACTATTATTACAACTAGTAAGGTAATCAATAATGCTAACCATTAATATTAATTAGTATATTAGTCAGTATTAATTATCGCTTACTGATTAATTTAATTAAGTTAATCAGTAGCAAATTGTTCGGAGAGGCGGTGGTGCGGGCGATCTTCTGTGGCGGTGTTTGATTTCAGGGACTGAGGAGGCCAAAGACGGGATGGAGAAGATGCCCACGCCAGGAAATAATAAATAGTTTAGAAATAAAAACTAGTAGTTTAGCATGTACTCGTCTTCTGACGGCAGGTTTTTCCCCCTTCAGGGGTTTTTTCCTCAGCCGTACCTTATGGTCTCCTTTCCGCGGCTTTGATGCGATGAAGAGACCATTAGGGGTGAATGCCAGAATTCGAAAGGTTAGAATGCGGTAGGATGTAGGTATTGTAATGGCTTAAAGGCCTTCAGCCTAGCCACATAGTTAAAAGAATTGAAATTTTGTATCAATGTGTCATAATTACCTATTAAATAAAAATAAAAATAATAAACTCACTGTTATTACAACTCACTCTCGTCTGTGTTTTCATTACACCCGTATGACGCCACAGCATCCCGTTTGGCGTTGGTTACGGCCATGTGGGCGCAGGACGCGTTTTAAATCCTCTTACTTTGAGTTTCACCTCCAAAAACCAATCATTTCAAAACGAAATCACAAAACGTAAGGAGAACGAATGGAGAAACTTTAAAACACGTTGCTTCCCTGCATAGGTTATTGTCTTAAGAATGGAAGCTGTTGACATGTTATTGAAGTTTGCAAAACGGCTGAAAGTGAATGGTATTCCAATAAGAAGCAAACAAACATAACAAGCAAGGTGGCAAACGTGAAAAATTATATATTTGTGGTTTGATGACTTCTACTTTTACAGTTATATGCCGAACATAATCAAGGCATAGTGAATATTATTATTCTAATCACAAATATGATTGAAATTAATGATGAAAATAAAAATGAAATTAAAAACAGATAAATTAAAAGAAAACAATATAAACATAAGATCTGATACAAACAACACAGCGATTCAGTAAAACAGTTCTACACGCCATCATCAGGCACCTCTAATGTTTTGACTGCACAAACATGGCGGCTCCTAGTTCCGCGACCGTCCACCAAGAGCGCAAAAACTATAGTCAGACACTATATGTACTATATTGTAACTCGTTGGTTGTGACAAATGTTATTTGTTGGTTCTGAATTTTGTATATGCAATGTAACAAGATACAAGGTTATTATAAGGACCTGTCATATTTATTTAATAATAGAACGTAACATTTTCAATGGAGCTTATTGTTTCCAACATGGCAAGTCGTTAGGTTTGCGATTCACTTTCATGCCCATTCCAATTTAATGTTAGTCGCAATTAAAGGATTACAATTCATTGATGGTGCCGATTATGTTCACGTGAGAATTTTATTTCTTACTTTTAATGTTTTAAAATCACCGAAACCTGAGATCACCATATACGACAACTTACCGTCTTTGTGCTATATTTCAGATCTCTTTCATTTATATTCGACAAGGATTTACATTGGTCAAGGAAAATTACAACAAGAAAGAAGACGATTTTATCAATGGCAACAACGGCTACTCCACCCAAAATGACCTTATCAACAAACATTACATTTCTTTAAAACAAGAACTCGCTGTCTCTAAAGCTCTTTTCACTTATCCACAGACATTTTTTACCCGCAATCCATTCCTTCCACGATTATATGGTTTACCAAAAATCCGCATATCCACAAATCCACCATCCTCATTAGACCTGTAGTATCACACACCAACACACACAGAATTGCATACAAACTAAAACAAAAATATTTCGAACATGTCAATTACTCACCTTAGCACACAATTATCACAGCCCTGATCTCATAAACAAGATAAAGAATTTCCCTAACCCCACTAACGCCAAACTTGTTTCCTTCGATGTGGTAAACCTATTTCCAGTGTGCCACCATCTGAGTGCAGGACTATACTAAAAGACGTAATTAGCAGATCACAGTGTGCTGTACCCATCAAATTGAATTTAGCTTAATTCCTGTTGCATAGATGCCAACTATTTCAAATTCAATCCCAAATTTTACACTCAAGATTCTGGGTTACCCATGGGTTCACCCCTCTCATCTTTATTATCTAATATAGACAAATTTCGTTATTTGAATCTGGACATAGAGTTCTAGAAATCTCCTTTACAGATACATAGACAATGTGTTGGCACTATGGACAGGCACCACCAGACAACTCCATAATTTTACACAATACATCGACTCCTTACTCCGCAACATAAAATTCGCCACTGAAATAGAAAACGAGCAATCTTTAACCTTTCTTGATCTCACCGTCCGCTAGGACAAGACCATTACGAATTCAATACATTCAGAGAACCCACACACAATCATACACTAGTGTATGATTGTGCCTGTGGGCGTGGGTCACAGCACCCTCCCGCACACCAAACCCACAGCTTTGCACGCTATAGTACATCGGTTAATTTCAACTCACATGTCTCCAGAAAACACAAAAAAAAATAAATAAACACCGTACAACATATAGCCAAGGTGAATGGATACGACTGTAACATCATTGACAAATTAATATTTAAAAAACCAAGACACTCAATATCCGCCAACACAACACTCTCACACTAATTGACAAAAACACTACTGGTACGAATAGCATCCCTTATGTAGAACCCCTTTCTCTTCAATAGCCACCACCCTCAATAAATTCTGTATCAAAATAACATTCCACATCACTCGCACTAGGGTGGCCCTTATTTTTCAACTTTTCAAAAGTTGAGTTCCCATTCCCTATTTTTTCCCAACCTATAAAAGAACTATGGCAAGCAAACTTTGCGGTCAATCGATAACTCTACGGCGATCCCCATCGACCATGGAGTTTTGAATGTTTGGTGTGAATTTTTAATTTTTTTAATGTTATTAACTATACTTACGTTTACATTAATACATTTTGTAACCACACGATTGAATGTTAATTATAATATTAAATGAGATAATTGTAATAATAATAATAATAATAATAACAACAACAGTAACACATTTATTTTACATAATGATCTTAAAGTTGTTTGTTAAAGAATGAAGTGATTTTCTTCCAAATGCTGTCTGTTGTGAATGACTTTAGCAATGATAACTGCATGACGTTTGGTCTTGACAAGTGGACAAAATTAAACTTAACGGCAACGTGAAAAGGCAACGTGACAACGTCAGACAGCACTGACATCCATTGAAGCACACTGTGATTAAAGATCTTGAGCCAGGTAAAACTTACAAATATCTGGGCATTGAAGAACGTGAGACAATCTCGAACTACACAATGAATGAAAGAATTCACAGGGAGGATGTCGGAAGTGGTGAGACTGGTCTTGCAGTCCGCACTGAACTCCAGAAATAAAATACCAGCAACAGGTAGTTTGGCGAGTTCCGGACTAGTGAAATGGACTGAGCAAGAAATTTGCACCATGGATCGATAAACCAGAAAACTGCTAACAATGCATCATGTTTCCCACCCTCGAGCTGATGTACATAGACTTTATGTGTCACATAGGGAAGGAAGAAGAGGCCTCAGACAAATTGAGACCTCCTGGCACACATGCAATAGTCGGGATGGGAAAGTATGTAGTCATCCATCAAGATGACCCTCTAATGAGGCAGGTCATGAAATCTGACCGAAGAAGGGAAACAGAGGCAATGTTACTGTTGAAAAAAGCTATTGCAAAGAAAACTATGCAAGACACGCAGAATGACAGAGACACTGAACTTCTGATGCTACTTAACATAAAATGAGAGAATCAAAAAATGTTAAAGAAGTCGTGGAGAGACAAACCACTCCACGGACATATTTAAAACGAATGGACAGAGCACAGATCAATAAACATCAATCATTTATTGTGGATTAAAAGGGGAAGAATGAAGCCAGAAATCGGAAGCACTTATAATAGCTGCCCAAGATCAGGCGTTGAGAACACGACATTATGATAAAGCGGTTCTCAAAATCTCCCAAGATGATAAAATGCCAAATTTGTCAGGAACACGTAGAAACCATTGATCATATTGTCTCAGCTTGTCCAATCTTAGCAAAGACCGAAAACTTGAAGAGACACGACAGGTTGTGTAGCTACCTCCACTGGCAGATCTGTACCGCCCTCGAAGTTCCAAACACACGCCCCAAGTGGTACGAATACTCAGCAAAACCGGTGACGTCTGTTGGATTGTTGTACGATATTGTACGACCAACAAATTCAAACTGATCGCACTATAGGGGCAAACAAACCGGAGATAGTCATCCGGGATTTGGAGAAAAAAATCGTGTCTACTTGTCGATGTTGCTTATCTTGCGATCAAAACGTCGTTACCAAGGAGGCAGAGAAACGTCTTAAATACAAGAGTTTGGAAATCGAGATCAGCCGAATGTGGGGCGTAGAAGCTCAGGTCGTCCCCATAGTTATTGGAGCTCTAGGAATTGTTCCGCCCAATTTGTGTAAGAACTTGTCCTAAACTGCCAGGTAATTCAAAAGACTGGGAAGTGCAAGAAATTGCATTATTTGGAACAGCCCATTTTGCGCAAAGTATTGTAGAAGCACCGACAGTCCCTAGATCTGCTCCTTAGGTAGCTGGTTGCAACCTGGAGTAGATTTTATATTCAACCGACACATAAAATCTTTAGTCGTGATATAGAGGAATAATAATAACAATAACAACAACAACAGCAGTAGCATATGGTCCGGCCCCGTAGCCGAGATTGCTAAGCCAGCAGTGTCGTGGCGATCTCGGACCAAAGAGTCGCGTGTTCGAGTCCCACCTCGGACAGGGTGTATTTGTGTATGTCTGAATGTGTGTTGTCTTTTTACTAATATCTTCATAATTTCATCTTCCATACCCTCAGGGTTAACACCCTGGGGGATAAAAAATGGATCCATCTAAAAGCTGATTACCACCCCTACTGATATTTCATGCCCTACCACCTAGATATTTTGTTCTGAGTCCCCGGTAAAGGCAGTAGGCATGTACGCGTGGTCCGAGTCCCTATACGCGAGTAAAAACAATACAATAATAGCATATGGCGATGCAGTGAAACCTGTACAAAAACGATGTATCTTGTATTTAAATACATCACAATACAATGCTCTACATAATTGGTTTTTTGCTTTTATTACAATTTTATGATTGAAAAATACATAAATCGATCAGAATATAATGCCTTATACTCCATCACTGTTAAATGATGTCGTAGGCTTCCGCGGCCATACATTATTGTTTTCAGTATTACAGCTTCATTCATCTGTACCTCTCAACTACTTGTGTTGCTCCTGAACAGCACTTAACTCTAAACATCCTTTCTGAATTTTTTTATCGGTATAAAAATAACTGACAAAAATGGCCGAATGGACAAATTAACGGCCGAATCTTTTGGGCATGAAACTGAAAACCTAGTGATAAATTACACTTCTATTCAACCCCTTAGGAACAAATTAGAAAAGATACACGGAAATTCAGCACAAATTTAATCTAAATAATTGCCAAAAACTTAGAGATCGAATAGGATGAAAAGTTACTCTCGACTTTCGGGATTGATAAGGTAAACAAGAGGAATGCCTAAAGTAGAAATGCAAAAATTTGATGCAATTTGAAAATGTAATTTTTCGTGAAATTAAAGAAATAAAAGCCGAAGACTCTTATCTCTTAAATAAAGCAAAGTACGTAATAAAAAATGGCACATGTCCCCTTTATGGTGGTATTTTAGAAACTTGCTAACAGTTAAGCTTGCAAACTATCGAAGATAGATTTTATCAGTAAAGAATCCGATGAACCTAATGGTGCTAAAACAGCATATACTTTCTCGCCCGTCTTTTCAAGCAAAACTACGTGAAAAGTCCACAAATTTTCGAAAAAATTGTAAGTGATTCTATTTCAAAATCTAGCTTTAAGGAATACATTTCTTTGAAAACACGAGTAGTCATTTGTGTGCACAAAGACTTTGCGCCAACTCGCTCGCCCGCCACCCGCGCCCGCCCCGCTTGCGGTGCGCGCTCCCCGTTGCCGCTCGCCGGCCTGCGGCGCTGGGCGATTGTCCAGCGGCGGCGCGTCCGCTCAAGGGGTCAGGGGGGGGCGAGGGGCAGCCGCTGGGCGGCGCGGAGACGTCCAGGGGATTCAATAGGGGCGGAGGGGCGCGGAGCGGGGCGCGAAAGGCGATGCCGGCGCGCCATGGAAATGAGGGGGCGGGGCGGCGTCTGCCGGCCTCATGGGCCGCGTTCATAATGCCCATGCAGATGAAGTTCCGGCGGCGGGCGCCCGCCCAACGCCCCCGCCCCGCCCCCGCAGCGCCCTGCCCCCGCCAGCCCCGCCCCTGCATCGCCCCGCCCCCGCCCGCACCGCCCCCGCATCGCCCTGCCCCCGCAGCGCCCCGCCCCCGCCCATACCGCCCCGCCCCGCCCCCGCATCGCCCCGTCCCCGCCCGCACCGCCGCTCAATCGCCGCCTGGGCGTGATTAGCGCGGTGACGTCCGTCTCACTCCGCCACTTGCTCCCCTCGCCCACCCCCCACCACAATCCAATCTTATGGCTGAGGACGCGTGCTTCAAGGTTGCTTATGAGATACAGTGAGGCAACGTCAATACAATTGCCGTTTGGAATATTTTAAAGCAAGCTTATTTTACTACACCCGGAAACCATCTCTGCGTGGAAGCGACTGGAAGCGATTGGAAGTTTTAACTTGACCACCGCAACTTACAGTAAGCTCACGAGTCCCAGAAGTAGGCCGACAACTTTTTATATGCAATTGTTACAAGAATTCGCTGTCACTTGTTTGAGGAAAAATTCTGAAAAATATGCAATACTCGTTGATATTGGAAACGTAATCAAATTAGAGACCTGAGCAAACAGAAATCATGAGCAAACCAATCAAGATATCTAGTGCCACGATTAATGTATATTAAAGATTATTTCCGTATCAGATTTAGTGAAATGTGAGCACTGTTTGGATTAAAACGTTGTGCATGGATGAACTATTAACATGAAATTACCTGATCTTCCAAACAGTGCGCTGTATGAAACCAAATATGTGTTGTACTTTGCAATTTATTGAATCTTAAACGCAATGATTATGCTGATATCAGCTACACGAGTCGTAAATGATTCACATCATGTGTGCCTAATTTATGGAATTTCGATATGCTATTTAGTAATAACTATTTAATTATTGTTGTCCTAATTGCTATTAAGAAAATGAATAATGAAATTGCTATTAAGAGAATGTAATTGTAATTGTCAATGAGGGTACTCCAAAGATTGTTTTTAAAGATTCAATAACGGAACATTTTCCCTTTTTTGACGAGTAACAAATTCATATAGAATCCGTAAGATAGCCAACAATTGAGCTCCAAGAGGTATAAATGCATAATTTACTATTCCTATTGCATTATTTTTCAGATACTGAATATGCCTGTAACAAGTACTTCCTTTAACTCGTTGGCCAATGACCCACGTCTCGATAAGTTTCTTCGTTTAGTTTCCACTTCATTTATTCAGTCGACTCCAGTTATAGTGAACTCGGATATAGTGAGCCCTCGGTTATAATGGACTTAAGTCACTGGTCCCGTTTCTTTTACATTACTATTAAGCATAAGTTATCGGGTGTAGTCAACCTGAACCTCGGTTATAAGAAACGTCCTGGAAACAAATTCCCTCCTGGCAAAGAATATATCGCCTCGGTGTCACAAATTCCAACACTAGGCACCTTGAAAATACACATTCGCCAAAGTTGTGCAGACGATGGGGAGCCATAACGGGGTTCACTTTGTAATAGACGAGGTAGAAGATTTTAGAGAACCTTGCAAAAGGTGTGGTAGAGCATTTAATCGCTTTTTATTTATAAAGACTTTAAGAAGTCAAAAATATTACATCAGAAAGGCTATTAGTAATTTTGAGCAACTTCAGAACAAAAAGGAAAATCGGGTGAAATTTTAAAATTTCTTAGTGGTTTCTATGTATTTGCTATAGGGAAATAATTTATCAAGCAAATTTGTAGATACATGTATGACCTTTAAAATTGTACGTAAATATTTTTGCGCCCAGGAAAACTTAGGGCTTTCTAACTAATTAGAATATAAACAAAATAAAAAAATAAAATCATTTACCTCAGCTTTTGCAAGGCAAAATGACTTATCGAGTGCACTAAAGGTAGTAACCGCAGAAGTGTCCCCTGACGTGAAAGGTAGCAGACCCAGAATTGAATTGAATTGAATTGAATTGCTTTATTTTACGTAGCGAGACTCAGGCCACGAGGCCTGTTCTTCCGTCTGACCACGCAAATTTCGCTACGCTCCTTTCACCAACTAGCGGAGAAAGAAGGTATTCCATGGGCGACGAAATAGGTGGTTTTGAATTTTGCCCAGAGGCGTCATTTAGGCTTGAGGATATTTTACATGCAGTAAATTTACTAACATGGGACAGCCGGCTTTACTTCCCCTCCGAAGGGTACGAAGGATTTTTTCGCCCTTAAAAATCCAAGGCTCCGATAGGGTTTGAAACCGCGAACTTGGGTGTAACAGTCCGATACGCTAACCATTACACCATCGCCCTCACAGAACGGGGACCTTACTGCTGATCTTCTGCCACTATTCCACTGCGGAAACGAAGGTCGTGTCCTGCGTGGGCGACAAGTGGCGGCGGCGACGGCGATTGCGTGCATCAGCATCGGCTTAGTGTTACTTGATATTACGCAGGACAAAGCGCGTTCAGCTCGACGTAGGCGGAAAGAAGCACGCGACTGCCACAACCTGGCGATATCCCCTGTCGCGCGGGAAAGCGATCAGTTTCATTAGCCGCCTACGCCATCCCGTTACCGAAAGCATCTCCTATGTTATGAGGCGAGTAAAAAGGGCTTCGGCGAGTGGGACGGTGTTCCAACAGTGCAAGTGGCAGTGAAGACTGTCAAGTTTGCATGACGACACTTAGATGCAGAGGGCAATGCGGAATCAAGTATGGAGAGAGCACGAATTCCGGAGAAGGATCTAGAGAAATGCTAACGAAAAATGTATGAAGCAAACAATTGAAACTAATTATTTTTTAGGACAAATGAAGATACTGAAACTTTCGGTTTGTGCTTTTAAAGTATTTTGTTGTATCTCTATATTAATAAAACCATCGTTACGGAGAAATTTTGACACAGGATATTGTGAACCTCTGATGTAGAACTGGAGTTTCTTAAAATGGAAAAACTGTGACTTCACGAACAGTACAGTCAGTGCACATTTTCTTGAGCTCCAGTATCTCTTCGCCTTCTTTCATAAATAGTTGTTTGAGAAGCAAAAGTACGAATAAACGAGATTGGCAACCATTGAAACTCTGGGAATGATATCTTTCGAGTCATAAAAATTATGACTTGTATCGGTAACGATAATACAGATTTATCTTTTTAGTTCTATAAACAAATGTTACACTAGAGTAACATGTTATACATGTTAAGAGTGTAGCGATGAGCAATCCCCACCCATCTCTACTCTTACCACAACTAGAACTAGTGGTGCAGACTTTCCCTGTTAGTTTTCTATTTCCTTGAGTCTGGGATAGCTATTCGGAATTGCCACAGACTCCTGCCAGCTACCATCTATCGCCGACCAAAGAACATTTTTCCCCACATTTTCTTATTTTTTCGGTTTCCTAATGGTAGAACGGAAATATTAATTTTAAAATATTACAGAACAGTAAAACCTCGTCATAAATAGGAATTTTCTTTGAAAAATTTGGAGCCATTTAAAAAAAATGACGTGTAAGCGCTACTAAAAATGCGAAATTGTTGCTGTTGCTGCTGCTGTTGCCGCCTGCAACCTGAGAGAAGTTTTCGGAACGTTCCCGGGATCAATTTAACAGGCCGCTCGGCTGAGGCGCTGATTCTGAGAAATCTCTTCCCAGCTTTTGCATTCGACACCGCTCCATCTCGTGCGGCTGTATTAAAATTGCATGCATCGTACCAGATTTCCAAGGCAAGGGCTGCCTCGCAAAACGCAATAATCCGAGCCCTCATGGAAAATGATTTTTGAAGCCCTCGTGGATTCTGACAATTTCAAATTCATATTTTCAATTCATTGGATGATTTTGAAATAAATAACTATAAGAAATAATAATAATAATTGAAATAGCATCTTGCGTCTCGTGATAATAAAACGATAGCTAAAGACTTAAGTATTAAGAATGCATAGATAGACACACATTTCATGAGTAGGTGAATCTCTTGCTCAAGAATATTGAAACAATCCATGGCCCTGAGTGCTGTTTTTTTTATGTGCTCGACCGTCTTCCGAGTGCGCTAGGCAGAATAATTGAGAATATACAAAGTCCCCAACACGACGGTCGGTCATAGTAAATATAGTAATTAGAAAATTAGTCGACGTACATAGTCAATCAGTCTTTAATGTTAATTTTAGTGCTTAGTTTCAACAAACATCATATCTATTTAAATTTCCTATAAAATATTGTAAGAGAATCACAGGAATACCAAAGAAGTGTAAAAACATTATTTGTTCCGCAAGTGTCCTTAAAAATGTGAACAATTTGATTTTGGTTTGCTTACTGCAACAGTAACAATTACGCTTGACGTGAATGCTCGTACGGTTTGAACTTTTAGCGCAATTGCGGTAGTGTAATAAAATAGTGAAATTTCGTAGCCCCTAAAATGTCCTATTTGATTTGGTATAGCCTCAAAATCTAAAAAATAATGTATATTATGAAAATTTTATTTTAAGGTTAAAAAGTTATGTAAACATGGACACAAAGTACTTTTATCTCAAGGTTCGCTTAACTAGCGCTTGATATCACTATTTTTTTCTATTTTAATTCCATATTTTAAATTCACGGAATTGTTTTAAATCGAGTGTGAATTAATGCAGTGAATTGTGTTATCAACTTTGAGTGATCTACTTGATTCTTTGATCAAGTGCAGAGTAATTCATTACTTGAAACATAGTAACTTTTCAGGAAATTGCGTTTTCAGATATTATGCTAATTTACATAGAAAATTGTGTTTTCTAACAGAAGAATTTAATTGAAAAAAATATTTTGAGAAATTATTATTGACCCCAGCTTCAATAGGTCACTGCATAGACAATTTTGCGATCAATATCAAAGGGCCACGTCCCGCGCGATCCTTCCTTCACCATCCGAGGGTCGACCATGCGGTCAGCTGCGCGCGTGCGCACGAGTGAAATTTGCTATGTTGCGAAAGATGAAATCTGACGATTTGCAACTTAGCTTCCTCAGGTTCAATACCACAGAAAAGGTTGACTGATGAATTAAAACACACAGAGTAGTATAACGTCTCTTAATTTAGAATAGGCTCTGTACAGGGCAGTTCGGCCGTATGATGTTAACACAAAGACGTCTGGTGAGCCACTACGTTGCCGGGCTCTTCTGAGCCTTCCATTTATATAGAACCTTTTAGAGATAATGTGTTTACATTTGCATCATACATCTAGAATGTTCCTCCGATGGAAAGAACATGGTATCATAACAACGCATTAGTAATCTTGAGGAAAGTTTACATTATACAATTGGAAACTTCCTCTACTGGAAAGAAACCTGAGTTCACAATAACACATTAATAAGGAATGTTTTGTAGTGGAAATTACAATCACTGGGTAAACAGATAACAGCGGCCGGTTGCAGGGGCGGCAGCGTCCGACGGAAGGTTTCCTGAGGAGTCTTCCGTTGATGGAGAGGATGCATTACATAATGCACGTGTCGGGCCAGCGCTGGTCCTGCGCAGAAGAGGACCGCTCTTCAGGATCCGTTCTTCGGAAGCCGTGGCTCGAGCGAGACGGAGGTCCAGACCAGGGCCCTGCACCTCTCCATCAAAACCGGGGACAAAGCTCCAAGGTGCTACTACAGGAAGCGCTAGTGGCGCCGGGTACAGGCTCGCCAACATCCGCCCCTAAAAATTGGCTAAATTGTGATAAATACGAAGTGTGTCTTCGAAATGTTCAATTATTCAAAATATATTCATATAAGAAACCGCTGAAGAAAGCGCGAACATCGACGCAATCTTTCGTAGCACGACGCGCCTGCTTGAGCATAATGCGAACCTACGTAGCAGCCACACAGGTTTGAAGTATCGTTGGCAGCCGTTGGTGTTTTAGTTCCTGTAAGAAGGTGCTGCAGGAGAGTGCGCCACTCTAATGGTCTGCACCACCTTCTATGGGAGTATGAGCGAGGCCGGGGAGGGGTGACGAATGGCGGGTGACGGGACATTGTCGCTTCGATCTCCCTGGACACGGGCTCAGCGAGACACGGCGCTGCGGCTGCCGCCCCTTGTGCTCCTGGGCGTGGTGCATTGCGGCATCAACGGAGCAAACATTCGCATTCCCCCCTCCCTCACTTCTTATCACCTCACAACACCCTCAACAAAATAACATATCTATTCTTTCTCTATCACTCCTAAAACACCCTAACAAAATAACCTTTCTACTCTCCTTCCCCCCTCTGCAATTTTTCAAACACTCTCAACAAAATAACTTTTCTAACCTTCACCAAATTACCCTTACCTGTCCACTCCCGTCCTCTAGGGAACGCGAGGCAACTGAGGAAGCGTAAACTAGGAAGAAACAAGACCCAGGATGGAAGAGGACGGGATCCAGGCCATCCGGATTCAGCTTTCCATGTTCGCGGCGATTCGCATTCGGGGTTCTGGGAGGCAGGACTGTTTCTCAAGACGAGGTAGGAGCGATGCAGGGCCAGGGAAAAACACAAGGGACGAAGACACAGACACAGGCAGAGGCAGTTAAATAAATATCGCTAAAATTAAAGGACGTACATAAAATACGTGTACTTGTTTACAAACACCCACGAGAGGCCACGGCTGCAACCCCTCGGATGTTGGAAGCATTCGCGTAGAAGTAGACATTCGATCAGGGAAACCACGGAAAACCACTGATCGGGACCTTCGATCAACGAATTTGATTTTCTAGGCTCCGTAAACTCCCTGATGTTACACATCAGGCAAATCTCCGGCACCCAGCCTCTTTGCACAAACTATCTTGAAAAGTAATAGGTTATAATCATGACTCTATAGAAATTTTTAAATTAATTAAAAAAAATAGCTCATGTCCCTCTAATTTTTAAGAATTTTCAGGTCGTCAGAATCCAAGCACTGCTTATAATACATGAACTTTCGATTTAGGGGACTTCAAGTTTTATTATTACTAAGGTGCATTCTCACAACAATAAAATGTATTTTTATGGCACATAATTATTTTGCGAGAAATTCGGTAGTTCAATCTTCGTAGGAATGAAAACCGTAAAAGTCCAAGTTTTTTTTAAACTACAACACATTATTTGTAACGCTCTTTTTACAATTATTCCTCGGAACGTATTCGTATGGCTTGGTGCAACATTTCTGAAATAAGGATATTGTTTAAATATCAACCGTGTTTTTGTCATATTTAATCAAACGTAATAACTTAAATAATCTCAGAATGAACTTTATGAACTAGTACTGTGTTTCTATGCGCACGCACACACACACACACACTCAATTAATCACTCACTCACTAACGCATCAAATGTTTTATAAATTTCACTCATACGAAATGAGGACGTATGTTTCTTTTATAATGGTGCCATAGTAGCGAGATGTTACAGAACTTATAACTCTGTTTGAAGAGAACACCAAATACGACTTAAAGTTTGGTTTAATTTGAGTAATGATTCTCAATAAAGCTAAGTAAAAAAAATTTAGAGTTTTAAGAGAATTTTAAAGAGTTTTTTCTTGTTTAATTTTTCTTAACGAACTATTATGATTGTAATTCGAAATATATGACAGATACTAATCCCAATCGTAATACTAATTGGGATTAGATACCTGCTGCACCAGGTGTTTTAGATACATTTGTTTGATATATAGATTACATTAAGATATTACATATGTAAACTTTTCAATTACAGATGATCGCACAAATATCGCACAACCGACTGATTTATGAAAACATAAGAACAGCGCACAGGAAGATTATACGATTATACGTAGATGGTCCAAAGCCTGAGCTGAGGATTTGAAATGCACTACCTCTGATATCGTGACGAGACAGAGACTCCTCGCAGGGTTAGAAGCTCGGAAGTGGTGGTGGATATAACACTGAGTGACTGAGTTTCTGCTGAATTAGTGCAGACTACTGTTCATTGACCCGCTCGATTACTAGGAAATTAAGTTTATTTCATTTCTATGCTCTTCAAAAGTATATTTTATACGGTGTACACTGAATTAAGATCTTCCTGCGAGAAGAGTTTTCCAGTATTTAGAGACGGTATAAATATGAACTAGGTTTTGAGGCATAAATTATTTTTATCGCAACGTCCGTTTTACGGAGCAATTCCGTGTAAATTGCCAGACATTAATTAGAGCACGGGAAGTGTAAGCGCAGATTTTACAGAAAAGGAAAAACTAATTTCTTTACCCTCTTAAGTTACTGCGGATTCTACATGTCGCTTTACGGGCACCTGGCTGCGTGAATGCCGGTTTTAATGACTGCGTCCCTCTCTCCGCGCGGCTAGGCGCGGCCAGGCGCGTGGCCGTTCCGCCTTGTCCCCTCCCGGCCTTGGGGGGCCCCCGGCACCCTTCGTGGACTCGTTAGCGGCGGGGAAGCGGCTTATCGCGCAAAGCGGGGGCAGGGGCGGCGAGGCGAGGGTCAACAGCGGGGCAGCCGCGCCAGAAGACGCCCAGGACCTCCGTGCTGGGGAAGGGCGTGCCATTTGGCCAGTGCTGTCCAATACTGTCCGGCGCCATCGCATTTTCGTGCACCTCGAGGGAGGAGAGACGCGGCGGGGATGCGGCCTTCGCTCCCACGAATGAACGATTCCACGATTCCACGCTCCCACGAGGAAAGCGCAAACCGTGTCATGCAGACGCATTTTCAAACACGCACATGGAAGAGATTCCCGGGTTGATGAATGAGCGATTTCAGGAACGTGAACTACCGCGATCATTAGTCCCCGTAAGTCCAGGGCATGTTTTACCGCGGGAGTTAGCGATGATATACTCCCGCTGGATGTCGAGATCCCGCAATTAGCCTACCGTCTGCTCGTGGTTTCCACAAACAGGTATCTCCCGCCAGCGGGGCACCGCCAGCGGGGCACCGCCGCAGCGGGGACATGTTCGAAGCTTCCGACTGGTCTGCCTGCCTGCATGGTAGTGTAGTGTATGTAAGTGTAAGAATGTGTAAGTAAGGGGAGAGGATAGAGCACGGACGAGGAAAGAAAGATCGTGCGCGGTCCGTGGCCCGTTTGTTATGGTACTTCTCCGACATTCGCCTGGTGTTCATCGGACAAAACAAGGGAAAACAACCGATCAGAGCAGCTGGCCGCTAGAATTCTCCTCCAGACAGCGACTGAATTCGACCTAGCTAGAGTCGAAAATCCTGCTACCGTCGGGACTCGAATCCTAGGACCTCCGGTCAGAGGCATTGCAGTGACTTCAATTGATGCCCTGAGCCACGTAAACCGGTTTAAATAATAAAAATGTTAACTAATTCATTAAATATCATTATTCAAATTAGAGCTCGTTTCCCGCCTCGTTTCCCTCCTCGCCCCTCGCACTGGCCACCGCAGATAAGCCAATAGAACCAGCACACTTGCACGTTCATGCACATACGGCAACAGCTAGCACCCGTTTTCCAAGTGCACAAAAATTTTGTCCTAAATACACTGACCAAAGAAATGATTTTCCTGCTGGAACAAAGACGGAAAATGTTTTTGACATTGACGTGCTCTTTTTACAAATGAAGTCAAATAATTAAGGCGTATAAGCAAAATAATGCATACGTGTAGAAACTAACAATATTTCGTCAAGAATACATTATTATTAAAATTACGATCCTTTTTCTTTCGACAATTTATTTCACAGTAAATACACTCCTCGTCAAAACAAAGCTGTGCCCCGAAGGACCCTTCTGATTCGCTATTGATCTGCTACAAATTCGGTGGGTATTTTGCACACCATTCGCTAAGCCAATGATTTAGTTTTCACGGTCGTCCGCACACTGTGGGGTCGGTGGAAGGTGCGTGGCGTCCCGCCCACCGGTCTAGATAAGAGGGGCTCAAATTGCCACGCCGGCCATTGCGACATCGGGTAGCGTCGACAGAGCGTCACTTGAACGCATACTATGCCTAGGCGACGCGTTCGGCAACCAGATGTCCAGTTAGACGCTTTCCAGAGGACCCGTATCGTGAGTGTGCTGGAGGCTGCTTGGTCCTGTCTTACTGATACCACCATCACCCCGATTTTTGGCGGCGATGGATTGAGGAAGACACGCACCTACCAAATGCACCTACCAAAATTGGAAAGTGTAATGGCAAATGGTAGTAGCGTGTATGCATACGATCTCTGTGGTTACAATTTTAAATATTTGTTTAGTGGGATATAGAAATCAAACGTTACCTGAATCGAAATTGTGTAGAAATTTAGGGAAGAAAATTCAAATGAAAAAACAATACGCACAAAAACAAACATTTTTTTAAAGAGACCGAGATAGTTCGATATTCTGCAATCGATGTTTGAGATGCTCTTTTGTTCAAAGTAATTATCAGATATTCCTCGGTAAACACATTCAGTGACAACCGAAACAATTCGGGCAGATGTAACTGGTGTAACAAGACAACCCGAGCCGCGTGGCAGAGGTAGAGAAAGAAGGGAAGATGAGGCGGAGGGGCAGTTTGTGGGCGAGAGAGAGACAGGCGGATGGAGATTGGCATGTGCATGGCGAGAGGGGGAAGGTTGGTGAAGGTGCAGACGGAGGCGGAGTTATTTAGTGGTGGATTCCAAGTGGGGAAAATTTCGGTAATGGGAGAGAGAGCATAAACGAGAGGAAGCAGACAATTATGAAAAATCCGAAACTGTAGTTCGTTTTTAGATCGTCATGTAATGAAACAATGATATGCAGTAGTAATTTGGACGAATCGGAGGAATAAGGAAAGAAAAATAACTAAGCATGGTTTTAGAAGGCAGGGGTAAATACTAAATGTTATGTGATGAAAGAGGAATTTTAAAACGCTGAACGGACGCACAGCACGCAAACGGAAAGCTTAAGAGTCGGCAACGGACGATCTCCAACAGAGGTGAATCGTTTTAGGACGTTAATAGCACAATAATAGGGCCACATAAAATCTCGCCAATTTCCTCGTTAAGATTCCTCAATGCTTAAAAAACTCGCTATAAACTAAAAATATCAAAAGACTCGTACAAAAATTGATATACACACAATTCTCTACAAAATGCTTATAATCACTTTATTTTTTCAACAATTCGTTAAGCCCCTAGAGCGTGCTGAAAAGAGCGTGTTTTGGGCCATCTGGCTAGATTCTGTCGCGCCAGCGCTTCCCTTTCATTATATCATGCTTGAAAACGAACGCGAATTATTGGCGAATAATTTGTATGATGACACGCTGTTGCTCGCGGAAGCAATAAAGAAAGCGTTCACTGGCGCGCGGTAATGTATACCCCTGCCACAGATCACGAAAATATTACAGAAACGACAGGAAAAGAAGAGAGACAATACGTTTAGTACAATACAATGTATTTATTTATTATTTTTGCAAACAATGTGTTCCGTCATGTGCCAAATTATGATGTAAACGAAACAAACTAGAAAAGAAATTTTAGATATGAAACAAATATATAAGTTCATAAATATATTAATTTTAGGATAAAAAGAAAATGTATCACTATCAAATAATACGGAGATACATAACGTTTCGACAATTTTTGGAGTTTTTTTCAAAATCTAGTGTCCAGAATTTATTTTCATTAGAGATAAAATGGTAGCATTTTAATAAAAATATGCGTATTTTTTATATCATAGAGACAATTTTTTATTAAAATGCTACCATTTTCTCTATGATGAAAACAAATTATGGACACTATATTTTAAAAGAGACCTCAAACAGGGACGAAACGTTAAGTTATGTTTAACATTGTTATACATTGTTATAAAAATACCATGTCTGTTTCATTAAGGTTGTTCTTATCTGAAATGCATTCGAGACCCGGAAGAACAATGTTCTTATTTGAATCGGGAGGATTAATGATGTTTGTTTTAACATTAGGCCATGAGGACCGATGTTTTTGTCTAAATTGCAGTTGTGGCCATGTGGCCAATGATAAAAATTGACTTAACGTTGCTGTTTTGCATCTCTGGTAGTTCTGACGAAATGAGGTTTCAGATAAAAACAAAATGATTAGTGAAGAAATGAGGAAGTGAATGGCGGTAACTGAAATAAGTGATATTTTGCAGTTTTTAAATTGAATTACTACATAGAAATTTGAGAACAAAAGAATACATAAATACAAAAAAAAACACTGACCTTCCTTTGATGTATAACATGGTACAATACTTAAAGCTAAAATACAACCGTGCTTCCTGAGTTTAAGGTGAGAAGTTTGCAGTTGTAGTTCCTTCCGTTCTGCGACGTAATGAAGTTGATGCACAAGAAATTACTTAACGTGTGGTCACAACACAATTCAGGTATAACTTGAACATTTACTGTAGTTGAAGTAGTTCAATATAACACGTTTTGTATAGACAATGATGAAAAAAAACAATGTTTTGAGTGAATTTGTGAGCGCAAGGGCTCGCGTGCGTGTGCCCACAGAGGTGGTTGCCAGCCAGACTGTGGCTGCGAACAAGAGTAACGTATTTTCCGCCGCCCCCGGCCTGCGCTGTTGCCGGAGCGGTGTCGGCTCGGCGAGCGCTGGTTCGGCGTTGCCGCTTTGTCCGCACAGATTCTCGACGCGATTTGTAACAAAGGTCAATAAACATTTAAAGAAACTAGTGGTGCTACAGAATGGCATAGACATTCCCGTAGTATTAGTTTTCTATTTCCTTGGGTCTGGGCTAGCTATTCGGAATTGCCTTCTATCGCGGCCCAAACTACATTTTTTTGACATTTTCTTAATTTTTCGGTTTCCTAATCGTATAACGGAAATATATAAACTAGCAGTGCAATAAATGGAGCTGCACCCCTCTTCGCTGCTGATAAGGAGTTCCCGGTGGCGGTGGCGGTGCCGGCGCGGCGTGTGCCTATTTCAAACCCGTTCGCTCCGGCGCGAGTCATCTTGTAATTGCCGGATGTTAACTTATACATGTAACTTTACAGTATATACGTACGTATACGGGAAAGTAATAAGCAATATAACAGGCATATATTCATTATAATACGGAGATACACTTCAAACGCCGCAACTACGTTCTCAGAAATATTCATCCAATACTTTAGGCGTTCCCGACAAAGTTAATATGGGTTCTAGATAGGACGGGCATAGCTGGGGGATATAACATGCCGAGCATTCAGCCAGGGTTCTTTAATAATCTGTAAGTTCAACTCGGCCACTGAGGGTTTTCAGCCTTCGGAGTCCCTCACGCACCTCACCCGATGTCGCAAGCACTTTGGGGTGAAGTGATCAAGAAGCTACCCATTTCTTACCGGGGGCAATTAAACATTGCGCAGCTGTTTGCTACTTGTCATAACTTCCCGTATATATATATATATATATATATATATATATATATATATATATATATATATATACACAATTTTGTAGTAAATTGATATAATACATCTGAATTCTACGTTTTTTAAAGAATAGGTTTTGTTAAAAATTTTAGACAGCAGAAGTTTTATCATTTATTTGTTGCATATCAAATAGAAGTTAATCTTAAAGACATTTTTGACACTCTTCTAACGTTTCGGGTATAACTGCACCCCGATCGTCGGATCTTATGCGATAGAATCAATTCATTTTAATTACAAACTACACAACAGTAATTTAAGTAGAATTTTCAAGCATTGAACTATTGACATGTAAAATTACTGCTCTTTTAAATTAAAAATTTTTTAGGAACCAAGATAAGAGGTTTTTGTCTACCGGTATACAGTGCCTCATGCGGAAACGTTTAATCATGGGGAGACGTTTTATAATTGTTGTTTACCTCAAAGTTGGATTTTTAATAATATTTTGAAATTAAGACGGCTATTTCTAGTAAAGATTCATTCGTTTACAACTAAAATAAAGTAGATCTCACCTGTTAAGAAAAGACCTCTTGCTAGATCACACACACGTCTATGAAGTTTTATATTGTTGTCTCGTGGCTCAGAGCGAAGTCGCTCGCCTTTCACCACTGAGGTCCGTGTTCTATTCCCGTCGATATCATGTGAAATTTGTTCCGACAAAACGAGTTCAGCTGCTTCACAAGGGCTAGTCCAACCTTTGTGAAGTGTCCTAAACCTTACCCCCTTCCTCATTCCTTCCCAATTCTGGCCGCTAGGTAGTGACGCAGGGGCGCGCGGTGTGAGGCGCGTACGCGGAGATGCTACCTAGCGGTCCTCTTGACAAATGACGAGACTGTTTAATGTAGCGCCATGTGACGTAAAGAGAGCGCTGACTGCTGAATTAATGGAGGATTACTCCGCGCCCAACGCCCAATGAAGGGCTTTCGAGGCGCGTTGCGCCAAGACATATATTCGGGAACAGAAGCTAGAGTTTTCAACATACACAACAACAAATACAACTTTTGTGTCTATTGGTTTTGGTGTCTATTGATATCGAAAGAGTTGTTTCTTTCAATCTATCCGAACAGTAGCGCCTGAGCTATTCTTAAGTTTTTTCCAAAATGAATATATCTCAGTCGAACTGGCTCGACTCGAAGCACTGCGATTTTCAAAAATATTCCTTAAATTTTGGGAGTGATCTACATGAAGCCCCTGGGACATTTTCAAACTTTTCTCAAAAAGGTTGCAAATTATTAATTTAAATTGTTTGTAAGAAGAGCGCAAAAGACACAAAGATAGCATCAGTTCGATTTTACTATTAACTCTGAAATCCTTTTGCAAAAGTTGACATTTCTTGGTGTCTATCAACAACTAAACCTCAAGAGAAAAAATGTCCTTTCAAATAAAATTTGTACTCTAAAATTAGTTCTATCATCAAGTTCATTCACATTTTTTAAAAATTGAAGTAGTTTTCACGCAATTTTCAGTGAATTATGTGTAATATTAAAATATATCAAATTCAAGAATTTCTATAAAAAGCTTCAATTTGTTTCTTTATTTTTTTGGACGGATACTGATAAACGGATTAGATAACATGATAACTTTAATGTATTATTTTAGTTGTTCAAAAGTTACACAAATGTGACTTTTGAAATATCCCTCACGCCGTTAATAAATGCATTCCCAGCGATTTTTATAGATTATTCCATTTGTGGACGAAGTACTTCAAATGATTTTAAATAAAGTTCAACCAAACTCAATAGCCTTCTGTGAAAAACGGCTTCAAATTTCTCATTTACAGAAAAGCTTAACCAACGATCTCTGAAAAACGGCTCCACATTCATCAAAGAAAATTGCCATGTACCACGACTTCTATAATATGCTTAAAGTCATAACATTTTTAACATTCGAGGACCAAAAGTTGAGCAAATGCGATAAATATACTTTGGGTGGCGATAGATAGCAGCTGAGAAGAGGGTAAGGCAAAACCGAAAAAGCTACAACAGACCAAAGAAATTTTAAAAATAGCTACCTAGTACGAAACAATCCGTGCTATTCCGTAGCACTAGTTTCATTTGCTACTTAATTCCGGAATACAAGGTAATAGTAGGTATTTCCTTTCTCCTTCCCACAGTTCCTGTTCGCTTCTTGGAGTTATTACTTCTGTGTTAGGTTTGCTTAGTTTATTTAACCTGTTTTTCGCATATCCCTCTTACATATTTAAGGAGTAGTCATTGTTTATCAAAAGGAGAAAATAATCAATTTAAAAAAATTGTCATTGTAGGACTGCCGATCGGCTACGTCTATGGCTTTGTTAACCAAATGGGACCCCACAGCCATTTTCATGTATTTCGGATGGCAAGATATGCAATTTTAAAACACCCTAGTCGATATTGATTTAGTGTAGGAATTTGTACAGATTTCATTCCCACGACCCAAAATCATTACGTCAAGAAAATTAATGCTTCTCTCTTTTAAAGTAAATTTTTAATTTTGAGTGATGGTTGTTTAATTGCTGAAAATGAGTTCAATTTTTGCCTTATCAATAATTGGGATTGTGTCATTCACATATTTTATTTTATTATTTGCGAATTCATTGCAACTTAGAGTCGCTTATCGCATCCTAGCTTCCATTTGCTGCGATCTTTCCAGTCGTTTTCTTGCAGGTTTCTTCCGTCCATCGCTTTATTTACTGCATCCTTCCAAAGTGTCCTCGGTCTCCCTCTTCTTCTTCTTTCTGCAGGGGTCCATTCGATAATTTTTTTCGGCCACCTTGCCTCATCCATTCGACGCACATGCCCATACCATCGGAGGCACTTTGCCTCCACAGTGTCTAAAATTGTGGTCCCTATGTTTAGCCTTGCAAGCACGTCTTCATTCCTGATTTTGTCCTGAATCGTGAGCTGACAACAACGTCGCCAATAACCCCATTTCTGTTGCTCTTAATTCTTCTTTAGTTGTTCCGTTGTTGCCCACACTTCTGCTCCATAGGTAACAATGCTCTCTACAATAGACTTGTATATCTTTATCTTCGTGCACGGTCTTATTTGTGGGCTCCATATGGTATTATGCAGCTGTTTGGTAACTTGTTTCCCTTTTCTTATTCTTTCAATAATTTCAGCTTCACTTTTACCATTTTTGGTAAACATTACTCCAAGGTACTTGAATCTATCGTCTATATCTTGTCATTCACATATCTACCATAAAATCTAACCTGATTATGACCTAGTATTGCAGACTCCAACTGCCATGTAACTAATTCAGCAAAGAAGCTATTCATGAGTATACGTAGAGGTGTCCCCTGTTTTTGTTTGTAACAGCAATCATTAAATGTGAAGAATCTGTTATTCAACAGTAATATAATTCCTACTAGGACCTCTTCTTTTGGTATTACAAACGAATTTTCTTTATCATGTTTTCATTCAGTATAACCGACCGTCGTTTGAGGAAGTATTTATCCTTTAATTATTTCTGCCTAGCTCAGTGTCGGGCGACGGTCCAGCACATAAAAGAAACAGAGGGTTCAGGAACATTGGCACCTCGCATTCTGGCTACGAACTCATTCAAAATTAAAAGCTTTTTTTTCCATAGAACAAATCATACTATAATCTCTGATTCTAGATGTACATTACATACAAGAAAAAATTCACATAAATATCCTGTATGGAAAGAAAACACAAACAAATATCTTATAACTATAACTCCCCTCTTCATACACTCACACAAATCATCCTAGTACTTAAAGCTAATTACATGAATTCTTGTTACTCATTAACTAAGTTTCATATTGAAAATTTCTATCTGACCTTTTCACATATTTCATAACAGAAACAAATTTGAATTATGTGCCTTGTTCTAGAACACAACATCTTTCTCAAACCTCATCTTAAACTTTAAATGACAACTTATTCTCTTTTATTCAATTTACAGAGAAATTTTACACTCATGTTATTTAAATAATTTTTTACATAAACTTTTAAACAAGTTATTCACCTTGCTCATAAAAAAGAAGAGTGACTGATTCTGAGCTTTGCTTTTTGTCAAATTCCAGAGCTTATTATTTTCCTGATTTCGAATGCCTAACTACTCTCCTTGCAGTTATACGAATTTTGAAGAGAGTTTAATATATTGTTATTCTATTGGAAACTTTCTTACTTGGCGTGGAGAACTTCAAGGACGTTGGCGGCGAGCGTGTTGCGACGTGGCGGCCAGCGGCGAAGAAACCCTCGCAGTCTGCTACCTCTCTGCCATTAACCTCTTGCGTCGTGGTGTTGTCCTTGCGTCCACCTGCGCCGGGATTCTGGATACCGTTCTCTTAAGAGTTAACCATTTCTAGTCAGATCCCCTCGTCACGACATCAATTGACGAATAATCAGTGTTACAGTAAGAGAATACTTCAAAAATATCCAAAGAAACGACGAAATATGAAAAGTTGTAACGACGAAAAGTCGAAACGAAACGTTGAAATTGGAAAAGAATAGAACATTCCCTATGAGTTCGGCTTTCACCTGTGTCGTGCCTATTCCTCACTTCACATACTCCTTGAAATATTTATATCTGCGCGAAATTTCATAACTAATCACACAGTTATTTCTCAGCAATTTACCTCTTCTGCGAGTCTTTGAAGAGCTTCGGCTGTTTTGGGTTACGTTGGCACTCCTGTTCCAGCTACGCAGGTATTTGCCTTGCGACTGCTCTGGTGGGTTACTTTGATCCAACAGAATGAGATGCCGGTAATAGCTCGTATTGCCGCCTCGCTATTTCAGCGAACTCTGTGGCTAGTTTTAGGCACTAGTTCTTGTTTTAAGAGCGCGCATTCAAATTGGTCGCTGTCTCCACAGTTGAATGACGTGACACGTTTTTCCAAAATTATGAGTAAAACGGATGGTCACATCAGAACTTCATATTTCCTGTTATGGGGGACGCTGGGGTACATTAATATGATATGCAGAGAGTATAATCCTACTATTTTGACCTAATCATAACTTTTTCAACTTATCAACCAATTGTTGCCTATTCCTAAGAGCAAACTAATAATCGGGTTCGTTAGAGGGGTTTAAAGTCTGGTTCATAAACTGTTTTAGCTTATGGTGCTTATTTTTGGGTTTCCTTATTTTTATCCCGGGCCGGGCCGGGTCTTTTCTTTATTCTGCATTGAATATATTTGTGGTGACAGCAAACTGGTGTCGACGTTGCGAGACTTTAAAGAACACTACATGACCTTTCGAAGCCCATGAGTTATTTTTCCTCTGTTTCGGTGCGTGCAACACTGCCGATCAAACCAACGTACGTCGCGCGGAAGGATCATGGCTTCAAAATTCGGCAAAGAAAACAGAACAGATGTAGGTAAATTCTCATTTAGTAATAGAACCATACAAAATTGGAACGAATTACCTGCAGCAGTGCTGGAGACTTTCCCTCAGAATGTCAAAAATTTTTAAATTAGATTAAATATATTGTAATTTTTTTAGAATATGTTATCATTAAAATTACTTTTTTGTATTATTCTTGTTATTTTATATTGAAGTCAGCTTTAACCTGATAGGGTTAATACATTAATTTTGTAAAATTGTATTTAGTAACATGCAAATATTTTAATTTTTTTGATGTTCATTTTGTGTATTTGTTGTACTTGTTTGATTGTTTGTTTTATGCTGAGTATTGCTTAGAATAGTAGGAAATGGTGTGGCATTTACGATGCTATCAATGAAATCAATATTTGATGTAGGCTCCTCATCGTAATAGTTTATTTTCGCATAAAGCTTTTTCGGCCGCATTGCGGCCATCTTCAGTGCTACAAAATAATGATAATAATAAAAATAATAATAATAATAATAATAATAATAATAATAATATATCTAAATTACAAAAAATTTTATATAGATTTTTTAAAAATGACAAATGAAAATTAAATAAAATAAATGGAATCTATTACAAATAATAAACTGGAGTGAAATAAAAGTATAATATAAAATGTGTAGATGGAAACATAATTTTGAATACAAATTACATTTTGAAAAGAGGTGAAAATAGAAAATGAATAAATATGTAACTAAATAAATAAATAAATGAATTAATAAATTTAGGTGAGGCAAACTGACATACCTCTTAGAGGCGGCTGTGGGCCTCAGTCCAGACAGACAGCGAAGGGCGAAGGCATTGTACGCTATTTAAAGGAACGTTCAATGGAGGTAGGGGAGAACGCGGGGTTTTTTCTAGGAAATGGCCATTGCGGGAAAGGCCCCGGCGGGTGGCGGAAAAGAGGCAGGCAGAGGGTTAATGTGCTTTGGAAGCGGCCAGTTTCAGAAGAGGGGAGAGAGAAGGAATCTGTTCATTTAAATTAATTATATTATTAATATAATTTATTAAACAATCCCCAACACACTATTTTAAATGAACAGATTCCTTCTCTCTCCCCTCTTCTGAAACTGGCCGCTTCCAAAGCACATTAACCCCTCTGCCTGCCTCTTTTCCGCCACCCGCCGGGGCCTTTCCCGCAATGGCCATTTCCTAGAAAAAACCCCGCGTTCTCCCCTACCTCCATTGAACGTTTCCTTTAAATAGCGTACAATGCCTTCGCCCTTCGCTGTCTGTCTGGACTGAGGCCACAGCCGCCTCTAAGAGGTATGTCAGTTTGCTCACCTAAATTTATTAATTCATTTATTTATTTATTTAGTTACATATTTATTCATTTTCTATTTTCACCTCTTTTCAAAATGTACATTTGTATTCAAAATTATGTTTCCATCTACACATTTTATATTATACTTTTATTTCACTCCAGTTTATTATTTGTAATAGATTCCATTTATTTTATTTAATTTTCATTTGTCATTTTTAAAAAATCTATATAAAATTTTTTGTAATTTAGATATATTATTATTATTATTATTATTATTATTATTATTATTATTATTATTATTATTATCATTATTTTGTAGCACTGAAGATGGCCGCAATGCGGCCGAAAAAGCTTTATGCGAAAATAAACTATTACGATGAGGAGCCTACATCAAATATTGATTTTATTGCTTAGAAAACGCTACCACCGGAAGTATTCCATGTATTCCTAAGTAACGAAATAAAAATATTCTATTTTATTCTATGTCATCGCGCTCGCTGGCCTGCCCCGCGCGCCGTACGGGCATGCGTCTTAAGGAAATTAAAAAGATTTATCCCAATGCTTAAACAAAATTCCTTCAATAAAGATGAAAAGATTAAAAATGAGAAATACGCAGACCTCCGTCCCAAGGGAGGTACACGGAGCCTCCCCCGAGCAAAGCCCTTAGGGTAAAATCTAACTTAAATGTAACTTCATTATTTGTGCACGTCTTCTGAATGTTAGTGGGAAATATAGTTATTCAAATTCGTTTTTCATATTGTATCATTTTCCATATTGTCGGGGCAAAAAGTATTATTCTTTCATGAAGAAAATGATGAGGCACTAATTCTTAGCTTATTTACCATTGAAAATATATTTTATTATATAGGAGCGAATAATTTTGTCAACAAAACTTGGAAAAAAACGCTCTTTTTCTATATTCAAAATTCGACTAGAATATGGTTTAGGATAAAGATCACAGAATTATGAAAACGTGCACAAATTTCACTTCTCCCAATTGGTGGTCACACACAGTTTTAAATGGTTTCTGACGTAAATAAATAAATAAATGGGAATTTTATAGCACGCAAGGTCTGAATGATGATACATACATGTGGGAAGCAAGTGTCCCCTCTCTCTTTACGCGTCCTTTCGTTTTGCTCAAGATACGTCAACTGCTCGCGATGCCAAGAAATGCTCAGGCCAAGTCGGCATCTCGCGTGGCCAACGGGACCTCTCTCTTTGCGCCTCTGCTTGGGTGCTCTTGCTGAAGGCATATTAGCACATCGTACGGATAGCGAGCGCTCAATACAAAGTACCTAATTGTTTTACACGTACCCTCAGAATATACATTATTAAAGACGTACACGTACCCTTAGAATATACGTTACATAAGCCCTATTAGATGCTCCGTGATTGAGGTATTATAAGTGGACGAATTCCAGCTAAATGTATCATGAAATAGCTCTATTCTGAATGCTGTGTCGCTTAATACTAACCTTTCAATTATATATGAATACAGTGAATTATATATTACTATACTTAGCTGCATAAATGGTAAGTATACTAAATGAAATGAAATAACGAACTGTAATACTGTTTTCAAGTATATGTACTGGGTATATTATCATAGCTTGCCTAACATTATACGTTATACATTATTAAATGTTTAACGTAAAAATGTCCGCCAGAGGCACTACGTTCAACTGCTTTTAAATGTCTTTAAAGTGATCTTCCGTTTGTGAACGACGGTTCTCCAAAGTTACAATTAGTGACTGCAAGTTGATTGCATTATCTTTAATGCTCTTGCCAAGTCAATAGATTATTTTCGAAGAGAGATGCTCAGTGGAAGTGGTAAGTGAGGGAAAAATTTAATCATTTCGCGTCTTATTTTGTTCGTTTTTCAGAAACACTACTTGGTGTTAACGTATTTCTCAATGCTCTGAAGTTTTTGAGATGTAGGACATTATTTGTTATTCTTAGCTTTAAATACTTAGTTTAGGGGGTTTTGGATCATTGTTTGTTCAATGTTTACCTTTGTCATTAATTTTTCCTTCCTTTCCATTTTCTTTCTACTTCACATCCGGGTCCCAAATAGAAATGCTCCTCAGTCGCCACGCAAACATTCATTGCCTTTACAGCGACGAATTCCAATAGCGGCTGTCAACGGCGTGAGGGAAGAAAGTAGTCTCTTAAGTTCCAAAACAAATGAGTCGTTGATGAGTTCAATACACCAAAGTCGTGTTGAACGAAATAAGGGTCAGCGTGAGTCATGGAAAAGCTTGACGTTCGTGCGACCTCCCTATAGTTAGCTCCGCAAAGATGCCGAAACTACTAGAAATTAGACTAAAAGTCATCGCTTATTTGTTGCAAATTTGTTACAAAAATACTGTTGAATTACAATTCTACCCGAAATGCAATATTCCGCTAACTTGATGACAAATTAGCACGATTACAAGAAATCCAACAAATTACAGAAGTAAACAAAGAATTATGTGACACTTTCCTTGCTAATTTTTTTGCCAATACAGAAAGAAAGTAATGCTCTTCAACCAAAGATAAAAATGCGATATTTTGGTAACTTGATACCAATTTAGCTCGAAAATTTCAAGAAAACTAAGTAAATAGAGGGAAAGAAAATGGATAAATGAAAAATAATTGCATGGTGAATTGTTGCTAATTTGTTGTCAAAAAGACAATTTTATCTTAGTTAACTAAGTTGAAAATTTGAAGACGAAATAATTAAAATGTTTATTTTCAAACAGCAAATATACTATTTTTCTTCTAAAACTATTGTATAAAGATATAATAGGATATATTTTGGCGATATATTATTACTTAATTCTGTCAGTTTTTGTAGGACATGGGATATTTAAACTCTTTTTCGGTAACATTCTTACTAAATCAGGTTTTAAACGAAATTAAAATTTCATTACTATATTGTTACATTCTCTGATGTTGAACGGAGCTCTTCTTGCGGTTTAATGCCTCTCTCTTTTAGATCATGTTGCTGAGGACTTTACGAGGCTAAGATATGATCTAATATTATTCAGAGAGTAATAAATAAATTCAAGGATAATTCAGTGTCATAATTTCAAATTTGTATTAATAGACGTTTTGGTCTCTAAAGTGAGAACCTCTTCCGCACTATCTACCATAAGGGTAGCTGCAGAAACGTTATCAGCTACAGATATGTTATATCTGTACCTCTAACAAACGTGCTGCAACTAGCGAGGTTAGCAATGTTTCTAAATGTCTATCTTTCATAACTCTATGCTATATTTTAGACATTGCAATCAAAACTAGATTTGATTCTTTAACGAAGAGCTTAACTATAAAATTACCCTCTTAATTTTTCGAGTGAAAAATTTCACACGAAAGACGATTGAGCTACTGTTTCACGCTTAGTAGAGTGAAAACAGCCATCGTTTAACTCATTTTAACTCGATACAAGTGAAACAAAATACTCTTTCCGGTTGAGTGAAAAATCTCACTCTCTGATGTGCGGAGAAGCCCCCCCGACTGCCTGAATGGGCTACGTCGGGACATTCCACTCAAATTCGAGAATAAGTTCGAATCGCTCGAGAGAGGAGGGGGTGCCATTCTGTTTGTTTCTAAGGTTTATGAATCCACGTGCGTGTTCATATCGTGTTGTCTGCGTTTCTGCATTCGAGTTGTTGTGTGTATTTGTGTTCTGTGTTCTTCGTGGTGTTGAATATGCAGAAGTTAATCATACAATAATGTTTACATGACCGAGAAGAATGTTGAACGTAATTATACTGCGAGGTATATGATATATTTCTTGTGTTTTATTGCAATGAATTACTACATATTATGAGTGTGTATGTTTGACAAATGTACGATTATCGGACGATATAATTATCAAATATAAAGGTAATGTACTAGTTGATAGTATTAGCTGAAAGTATAGATACTTCGATTCCTAAAAGTTATTTGTGAATTTTAAGGTTAGGTGTATTGCTAAGGAAATTCATAAAATCCCCAGAAGAAATTTTTTTTAATAAAGTGTGTATAAAGTTGTTTTGGCACACGTGGTACATTGTGTACAGAAATATTCCAGTAGCACATAATGACTGCAATTAAGTGTTTATATTATTAACGTAAATGAATATTATTTCAATAATGTTGTGAAAGTTGTTTCTAAACTTTTTATGCACCCTGCAGGAGCTGGAATGATGCCTGAACATATAGTACAACATTATGTGGGAACAATATGATATCAAACTTCCGAAACTTCTCCCAACGAAATCCTCAGAATAGTAGGTAAACTAGAAAATAAATATTCATCTGGTTTAGATGAATTTCCGGATTGTTTATTAAAAACTGGTGCACCTGCTTTATACATCCGTTAACTCAAATATTCAATGCTTCTTCATGTACAGAAATATTTCCAGATATTTTCAAAACAGCAAAAATTAAGCCATTTTTTAAAAAAGGGAACAAAAATGATATTCAAAATTACCGTCCAATTTCTCTTTTCTCAGTTTTCTCAAAAATATTAGAAAGGCTTTTCTACTTACGAATGGAAACTTTTCTCAGGAAAAACAGAGCGCTTTCAGACTCACAACACGGATTTAGAAAATCAAAATCTACGGAAACTGCCATTTTTTTCTTTTCTCAAAGATTTATTTACGAATCTGTAATATTTGTCAAAAATGACCTACTTAACGGAGGGAAACATATTTTCATGCAATATTGATATTTATAATTACAGAACACGCCGTAGAAATCACGTGCATCAAATGTCAGTATCAACAGCTCAGTACAAGAAATCAACATACAATATATGTACGTTACTTTACAACGCATTGCCAGATGACATAAAACAATTAAAGTCGGTACACCAATTTAAGTTTAAAGTAAAATCTTTTCTGCTGCAAAACTGTTTCTATACAGTTAGAGACTATACTGATCGTGAAAAAGAAAAATAATGTTTAATGTAACAAAACAAAGATATATAATGAATTAGTTTACGTTTGCATTGTATACACTTTAAAAAAATATTTAATACGCCTGTAACAAGTAATGTACTTCAGCTTCCGGGTCAATGACCCTCATCTCAATCAGGTTTTTGTCCAGTTTCCCTGATCCATTGAGCAAATGCTGAGATGGCCCCTTGTTTTGCTTCTGGACGTAAATGTAGCTTCACTGTGCGCACGTTTTGTTGAGCACTCCTTTTGCTTGTAGTTCATTTACAGTTGAAATTGATTTTCTGTAACTCGGGAAAAAACATTTTCAAATATTTTATTTTCTAAAATAATTATTTTCTAAATCCGTTTGTCCTTTTTTTTAATTCTGTCCCTCAAGAAAATGTGCGCAGATAAATTTCTTTCCCCACACGTAATATACAGTTTTTACTGTTTTTTGACAAATAAATAAATAAAATTATAATATTCCCAATATTCACACAACAAAATATTTTAATTAGTTGTGTCGCCATGATTTGTAGCATTTAAGTTACAATTTATGCAGTCATCGTAAATAGAAAATGTATTTGTTCTGAACAATATAAAGTGTGATAAATGATTGTCAACAAGCCTCTGATGTTTGTTAATGGCCTTGTACTATTTCAGTTTTCACCAAGACTAAGTATAACTATTTCATCAGGTTGAATCTTTTGACAAAATTTATGGACAGATTTAACAAGGAATATTTCTACAAAAATACATATGTTGATGATGCAACATGTATGTTTGGAGGATGTTATAAATCACTGCGCATTAGATGTGCTGAATGAAGAATCACACGATAAAACTTTTTTTGAGGTTTGTAAAAAGTTACTTCAATTATATCTGAATAAATCAGAAATAAACAAATTGTTTAAATAGAATATAAAAAATGGAAGTCTCAGTAAGTATTATTAATGTATATAGTAAAAAAAATATTTTAGTTTGCTGATTTATTGTTTAAATTTTGTTGAAATACTTATAAATATGTAACTCTATTATATACCTACATTTGATAATTTACAAAATTAAAATATGTACTATGAATAATTAGTAATAATAAGTAAATGAACTTGCAAAAAGTGCCTATATAATTTCTAAGAAATATTTTTTAAATTTTTCCAAATATTATTTAAAAATTGTAATAAATCTGTTACTTCATTAACATTGAAATTAAATTTGAAAAACTTTATTTATTTATTATTTACATCAAAAACATTAAAAACTGCGTGTGACGAGCTATGGGGAGAAGTGAATTATGTGCAAGTGTTCATAATTCTGTGGTCTCTATCCTAAACCATATTCTAGTCGAATTTTGAATACAGAAAAGAGAGTTTTTTTCGAGTTTTGTTGACAAAATATTCGCTCCTATATAATAAAGTATATTTTCAAAGGTAAATTAGCTGTAAATTTCCTGCCCTTAACCTCATGTTCTTCATGAAAGAATAATACTTTTTTCCGCGATAATATGGAAAACGATAATTTGAATAACTATATTTCCCACTGAAATTCAGAGACGTGCACAAATAATGAAGTTACATTTATGTCCAGAGCAAAACAAGGGACCATCTCAGCATTTGCTCAATGATCAGGGAAACTGGACGAAAAACCTGATCGAGATGGGGGCCATCAACCCAGAAACTGTGGTACAATACTTGTTACAGGTTCTTTAGAATTATACAGTCCAAATGACAAATAATTACATTAACTATCATTGTTAAAATTAATGCTACTTTACTTTTTGATGCTCGGTATAGTCTCGAATTGTATAGAAACAGTTATGCAGCAGAAACGATTTTACTTGGACTTGAACTTTTCTATTGAATTTAATCGTTTAATGTCTTCTGGCAAAGTGTTGTAGAGTAATGTACATGAATTGTATGTGAATTTTTTGTAGTGAGCTGTTGATACTGCCACCTGGTGAATATGATTACTACGTAGAGTGTTATACACCTTGGAGTTTGCTGAAAATATATTCCCGCCCTTAAGTAAGTCATTTTTGACAAAAACAACTGATTCGTAATCAGGAGACAAGGTAATGGTAATAGTCCTATATTAATAAAGAGTGACTTACAAGAATCACGTGGGTTGGATTTGCTTATTATTCGTACAATTATTTTTTGTAATCTGAAAGTCTGGGAGCTATAAGATGTGTTTCCCAGAATATTATGCCATATCTCAGGCGGGAATGAACATTGGCAAAATATACACAACGAGCTGTATGAAGTCTGATGGAATTTGAAAGAATTCTGAAACGCGTAGCATAATGAACTTAATTTTCTGTTCAGTTCATTTAAGTGGGCATTCGATTTGAGGTTCGACTGAATTGATAGACCTAAAAATTTTGTTACATTAACATCAGTCAATGGCACACCGTTCATTTTCAATGAAATACAGAATTTTTTATTTGATATGGAAACTGCATTGAAATAGTTTTCTTTTCATTTACTTTTAATTTGTTCTTACGGAACCAATTTGAAACGTCTGATATTGTACTATTTACGGTTTCTTTGTTGCAAAGAATATTTGTATCATCCGCAAAGAGAACTGTTCTTCCGTTTCGAATCGCTAAAGGCATGTCATTTACGTATAATAGGAAGAGAATAGGGCCTAAAATCGATCCTTGCGGGACTTCACGGGCAATTGGCAAGGAACCAGAAAGGTGTGTACATAAAGTTTCATCATTCCAGTAAGGTATTTCTACTCTCTGAGATCGTAGTTTAAGGTACGAACATATCCAATCTAGAGGAATACCACGGATTCCATACGAAGGTAATTTTGAAAGTAAAATGTTATGATCATGACGTCAAAAGCTTTTGAAAGATCTAAAAATATTCCAATAGTTGCTTCGTTTTGATCCAATGATGAGGCAACATCTTTAAGAAAAGAAAAAATGGCTGTTTCCGTAGATTTTGATTTCCGGAATCCATGTTGGCAATTTGAAAACGCGTCGTGTTATTGAGAAAGGTTTCCATTCGTGAATAAAAAAGTCTCTCTAATATTTTTGAAAAAACTGACAAAAGAGAAATTGGCCGATAATTTTGAATTTCATTTTGTTGCCTTTTTTGAAGTGTGGCTTAATCTTAGCTGTTTTAAAAATATCTGGAAAAATTCCGGTGCATAATGATGCATTAAATATGTGGGTTAACGGGTCTATAATGGCTGGGGCGCAAATCTTTAACAAACAATCCGGAAATTCATCTAACCGGCAGAATATTTATTTTTTAATTTTCCGATTATTTGAGAATTTCATAGGAAGAGGTTTCGGAAACGAACATAGTGTCTAAGATTTTTAGGGAAACGTCAGATGATGAATTTTGTGGCTGAAAAACCCTTAGTGAGATCGACAGCAATTCTCGAAAAGTATTGGTTAAAGAGACTAGCCACTGTTGCCGGATCGTTCACATCTCTATCGTTATCTTTTAAAACAACATTCTCTACAAGGTTTCTAGTTGGTTTGGTCGCATTTTTTACTATATCCCACATTGATTTTGTTTTGTTATTTGAGTTCAAAATATCCTGATCGTGTTTCATGATTTTAGCCTGCCTTATGACTTTTCTTAACAATGATTTGTATTTTTTAAAGTACAGGAGGAAATCTTGAGATACGTTATGATGCTTAGAAATGAAAGAAAGAACTCGTTTGTTTTTACATGATGTTCTAATCCCTTGTGTTATCCAAAATTGCTTTTCCGTGAAATATTTAATTTTCTTTTCTGAAGAGGAAAGCAAGTGTTAAATGAAATGAAAGCGTTGAAAAAAAAGAATAATATTATCGTTTGTATCAATAGTATTATAAACCGCGTCCCATGACTCCTGCAGCAAGTAATCAATGAATAATTTTATTTTACTTTTAGAAAACACTGTACTCATACGTGTATTATTTATTGTGTCATTGTTCGCATTTCGTATAATGGTAAGAATTTGTGCATCGTGGTCACTGTATCCTAAATCTTTTGTTTCAATTTTATGTCGAGTAGTGGTTTTGTTAATTATAATTTGATCGATTGCCTTCTTTGAATTTACTGTGACCCGTGTAGGTACTTTTATTGTAATATCTAAATTGAAGGAATTAATTAAGTTAAAAAACTGCTCTTTCTCGCAAGATTCGACCAGAAAATCAATGTTACAATCTCCGCATACAACAATGGATTCAAAAGAGCGATTGATGACTTTGATTAGTGTTATCTCTAGTTTTTCTAAGAACAAAATGTAATCTGCAGCTCTCTTTGTTGGAGGCCTGTAGATGCAAAGCAATATAATTTTTAGCACAGGAAGATGTACAACAGAAATTTCAAAAACATTTTCAACCGAATACTCATTGAATTCCGTCAAGGAGATAGAATCAATATTATTTTTAACGTAAATACAAGAACCTCCATTTGAAGGAGTTTCATGAGATTCTCTTTTTTACAATAATAGCCTGCGAGGTAAAAGTTTGGAATTTGGAAAATGCCAAGTTCATTAAGAGATAACCAATGTTCTGTAAAGCAAAGAACATCTATTTGATTTAAATCGCTCTGTAGAGCTGCCTCGATAATCTCAGTTGTATTTGAAAGGGATTGAACATTATGGTGCAATATCTTTATTTTTTGCAAGTACCTACACGAATGTTTTTTGCTGCATCTGACTGTAGTTGCTATATATTTACTCCATTTTTACCTCGAGTGCGTGGTCGAAGGTTGTAATGTGTCCCAGCAGTCACAGGTTGTGAAGATATAGAGGCGTCATTGGTAGTGGGAATGGAAGAAACGGGAGTAGGTTCACAGGAGGGGGTAAGAGGGTTCAGAATAAGGGTGGGGGGTGGGGAAGGGGAGTAAGGGATGGGGGTAAGGAAGGTGAAAGGGATGGATTTTTGGCAGGAGGCTGCGTAGGACTGGAGTTGATGATGTATTGTGCAAGCTTTTCACCGACTGCATGTTTTCCAGCAAGGTTCATGTGGAGACCGTGCCGGGTGAAGTGTTTTACTGAGAGGAAATTCATTTCAAAAAGTGTTACATCTGTTTCTCTCAGTTGCAGTTTTAGTTGTTGTTTGCGTGCTTAATCTCGCTGCAGAGTGTTGGCCTGTTGTACCAGAAGGGCAGAGTCGAGACTACAATGTTAGTATTGTGGGTGGCACATTGTAATTTGTTTACATGTTGTTCAGGTGTAAAGTTACCGCCCAAATTAATGTCATTCTGCCCTCCTATGATAATGACTGTGTCCTCATTGGTCATTGACTTCGTGTGAGTGTCCACCTCTGCAGTCATGTCTGCAAACCTCCCGTTAGGTTTAAAAATAGACGAGACTGAGTAGTTGGGGGGTAACTTCCTACTGAGAATGGAGGAAAGATGGCGACCATGGCTGTCAGCTAAAATAAGTACCTATTTTTTAGGCTCAGTAGGAATGGCTTTGTATTCAAGTGTGCCAGGATGCGAAGCTTTACGTGTTTGGTTTTGACACGCTTCCTAGCCCGTTTGCGTTGGTTTGTGCATGTATTTGTCGATGGAAGGGAAGGGTTGTGAGGATCAGGAAGGCGAGGAAAATCTGTTTCATAATCTAAAACACTAAATCTCTTTTGAATTGTGACTGGATGTGGTGTCTGTGTCTTATGTGCAGTCACGGGTGCACGGTTGGGAAAATTCGCAGTGGTTGCCTACTTGTGCCCAACCGTCATTGTAGAGAACGACCTCTTCCAGCCTTCGGATATGTTTATCTAAATTACTGTTTACGTGTGTGAAGGCTTTCAGAAGGTCGGCTTTGAGGGTGTAGAGAGTAAAAAGAGTAGAACGAACAGTAGCTATGTCACGAAATGCGTGTTAAAGTACGTGATAAAATTGGAATAAATACAAGAAAACTCAGATAAAAGCAACAGTCACCTAGCTTAATATTTTAAAAGTGTAAGATTTATGTGTATTCGATAAATTAAAAATTAAGATTCGATACAAGAAAGAGAAGGTATGCTAACTACAAATCTATTGAAAGCTAGTACTTACGAAATTTGCAATGCGGTTACGTATTTTCGTTCACTTAAGCTGCAACTGTTTAATACAATGTCGACTATACTTTACCGTAAATAGATAAAGATATTAGTTGAAATTTGTCTTCAAAATATTGAATAAGATTTGAAACACAAATTCAAAACTACTTGATACACCGTCCTCGTAACGTTCAAATAAACTGAATAATCACTAGCCACAAAAATAAAATAAACTGAATAGTCACTCGTCACAAAAATAGAATAAATCTTTCAGTAATTAAGTTAAAACAGTGATATAAAATCGAAAATAAACTGGGCTGATTTTAAGGACAGGGTTCGGCACACTAAAACAACGGCGCACGGTTCACTTGCGCATGGTTCACTCACGCGGACCACGAGAACGGATCACTCAGGGAGCGGGAAAATGCCTTTGTGCTAGCATTGTGCATTGTGCGGTGTGGTGCGAATGTGTAATGGAGAATTACAATGGTTTATTTTTCGCGGATTTGCGTAAACTAAGTAAAGGATGAAGGATCGTGGGGAAAAGTGGAAGCGAAAAAATCAAAAATTTCCTTGGAATTATAAGAAAAATTTATACGCCCAACGACAGTTAAGGTGAGTATTTGCATAAAATGCGTTGGTAATTATGCGTTGGACAGGCTCAAGGATGTTTTATGTTAACGCGAGGGCCGAAGGCCCGAGCCTCGTCCTCAACTTGGACATGGGTAGCGAAGCGTTACGATTCCACACGAAAGTGCGTTGGCCACGTGGCCGTGTCGCCGGGCACACTGTGGCGGCGCCGCGAGTGACTCGTTCGGAACCGAATCGTGCGCGTCAATAGGAGCCGAACCTGACCTTGAAATTTACCATAAACTGATCTGTTCATTGATTTTGACACTTGATCACCAACTCGTAATTCTGAAGTTCGTTAAGGTTCAGTAATATTTAAAATTCGTTAGCTGTGGTTCGTCTTGGTTAGAGCAAAAAACCAGCCAAAATTATATTTCCAGCTAATCTGCAACAAGTAATGAAAGCACTTAAACACACAAAATGCAGTCAGATCACTAAAAATAGTAGATACATCTAAAAAAATCAAGAGCACAACCAGATGCGTCAGTCTCAAAAGATGGCGTTAACCAGTCTTCAACATCAACCTAACTCTTAATTAATAATATATTGAAAGCTCTTCTACAGTAAAAATATCAGATTTTAAGTCAGCGTGGTCCAGTGATGCAAGGGCTCAGCTTCCGAACTCAGTGTTTTCACTCAGTGGGCATTTTTTAGTAAAAAAATATTATTTATTTGAACATTTTGAATACCAAATTGCTTATTAGAAATTTATTTTAAAATATTGGTGTAGTGTTTTTTTTTAATATATGACTTTCTTGCTACATTCATTTTCTGGTTTATCTAGTATAAATACAATCTTTAATTACACTGTTCTACAAAAAAAACGACTTTTTTTCTATTTCTAGAGAAAAAACTTGTGATTCTGATAGTAATTTCAAAGGTGAATCCAAATCTGTTTTCAGTTTTTCTCTGCCAGGGATAGTTTAACCGGAATTCTAATTTTTATCTTACGATACTCTGTAAATGTAAACGTATTTTTAGGAATGCAAGAAATAGCAATAAAATATACAGAGAGCTTGATGTTTGATTTCAGTTACATAATCTAACTCTAACCATATTAGGAAAGCCGAGGAAGGTGCTGTCAGAGGCAGTATTCACAATATAATTCACTTTGTAGCATCTATTTTAAAGGAAGGTATACAGAAAAAGAGAAAATGATACACATGTGGCAACAACTATTTACATAATTGTCTTTACATAAAATGTCTGGCGAGCAGCCAGGTTCCTGATAAGCTCTGATCATCTGATTCACTATTTCCTTGTAATTTTCTGCTCTTTTTCTTCCAAGGACGTTTCATGACACCTTCTTGAAACATTGTCATGTTCGCGCTTCTGCATCAGTGAGGCATGTTTCAAAATTTCTATCTATCTGAAGTTCTCTATTCTGAGGGCCTACACCTTGAAAGACTAAATAAGTCGAACAAGGATAAATAAATAAAAAAGGGCCAACAAATACACGTTGTATCTTTGCTGCTGAAAGTCTAGGAAATTTGTTAGCAAGATATGTAAACCCTTCGCCAGTTTGATCCATCGCATTTACAAATTATTTAAAACGAGTTTTTTATGAAGAAGTGATAGAAGGACTTCTTCACGAGCTACCAGGCTTTGACGTTGGATTTTTTTCACCTACTTTCCAATTTCGTTCAGGCCATTTCTTTCTTATGTGGTGGGAATTTCCATCGCGAGTATCCCACTCGCCAAGAAAGCAAGCATATTTTGTATAGCCTTGTTGCATGCCTAATAACTGTGCAATTACTTTGAAAAAGCTGCATACCTTCCATTTATATACACTGTATATTTAATTTGAATAAAATTTCTAAAATGGAAGTGGAAGACTTTCAGAGTTTGGCACTGGCTTTTGCGCAGAATGTAGGTCCGGGTAAGCAATTTGTTTCTTTGACCTTTTGTTTTTCAAACCTCGAAATTTCGTGACACAGAAATAACAGTCTGATATATGGGCTTTTGCTTCTCGCCATACCATAGGTGCAGCAAATAACATGGTATTTTCTTTTCCTTTCTACCATTTAGTTAATTTACAAGAAAAAAATGCGCAACATACTATTCCTGTTTTTTACAAATGTGAGTTCCCCGCAGATATAGCAAAAGTTGTCGAGAGTATCTCGACAGGAGCGCCGACGAGACATTTTCCAGAAAAATCTAAATTACGTCATTATAATCTTTAATTCATGCTGTACAAGCCACTCTTATTTACTCTTTTCTTTCTTATCAACTTGGCACTTTCTGTATACCACGAAAAACAAAAAAATCACTTTAAACGTTGTCACACTTGAGGCTCCCTGACAGTGACTGTGAGGCTAGGTTTGAGATAACCAGTGTTTATGAAAGTATACAATCGAGAGAGACGTATCAACATTTGAATACTAAAACACTTGACAAAA
Organism: Acheta domesticus; assembly: GCA_031308135.1. Taxonomy (NCBI): domain Eukaryota; kingdom Metazoa; phylum Arthropoda; class Insecta; order Orthoptera; family Gryllidae; genus Acheta; species Acheta domesticus. The sequence continues at coordinate 290,095,157 of JAHLJT010008446.1, read as the reverse complement.
ATTCAGGAGTCCATGTTGCCAAGAGATTTTTGCAAACTTTCCCTCAATTTACGAGACTTAATGGATTTTCATGATATAAAAGTTAAAATTACTGAAAAACTAGCCCTGAACGCGACATTTTGATTTCAGATATGAACTTCCCATTGCAAATTCACAATGAATCACATACTTTTATCTCAGAAAGAGAACCCTTGTAGAACAGTGTTATTTGTCGTTAGTAGAACTTAATGTCATGATGTTTAACCAGGACCTATATAGCACAACTCTTTAATCTTTTAAACCAGGGGTTTTCAACTTAGGTATCGGTAGGTTTGTAGAGGCCACATGAACAACTTCTAAAACAAAATTTGAAGTTTGTTTGTACACAGTGAGACTATGCTATCAAGATCACACTTTTTTCTACGACATTTATGTGTGAAAATGTTCCATTGATGGTCAACATAAAAAGTATGTACTGCACGAATGTCAGTTGGGATCCATAGGTTCACCAATGTCATTAAAAATGTTGATGATTAAGATTATATATTTTGTTTCCTTTAATCATAATCTGTAATTAGAGGATCCAATTACCCATTAAATCTGAACAGACAGTCAGAGGGAAAACTTTACATAATTTTTGATTATTTAAATTAAGCCTGAAATCTAATTTATGTTGGAGGGTACACTCTTTAAAAATTGAAGAATGTCTACTACTGAGTATTATCTATTTATAGGAATAATGTTAAATTATACAACGTTCAAAATTCTATTGTATTCCGATTCTTTTCAGGTGGGAGGTGTTAGTGATGTTTCGGCCATTTTATTTATTGATGCAGATAATATTGGATATAATAATTTCAATAAGTTTATTAAAAGAATCTGCGTCAAGTCTTTTCCAATTACTTGGTCACCGAGCAATTTCTGTTATTCATGGAAATCTTCTCTAATGTAAGTGTGAAACCTAAGGGAATTAATTTCTTGCATTATGCACAAGTTCTTCTGAATTGTGGCCCTGTTATCAATTAGTAACACATTAGAAGTCAATTGACTTTCCAACAAGTCAACATGTTTTGTGTGATAAGTCAGTAGCTGCCCAACAGGCATTGTGAGATGACATTGTTATGTTCACATAATTTCAGGAAAACAAGTATTTAAAATCATTACAATTATTATAATTATTATTTGAGGACACTTTTGTATATTTTTGTTTTTTCCAATTAAGTTTGTGTTCTCACAATTTTGTGTAAGTATTGTTTTAAGGAATATATGTTATAGTTCAACATGTTTCATTATGTTTTACTTGACTAAATAAAATAAGTGAATTTTAAATATTTTATAATACTGTTGTGATCAACTTTATTTCCAGGCATGTGCTGTGTTAGTACGACATTGCTATTTAAGCAGTATGTAGTGTGTTATTTTACTCAACATCGGTGCAGATGATCTTGATGAATGTTCTGTATACCTTAATGGACCAGAGGGTTGCAAAATTTATAAGCTTCGAAGTCTTGTACACACTCTTATTGCATCATGTTCACTCTCTTATTGCATCAAAAATTTAATGATGGATTGTACTATCGATAGCACATGCTTAGCATAACCAGCTCTTTTTATTAATTTTAAGACAACTTATTTAATCTGCTTGCCATTTTGTCCAAACTTACTGTACCTCTTCGGAGATTTATTTAGAAAAACAGAACTATTTCAAGGTGAACATTGGAACCTCTAACCTCCATAGTGTATGTATTTATCCCCTTGCTGTTTCTTAGGTCAACACACTATCATTTAATATGAGTATCATTGTTTTTCATGATCTGTGTTTTTTATAAATGAGTATCCTCTTGCTGTTTCTTTGTAAAGTCATGTCATAACTTATTACGACCTTTTGATTACGCACTATACATGACATAATAAACATGTCATGTAAATAATACGATATGACATGACTTTAAAAATTCCTTATGCTCACCAGGCCATTGGAGCTGCTTTTAAACAAGTAATTTCCTATACATACATATAGATTTGACACCAATTTAAATGGAGATTATAGATACAATTTCACCAATAGTTATTTTTATTGTGTTTCTTCTATATATCCCTTTGCTGTTTCTTTATTGTAGATCATGAAAGTGTGGTTAAGTTAGTTTTCATGTTATGTATCACTTACAAATTCCCAAATACTACATACCTTTAAATGCTGCCTTAAAATTAATGTATATTTCCATACTCAAAAGTATGTATTTTTGACAATTTAAATATGGGGTTAGATACCATTCCACCCGAAATGGATGCCAGATATACTCGATTTAGAGGGAAAATTCAGTCTCTGGAGAGTGGCCGCTATTCACTCTAATCGAGGAAACGCGTCGTCTACCGTCGAATGAAGCATTTCGCTCGAAGATGGTAGTGAAATCCACTCGTTTCGCGAGGTTCAATTGTAGCTCGAAGGGTGAGTGAAAATTCACTCTAATCGAGTTGAATTTCACTCGCAGAAATTAAGAGTACCACACCAAGTGTTGTTTGAAATTAAATTTCCATTAATTTATCTGTATCACGACATAGATTATACTTGTGATGGTATAAAAACTCTGAATGAATATCGAGCATCGGAATACTTCTCAGAAGCTCGCCTGAACTAAACAAAAATCCAAACATATAATGACGACACTAACGAGACCATAAGACCGTAGTATTTGCTGTGCCCGAAAACATCAATCACACAATCGTAATTGACATCAACTTGTCAAAAATACCTTGCAATATTTTCTGGGCTTTCCGACCTTTTTGGTATTTTGTGTGCGCGACTTCGTATATTGATACTGCTTGTGTTCAGAAATGTACATTACGCCAAATTTGTCTTAGGTAATATTTTCTAAAAAAACGAACCACAAATTAACATTTTCTGCTAACTGTCAATTAATAATTGTACAATGATCCCTCAACATTCGCCCATTCGCTATCCGTGAGTTCCGAACATTCGTGATTTGAAAAATGCTACCGGTTTTAACATTCGCGAGTGCGTCTTCTGGTCGTACTACATTTTCTTTGAAATCGAGCACATATCATTTCCTTTATAATCATCATCATTATCTGGGAAGCGAACTCGGCAGACCTCGGAGTATAACGTTCTTCAAAACTTTCACAGATGAAATGTCAGTTCACATTTTTAAATAACACACATATAGAATAAAAATCACATTCATCAAGTGTCAGTGTCAACAGCTCACTGCAAGAAATCTGCATAAAATAAATACATGTACGTTACTTTACAACGCATTGCCAGGTGACATTAAACAATTAAAGTCGGTACACAAATTTAAGTTAGAAGTAATATCTTTTCTGCCGCATAACTGTTTCTATACAATTAGAGACCATACTTATCGTCAAAAAATGTTTTTTTTTAACAAAACACTGATATATGATGAATTAGTTTACATTTGTATTGTATGCGTTTTATAAAAAGATTTAATACGCCTGTAACAAGTAATCTACTTCAGCTTTCGGGTCAATGACCCCCATTTCGATCAGGCTTTTCTCCAGTTTCTCTGATCCATTGAGCAAATGCTGAGATGGCCCCTTGTTTTGCTTCTGAATGTAAATGTAGTTTCATTGTGCGCACGTTTTGTTGAGAATTGCTTTTGCTTGTACTGGTAGGAGTAGAACTGATGTTCGTTACTATTTTGGTAGCAATGCATAAAAATAAAATCAGCAGTTCATTTACCGTTTAAATTGTTTTTCTATAACTCTCGAACGAAAATGTCTAGTTTTTCATATGTTGCTAATTTCTCTCTTTTTCCCTCCATTCTGGGCCTCAAGAAATGTGTGCAGATAATCTCTTCCTCCACACGCAATACACAGTTTTTACAGTTTTTTGACCTAGTAAATAAATAAATAAACAAACACAATTGTAAAATAATTCAATTAAGTAGCGTCAAATTGGAAGTAAGGATTTTGGCCAAATGAACAGAAAAGCCATTCAGGACCTGTGCAACTCTCATTATTGTAGAGAAGCTTCGGAAAATCATCAGTGAAAAAAACCTCATCAACGGTAATGATGAAGTAACGGAAGCGAAACAGCGTCCAGGTTCAACTTCAATGTCAAAACTGTTGATGACAAAAAACAACAAAAATCAACAATCTCTGGTGGAACTGGCATTCGAATGTGATCGAAACATCGAAATAACTTCGAAATTTAAGAGAGAATAGAAGCAGGAACTCTTCCATATTTGGATATTAGAACAGCGAGAAGGTGAAAAAACAAAAAAATTAGGAAATCCTATATATTAATTTTTAACTTTGAAATAAGTTTAATTATGAATTCTGTTAGTGGTAGCGCTTAATCAGTTCTACTGTAATTGATTGTCAGATTTTTTTTCTTTTTCAGTTTTTGGATATCCAGGAATGTAACCCACCTTTCTTCATTAAAAGATAGACTTAACATTCACGGATTTAACATTTGCGAGGTTTTTTGGGAACCTAACTCTAGCGAATGTTGTCGACTACAGAATTTTCCAATACTCTGATATCAATCCTTAACAATCCAATTATAAAAATATTTCTGAAATACTAATTCATGTTCAATGTAACTGTTATGGTGGTGCGCGGCGAGTTGAATCACGCGCCGCACCACCAGCACTTGGCGTCAGCACAGCGAGCAACGGACCGTGGCGAGACCGGGAGAAAGAGGAAGAGGCGGCCAGCTAGCGAAGCCCAGGAGTGGTTGCGAGGCTATGCCGCCGGCGAGAATAAAAGCGGGCCCCGCCGCCGAGCGGGCAGACAGTGTTATAGCAGAGTTCCGAGTGTAAAGTGACGTAGTGCGGCCAAAGTGATATATTATTAGACCAGGCAATCGTATTATTGGACGTTCTTCTTGGCAACTGGTGAAACTGCATTGTACTTTGGACATCTATTGGTAAAACGGTAACCCAGCTTTGTTATTTGGTATTATTCTTTGGTTACCGGTTTGTTATAATTGATTTGCTGCATTTGTGGAATAAAAACGTTGTTTACGAAACTTCTGTGTTTTCCTGGATATAACAGTAACAATTACTGCAAGTTATTGATCAGCAAACAAGTTTGATTTTTAGACAGATTTGACAATTAGATTGACGTATATATTTGCATATGTAACGATTAACGAATATCACAACATTTGATATTCTATACTAACAAAATAAACGAATTTTTAGAGGTTGTAATTCTTTGCCACGGTTAAAATTGAAGCCCGTAGATGTTTCTCCACGATAACATTCTCTTTCACAAAAACCACTCACTTCAACTACAAATATCTGATTTAACAATTTTGCATATTTTACGCACACCAAATACTGTCGTTTGGTTGGCGCTGGAAAATTAATTATGCGCGGTATTACAAGCTCAACATAAACCCCGTTAAAATCTGCGCAGTCCAAGTTGCGGTTTCGCGTGCGCGCGGCCACGCAGCCCGCTGCACGATCCAGCCCTGCGCCCCAGAGCCCTGCGCCCCAGAGCCCTGCGCCCCAGAGCCCTGCGCCCCAGAGCCCTGCGCCCCAGAGCCCTGCGCCCCAGAGCCCTGCGCCCCAGAGCCCTGCGCCCCAGAGCCCTGCGCCCCAGAGCCCTGCGCCCCAGAGCCCTGCGCCCCAGAGCCCTGCGCCCCAGAGCCCTGCGCCCCAGAGCCCTGCGCCCCAGAGCCCTGCGCCCCAGAGCCCTGCGCCCCAGAGCCCTGCGCCCCAGAGCCCTGCGCCCCAGAGCCCTGCGCCCCAGAGCCCTGCGCCCCAGAGCCCTGCGCCCCAGAGCCCTGCGCCCCAGAGCCCTGCGCCCCAGAGCCCTGCGCCCCAGAGCCCTGCGCCCCAGAGCCCTGCGCCCCAGAGCCCTGCGCCCCAGAGCCCTGCGCCCCAGAGCCCTGCGCCCCAGAGCCCTGCGCCCCAGCCCTGCGCCCCAGCCCTGCAGTAACAAAAATGCTGCTGGGCATAATTACACGGAATAGTATTTCGAAAAGTAGCAAGTGCACGGCTCAAAAACAACAAATCAAATACTTTCGTATGACGTAGCAATAAATTAAAAATTTTAACAAAAGCAGTCTTCAATAAAGCAATAACACAGTATAGTATACTACCACCGCTTCCACCTCTCACGCACCTGTCCGTGGGCAGCGCGAGGGGAATGATTAAGTAGCTAGATTAATATCTTAAAACTATTCGACAAGGGACTGGGCACTTCTTTTATCATGTCTATTCGCTAAAAAAAGAACGTGGAGTTATCTGAATTTTAAATAAATCAAAAAATTATATTCAATCTTGAATGTACAAAAATAATACAAGTTCAACTCGTGTAATTCCTAAGATTTTTCTATGCTTTTTGGAAATTTTGTACCTGGTATCGATACCTGACGTATACTTCAACTCAGTGTACCACATGGAATATACAATTTAAACATCGCACGACACACTGTTAGAATCTTAAAAACACACTTTATATACATTTGACATAGAATAATAATGCGGGAAAAGAGCAAACATAGCAAAATACCTTACATCTTTCTATTGTGAAAAAAATATATACCACTTACATAACTTGTTTGACTTATAATTTTCACTTTTGGATAAATTTAAACAAGCTCGTGAATTTCTTTTATCTTTTACTAACTTGTTTCTCTCTCACAAGATTTCACTCAAGAATAATGTTTTTTTGTTTTTAATTCTTCAATTTACCATTTTAATGTTAAATGTACAAAAACTCTGTTTAAGAACTTCAAGACTCTGTTCAAGAACTTTTAAAATAAACATGCTAGCAAAATAATTACTTGTTCTTTCAACGAACGTCTGCGTTATAAATTTCGGTCGTGGATCGAAAATTTCACTGTACAATGAAATTATTTTCGCGTGGCCGTTCAAGGTCAGGACCCAGAGCTGTCGGAAGAGTCCATTCCTTAAACTTATCGCATTAGGGGAGAGCGCGTCCCTTCCCAGGACGTGTTGACAGCCCTACTCCAGTTGAGTAAACATTGACCCTGACTATTCGACTTCGCGAAGTGCCAGTTTTCAGTTGTATTTCCCTAATAGAGTACAGCTATTTGTATGAAGTAATATTGTAATTTTGTAATTATTATTATGTTGTGATCATTCAATGCGTTCTGTTCAGAGCAACTTGCATAAGGACGTCCTTCACAGTCAGACGCGTGAAGTCGCTGCCAAAGTACATACACATCAATTTATGAAGAGAAGCAAAAGAAGGTATTGCAAATATCAAGGCAGTTCTTAAGGCAGTCATTGCTGCTTCGGGTGTTTCGAAAATATCTATTAGCTGAATTAATTAGGAAATTAATTCTTTTCCATCGGAAGAATCGTATTCTTTTTCTTTTCCTAATAAACAGAAGAAGAGAAAAGACGTGGAAACTGCTCTCGCCAGTTTCAATGAGAGTGTGATTTGCCGCACAATGATTTAATGCACTATATCAAGAAATCGTTATTTTTACAGGTAAAGACGCGAACGATAGTAAAGACAGTGATAGTGATAATATTTATGATAGTGAGGAAAAGGTTATTAGTGACAGTGGAAAACATATGGATGATGAGGTCAGAGCAGATGGTGTTTCTCCATTACCAAGCGAAGACACTACCGCAAATTAATTTCCAAGACCGTTCGCTAGCATGTAGACTAATGTTTTTGGTATGGGCAGACGAGCCAGGCGCGAGCGAGCGCCGCCTCCAAGCTGTCTCCCCACCACTTTCGGCTTCCCCCTCTACTCGCGATTCCCAGCGGCCACCCTAGAAATAATTAGCTGTATACATAAGAGATCTTATAACTTACAGTAGTTATCTGTCTGGCTTCGAAATATCGAGTTTCAATGGGAGCCGGCGTTCATAAAGGTCAGCAGCGCGACGGTCCCGCGTCGTCCTTCGTGAACCGCGCAATGCAATGATGCGAGATTTCTAGTTTTTGCGTGCCACGTCGAAGTTTTATTATTTATTCTCTTGAAATTTTTAATAGTAAACAAAATTTGTAACATTAAGAATTAAAACGTAAAGGTTGGAAAAAAGTAAATTCTACTATTAGAGAAATGCTTTTTTCCGTTAGTGCCACGTGCTCAGGATGATACGAATTTGCAGTAATATAAAAATTCCTATTACTCTGGATTACGCACGATCTTGAAAAGTTTACATTCAATTATAATAACAAATAATATTCATTTTAAATATCAAATTCCTTCTGTAGCAGTGAAGATTCATTACCTTTAGTAAGCTTTATAATGTCCGTGTTATACGTTCTTTTAAATCTGCTCCTCCACTCAGTTGATCACGATGTTACCTCAGCTGGCGCCTCCGAGAAAATGGCAAATCTCTAGGTTCGATCGAATAAATTCGGCTTCAGGCGAACTAAATTTTGATTGGTTGGTTTCATTCCTTATAGCAAGTGCGTTCAGAAATTTATAATACTCCTTGTGGCGTAATCTACGTATTGCAACTCAAAGGCTGTGTGGAGATCTACGGCATGTAACCAGACTCCAGCGGTCACAATACATACAGAAAACCGTTCATAAGACATCAAGAAAATCAAAAGCTTGCTAATCAATAACGCAAAACGAAAGAGTAAATATTTAAAAGCGGGCGACCTCTTCCTTTTGGCCTTGCTGACTCACCAAGGCAGCTGTGTCGTAAGAAGTGTCGCATTACTATAAGAATTCAGTCTCTACGCATGGTATTAGAATAGGCAGAATAACACAACATATTATTTGGATTTTTCAGTTGAAATCGAATCTGTTTGATTGTTAAAGTCATAGGCTTCCGCAGGCAGTCATGGAAATGATCTTGGCTAAGATCATTTGCCTGTTTGTTGGTTTTTGTATTTTCTCGTGTTCCTGGATATCTACGAAAGCATAGGTTACAATTTCTTAGGTATCAAACGAAAATGAACAAAAATATATGGGATAAACACTTCTTTAAAATTTTCATTTAAGAACAAACGTCAACCGGGCTAAAGGAGAAAACTCGGTACAGCCTCGAGAAGTGAGCAGGGGCGGGGAAGGGAGGGTGGAAGAGAAGGAGGAGGGGGAAGGGGAATGGGAATGGGAAGGGGAGCAGGTAGAAGGGGTGTTTCCTTACGCCCTTCCTCTAACATTACGAAAAGCAATCTGAAATAATTGGGTAAAACTTTCCAAAGTGCGATTTCTTTACGTTTCGAATCAGTTGGTGACGCCCCCACCCCCACAGGAAAGCAAGACACTTCCATGTTATTTTGCTTCTCGCGAACCATCTCCCCTTGCGCACAGAACACTGACGCATAGTAATGATCTGTTTCTTACTACACTTCCGTTCGAATGTACCACACAACACATTCCACTTGGCCAACCTCATAGGACACTTGCACACTGTACACGTAAACACCGGCGCAATGCATCCATCGAAGGGTTTTCAATCCATTTTATTGGAGTCTGAAGTACCTTTTCGGCACAGTGTATAGACCCACAGTTTCTTTCACCAAGGTAGCACGAACCCTCGAAGATCACAAATCACAGAATCAAAAGATCACAAGAAACGTCTATGATCACAGAAACATAGCTAACCACTTTGACGGCTCCCTTGACTCACTCAAAAAAAATCTAAATAAAACTCGAAAATTACCGCTGTGTAACATTTGAATCAACAGAGTAGTTAATGCGCTCCGAACAAGAGAACTAGAAACGAGAGAGGGGCTCATTGGGCCAGAAAGGTAATTTGTGACGTCATTACCCAAACGTTCACGTAACTCCCGGTGAAGAGCCACAATCGCTAACACCCGCGAGTTTCAAAATAGTCCTTAGCAACATTATTAAAAAGAATATACTCATTGGCCTCGTTAAACCTAGACAACCAATACAAAACCAATTTTAAAAAATATTACGAGTTTTATATGGCTTAGGAAGTGGGTAGTATTGTACAGGTGAAGAAATTAACAAAAAAACACCCACATTTTAATACCACGTTATTTTACATTATTTTAATCACAAAGTATATTTTATTTTTATTATTCCGAAAGAAAATACATTATAAAACGTTATAGTAGTTGGAAAAATGAATATAATTGAAATCCTCCATAAAACAAAACAATTAATTTACATCATTATACGCAGAATGTAGTGCACGATATGGGATCTTTAAATGTGTGATGGAAGAAGTATTTTCGAAACAAAAGTTGGTATCTTGTGACAGAAGTTTATAAATGACATTCTTTCAACATTTTTTAAAATGCTATTCTGTCTATAATCTAAATTAAAATGTGCAGAAATAGATAATCTGATTTTAATTTGCTCATATTATTTTAGGTGGCAAAACCTTATAACAATGCAAAATACATCTTTTGTGAACAAAAACTGCATATTTTAAAGATTTCTGGGGATATTGTTTGGCATGTTTTAAGACTAAAAACTTGCATAAATCTACCAGCTCTATTGATAACTTACCAAAAGTGCCAAAACTAATTGACAACATATTGAGTGAAAGAATGTTGAACGAATGCAGTGGAGAATTCATGGAAGAACAAATATTCAGAAAGGGTGTTCAAAACACATCAACTTCCAAAGGCAAAGAAAACAAATACCACATTCACTATATATAAATATATATTCTATATTAAAACAAAACAAACATAAAGATATAAAACATAGCTATATATATATATATATATATATATATATATATATATATATATATATATATTGTAACGAACGTGAATTTCACGTACTTTTACAAGAATAAAAACCAATGTTGAAGGCGTTGGTACGATTCACATAACGCGCGGAACGCACCAGAAATCTAGAAATGCAGCCTGACGCCGGCAAGATAGCGCAGCGTTCGGCGATACATATAACGATGACATGTTTGCGTGGTCAGCCGAAGAGGGGCGGCGGGGCGTTTCCACCGCTCATCGGTGGGCCGGTTAAATACGCCGGTTCGCTGACCACAGATCCCTTCTCGTCAGAAATTTTACGAAGTGTGTTTCCTGCCTGAGTTATAGTGGCGATAGTGCGGAGTTGAATAACCGCGTAGAAATAATTACAAGTTGTTAGTCGAAGTAGCGGCGATAAGAGATCTGCGAATGAACTTGATACTAGTTTGAAAGGCCGAAGTAGCGGCGATATTCAGTCAGTGGTGGTACGCAGTCAGTTGAGAAAGAGCGTAATTTAAATAGGCGAGGTGCGAGAACGCAGAATCAAAAAACAGATACTAAATGGATTCGTAGGCTTATTAGATACTACTTATTAGATACTAAATGAATCGAGATTATTAGATACTACTTATTATATTATTAGATACTAAATGAATCGAGGGCGCGACGCCCATGGATTAAATTAATCGTGCGGTCGCAAGATTGCAGGTCGTGCGAAGGACTAGTGGCACGAGGGCGTAAACAAAAGCTTGATTGCGGAGAAGAAGAAATCCGGTACGAGCCGAAGAAGAAGCTGGGACGGGAAGAAGAGGGCCGGGACGAGGAGACGAAGGACCAAGAGGCGTTCGAATGCCTGGTTACGCGGTTGCGAACGCCAGGGCTGGCGTAGCGAGGCCGCGCGAGACCGCACGCACCATAAGCGAACGTCGCGGAGTTGAAGAATTCGTCGCCGGCGGGGTCGACCAAAGCAAGCGAGAAGCGAGCCGCCGGAAGGTAACGGAATTTTGGAAAGGGGTGAAGTTTAACGTTGAGGCCGCCGTTCATAGCAGCCCGCATGCCAAAGCGGTACAATAGGCGATCGCGAAGTAAAGAATTTAGGTATTGTCGAGGATTCGTTTAGCAATTTGATTTGAGCGCAATTTGATAATGTCATTTGCCCTAAATGCCTTAGGATTGACAGTGATATTCATCCAATAAATGTAAAATGTTCTTAAATTTGTTTAATTATTCAATGTAAATTTAAAGCAAAGAGGTGAACGAAAGTTTCAAAGATAACTACTTGTCTAGTTTCACCTAACAATAATATGGCTAAAGAATGATGTAAATAAGAGTGTAAATAATTGAAGTTGATTTGCAAAACCGTGCACGGAAAGTGAGTGATCACGAGTAAAAATTCAGAGAGTATAATTGCCAGTTCTTTTTGTGTTTGTGGGAAGTCACCACAAACGAAGCGTATGACGAATGATTAAAATACATTTTTACTTTGTTATTTGATTTATTTCTTGTGTATTCCCCTTGGATTTTCCTTACCACTGTAGAATCCACAGCCCTGAGAAAAATTCAAGCTCGAAAGAGCATTAAATCTGCGTACGCCCTTCGGGCATGAGTCGGTGGCTATTGTTGGGAAAGTACGTTAGATTAAATATATATATTTATGTTATATATATGTTATATATACATATATATATGACATAGATATAAACATAAAGATACATAAAGATATATTTAATAAGCCTGTAACACGTAATGTACTTCAGCTTCCGGGTCAATGACCCCATCTCGATCAGGTTTTTGTCCAGTTTCCCTGATCCGTCGAGCAAATGTTGAGATGGCCCCTTGTTTTGCTCCTGGACGTAAATTTAGCTTCACTGTGCGCACGTTTTCTTGAGCACTCCTTTTGCTTGTATTTCATTTACCGTTGAAATTGATTATCTATAATTCGGGAACAAACACTTTTCAAATATTTTTATTTTTTCTAAAATAATTATTTTCTAATTTTTTTCTGACCCTCAAGAAAATGTGCGCAAATAAATCTCTTTCCCCACTCGTCATATACAGTTTTTACTGTTTTTTACAAATAAATAAATAAATAAAAGAAATAAATTTACCAACCTACCAACTATTTATAATTTTCAAAAAGGGATAATAGATAACCAAAGAAATGAAGTGAAAACTCTTGTGAAAGAAGAGATACCAACAGAAATAATCGAAGGAATTCAAAGCCTTTACCTGAATTTTAACACATGCTTTCCTCTTCAGAAAAGAAAATTAAATATTTCACGCAAAAACAATTCTTGGATAACACAAGGGATTAGAACATCATGTAAAAACAAACGAGTTCTTTCTTTCATTTCTAAGCATCATAACGTATCTCAAGATTTCTTCCTTTACTTTAAAATATACAAATCATTGTTAAGATAAGTCATAAGACAGGCTAAAATCATGAAACACGATCAGGATATTTTGAACTCAAGTAACAAAACAAAATCAATGTGGGATATAGTAAAAAATGCGACCAAACCAACTAGAAACCTTGTAGAGAATGTTGTTTTAAAAGATAACGATAGAGATGTGAACGATCCGGCAACAGTGGCTAGTCTCTTTAACCAATACTTTTCGAGAATTGCTGTCGATCTCACTAAGGGTTTTCAGCCACAAAATTCATCATCTGACGTTTCCCTAAAAATCTTAGACACTAGGTTCGTTTCCGAAACCTCTTCCTATGAAATTCTCAAAATAATCGGTAAATTAAAAAATAAATATTCGGCCGGTTTAGATGAATTTCTGGATTGTTTGTTTGTGCGCGCCAGCCATTATACACCCGTTAACTCACATATTTAATGCATCCTTATGCACCGGAATTTTTCCAGATATATTTAAAACAGCTAAGATTAAGCCGCTCTTCAAAAAAGGCAACAAAAATGAAATCCAAAATTATCGGCGAATTTCTCTTTTGTCAGTTTTTTCAAAAATAATAGAGAGACTTTTTATGTGCGAATGCAAACTTTTCTCAATAAACACGATGCGTTTTCAAATTGCCAACATGGATTCCGGAAATCAAAATCTACGGAAACAGCCATTTTTTTCTTTTCTTAAAGATGTTGCCTCAACATTGGATCAAAACGAAGCAACTATTGGAATATTTTTAGATCTTTCAAAAGCTTTTGACGTCATTGATCATAACATTTTACTTTCAAAATTACCTTCATATGGAATCCGTGGTATTGCTCTAGATTGGCTATGCTCCTACCTTAAACAACGATCTCAGAGAGAAGAAATACCTTACTAGAATGATCGAATTTTATGTACACACCTTTCGGTTTTTTGCCTATTGCACGTGGAGTCCCGCAAGGATCGATTTTAGGCCCTATTTTCTTCCTATTATACTTAAATGACATGCCCTTAGCGATTCGAAACGGAAAAACAGTTCTCTTTGCGGATGATACAAATATTCTTTGCAAAAAAGAAACCGTAAATAGTACAATATCAGACTTTCAAATTGGTTCCGTAATAACAAATTAATAGTAATTGAAAAGAAATCTGTTTCAATGCAGTTTTCCATATCAAATAAAAATTCTGTACTCCATTGATAATGAACGGTGTGCCGTTGACTGATGTTAAAGTAACAACATTTTTAGGTCTATCAATTCAGTCAAACCTCAAATGGAATGCCCACATAAATGAATTGAACACAAAATTAAGTTCATTATGCTACGCGTTCAGAATTCTTTCAAATCCCGTCAGCCTTCATACTGCTCGTTGTGTATATTTTGCCAATGTTCATTCCCGCCTGAGATATGGCATAATATTCTGGGGAAACACATCTTATAGCTCCCAGACTTTCAGATTACAAAAAAGAATTGTATGAATAATAAGAAAATTCCACCCACGTGATTCTTGTAAGTCTCTCTTTATTAATGTAGGAATTTACCATTATCTTGTCTCCTGATTTACGAATTAGTAGTTTATGTCACAAATGACTTACTTAAGGGCGGGAATATATTTTCAGCAAAAGCCGATGTCTATATGTATAACACACGACGAAGTAATCATATTCACCAGGTGGGAGTATCAACAGCTCACTACAAAAAATTCACATACAATTCATGTACATTACTCTACAACACTTTGCCAGAAGACATTAAACGATTAAATTCGATAGAGAAGTTTAAGTCCCAAGTAAAATCTTTTCTGCTGCATAACAGTTTCTATACAATACGAGACTATACCGAGCATCAAAAAGGAAAGTAGCATTAATTTTAACAATGATAGTTAATGTAATTATTTATCATTTGGACTGTATAATTCTAAAGAACCTGTAACAAGTATTGTACCACAGTTTTTGGGTTGATGGCCCCCATCTCGATCAGATTTTTCGTCCAGTTTCCCTGATCCTTGAGCAGATGTTGAGATGGTTCCTTGTTTTGCTTCTGGGCATAAATGTAACTTCATTATTTGTGCACGTCTTCTGAATTTCAGTGGGAAATATAGATATTTAAATTATCGTTTTCCATATTATCGCGGCAAAAAGTATTATTCTTTCATGAAGAACATGAGGGTTAAGGGCACGAATTTACAGCTAATTTACCTTTAATAATATATTTTATTATATAGGAGCGAATATTTTGTCAACAAAACTCGAAAAAAACCTCTCTTTTCTGTATTCAAAATTCGACTAGAATATGGTTTAGGATAGAGACCACAGAATTATGAACACGTGCACATAATTCACTTCTCCCCATAGCTCGTCACACGCAGTTTTTAAATGTTTTTGATGTAAATAAATAAATAAAGTTTTAAATAAATAAATAAAGAAGCTAATGCTTTTCCCATGACAAGAGTGTCATTGTGCTTTCTGTTTGTAAATGTGAGCATGCGATAGCAATTGGGCGTTTTGCACCTCATTCACTCGCTTCTGCGACACTCCCAGAGACTCCACGTGTTATAAGGCTGGATGTGTTCCCGAGAAGTCACATTGTTCCCGTAAAAATACCAGCATTTGTTCGCAATGAATGTTTTATTGACGAAGTCCTTAAAAAGCGAGAACTTGGCATTCGTCCTTGTCGCCCTTCGCGCTGGAGGGGAAGCACTGGCCACCCCGAACGGACTCGGGAGGCGGAGGCGCTTGATGGGAGGGGCAACGGTCTCTCAGGCTCGTCATGTGGCGCTCACATAAAGGCCGATATACACGGTACAGTTTTCGTACAGATTCTCATACAGTTTCTGTATAGAAACGTCAAGATTTCAAACTGAACGTATTAAAGCCAAAAAGTAGCGCGTACACGGTCTCTACCAGACTTCACGCCTTCTGCATGAACCGCCACAAGCCTCCGCTAGAGGGGCTATCGGGAAACAACTGAATTGCGCAGTCCGAGTACTTTCAGTTATGAGCGTGTGTTCTGGCTGTGATCTTGATTTAGTATTAATTAACCATGAAGAGCATAGAGAATGAAATTGAAAGGTAGGTATAAAGAAAGAGGAAGTTTATCACAATATATCACTTCATACAATCGCACCTTGACACACCCAAACACAAAATCGACATGGCGGATTACCGTTAGTGAACGATTCTGGCGCTAGAGGCGCTGGAGTCAAACTGTATGCTTTCTACACGACCACATTAACATGTTCATAATTTTTTCATGCAGATAGCGTAAAGTCTGGACTACATGAAGAATCTGCATGAAAACTGTACCGTGTATATCGGTCTTAATACAATAGACCACCAGAACTATCGAATCAGTTTCTTTCATTCTTTACATGCATTCATACAAGGTGATTAGAGATTCAATTTGGGTACTTTCCTATGCTTCAAGCACTGCTTCAATGCTTTAATATTGATTAATATTAGGAAAAACGTGCTATTGTTACAATCAAACATCCTGGCCAAAATAGAGAATGAAAATTGTTTTCCGTAAATTTCATTGTTTCGAACAGAATTGTGTAACAAATATTCCAAAAGCTTTTCAGTGAAAAGACATACATCTTGATCAGATTTGCGACTAATTGCTCTTGCTCCACAGCGCGAATTCAGATCGGCCTGGGTGTTGCTTCCGGTTATTAAAAGTTGCTTTCCTCCCTTTCAGTGTGAGGTAGAGAATAGCCGTTTAGTCGTCAATAAAGTGAAAGCGATGATGCAATGGGCAACAAACGCCCCCACCGCCGAGGAAGGAGCTCGCGGCTGGCCAGACAGTGGGGAGGGGCCCAGCGGGTCCACCTCTTCCGGCCGGGCGGGGCGTGGAGCTGCGTGGAGAGGAGCGGAGCGGGGCGTGGAGCGGGATGGAGAGCGGGGCGTGGAGCGAGGCGTGGAGCGGGGCGTGGAGCGGGGCGTGGAGCGGGAAGTGGAGCGGGGTGTGGAGCGGGGCGTGGAGCGGGGCGTGGAGCGGGGCGTGGAGCGGGGCGTGGAGCGGGGCGTGGAGCGGGGCGTGGAGCGGGGCGTGGAGCGGGGCGTGGAGCGGGGCGTGGAGCGGGGCGTGGAGCGGGGCGTGGAGCGGCGCGTGGAGCGGGGCGTGGAGCGGGGCGTGGAGCGGGGCGTGGAGCGGGGCGTGGAGCGGGGCGTGGAGCGGGGCGTGGAGCGGGGCGTGGAGCGGGGCGTGGAGCGGGGCGTGGAGCGGGGCGTGGAGCGGGGCGTGGAGCGGCGCGTGGAGCGGGGCGTGGAGCGGGGCGTGGAGCGGGGCGTGGAGCGGGGCGTGGAGCGGGGCGTGGAGCGGGGCGTGGAGCGGGGCGTGGAGCGGGGCGTGGAGCGGGGCGTGGAGCGGGGCGTGGAGCGGGGCGTGGAGCGGGGCGTGGAGCGGGGCGTGGAGCGGGGCGTGGAGCGGGGCGTGGAGCGGGATGGAGAGCGGGGCGTGGAGCGGGGCGTGGAGCGGGGCGTGGAGCGGGGCGTGAAGCGGGGCGTGGAGCGGCGCGTGGAGCGGGGCGTGGAGCGGGGCGTGGAGCGGGGTGTGGAGCGGGGCGTGGAGCGGGGCGTGGAGCGGGGCGTGGAGCGGGGCGTGGAGCGGGGCGTGGAGCGGGGCGTGGAGCGGCGCGTGGAGCGGCGCGTGGAGCGGGGCGTGGAGCGGGGCGTGGAGCGGGGCGTGGAGCGGGGCGTGGAGCGGGGCGTGGAGCGGGCGTGGAGCGGGGCGTGGAGCGGGGCGTGGAGCGGGGCGTGGAGCGGGGCGTGGAGCGGGGCGTGGAGCGGGGCGTGGAGCGGGGCGTGGAGCGGGGCGTGGAGCGGGGCGTGGAGCGGGGCGTGGAGCGGGGCGTGGAGCGGGGCGTGGAGCGGGGCGTGGAGCGGGGCGTGGAGCGGGGGCGTGGAGCGGGATGGAGAGCGGGGCGTGGAGCGGGGCGTGGAGCGGGGCGTGGAGCGGGGCGTGAAGCGGGGCGTGGAGCGGCGCGTGGAGCGGGGCGTGGAGCGGGGCGTGGAGCGGGGCGTGGAGCGGGGCGTGGAGCGGGGCGTGGAGCGGGGCGTGGAGCGGGGCGTGGAGCGGGGCGTGGAGCGGCGCGTGGAGCGGCGCGTGGAGCGGGGCGTGGAGCGGGGCGTGGAGCGGGGCGTGGAGCGGGGCGTGGAGCGGGGCGTGGAGCGGGGCGTGGAGCGGGGCGTGGAGCGGGGCGTGGAGCGGGGCGTGGAGCGGGGCGTGGAGCGGGGCGTGGAGCGGGGCGTGGAGCGGGGCGTGGAGCGGGGCGTGGAGCGGGGCGTGGAGCGGGGCGTGGAGCGGGGCGTGGAGCGGGGCGTGGAGCGGGGCGTGGAGCGGGGCGTGGAGCGGGGCGTGGAGCGGGGCGTGGAGCGGGGCGTGGAGCGGGGCGTGGAGCGGGGCGTGGAGCGGGGCGTGGAGCGGGGCGTGGAGCGGGGCGTGGAGCGGGGCGTGGAGCGGGGCGTGGAGCGGGGCGTGGAGCGGGGCGTGGAGCGGGGCGTGGAGCGGGGCGTGGAGCGGGGCGTGGAGCGGGGCGTGGAGCGGGGCGTGAAGCGGGGCGTGGAGCGGGGCGTGGAGCGGGGCGTGGAGCGGCGCGTGGAGCGGGGCGTGGAGCGGGGCGTGGAGCGGGGCGTGGAGCGGGGCGTGGAGCGGGGCGTGGAGCGGGGCGTGGAGCGGGGCGTGGAGCGGGATGGAGAGCGGGGCGTGGAGCGGGGCGTGGAGCGGGGCGTGGAGCGGGGCGTGGAGCGGGGTGTGAAGCGGGGCGTGGAGCGGCGCGTGGAGCGGGGCGTGGAGCGGGGCGTGGAGCGGGGCGTGGAGCGGGGCGTGGAGCGGGGCGTGGAGCGGGGCGTGGAGCGGGGCGTGGAGCGGGGCGTGGAGCGGCGCGTGGAGCGGGGCGTGGAGCGGGGCGTGGAGCGGGACGTGGAGCGGGGAGTGGAGCGGGACGTGGAGCGGGGAATGGAGCGGGAAGTGGAGCGGGACATGGAGGAGCGGGACATGGAGGAGCGGGACATGGAGGAGCGGGACGTGGAGGAGCGGGACGTGGAGGAGCGGGGCGTGAAGCGGGGCGTGGAGCGGGGCATGGAGCGTCGATGGGGTGTGGATGAGGGGGCGTGACCGAGAGAGGAGAGGTCCGGGGAGGAGAAAGCGAGGATGGACGGGGAGAAAGCGGGGAGGTAGGGTATGGGCGGGGAGGGGCGGGAGGGGGGGAGGGGAGAGACAGGGAGGGCGGGGTGGGGCGGGGAAAAGGGCGCGTCGGCGTCGGCCACGTCGCATTAGTTCGGTGAATATACATCAAAACTAGTTTGAAAGGGAAATTAGCGCAAAAGTTGGTCTCATAAATCAGTGAGCGCCTCGCGGTGCGCGGCCCCGCCCTCGCTCGCGCCAGCGCTAGCGCCGCCCCTCTCCGTCCCCCACCCCGCCACGGACCGCCCGCCTGCGAGCCGCCTTCGCGGCACACACGGACTTCATTCACACTCGCATCATTTATTTAGCCAATGGCTGTTACACGGCATCATTCCAGTCGCAGATACCAACGCTTCAATGATTCAAATGTCTGTAAATAAAAGAAGGGAGTACAACACATGATAAAACGCGAATGTTCATGTCTCACAAGCTAACCTACCGGGGAGCTGCATTTGTCAGTCATAAGATATCCTTTCAACTTTCAAGAATGGAAAGGGAATGGAAAACAATGTCTCAGTCAAGAGGTACTACACTGTGTAGTGCTGTATACCCACATTAGTAGGATCATAAATTGCTCCATGCGATACACATCACAATCTAATTTGTTTGTTCAGGAAAAAAAACTAAAAATTGTATATAACATTTACAGTAGTTGTATAACGTGACATTTTTCTTTGACCTCCTGAAACTCAACCCCTACTCTTGTATTATACACAGGTGAATTATGAATGACGTGATAACGAGCGTTGTTCGCAACAGAAATGCTACAAAACTTTGTCGAGTAATAAAAAAGTATTATTATCAACAAACTACCTACAAATTTGATTTTACAGTTCTGCTGATACTATAACAGCTCCCACTCACTCGTATGTGGATAAATTGTGTTTCTAAATGTAGAAAATTACAACCTGTAACACGTTGTGTAGTCAGAATTCGTGTTTTGTTAGTCCTTGATGCCGAAAAATCGATTGACAGCTGACTGTCCATCCATCCGTTTGTCTCCCGTCCGTCTGTGGTCAACGCCAGCGCCTACTGTCAGATATTTTCTCCAAAATTGATACTTCCCGATCGACTGAATGAAACGCAAAGCCCTATGCGTCAAACTCATAGTTTGAAAGAGATATATTTATTTTTAGAGGTACGTTACATGAAGCCTCAATTACATTTTCAAAATTGTCTCAATGGCTCCAATTTTTTTGATTAATGTTTGTCCATGGATAGCATTAAAGTCTGGCAGACATTTTAAACTAGTGGTGCTTCCAACGCACATACTTTCTCGCTCTGCTTCTATGGGATCCTTATTGCTATTCCACTACTTCATAAACCAGCAAAAGTGTATTATACCAGCAAACGTATTCCGTACCGAGACCCGACATCCGAAACTCAAAGTCAACGAACCGGCACTTTTACCACTACGCAACACCAACACCACTTGTGTCGAACAGAGCCATGAAAGAATAGAACCGACCCATAAAATGGTAAATGCGTGATTAAGAAACAATTGATACGATGGTACATACGCTTTACAAATACAAGAACAGAAGTAAAAAATTGTTACAAGTTGTTAGTTTTTCCAAAAAATGGTACATGACCATATTTGAAGTGCTAATTTTGTACAACCGACTTTGTCCGAGGCGAAAATCTCTATCTTCAATTTTGCAATTTTTAAACAGTTTTTTGCAATTTTCGAAAAATTGGGCCTATCAACGAAAATGATACCTACGTCATTCCCTTCAACGTTCTTCGCACTATTCAACAACAAAATATAATCAAAAAATTTAGAGCCATTTCCTTTTAAGTTAGAAAATCTCAAAATGGGCTTCATGTAAAGTACCCTCAAATATTTAAATATCGGTTTCAAATTCAAGAGGCCTCGAGACTAGTAAAAACGATCGGGGCATATCAATTTTGAAGAAAATCCGCCGAACGGTGTAGGCGCTAGCGTTGACCACAGACGGACAGACGGACGTTTTGCCGTCAATCGATTTTGCAGTGGGAAGAAGCAACAAATCATGGATTTTGACTACACCACGAGATAGAGGATTTTTTTTATAAATTTAGCAACAGGTTTTATCCACTTTTTTGTCACCAGACCCCTACTATAAGAGTTTTTCTGGCGAAAATCCCCCGTTTTCCGCCGTACGATTACTTAACTTTCTCTTCTTACGAAGTATTCGTAAAGCGAGAAAGTAAAAATTGCACCATAATTTTATTCGATGTCAACTACAATATTGAGAATAGAGATTTTTTTCTTTAAAAAAATCTGTTCTTAAGAGACAGATCTTGAAATAATATTATGTACAATGATTCGATAACAATTGCTTGCTTTCGTATAATTTTGCGTAAAATAGATGCAATTTTAAAAATATTTTCTCAAAAACGGCTCCAAATTTTTAATTAAAATTTCTCCCCTTATGTGCCAAAGAGCACCGCGGCTAGCTCTTGGTCAGCTCGATTTCCACTACGCGGGCCGGTTCGATTCCCGGTCGAGGCAACACTATAGTGTGCGTTTTCCTTGCAATGTCCCTGTACATGTTGCTGTGTGACGATGAGAAATTCCCTTCTTTGTTCAGAAGACCGGAATACGGCGTTTGGATGTCTACCTGCTAATCATACGCATCCCCTTAACCCATGGCCGAGAGGCAGGGACGTCGCCGGTAGACCTGAGACCGTTCACGAGCTGTCGCGTCAAGTACATACAAACATACATGTACCAAAAAAACGGTAACAATTGCTGCTAGTCTCGTTTTCGGCCAACACTTTCTATTTATTTATTTACGTCAAAAACAGTTAAAACTGTGTGTGACGAGCTATGGGTAGAAGTGAATTTCCAAAAATTAGGTTATGTAGGGTTCGTAGAGAGGGCCGCCAAACATCCCCTTAAGGCGGCTCCCCACATTCGGCATTCGCCGAACAGCGAGCTTCTGCTCACGCAACAGCTGTTGTGTTCAGCGAATGTTCGCTGCCTTTCATGTGCCCAAAAGACAAGCACGCCGTGGGTAGGAAAAACACCGAATGTTCGTCACTCGGCAAATAGCAAGCTACCCACCCTCACTAGTTGGGATCGAGGGAGAGGTTGCTCGCTACTCCCCGAACAACGAATACGTGGAGCCGTCTTTAGGTTTAAACATACTTGTGACAAATGGGATGGAAATTTCCCACTGAGCGGAGAGGAGATAAGTCGCTATATGGCTATCAGCAATAAGTGGTATTTACTAGCTCTTTCTGGAGAGCTCAGTAGTAACGTCCTGGGCCACGTTGCATGCAACTCAACAGTGGCGCTCTGTGACGTCATACGATTTTGCTGTGGCTGTTGCAGAGCGAAGGAGAGGGGGTAGAGTGAGGAAGCGAAGGTAGGGAGTGGGGAAAGAGACTGGGAGTATCATTGAGTTACAAACATTGACCTCACCTATTCATTGTCCATCGACGAATTATCGCTATCTTCAGTTTCTTCACTCCCGTTATTCCACAACTTTCCTTCCCCATTATTACAACGATTATACACCCGTTCGACTTGTTTCGAAAAAAATAGAAGAGAAAAGGCGCTTAATGTTCATGTTGGCCAACATAGTTTCCTACATGCCTTTCTCAAACCACATACGACCGTCATGCGAGGAAACCCAGCATTCCAGAAAAGTGAGAGTTACGTTTTTATCGGCAGATATTCATTTGTAACAGTATTGTCTACAATGTCTGGCACTAAAACCATCCTTTTCCCAATATTCATTTTCTAATTTCGTGACGTGAGTGTGGAATTTCTTCCAGTCGTCACTAGTGACTTGCATGATAGCTCAGTTTATAAACTCTAACAGTTTTGTTGTCGACATATCCCCAGTAACATTTCCTTGAATCAATTTGTCGCAAATGACGCATAAAGGCTCAGGGTACGGCTCAGATTGAGCTGTTCTTTGAGGATGGCACCTCCCACTCATCACGTCTGAAGGCGGTCCTTTCCTGCCGGCTGCGGCAACACAAGTGCTTTCTTCCGTGACGCGGTCCACAAGCCAGCGCCTTTGTTGTCTGCATAGCCCCTCCCGCCGGGAAGGCGGCGGAGGGCGGGGAGGGCGGGGGAGGCCCCTTCGTTCCCTCCGGCAACGAGGGAACGCCCCTCGGCGCCCCCACGCCGCCAGCGAGTGCTCGGCCGGTTCACCGTGCAATCAGCCACCGCACAATTCATTGCCGCGGTCAATGTGTCACCATAACGATAATTAGTATATTTCTGGTTATTGATGAATGGATTGTTAGTGATTCCGGGCAGGTCAACTACTCAGGTGATTCATTCCGAAAGTGTAATGCATGCTTTTTCAACGGATGATGGCGGTGATCTTTACCGTCTTGATGGCGAGATCCGGCGCCGACCTACCGTCGGCTAGCGGGGTTTCTCCCACCAGGTATCTCCCACCAACGGGGCAACGCCCCAGCTGGAACAAGCTCTAAGCCCCCGACCGGTCTCCTGGCATTTGTGGTAGTGTAGTACATGTTAGTGTATAAGCGGTGAGGGTAGGACAAGGAAGAGGAAGGAAAAGTCGCGGCCGGTCCGTTGCCCGTTTGTTAGGGTATTGCTGCGACATTCGCCTAGTGTGAATCGGAGAAATCACAGCCCGTTGGACTTCTCCTCCAGACAGCGGCTGTAATCGTTCATCGCTAGTGTCCAAAATCCTGCCGCCGGTGGGACTCGAACGTAGGACCTCCCGGTCAGAGGCACTGCAGCGACATCAGTTGTTGCACTGAGCCACCTTCCCCCAGTTTTCTCGTTATCAAACGCGAATGATACTACGGTGTTCAAATGAGGTTCTCTCCAAGCCACGACGATGAGCTATGTTTTACTCGCTGCTCTACACGGCGTACTTGGTGCGAGTAGTAGACCGAGTCCCACTTTGGGCTCGCCTTGTGGCGTTTCTCTCGCGGAAATTCTGACTCAAGGCACAAGGCGTTTTCCCGGTGACTGAGCTAGGTCGCTTGTTCCTACTGGACGATCTGATAGAAAGTCGATATTCGATCTTTTCTCACAAAAATCGAACCTCTGCGTGAACGCTAAATTTCAGCCTCGCCCGGAGAAGTCAGAGCTTACCACTCTCACACGCCTCGTCGAGAGCTCCTTGCATTCATCCCGGACCTTCGAATTTTCTTTGGGATTTCCAAAACGTGTTGTTCCCATGGCCTCTGCTAATTCTTCTGAGAAATTTGCAGAAATTTCGTTTTGTCAACGGCCGAACGCAAGTGGCCTCCTGAGCCTCGCCCACACCCACAACCGTGGCCTCCTCGTCGCCCGGCGCTCCTCCCTCTCACGTGCTCGTCATAAACTCGGCCTGTCGCCCGCACTCGTGTCTACTACAAAGAGTTTCCCCCAGATTTTCGCGTCTCTTCAGCTGTCTTTTCCACGCTCTCTAGCGAAAACATTCTATTTGTTATATCTCTTATATTCTTCTTAAATATCCAAGTCGGAGCCCGATACTGATACGCACGTATTCTCAATCATAGGGTATATCGAAAGCAATCTGCGAATCGACGAATACTAGGACCAGGTTGATTAGTAACTCAAAGAAAATATTTGGAGCGGTTTTTGAGAAAAATTGTTTCGCAAATTTCAAGCGCCAATTACGCAAAATCTACTCGTTTTTTCAGAAAGTTGTACTTGACATTTTTTAAAGAACTAAGTTCGTACAAGAGACTCTGTCTGAGGCAAAAATCTCTATCTCCAATTTTGTAGTTTTAATGCATGTGAGGGTAATGGTGGCCAAATGCAAAGTTATGGAAGTTTGATATTTGAGAGGGTTGTAGTGAATTTTTGATTATTGTTTGTGGTGACAACATAAGCGCAATAACTAATGTGTGATATAAAAGCATATACTTTTTCACAGGAACAACTCGTACTGATTTATATTGAAAAAAACAAACACAAGTGTCCCTCATTACCTCCGCTTCCACTGCTGCATATTACTACTATTTGGGATATGGAAATGCAGGTAGTATGGCTCAAAGTAAGTACTTTTAGTTTATTCTATCTTGTATATTTTGTGTTTAATTTTATTTAAATAATTAAGATTTCTAAGCATTCAATCAATTTCCACCAACAATGAATGTAAATTTCAGAACAAAATTTTGGGTCTCTCGCGAGAATTTTACAAATATTTCCGATTAATTTTGTATTTTGTGTTCTGGTAAACGACTCGTCGCAAAAACTATTTCGGTAGTTTTGAGTGCAATTAATAAAATAATTACCCCCAACGGAAACCGAGAAATTTTTCAAATAAAAATCAAGTTTATGTCATGGAACATTCAATCGCAAGTAGTAGCTGTACAATTTTTCAATGAAATGTGTGTAATAAAACGTTGTGATAAACCACGTACATTAATAAAAAAATAACAAATTCAGCATGATTGTCATAAAACTCAAAGATTAAAAGTAATCCGGTGTTGTCAGAGTCAATTTGTCTTCTCAGAAAACAGAGAATAAAATGTTGTTGCGGTTTTGATGGGCCATATGGGAATAAATGTGAAATATATACAACACTGTTTAGTTTTCACGTAAGAGATTAAGAATATTTTATCTGCAAATTTCAATGAGGTGACTGTAACTTTATAATTGAAAATGTAATGTAAGCTATATTAAAAAAAATTCTCTCATGAATTTCAAAATTCAGTTACATTTTGTAATATTCTGGACTTATTGACTATATTGATTATATATCTGCCGTATAACTGATCCCATTACTTCTATGAATAGTTTTTTGTGTATTGTTAAAGTGTCTAGTCTAAACTAGATTATGATTCTAATATAAAAATGTTTTTGAATATTCATAACGTCTGACTGCTTTGTAGAGTTGAATTTCTCAACTTAGGACTCCAAAACATTTAAGAGCTGTTGTATATGGGAAGAAATTACAAAACAAAACTGTTTTGGATTTTAATGTGGATATTTCTATTTTCTAGTAATTTTGTTATTAATTTTAAAGCATTTATAGAGAGCAGGATTTATTATTTTATTTTAATTATTTTTTCATTTCTTTTTCTTAATCTTACGCCCTCAATTGTAAATCAATTGAAACACTACAGTTTACTGCACTACATTTTCGATCATCTTTACTGTAATGTTGATGGACTGATGACATAACGTTGAAATTGTTAGTAATTACCACACCTGTATTTCATTTATCTACAAACTTTCGTTCGCAGTGATGAAACCAGTTATTTTAATTTTTCTACAATCATATTCACATCAAAAAAATTCATATTTAGAAAAAGCAACTAATAAATATGAATATTTTATTTCCAAATAGGAAATGTCAGAGGCAGATTACCAGTAGCAGCAGCACCTGCGAGAGGGATTAGAAGTTATGAGAATGATATCTCCTCCCAGGAATACAAACATCACGCGGATCACACAGATCACACTGATTCTACATTCTAAAAGCATCGCAGGCAGTTTGAGTTTAAGAAGAGTTGAGAGTGTAATATTTATGTACTTAAATTTGAATATCATCAAGATAAGATTAAAGAGCAATGTATTTTTTTTTAGAGAATTAAAATTTGCCTACATGTCAAATTAGTGATGGAATAAATGTGGACTACATCCTTTGTTTGATTTTAGTTATTGGAGTCTCGTAATTGAGGTTTTATATTTGTTCTCATACTGGTTCGCACAGCAATTTGCAATAATTACATTGAATTCATTTGTCAGGTTTTTCAATGTCTCTTCATTTTTATTTTTGTTTATAGAGTTTCGAACTTAGTGTTCAATACTATTCCTGTATTTGTGCATCAAATTTGTCAAAAGTTTCATTTAATTACCAGAAAATTTTATGTTTCAATTTCGTACATTAATTAAATAAATAAAAATATTTATTAATTGAATCAGTTTTTATTTCCTTTCAATGAAGAAACAATTGAATTTAACGAAGGGTGTACATAGTGGAATTTTTGTGTAATTGTTAGTGTATTCTTTCTTTAAATCTTTGTAATTCATTTCAGTTAATTTATTGTTGTTTTATTGATGTTTTATTATAGATGATATATTATTGATGTTTATTCAAGGTATAATTTAAAATTTTCTGATCATTTATTTGCATGATTACGTTAACGATTCCTACCATCATTGGTTTTGAGTGTTCGAAGTATATATTTCTGATGATCTCCTAAAGAACAGAAAATCGAGAGACTTTTTAGTACGAGTACATGAAGTAAGATAATCCATGACAATACTTTGATTTAAAAGCAAACGCCAAAAATGTGAATTTATTAAAAATAACCTGCACCAATAGAATGGTAAGACTAAATTATACAATATCAAAAGCAATAAACTCATTACTAGAAACAACATTAATATTCAAATCATTCACCAAGTAATTGACTATCCAGAAATTTTTATTTTAATTATGAAAAGAAATAGCAATATAAAAGGGACAATTTCTGTTTGTTACTGAAGAGTAAATATTATTTCTACCTCACTAAGATGTAATATTACTGACTGGGTAGAACTAGGTAAGGCTAATAGAGCATTACATGTTCTTTAGTAGTTTTTTTTGTCAAACGTATCTTCTCCGAAATATCACTTCGTCTAACTAACTAGTTTTTTTTTCGATGTAAATACAGAGGGTCTCTTTGTTTTTAAAAGATGCCATAATTAAACAGCAAATAAATCCTACCTGTCGGAGTCGTCTATATTGTTTAAGAGGGTGACTAAGGGTGATCAAGTACAAATTGCGAATTGTACCTCGAAATCGGAGGTCTGACCCATGGATCGAAATAGGGATGCTCTCGGGGCAGTGGCGCCTCGTGCTATTAGGGTGTGCAACGTTTCTCTTCTTTCTCCCTTCCTCCCACTCTCTCCCTCTCTCTCTCGCACACACACACACACATACAAATACGCATACATTACATGCATGCATTTACACTCTAACATAAATACTAATGAATATTAAACGCAAATCATGTTATGAAGTCTAATAGCATACCAAACAGTACCGTTCCGGTGTTTCTTTTCAATGTTTCTGTTTTGGGACTTTTCTGTTTTCTGTGACTTTTTTCATTGAAGTAATTGATTTCTTGCGTTTAATATTTTCAAAACGCTCTTCATTGTTGCACAAACATCCTTGACTGAAAAACGAACTCTCTGACTTCGGTTTCTCAAAACACATTGATACGTAGTCTAGTACATACGTTTAAAAAATGCACGTGGGTTTTGAATATAGTTTTGAATACTTCGGAACGGTTTTGTAATTGCAACTCACTTAAAAACACAAAGAATACGCATATAATATTCAATTAAAATGTGTATGAATGCAACGTTGCGAAATATTTCGGACGTTGGAAAATATTCATTTGCGAATCGAACTATTAGAGACTGGAACGGTTTGCTTGCGACAATCTTTGATCCTTTCCTCCAAGACTGAGTAAATTTAAAAATAAATTAGTTTCCTAGATGTTGATATGTTTATTACAAATATGTTTAATGTTATTAATTTACCATTCTGTTATATAAAGTAAGTTGTATTATTATTATTATTATTAGTATTATTTATTATTTTATTAGTATTATTTATTATTATTATTTATTATTATTTATTATTATTATTATTAATATTATTTATGCGAAGTGACGTGCGGTGAAGTGTGGTGAAGTGGAGTGCTACGAAAGCTCGCACCGTGAAATGTTCACGTTAATTTGTAGTCTGTAAATTTTGTAAAATTGTTAAGTTATGTAATGTTAAGTTGGTGTATTCTGCCACCAAGTCCTCAAACTTAATTGCAGAATTAGTAATAAATCAAATAACTCTGCACAGCTACGCGTTCGCGTTTCGCGCGCCAACGCAAGAGCTCATTGAAGTGGGGATCTCTCACACTTTCTTCGTTCGGTGTCTCACGGACTTGTCTTCAAAACGTGTGCTAGCCCAGTGTTATATCATTGCGACATGTCAAGGCACTCGTCTGCGCAGGGGCGATCGCATCGCCCACTGGGTGCTCCTTCCGCCCACAAGCCACCTGTCTCCCCGCCGCGCCGCAGCCTATACTGCGATTTTCCTTACTTTGCCCCTGACAGAAATCAGCTGTTTCGCTGCCATCCAATCGGGAGCTTCTATTTCGCGACAGTGACGTCACTATGGTGACGTTCAAGCTCCCGATTGGATGAAACCGTCGACAGCTGATTCCTGTCAGGGGCAAAGTGACGAAACTCGCAGTCTAGGAGGCCGTTGTCTCGTTCGCATTCTCTCGTGCTGCGGCAGGCTTTCAAGAAGGAAAGGCAGACGTACTGGCAAGCGTAGCTTCCGAACAGCGCGTGTTTTGAAAGACCATGTTTCGTAAAGTCCTCCGAGAGAACTCCCCTCTTGTTAAGAGATGTTTAAGAGAAATTGCACCGAATGAATTCGGATGTGCACATGCGAATGTGCGAAAACAAATGAGCCGTCGCAGTATGAGGGGGTGTAACCAGCGAATCGCAACGGATCCGGCGTCAGGAATAAGGGTGTTTGCTTTGATTTGCGATTGATCTGAACTCGACGACAATTATCGTATTACATGCTATTGAGAAAACAAGCGTTACAATATCGATGCATGAGCTAGGGAATAGAAGTGAATGCTCTTAGATGATAGTCTTTTTTTCTCTCTTTTGTTTGGTATTTTCATTGCCATAATTTCTACAAACATATTTTAAAGGTAAGACAATACCCTTTGCCCTTTCGTAATATTGCGAAACATAGCACGAAACTAGTATGATATAACTGGTAGAGACTATTAATAAACACCAGAGGCGGACACAAAATGAAGTTTGGGGCGAGCCAATTTTAATTTGATTTATCATAAAATTTATGAATGAAATCAAGAATATTTTATATTCTTGAAATAATAAACAAGAATTTTAAAATGTTAGCTTAAAACGAAAAATATATATTCATTACGGAAATACTCATTTGAAATATAATATGTAGTATAATATGAGGTCATTGGTTTATAAAGAACCATTCTTTAACATGGGTCCTCGGAATGTCCTGAAAATATGAGACGGAAAAGGTTCGCACGAAGGGCTATTTGCGCGCAGTCTCGCCGCCCTCGCCGCCCTCGCCGCCCTCGCCGCCCTCGCCGCCCTCGCCGCCCTCGCCGCCCTCGCCGCCCTCGCCGCCCTCGCCGCCCTCGCCGCCCTCGCCGCCCTCGCCGCCCTCGCCGCCCTCGCCGCCCTCGCCGCCCTCGCCGCCCTCGCCGCCCTCGCCGCCCTCGCCGCCCTCGCCGCCCTCGCCGCCCTCGCCGCCCTCGCCCCGCCTAGCCCGCCCCCGCCCGCCCCGCCCGCCCCGCCCGCCCCGCCCGCCCCGCCCGCCCCGCCCGCCCCGCCCGCCCCGCCCGTCCCGCCCCGCCCCGCCCGCCACGGCCCGCGCCGCTCGGGCGCCAGCAAGTTTTTTGCAGGCGCGTGACCTGCGGCCGCGCAATTGGAATCATGCATTGATTTAGCAGCGCGTCGCAAAAACACACCTCCTCCGTAATTGCGGCCACAGAAATAATATGGAAGCAATTACACGCGCGGCCAGATGCTCCTGCAGCCTTTTTGCCGGCGCTGAGTCGCCCCTCGGGCCAATCGCTTCGCCCGGCCACCCCCGGCCCGCCACCGCCCCGCCCCGCCCCGCCCCGCCCCGCCCCCACAGCCTTCAAGGCCTTTGCACAAAGCAAGGGACCTTCTGGGAAATCGACTACTAATCAGTGGCGGTTCGTGCACGTTTCATAAGAGGAGGAAAGAAGTAAAATACATTAACTCCTTCCAATGATACATACTACAGATTACATTCCATGTGTCTACAAGCGGTGAAATGCGAGGGAATGATCTATCAGTTTGGTTTTCCCGAGATTTCCATCCGTCGACACTGTAAGATTCTACTAGCTGCCCACGTCTGACCCTTGTCTGCCAGAGTGTTTTGAGTTGATATTTATTTGGTAAAAAAAACAGTAAAAACTGTATATGACGTATGGGGGAGGAGATTATCTGCGCACAATTTCTTGAGGCTCAGAATAAAAAAGATAAAAAAAGCGCGAGATTAGCAAACATTACTTGAAAAACTACACATTTTCGTTCATGAGTTATAAAAAATATAAATGCAACGGTACACGAACTGCAGATTTGACTTTTCTGCTTTGTTAACAAAATAGTAAGTCACCCTCAAATATACTCCTATCACTATCGACCATTATCGACTTTGCTCTTCTGGTCCAATAAACGAAAACTATGCAGCGACATTAAGAACGCAAACCAACAATTAAATCTTCGTCTAAGAGAAACAAATGCCACACTCTTTTAAATTAATTTTCTTCAGCCAACATTTTACTTGGTATGGTTGCCATATGATCGCCTTCCAAAAAAACCATCCCATCTACTTGCCTTTCCTATTCCATTTTTATACTTCTTTGAACATACTCCCCGTTTCTCCTAATCCTATTACCAATTTCTCTCCGCCTGATGACCCAATTTCCTCACAAACTGTCACTGCTGGGACACAATACGACCTTCGACCACGCATTTGTTGCAAAAACAGAATAACATAAGAATAAAGAATAAACATAACAAAGAATCAACATAAAAATCGAATGAACACTAAGATGCAGGAGACAATCATCCGTGTAGGTACCCGATAAAGATGCACATTCTGCTCCATAATGTAGAATCATTTTCGAATAACATTGAATTCATTGAGGTTGTTCCACAGAGAATTGATACCAATTCTTTGCTTTACAGAACATTAGTTATCTCGTAAAGAACTTAGCATTTTCCAAATTACAAATTTCATTTGGGATGCTATTGAAATGCTTAAACACCGGAACATTTTCTGAGAGAAATTAATGCCATGTAATATCAAGCCGCTATTAAAACAAGGCAAAAAAAATGAAAATTACCACTTTTTTCAGTTTTCTCAAAACTATTGTAGACAGAGTTTTCTACGTACAAAGAGAAGCCTTTCTCAGCAACTACACAGCCTTTTGGACAGCCGACATCGATTATAAAAGTTAAAATCTACGGATGCAGGCACATTTTCTTTTCTTAATATATCGCTTCATCATTGGATCAACATGAACTATCTGTTAAAATATTTTAGGTCTCTCAAAAGTATTTGGCACTATTAAACATAATATTTTGCTTTTGAAATTACCTTCGTATGAAATTCGTGCTCTATATTGTTTATGTTCGTACCTTAAACAACTGCCTCAGAGAGTAGAAATTCCGTGTTGGAATGAGAGGCCATTATTTCCTCACCTTTCTGACGAATTGTCGATTGCGCGTGCACCAGTTCAGGTGGCTCAAGGCTCATCCTGTGGGGAAGATCACCGCCTCATCCCGCGATAAATATCCACTACATTTTATGGGCGTAATGATCTTGTCAGATGATGCGTCCGGAAGCTAATCAATCGCGTATGTCTCAAAGTGTTCGACTTCAGGCTTTATTCTCTCCCTACTATACGTTAAATAATTTGCCCTCACGGAAGAAGAGTTCTCTTTGCCGATGACACCAATTAATATTCGTTGTAATTGGAACTAGCTATACGTACACTAGTACAATATTAGGTGTTTCGAATTGGTTTCGTAATAACAAACTTAATTGTAAACAAAGAAAAACGGTTTTCAATACGTTTTTTCAATTTTAAATAAACCAATTGTCCACTCCACTTTATATGAAGGATGCTCCATTGACAGATATTAAAGTAACAAAACGTTTAGGGCTTGTCAATTAAGCTGAATTTCAAAGGGAACGTTCATTAAATGAACAGATCACGAAATTGTAGTTCATTATGCTCTGAATTTTTTGAAAGTCATTAGCTTTCCTACACCTTGTTGTGAATATTTCGTGAAAGTGCATTCCCTGTCTTACGTACTTCATACAATTTTGGGGAAACATCCGAGAGGTCCCAGACTTTTACGATTACAGAAAAGAATTGTTTAAATAATAAGTAATCCCACACATGTGATCTTGCACAGCGTTCTTTATTAACGTATTCTACCATTGCCTTGCCCCTTGATTTACAAATCAGTGTTTTTGTCGAAAATGGCTTACTAAATGGTGGAAACATATTTTAAAATATACAAGTATACACTAACACAAATATCTAGAACTATAACACTCGTCGTAGAAATTTCATTCAGCTGGTGTTAGTACGAACAATAACTATAACAAATGTACTACAATACAAGTACATTATATTACACATTACGCACGTTGTAAGATGACATTAAAACGATTTCAATCAATAAACAAGTTTAAATGTCAAGTAAATTCTTTTCAGCTTTATACATCTTTTAATAAAAATTGAAGACTATACCCAGAGTCAAAATGGATATTAATGTTTGTTTTAACGATGATATTTAATGAATTCGTTATTATTTAGATTACATAATTCTATAAGAAGAAATATGCCTGTAACATAGTATAACCTCAACTTCTGGGACAATGATCATCTGGAACAAGCTTTTCGTCCAGTTCCCCTAAGAACCTTTGAGCCCAATGCTGAGACGGGCCGTTGTTTTACTTCTGCTCGTATATTTCATTTCTTCAGATAATATGTCATACAGATGTTAACATGTGTTACGTAATTAAATAAATGTTGTACACAAATAATGAATTTATTGATATTTTTCCTGTTTTATTTTAGCGTTGGCTCGTGTAGTTGCTGTATCCGTAAAGTTTCCCCAGCGGCTTATGCGGGTTTTAACGGGGTAAGGTAGGTTACTACATCCCCACGACAGTCCAAAACAGACGAGATGAAGGGTTGACGACGAATGGCGATGGGAAAGAATGGCAAGTAAATATCGCGCTCGGTCCGTCACCCGTTCCAAGCGGTGCTGATGCGGAGTTCCCTTGGAGGGGAGGAGGTCTGTCAGCGAGGAAGTCGATCCTGCAGACACTACAAAGACATCAAGGCAATTTCAGGCACCTTCCCGTCGCGATGTAATAATCAAAGGACATAGATTTTTATGCCCGTGTGAACAAAAAATAAATATAATATATCCCATGTTGATTAAAGACAGTTATTAAAGAAACAGTTTATTGTATTCGCATAACAAATCTAAATAATCTACTTATATTTAAGAACAAATGAAGTTAGAAATTTTATTCCAGGTTCCCTAATTCTACCTATTACAAATAAATTGAAAGATTAAAATAACAAGAATTTCACTACTAGGCCCAGAAAGAGTTTTATTAATAAAGAAAACGTAATAAGCATATGAAAGAACTTGTTCACATACTAGAATAGAAATTATTCTTACATTATTATTTGTGGCAGTAACACTGCAGAGGCAACAGCTTTTCGCTGAATTTGATACTCCTCTAGGCAGGCGATAAATCTCGAAGGCTCCGGACTCCCCCACATACTAGATAAACAAAATAGAGTTTATTTAATTTCATGTTCTAATTGCCCGTTGTAGTATGCAATCGCGTTCAGTTCTTGCCAACGACAATGTGCATCTAGTTCATTCCGATTCGTCTAACGACTTCCAGATCTGATCTGAATACATCTCGCTCACCACACTGGGAGAACCTTTTACCTTAGTTATAACGTTTTTCTCACATGATAACAGATGGGTCCATTTGCCTTGGATTGTGTACTTTCCTAGTTTTAAATTATTTTTATACAAAATAAATAAATAAAAACAAATCGTTTTTTTAAAATTCTATATATTTCGATGTGAATGTTTACGTTATCTTACTAACTTATCTTCAATATTGTCAGAGCTTCGAACAAAAAGGTGGCCTAAGTCACTTTTAATCGGTCCCTAGACTATCCTGACAAAATTTTAGAGAAAGTTCAGAGAATAACAATTAGGTTTCATATAAAGTACCTTTCAAAATCAAAATGATCGTTTCAAACACGCCTCGCTCTCCATCAGATTGATCAGGAAATATAAAAATCACCTACATTTTTAGACACTAAGGGTCACAGGGGGACGAGGAACAGACAGACAGACAGACGGACGGACGGACAAACAAATCGATGGACCAACGGACTGACAGATGGACAGGCAGATCGACGGACAGAAGGACCGACAGACAGAACGGGCGGACAGACACATTGACGGCACACGGGTTGAGGACCAACGGACCGACAGACGGACAAATGAACCGATGGGCCGACGGACGGACAGACGGATAGAGTGACTAACCGACTGACAGCTGGAGCAACAACCCAGGCGGACCACCGTACGGACAGGCAGTGGGAGAGACGTTTGGCCGTTAATCGTTTTTTCGGTATCTAGGACCTACTAAAGGTGGATTCTGTCTGCGCTATGTGTTTGAGTAAGTAATTTTCTACATGTAGGAATAATATTTTTACACACGTTTTCGTTACCAGGGCCAGACAATAACAGTTTTTGTGCCCAAAAATTCACAGCCTTCACCCGCAGCGTTACAGCTGCAGCCTAGTAAGACCAGAAAATAAAATACTAGCTGAGTTACATATTTAAGTGTAATACATACTACATTGTACATATTATATAGTTAACTAAGTATAAGTAATAGCTGAGTTTATATATATGATATATATATACTATATATATATATATATATATATATAAATTGTCGACTGAAGTAAGAGCCATATAAATGTACAAATCATCGTTGGCGATCTAAGCAATAAACTTCCTTTGATGTTTGTATAACGCAGTGTTGTTAAGGTTGATGCCAACGAGCGGGAGTCCGTGGCACGAGTGCCACGACGAAATCGCCTCTCCACGCAGTATGATAACCCCGCCGCAAGAGACGTCATCCGTATTGTAAAACGTCGGGGTTCTTAATGGCGCAGAGAAGCTCGTGGCATGCCACGATGCCGCGAGGCGTGCCACTGCCACCAGTAGGAGACCTTGCCGCCCCATGTATAAGGTGTCGGGAGGTGGTCGGGGCAGCCTCCGTGGACGGGCGTGTCCCGGGCGGCTCTCGCAAGTTGCCCTCGCCGTCGCCAGGCGGCGCCCCTGGGCACGCAGCCTCGGAACGCTCCTCACGGCGCCGACCCAGTGCAGTGCCCGTGCTTCAGGACCTCCGTGCGTGGGCGGCCCATGGTAGTGCCAACTGTGCGTCGCTCGTGCTCTCTACAGTGAGCTCTATTATTTATTTACGTCAAAAACAGTTAAAAACTGCGTGTGACGAGCTATGGAGAGAAGTGAATTTTGTGCACGTTTTTCACTAATTCTGTGGTCTCTATCCTAAACCATATTCTGGTCGAATTTTGAATACAGAAAAGAGAGATTTTTTTCGAGTTTTGTTGACAAAATATTCGTCTCCTATATAATAAAATATATTTTTAAAGGTAAATTAGCTGTAAATTCCTGCCCTTAACCCTCATGTTCTTCATGAAAGAATAATACTTTTTGCCGCGATAATATGGAAACGATAATTTGAATATCTTTATTTCCCACTGAAATTCAGAAGACGTGCACAAATAATGAAGTTACATTTACGTCCAGAAGCAAAACAAGGGACCATCTCAGCATTTGCTCAAGGATCAGGGAAACTGGACGAAAAACCTGATCGAGATGGGGGCCATCAACCCAGAAACTGTGGTACAATACTTGTTACTGGTTCTTTAGAATTATACAGTCCAAATGATAAATAATTACATTAACTATCATTGTTAAAATTAATGCTACTTTCCTTTTTGATGCTCGGTATAGTCTCGAATTGTATAGAAACAGTTATGCAGCAGAAAAGATTTTACTTGGGCTTAAACTTTTCTATCGAAATTAATCGTTTAATGTCTTCTGGCAAAGTGCTGTAGAGTAATGTACATGAATTGTATGTGAATTTTTTGTAGTGAGCTGTTGATACTGCCACCTGGTGAATATGATTACTACGTCGTGTGTTATACTTATAGACATCGGCATTTGCTGAAAATATCGCTATCGGCTTCTCGCCCTTAAGTAAGCTAGTGTAGCTCTAGTGTAGACTGGAGACGGACACCCTGTGCTCGAAAAATCGTGACGGTCCGCCATGATGGTGAACGTCTGTTCTGTTCTATTTATCTCAGAACCAAATAGCAGGAATTAACGTCTCATTCCAATATCAAACATTTTATTCTCTTTTTGTGTTCACTAAAACTTAATACAAAGAGGACTGTAACCAATATTTAATACTTTGAAATTCAGATTTACCTATAATATTCTAACAAAATGAAGTCTTTCTATCTTGGA
The DNA here is from genome assembly GCA_031308135.1 of Acheta domesticus. Taxonomy (NCBI): domain Eukaryota; kingdom Metazoa; phylum Arthropoda; class Insecta; order Orthoptera; family Gryllidae; genus Acheta; species Acheta domesticus. The sequence goes on along the minus strand of JAHLJT010008446.1, from coordinate 290,057,834 downwards.
GACATTTAACATTCACACAGGTGATTGCTCTTGGTTTGCGTCTCTTTAATAACTTCGTTAGATTGACTTAAAGCAAATAGTAGTAGTCGTTGGAAACCTAAAAAAAATATTATTTAAGTAATGGCAATAAATTGTCATAACATTCGCATCTAGTTTATAATTTGTTGGAATTCATTACAAGCGAATGCTACGCAATATGTTTGGCATTTTTCTTTGACGGACACGATTGTAAGCATCACTAACAACATACAAGACACATTTAACTCGTAAGAAAGTCTGTAGGTTGACTTTCACCGCAGCCAACCTAATGAAAAACGGCCGTCACGATTTTCAGTACTTCAAACCATTGCAGTTGTGCATCCAGTTGTAATGTTGAGATTTTTTATTTATTTACTTGTCAAAAACAAAACCAGTAAAAACTGTATATGAGGTGTGGGGAAAGAGATTTATCTGCGAGATCATTGGCTCTCTACAATCTGGTGACACTAGCGTCATTTCGTCGACCGGCTAAAAGACACATTGGTCCTGTTGAGGTGCACTGTGTGTGTCTCAAATCGTATGCTCCTTTCCTACACAACGACAGGCCAGGAAGGCTTGAAGGAGACCTGATAACGCGAATGGCCAGCGCGCGACAAGAGTAGAAATCACGCGGCAGCGAGCTCGGAAGCCTTTGGTGCGGGCGTGCTCCCGCTTCCCTAATGCCCTTCGCTTCGTCATAGGCGCTTGCAGCGAAGGGGAAGGCCTTCTCGTGCGTGCGGGGGCGTCCGGGGGCAGGGGAGGAGCGGCCGGCGCGGCCACTGCTTCCCAGCGGCCTTGTTAGCGCACGCGCCCCGCCCCGCCCCGCCCCGCGGACGCGGCCTCTCGCCCACCGTAAATCTCTCGATTCAATTCCCGCCGCAGCGCGGGCGCGGGCCGGGGCGGCCCGTGGTTCCCAGCGCCCCCGCGTTTTCCTCGGCCACCCCCGCCGCGCTACGCACTGCGCCGTCAGAGGTCTTTGATGATGAGAGCAGCCCCAGGCGCGCGCCTTGCAGAATGCAATTGGTAATTGCTCCGGCGCCACATGAGGATTGCTGCGTGCCGTAGCGGGGGGGGGTGGGGGGGTGGGCGGATGTCGGATTCGGGATGGGGCTCTCGCGCTCAGCCGCTTCTGCCTCCGTAACCGCCACCCCGCAGCAAGTCACCTTCACTTCAATTCACTCAGCAGCTCCGTTTTTTAATTGGAGCTATTTGGGTGTCTAAATCGTTTACTTTGTCATTGAATACGCAGCACTGTTTTGCAGACATGCAGTACCTCGTCTCATGTATTCGTTGCGTCAATTCCATCAACTCCATATTGGGATCATTGTACATTGGAGCTGAAGAGCATTTGTAATGAAGTGCGAACCCCTTGAGCTGTTTGGAAGTCTGTTTATTTTACGTGTCGAGTCTCTCCTTGCGTCCTTACGTGTCGCTACGTCTTACGAGTCCCTCCGCAGCCAGCTGCCGTGCAGGGGCCGAATGGCTTGCTGGGGTGGAGTGCTCATGGCCGGCGTGCACGCAGGCTGACTGTGCAAGCAATGCACCGTTTCCACTCGGCACACCCCATTCGCTCCCTTGAAGGAACATTGCGATTCATTGCCAATCAGAACGACAATGCAAAACATTGCATGTGTCAATTAAATTCACAATATATTTGTATCTATACCAGGGGTATCCAACTTGCAAGACGTTAAGGGCAGCAATTAAAGCCTTTCATATGGTTGCGGCCCATATTTTCGTTACTCAATCGGGTATTCTCGATCTCGGCCCTTTGTCCAGCTGCACTGAAACTAGAGGGGGAGAACGGAACCATGCATTTGGTCTTGCCAAGCATAATACAGTCAAAGCATTGGTATAATTTTGAGTTTCATAATACAGAAAAAACTTAAATCTAAACTTAACCTATTTTTACATGAAGGGGGTGTTGACCCCTGCTGGGCGCGTCCGCTGTGCTACAACGTTCTCGCAGAGGATTTTAATGAAATGCCAACACTTTTCTTTTCACTTTAAAACAATCCCGTTTAGTATACAAATTCATTTTATGTTATTACAAAGCGAAATTACATATTATTTACGTCTCTTTTTTTGCATTTTTCGTCCATTCGACTAATAAGACATTTTTTGCCCTTTTACGTCATTTTAATGCATTTTTATGTGGTATGGAACTGTGGAGAAAAAGAAGAAAGAGGTCTTCCTGCATTGAAGGAACTCCCTTGACCTCTCGGTGACTCACAGACAAGATGGTTATCGGTCTAGGTAGAAGGACGTTTCTCGTATACTGACCAATGGAAATCAGAGGTCGAAAATTAGGTAGGTTAAATTGGTGCCGGGAGAGGTGGCTGAGGGTATCAACTGACGTCATTGCAGTGTCTATGACTGGTAGGTTTTATGTTCAAGTCCCGACGGTTTGCAGGATTTTCGACACTAGCTTGTTAGCTAAGTCGAATTCAGATGCTGTCTGGAGCAGAATTCTAACGGTCGGTTGCTCTGATAGGTAATTCTCCGTGGTTTCACCGATCAACAACACGCGAATGCCGGTGCAGTACCCTAACAAACGGGCCACGAGCCGCGCGTGATCTCTAATTCCTCTTCCTCGTCCTATCCTCACCTTTCACACACACACACTTACATTAACATGCACTACACTACCGCACATGTCGGGAGCTTAGAGCTTGTCCCGGCTGGCGCAGTACCCCTCTGGTGGGAGATGCCCAGGTTGGGGAAAACCCCGCTAGCCGACGGTAGGTCGGCGCCGGACCTGGCCATCTAGCGGGGCTCAGAGCTGAACTCCGAGGAAAACAAGCATGCATCACATTTACGGGTCTAGTAACCTTAGCAGTTGACGCTCCCAGAATCACTAACAACCAGTCTTTGTTTCGTTGTCCGAGATGTTTGAACGTCGCTTGCGCGTTTATCTCGACTCCCAAATCACTTTCCTAGCGCTCCCGGTACTGCATCTTACCATAGAGGCCCTGCTCGTGAGTTCTGTTAATGCAGTTTCAAAGAGGGGAGGTCGCCCTCCGTCGCTGCGCGGCAGTTCCATAAAATGCAGCAAACTAAAGTTCTCTGCCAGATTTTAAACCAGCGCGTTTTATTTAAAAGGAAATATATTACAGGACAATTTACACAAAATGTATGATAAATAATCACACAACCTGTGGCCGTGGGTCTACTAGACCCATCCGTGCCTAACGAAGGGATACATTTTGATAATAATACAATCAAAAATGCAAGTTCTTCTTTACAATTCACAATTTATACTTTTATTTCAAATGAAACAAATTATCACTTACCTATATAACGGGAACGCAAACGGGCCTGGAATGCATATATGTCGAAAGCCTTATCGAGCATTTCAGATGCCCTGGATAGTTGTGTCCCTGAGATGTATAGTTATTTTTCTCGTTTCTCCTGATGGAGCAAGGTTTTGCGCAATTTTGCTCAAATGATCGTGCAATCGTACAGAATTTTTCAAATTTATTCGGTTCAACTCGGTTTCGCACGGCGCCGCGAAGTTTCAGTCTGTTTCACACAGCCCTTTGATGTTGCAGCCGATTTCCCACTCTATCGTACAGGTCAGCTCGCTTTTGAACAGTTTCACACGCTTTGTCAGAGTTTCACATAAGTTTGGCGGGCGCGCACGTGCTTCCGCGGCGGGCAGTGCAGTTGCGAGTTGCCTTTGCGCCCGTCGTCGAGGCTTGTCGTGCGGTGCGATGTGTGGCGTGTGGTGCGTGGGTGTCTCGTCGGGGCGTCGGTGGGAGGGGGCGGGGCCGGGGAACGAGTGCCCGGCAATAACTTTCCGGGAGATCGCGCTCCCCGTCGATGCGAGCGCAAGCCACGCGCGGCCGCACGCTGTCCCCGTGGCGCGTGCAAATGCCGCCCAGCCGGGACGAGGACGGGGACGAGGACGGGGGTCGAGGACGAGGGCGAGGAGCCGACCGCCCCGGATGTAGCGCAGGAAGCTCTTGACAAATGAACTGTTGTTCCAACCCCGCGTCCCTTCCGAGGGCGGGGCGGGGCGGGGCGGAGGTAGCGGCGGTTCGTGCTGACGACTGCGAGCGGCAAGCGGAAGCGGCGTGGACCGGGCGGGGCGGGGGCGGGGGCGGGCGCGCGGCGAGCTGGAGCGAGCAGAGGGCAGGCAGCGCGGGGCGGAGTGGGGCAGGAATGGCCCAGGCGATGCGCCAGCAGCGCGAACGGCCACGCCGACAGGCGGTAGCGTGTGTGCACCAGCGCTGGTCAGCCGGGAGCAGGGGCGGGGCGAGGCGGGGGCGTGAGTAGGGGCGTGAGCGGGAGCGGGAGATGGGGAGGGAGGGGTGGGGCGGGGGCGGGAGAGGGGACGAGCACGGGAGCGGGGGCGTGAGCGGGGGGAGCGGTGGCAGGGGCGGAAGCGGGGGCGGGAGAGCAGGCGGGAGGCGTGGTGAGAGCGGGGCGGGGGCGGGGGCGGGTAGCGGGGTGTGAGCAAAGGCGGGGGGCGCCCCCTACCCCACCAACGTATCCCCGAGCGTGATCAAACGTGATTGATCTCCCGACGCGCATTGTCCGCGCGACTTAATTGAAATGATTTTTCTCGCGCGCCGCCATTTCCTTTCCGTTATGACCTCCTGGCCTTCCTGCTCTCCCGCCGCTGCATTGCAATTGACGTTCGCGCCCATTCTCACACGAGGTCAGGATTCGCATAGCACAAGGAAAGTTCAAAAATTATAAAATATTTGTTTAAAAAGTTTTCGTTTTATATATTTTTATTTGCAATCTGTTACATCCGAACAATAGGCAAATATTTTGACACAGTTACAATGGCATGTGAAGGAACTGGGCATTTACAGTCCTTCATGGATTCTTTTTCAGTAATGAACAAATAAATATCGTGAACAAATAATAATAATAAAGTGCAAATATAACATAATAAGACAAATATGATCACTATGAACACAATTAATTTGACATAGATAAATATGATCATAACAGAACACAATACACAATATATAATTACACTTACATTTTTGGCAATCATGGACATAATTATGTTAGAACAAAAGTTAATAATTTCAATGTTTTTGTTAATTACAATATAATTTTCTATAGCAATACAATATATATCTTGCGTTTAACAATCGAACCTATTTAGGAGATCCAGAGGATGAAACCTGCACAATCTTCTTAAGTCTTGGCTATTGTCGAGTAAGTTTAATGCTAGGTAATTTGGGTGATTTTCTAGGCGCTTATAATATTTTTGGAAACTTGATTGGACTTCCTGCTCTACTGTGGGAATTTGTAAGTCATTGTGCAATGTTTTATTTGAAACAAACCATGGGGCATTGGCAAGTAATCTTAATGTTTTTGATTGAAATCGCTGCAGTATTTCTAGGTGTTAGCACACTTTGCTCGGCGCGGACAAGTTCCTGCGACTTCCGCCCACCTGGGCACTCTTTGGAGTGCTTCCCGCTAAATTATGGGAGTTCCATGCTAGACAAGGGTGTCATGGGGGCGCCAATTCCAAAATCCGCGCCGTCCCAATTAAAAAAAAATCCACCATCAATCAATCAATCAATTAATCAATCAATGAAATGGAATGAAGACATTAATTAAATCATTGTTTCCCCGCGCCTTGATGCATGTGACAGTTCTTCCGCCCGCCCTGCCAGGTTGCAATCAGCTACCCTCGCCGCCGACACCGGTGACGTCACTACATCACCACCGTCACCGCCGCCACCAACACCATCGCGCCGTCGCGCCCGTATCTCTCCCTCCGCCTACGTCCGCCCCCCGCCGCCAGCTAGCCGGCTGCCCGCCCCTCTGCGCCCTGCCCGGGGTCGAACCCGGGGCACCGCGAGAGCATGTGCGGACAGCGGGCGACACAGCTGGTGGAGTGTGGGCCAAGCGGTATGGAGCTATGGTGGACCGGGAGCATGAAGCATCCACGGCGGTGAAGGGCATTTTTTCACGATTTCTGCATTTTGAGACCCTCTACTGGACAGCGGTGTGATTTGTAGGAGCGGTGGTGCTGTGACAGTGTTGTGGTTCGACAACCCGGCCATGTGTGCCTCGTAACCTTTCAATGTTACATTCATTTGGTTTTTGCTTGCTGTGTTAGTCAGATAGCATCGCATGGTCAGTGTGTGCCTTTAATTTTGTGTTTCGCAACACTGCAAGAGTTTGTGAAATTGTTAAAGTTTTTTTTTGTATTCTTTGACACTAGGTTTGAGTTGGCTGCAGTGCCCCAGAGTTGTATTCCGTCCGTTGTATTCCCCAGAGTTGTCCAGACGGATTTTAATATTGCTTTATAAATCAGTAGTTTATTAGCCAATGAAAGAGATGACTTTTTGCCTAGAAGCCAATAGTATTGTCTGACTTTGATTTCGAGAGCTTTTCTTTTCTTTTTGATGTGCGTCTTCCAATTCAGTTTTCGATCAAGATGTAGACCAAGGTATTTCACGCAATCAGCCTGTGGTATATCCTGATTGTTGATTTTAACTGGAGGACATCTATTTGGTCTGAGTGCAAACGTAACGTGGACAGATTTGCTTTCATTAGTTTTCATACGCCACTCTGTGAACCATTCCTGCAGCAGAGTGATGTATTCTTGAAGTTTTTCTGATGCTTCGAAAGCATTTTCGTGCGAGATCAAGAACGCTGTGTCATCAGCAAACATGGCTGACGTGATGTCCGTGGAAACAGGTAGGTCGGCCGTGTATAGTAAATACAGTAGTGGACCGAGAACACTTCCTTGCGGAACTCCGGCGGCGACAGGATAGAATGATGATGTTTCTTCCCTGAATTTTATTTGGAAACGTCTTCCAGTAAGATAGGATCGAAGTAGTGCAAAATACGGGTGGGGTAGCATATTTTTGATTTTATATAAGAGCCCTGAGTGCCACACTTTGTCGAAGGCTTGTACGACATCCAAAAAGAGTCCAGAACAATATAGTTTCTTCTCCAGTGCTTCAGTTATGACTTTCACTATTCTGTGGATTTGTTCAGTAGGTGCATGTTTCAGTCTAAAGCCAAATTGATAGTCTGAAATGATATTATTTTCTGCTATGATTGGAAGTATCCGCTTGAGGAGAAGCTTTTCAAAGACTTATGACAAGATTGGCAATAAACTTATGGGCCTATACGAGGATACTTCGGAAATAGGATTGCCAGATTTTCGTATGACAATAATTTGGCTGTACTGCCATTGAGAGGGAAAATGTCCAATTCTAATGATTGCGTTGAAAATGGAAGTTACCAATGCTAGTGCTTTTTTTGGTAAATTTCTCAGAACAATTCCGGTGATGAGATCGTAGCCAGGTGCTTTATGTAGGTTGATCTGTTTTATTGCATATGAAACTTCCGTTGTCTTGAAATGTTTTATTGGCAGCGACATTTGAAATGGGGCATTAATGAACTGAGTAATATTTCTTTCTTGTTCTGAATCATCCGATGGGTATGGTTGAAAGACATTCACAAAATGTTCCGCAAATGTTGTTGCTTTTTCAGTGTTAGTTCTCGCCCAGTTACCATGTTGATCACGTATAGGCGGGACAGGTTTGATTGGTCGTTTCATGCGTTTGGTAGCTTTCCATAGAGAGTAATCTGTGTCTTTAGTTGATGAAATTCTTTCGAGATACTCTTTGGTTTCATTTGCGTGTAGGTCTTGTAGAAATCTTTTAAGCTCTTGCGCTGCCCTATTGAAGTATCGTTTATCATTTGGATCATGCGTGGTTTGCCAAACTTTCTTAAGTCGCCTCTTTTTTTCGTTTCATCTCATCAACTATTTTGGGGTATTTGCGAGTAGTTGTTTCGTACGTTTCTGGTGTAGCATACCATGCTGCTTGCTGAATACTGGTTGTTAAAAATTCAACTGCTTCATCTATATCGAATTCACTTTTTAGAGGAACGTTTGCAGTAATATTTGTATTCAGCCATGCTTGAAAGTCACTCCAATTTGTTTTCTTATTGGAAACACTAGGTTTAGAATTGTTTTCTATTATATGAGAGCTAATGGTTAATATGAGTGGAGAGTGGTCGGAGGACAATTCCAGAGAATTTTCAATTGATGTGAAGCTCTGATTTGTTCCTTTCAAGATAAAGAAATCCAGTAAGTCCGGCAGCTTATTACGGTCGGTTGGCCAGTATGTTGGTTCTCCTGTCGATAGTGGTTCTGCGTTAAATGATGTTACTACGTTGAGCAGTGTTTTTCCTCGTAACGTCGACAGTCTTGACCCCCAGTGCGTATGCTTTCCGTTGTAATCGCCTCCAGAGATAAATCTTGCACCCAAAGTATCGAAGTATTCTCTGTATATGTCTTCCGTTATTTTATGTTTAGGAGGGCTATAGACGGCTGACACTGTTAGTGAACCGAAGCTGTCATAAACCAGTATAGATGTGGCTTGCAAGTAATCGTTTTCAAATTTCGATTTCAAGGAATGTTGTATATTTTTTCTTATTATTATTGCCGTACCTACATGAGCTGTGCCATCTGGGTGTTTTGTATCATATATTTCATAGTTCTGTACTTTAAAGAAACTTTTTTCTGTAAAATGAGTTTCTGAGATGAGCATTATGTCAATTTTTTCGTTATGCAGAAAATTGATAATTTCTCTGCAATGTTGCGCTAATCCATTGGAATTCCGTACAGCAATACGAACGGTTTTCATAATTTGCTTATTACTTTGGTCATGAGGCTTATCAGGTTGGAAACTTGTTCACTTTGCTTAGATAGTATTATTTCAAATTTTTGAAAAGTTTCTTGAACTGTTGTTATTAATTGTGCAATTTCAGTATTACTATTATTATTAATGATTTGATGTCATGGGGGATTGTTGACTATGTTGGCCCAAGTGCGGTGTTGCATTTCACGAGGTACATTACCACTTAAAATTTCGTTGCTTTGCTGGTTTGAGTGTGAAAGAAAGGAGTTTCGAGCTTTCTGTGGATATTTATTTTGTCATTTCTTGGTAGACTTCGCATCCCTTGTAGTTTGCTGGGTGGTTTTGATCACATAACGCACATCTAGGTGGGTCTTCTTTTCTCTTTTTACAAACTTCGGTCGGATGATTTTGTCCGCATTTCACACAGCGATGTTGTCGATGGCAGTATGTCTTTGTGTCTCCGTATTCTTGACATCTTTTGCATTGCACGATTTCTTTCTTCTTTCGAGGCGCTTCTATTTTAATTTTGCAGTTCAGTAAACTATCTATGTTGTAGATATCTTTATTATTGTTGCTAGGTTGCAGGTCTATGAAGAATAGAGGGAGTGGCGCTTTTGTTAGTCTGTGTTTAATGTTGTAAATTTGACGAACCTTGTGGCCGTAGCTTTCAATTTCCTCTTGCAGTTCTTTTACATCTGCATTCCGGTGGATTTGTTTAAGCACAACTCGAAATGACCGCTCGTCTTTGAGCTGATACGTATGGAATTGTAACTTTTTATTTTCAAAATGTTTTATGAGCTTTCTATATGAGTCAACTGTACTTATTATGACTTTGACACTGTCACTGTTAAGTAATTTGTAGCTGTATTCATCTTTTTTTAATACTTCTTCAATGCAGTTTTTTAGGATATTCATGTCTTTTATTCCTGGTAGAAAGATGGGTGGAATTTTGTAAACATTAGCTCGTTCGCTGGATTCAAGTGTTTCTGTTGTGTTGTTTTCATGTTCTTTCGAAGACAGAAGTTCGAATTTATTGTAATTAGTAATACTTTCTGGAGCTGGCATTTTCTTTAAAACACTTTGTACAGACTCACTATTTTTTCGTTTCCGCCGTCTTGGTACGACTTCTTGCCACTCCGGACTGTTGTTGCAAGTACCTTCAACAGATGACATTGTTGATTCGTCTATTTGACTACTGGTTTGTTGTGCTAAACTATCGGCCTTTTGACGATCCGTATCTGTAGTGCTTGATGATAACGAAAACTGTGGATGTTGCTTCAGGAATCGCTGTAGCTGTTCTATTTGTTGCTGTTGTGACTGCAGCTGTAGTTGCTGTTCTTGCAATTGTTGCTTTTGTTGTTCAATTACACTTTGTTGATACTCGTATAAGCTGTTCGGTATCGGCGAAGTTCCGTTTACAACTTCCATAGCGGCTGCTATGCTCTGTCCGAGGTCAGAGCACGTTATTTCACTTCCACTAATGTTTTACAGAACACAGCAATTATTTACAAATTTACAATAAATAGGTGAAATTTCTGTGCACTTTTTGAAAACTACACTCAATTTATTCACACGCACACTAAATAGTATAACTAGCTATACACTTCGTACACTGAGCTCGCTTATCTTTTGTCCGTAGCGATAGGAACAAGGTAAGCACAGCGGAGCAGCTGCCACGACCGTTCACCTCCGCTGCCAGACGAGAACTCTTGTTTAAAAAGTTTAAATGTAATAATTAAGTATTAAACACAACAGCATTTGCATTCTAGCGAGGAACAAAAATATTGTCCAATTTTGTTGCTAAATTGGGTACGGTGACAATTGTTATAGAAAACGTCCTTCTTTTAGTGGGTTATTTGGGGCAAACATTTCCATTTCGAACATTTCCCGTTTTATCCTTCTGAAAATTGTAGTCCTCAATTAATGTTTAAGTAGTCTCTCTTTTGCAAGACAAACAGACGGTCTGTTTGAAGAATGCGGGATCTCAGATTCTAAAATTCATAGGATTCTTTGAATAAACATTGCCTTAAAATGTATTATAACAATATAATTTAATAAATATGTAAGGGAAAACATATTTGAAACAGTAATTAAGCCACTATATGACTGGGAAAGCTGAGGCAATAGAGGTGGCGGGAAAGGTTATTAGAGTACGCGAGCACTTCCAAGAAAGCAAAGGCGTCGGCACCCATTATTAAACGAGAAGCCCTTATTTTGATGGAGGGGGAAGCCTACCTCCCCCACACCGGCCCAAATGTCCATTTTTGACCTTAGCCACCAAATGTACAAGAACAGATCTAACAATGGAAATGGAAACCAGACATGGACCGGGATATTTAAAATTTCAAAGATAACAATTGAATTCTTCCAAACAAGAGGATAATAACATAAACAAAGCAGTCGTTTAGAATGGTGGTTAAGAAAGCGATGAATCATTGCGAAAGATGTTTTGGAACATGAGAAATTTGACCTCAACAAGATGATTTGTTTATAATTCAGTGATTTTAATAATGCTTGAATATTTTCTGGAATAGTGTAATTTATTTATTTATTTGGTAAACAGTAAAAACTGTATATGACGTGTGGGGAAAGAGATTATCTGCGCACATTTTTTTGAGGCCCAGAAAAAAAGCAACATTTCAAAAACTAGAAACAATAATTTAGAAAATAATTATTATTTTAGAAAAATAAAAATTTTAAAAATTTTTGTTTCCGAGTTATAGAAAATCAATTTCAACGGTGAATCAACTGATTTAATTTTTCTGCATTGCTAACAAAATAGTAATGAACATCAATAATTCTGCTCCTACCATTCCAAGCAAAAGGAGTGCTCAACAAAACGTGCGGACAGTGAAGCTACATATACGTCCAGAAGGAAAACAAGGGGCCATCTCAGCATTTACTCAATGGATCAGGGAAACTGGACAAAAACCTGATCGAGATGGGGTCATTGACCTGGAAGCTGAAGTACATTACTTGTTACAGGAGTATTAAATATTTTTTAAAAATGTATACAATGCAAACGTAAACTAATTCATTATATATCATTGTTTTGTTACATTAAACATTATTTTTCTTTTTCACGATCAGTATAGTCTCTAATTGCATAGAAACAGTTTTGCAGCAGAAAGATTTTACTTTAAACTTAAATTTGTGTAATGACTTTAATTGTTTTATGTCATCTGGCAATGCGTTGTAAAGTAACGTACATGTATTGTATGTTGATTTCTTGTACTAAGCTGTTGATACTGACACTTGATGCACGTGATTTCTACGGCGTGTGTTGTAATTATAAATATCTATATTGCATGAAAATATGTTCCCTCCGTTAAGTATGTCATTTTTGACAAATATTACAGATTCGTAAATAAATAGACAGAGCAATGGTAAGATTCCCAGCTCAATGAAAAGAGGCTTGCAGGAATCACGTGGAAGGCATTTTTTCATTATTCGAATAATTTTCTTTTGCAATCTGAAGGTCTGAATACTACAGGATGAGCTTCCCCAGAATATTATGCCGTATTTCAGGCGGGAATGCACATTTGCAAAATAAACGCAAGGAGCTGCATGAAAACTGGCAGACAGATTAATTAATAGGCTGAGGAACAGAGGAAAATGGAAGATTCATGAAGGTTTCTGTTTCGTCGATTAAATCTATGTTATTGGCTGCTTTAAAAGAGAATATTTCCCAAAAGTGGTGATCTAGAGGTGAGATTTTCTCGAACCCGTTTAAAATTGATTTGCAGGAGGGTAATCGATGTTCTTGGAGTTGGCACGGCTGAACGGTGTGTGAAGGAAGCAGAAGTTAAGCTGTGGCCAGACGTAAGAATTTAAGTGCAGAATAAGTGTTAACAAACGTTCCAATTATATCCAGAACGTTTCGTGAAGTCTGATTGCCAACGGTAAGATAAAGTAGCACTGGCGGTTCATTGCAAAGTTGAAAGCAGACCTGTCTACGAAAGGTAAGGGAGTTATAGGTTAGTACCACAATAACAATTAATGCCGGTTAGGAGTGGTTATGAGTGAGTAACGCTCAATCAGTTAACAGAGAACAGTACGTATGATTAAGAACAAGTAATAGAGAGATCTAGTAGAGAATAGACAGAAATCATCAGCTATGCACAAATGCAAAAACCAATAGCGCCATCTGTTAGCAGAGAACTGTACCGAAGCAAAAGGATCAAGTAGCAGCGATATATGAGGAAAGGAATGCAAATAGTACGAGAGTGCGAATACTAATAGTGAGCTATCTATTGACGAAAAGGGGAACTACGTCAAGAAAAATACGCAACACTGTTAAACAGTTCATATCTACGTAGATTGACGTAAGCAAGAAATGCCGTCCAACAAATCCAAACACGCATCCAGCGAAATAGAAGATCTTTCCCGTGACCTTTTGAAACTGATGATAGAAGCGTTAAAAGGATTACGGAAACAAAATGAACTCAACGAAGCCAGCAAAGAGGAAATAACAAAACTGAAAAAAATCTTGAATGGAATCAAAATAACACAAACGCAAAATGGACAACTAAGAGATGACACTATGAATGAAATTGCAGAACTGGAAACTGAAATTCTAGCACTAACAGAAAATAATTTGGAGAAAAACAAGATTGAGAACATAAGATCGACAAAAGAAATAACAACCAATAGCTTGGAAAAACGATGATAGAAGAAAAAGAAGAAAGAAGACAAAGAGAAAGAAAAAATTCATCAAAAATCTTCAAAATAGTAATAGGACGAGAAGTTCGAACCAAGGAAATTGTGGATATCATTCTAGGAAGCATAGGAGTGGCTAAAAGCACTACAGATGCCAACATAGGAAGAAACAAATCCGGAAGAGGAATAGTCCGTTTACAAATATCTTATTTCTCAAAAAAAACTAATATTCTACAAAACAAGAGGAAACTTAGAGGGAAGATACATACATTGACAATGATCTAGACAAAAATATTAGATCTAAAACTATTAAAAGAACTGACGCCACACAGGAGGAGAGGATGCAAATCACTGAACAAAAGCCAACCAAAAGCAGCAATCAAGCTCAAGAGACACGAAACAACGGACTGATGATATCACATTTAATTGTAGAACTTTACAAAGCCCTGAAAGAGAATATGAATTAGAAAAAGCACCATCAGAAATGGCTTATGTGAAATAAGATATGGAGAGGCTATAATTGAAAAAAAAATGGTGACATTTGCTCGTACATTTGCTACAAAAGGTCAGAGAGGATCAGTCTTCAGTATCAACAAGAGGATTACAAAGAGCATAGAAGAAATATTTGGTATTAACGAAAGATTAGCAGCACTGAAAATGAAAATAAGGAGGCGAACAATTCTAATTCTACAAGTCCATGCTCCAACAGCACAAAGTACACCTGAAAAAAATTGACCAATTCTTCAACACGCTCGACAGTGCTCTGAAAACAAACACAGCTCAACCAAAAATAATAATAGGAGATTTGAATGTCCAAGTAGGCAAAAAAGAATACCCGGAGGAGGAGGCGATTGGAAGATTCGGTATGGAAGAACGCAACGAAAGGGGAAATAGGCTGATCCATTATGCCGAAAGCCAGAACATGAAAATTGCAAATACATTCTTCGATGAAAGCCGAAATGGAAGATGGACGAGGATCTCTCCTGGTGAAAGAACCAAGAACGAAATAGACCATATATTGTGATATACCAAAAATGGCGGGTAAAATATTCGGGGTAAACGCTTGGGAACGATAAGAAATATAGTTAAGAATAGACCAATAGACGGCCGCCGACTGAGATTGCTGAGACCGAATAAACATTCTGGGGAAGGTTCTCGTAACTGCAACTCGAGCGCTGAAATCAGCCAAGCAATGGTGCACGGTATCAAAAAGTTGTAGTGAAATAGTAGGCGAACTAACCGGAAGTGATAAGGATTGTGGGTTAAACAAATGATAGGTTGTCACCTGTATGGCGAGGTGGACAGGAGCGGTTATTCTTTTTTTTTTCATTTATTCTAGCTTGGCCATTGGCCCTCTGCAGTCGCATAAGATATATACATTAGAAAGAAATATATACATGAATATTCGGATACATTAGAGGCACTATTCTAGTTTTAAATATAATGCATTTGCGTGCTTATGTGATATGTCATGAGAAAAGACTCATCGGTTCTACATTATGGGGGATCGAAAAATTCTCTTGGAAGCTTTCTTTTTAGTCTTTTTCGATGAGGATTCTGTTTACCAATATGAAAGTGAATGGCTGATGGGATCTTTAATATCTTAGGATAGAATTTTGCGGCTAAGAGGGAGAAGTGGACGGGGATGGGTGTAATGCCAAGTTCGATATGTAATTGCGCATTTGGAATGTACCAGGGAGCTTTAGTAATGGTTCGAAGGAATCTATTTTGAAAAATTTGAATTTTGTTTATGTTTGTTTTGGCTGCGGCAGCCCAGATTGGGAAAGCATAAGAAAGTATGGGTCGTATCATTGCTTTATAGAGGTGAGTAGCCACATGTAACTGTAGGGGGGATGATTTTTTGAGAATCGGATACAATTGGTGGACTCTACTAGTCGCTAGAGCTATTCTGTGTTTAATATTTTGCTGCCACGTAAGTCTTTGTCAAACAGAACTCCAAGATACTTGACAGTTTTATTGTGAGGAAGCCATGTGATGCTTTGGTTTTGGTATGTGAGATTTGGGGGACGTCTGATCTACGGAGGGTGAATATTTTTGCCTGGCTTTTATTTGGATTTATTTGGATGTGCCATTTTTTGGCCCAGCTGGAGAATTACAGGAAGCGGTTATTCTGTGATGCCACATCAGACTGTGCGGATCGTCTGAATTAGCTTCGGGGAGTGGAGTAGGACTTTGAATTTTTTTTACAAATACGAAAGTTGAACTTAGAATGATTTTGGCAGAATATGATATTAAATTGACATTGAAATATTTTCACAGTGACGGAGAGAAACAGAAACATTTCGTTAGCAGCGCCGAAGGATATTCGGAATATTTTATAGCAACGAAAGATGAACTTAAAATTATTTCGGGAGAATTACGATTCTGAATTAAGACTTTGAAATATTTTTACAGTGGCGAAGTGAAGCTTAAAAACATTTCGTTAGTAGCAATGGCGGATATTCGGACTTTGAAATATTTTATAATAACGAGAGTTGAACTTAGGATAATTTCGGAAGAATGATGATATTTAATTAAGACTTTGATATATTTCCACAGTGCCGAGAGTGGAATATAGCAATAGTTTGTTAGCAGTGCCGGAGGATATTCGGACTTTAAAATAGTTCACGACAACAGGAGCAGAACTTAGGATCGATTTAGCGGAAATATAACATGCGGATTGAGGACTTTAAAATAATTTCGCAGTGACATTAGAATTTAGCAGGATTCCGAGGGAAAAACAGTTCGTGAGTAGGCGTCCGCCTGAGACGTAAGCAATAGGGTGTATGCGTAGACAGAAGTTATTTGTGCTAATGGTGATGTTCCGCAAGTGAGAAGACGTACCAGTGAGCAAGAAAAAATATGTGGTATTTGGTGACTGGTCGACCTGAGGTTGGGTCGAGGTGACGGACGGTGCCGTTAGAAGATTTCGGGAGAATCCTGCGAGGCGGCACCATCCCCCCCCCGTCGAAGAAGAGCTCAAGGTCGAGGTCAAGGAAGCTTATGGTACAGTTCGTACGAACCATTTTAAAAATATATGTGATCATGACCAAAGTTTTAAAGACTTGAGAATCATAGCTATGTAAAATATGATTATCAAAACAGCAATGCCAGTTAATTAATGAATAAATTTACTTGATGCTGTTTTAAAAGAAAAATAACTTATTATTTGTTGTGTCTTTATAATGAGAAGACGATATCGTTATCTTACAACATTTATTTAACACAACATATATATATATATATATATATATATATATATATATATATATATATATATATATATATATACAAGAAGGCGAACTGGTTTAGCCGGAGGCTCAGTATCCACGGCCGACTGCCGTGTTGAGTGGCAGGAGACGGTGTCTCTGCCGTCTGCGGGTCGCAGGTCAGGTTCTGCCGCTTGAGCGGCGTTGCGTCACTCCTCGGAGAGGAGGTTACGAAGCCACCGAGCTATCTTGACTCGTGGGGCCGTGACAATGGCCGCGGCGAGCGTGGAGCCTCACTCGCTGAGAGTAGTGGCGGCGGCGGAGCCGTCGCCCAGGTGCCGAGAGGCTGGAGCGCAGGGGGGCCAAGTAGGGGCCGCGACAGCGGTGAGGCCCTAGCACCACCGGGGCGATGCTGGGGTGCAGTGTTGCTAGCCGAACGTAGCGACGGCGGCGGTGCCGTCCGCTCGGCAGTGGCGAGGCCGGGCGTGGTCGCGTCGCTGACAGAGCGTCGTGGCGGTGGCGGGGCCGGCGCCTGGTGCGACCAGGCAGTGGCGTCGTGGAGTCCGTTACCCTCGGCGAGACGCGTCGGTGGACGGTCTGCAGGCTCGTGCTGGCGGGTGCGTACGCTGGCTCTCTGCTCACTGACTCCTGGCTGACTCGTAGCTGCTGCTTGTCCACCGGGTTTCTTGTGCGCAGCGAGTTCGTGCTGCGTCCTCTTGGTTGAGTTACGAGATTTGCGGGCGCGCGCCGTTTGAAATGGTCGGCGCGTACACGGCATTATTATTGTGCAATCTGACACGAAACTTAGTTTCAGCATATAATAGAAATTTCAGATTTTTCGCCTTCCGTATGACGTATGCAGATCGAGTGACGTATTGTGAAAGGGTATGCAATAGTCATTAGTCTAACCCAGAGGACTGAGCTAGCACGGTGGTGTATGAGAAGTTAGGTAACGTGTTATAGTTGGAAATATATTTTTCCATGGCGCCCATAGGACACGTTCAGTACTGACCAAAAATCTAAATTGCATCCTCAATACAGAAGTTATCGACACCTTAAAGATTGACTCAGACTATAGAATGGTGTGTGAAGAACTAAATTTAAAGAAGTTAAGAAGGTTCTAATATCCTAGCCACATCAATCAAATACCCAGAATTATAGACAGAACCAAGTACAAACTAGAATTGATAAAGAATATCGACTGTATTAAGAATAACTCATATCGAAGTATTCAAGAAAGATATGATTCACTTCACGACTGTCTGCTAAGAGCAGGGAAGGAAACAAATATTAGGCCAATTCACTGCAGAACAAGCAAATGTAAACTACGTGCAGATACACAGAAAAATGAAGGAAATTGTTACTATACTGAACTAATCCGGAAATAAAATCAGAATATGCTTTATTAAACAAAAAAGTCAAACGAGCAATTAGAGATGACGTAAGACAATACAATTCAGATACGTTTAAGCAAATAATAACTGAGTCCAAATCAGTGAAAAAAGCAAAGAAATAAATATTTACACACAAGCATCACATATTAGGAATTCACGATATACAAGGCAAAAAAAACTCGTTTCAAGAATAGAAATCAATAAAACGGCAACAGAATTTTATAGAAAGCTCTATAGCAGAAAAAAGAACTTGATCGTCAAGAGGATATCTATCAATCAGAAGAAGCAGTATCTGACATATTAATCAGCGAAGTGAGATTAGGAATTGCATGGCTAAAAGCAGGCAGAACGCTTGGCGAAGATGGCATTACTAACAAACTTTTGAAATATGGTTCACCAGAAATTGACAAGATAATCACAGAAATCGTCAATGAAATTCTGATTCACGAAGAAATACCTTCTCAATGTCTGCTGAGAACAATATCATTTATCCACAAAAAGCCCGAGAAATGAACTCAACAACTATCGCTCAATAAGTCTGAAGTCCAACTTGTATAAACTTTTTATTAAAATCATCACAAGAAGAATAACACGTACGCTTGACGAACAGTTAACACCTGGACAGCCAGGTTTTAGAAGCGGGTACAGCACGATAGACCAACGTCATGTTATTAATCAAATTTGGAAAAAGTTCAATAATATAATCTAAATTTATACATTGCTATTGTGAACTTTTGAGTAGTACACGAGCCAAACATTCAACGCGCTAAAAAATCAAGGCGTCCCGAGCAAATATGTTTGAATCCTAAAGAAAATGTAGCTCAAGAGTAGCTCAGCTAAAGTGAAGAGAGATATAATTGGAGAAAATTTTAAAATAAAAAGAGGAGTCAAACAAGGCGACCCCATATCACCCAAAATATTTACCAGCTTGTTAGTTTTCCAAAACCTGAAAGGTATCAATATAAACGGACCAATGTTAAACAACCTCAAGTTCACAGCTCAGTACTACTAGCGAACTCGAACCATAAACTTCAACGAGTATTAAAAGAACTAAATCAAGAAAGCCAAAAGGTGGGACTCAAAACGAAATTGAAATTGATTTTCTATAACTCGGGAAAAAACATTTTTCAAATATTTTGATTTTTCTAAAATAATTATTTTCTAAATTCTTTTTTTCGTTTTTTTTAATTCTGGCCCTCAAGAAAATGTGCGCAGATAAATTTCTTTTCCCACACGTCATATACAGTTTTTACTGTTTTTTGACAAATAAATAAATAAATAAAAAATAAAGCTAAATAAGGACAACCTTCTGCCTAGCTTAGTCGGAAGACGTAGTTCATATAAAAAAAACAGGGGGATCCAGGGACACGGATTCTTTGAGTACTGGCGTTCACGAAATCATTCACAATTAAAATATTTTCTTTTAAACAACCAACACTATAATCTCTCTATGTTGCACACACTTTATACGTAATATACAGTTAAACAATTGTCCTGTATGGAAGAAAAGAACAAGAAAAAAAGAATCTTATAACTATACCTATTTACACATAAATTAGTTTCTAATAAGTAAAAAAAACTTTAATCCAATAATTCCTTGTCGCTGACCAGACACAGAGATTCCAAATGAAATATCCATATCTTTACTTTTACTCTTATTGTGTCATTCACTTCTCTCAGAACAGAAACAAATCATGAAGTGTTGCTTTGACATAGAATACAATGTTCTTCTGAAAACTACCTTTTAGACACACTTAAGAATTGCTTATTCTCTCATTCAGTTACATTATTATCTTATTAATTGACTCTTTTACAAATGCTTACAAGTTGTTTTAATTCGTTTATTCAAGATAATGACTGATTCTAGTCTTTTATAATTATCAATTTCAAAAACTCCCTAACACTAAGTAATGTGATACTAATCGTTTTCTGCAATTTGTACTGAGAATTTCGAAGAGAGTTCAAAGTACTAAAATTCCCTTTGGAACTTTCTTACTTGAGTTTTGCGACCTTCGGGTAACGGCGTGGCGTGCAGCTGAGCGGTGCGTCGTTCGACCTTGCCTCGTTCCTCCACCGTTAGAAGCCAAGCGTTCGCTTGCGTAGGATTTCGAACTTCGTTCTTGAGAATCTTCACCATTTCTCATGAAATCACACGCCCAAATACCAGTTGAAGAAGAATTAATATCAATAGACGAAAAATATAAATCACACAGAAACTGAAAAAGAAGACATTCACGATGAGTTTAGTATTCATCTGTTACGTGCGTACTCCCCACTTCCCATTAAGTTTTCAAATATATGCACGATATCTTTCTAAATATGCACACAGTTAATTGCAATTCCCTTTCAATTTAAAGCACATTTATCTATTCTGTTCATCTTTGAAGAGTTTCTGCTGATTTGAAACCGATGGTTCGTGTCTGCATTATCTCGTAGTGTTTCGTGTCCCCTGCGACTGCTCCCGTCGGCTGCTCGATTCGAAAAGAAAGGTTAAAGTCGCTCGTAGATCTTCGTGTCGACTTGCTACATTAGCGAAATCTGTGGGAATATTCCTGTACTATTCTTTTGTTTTTATCGCGCGCGTTTAAACTGATCTTTATTCCCGCAGGCGAGTAATGTGACACGTTTTACTCGTTTCGTGGATAAAACGGGTGGTCACTATATATATATATATTGTGACGTCATGGATTCATACGAGCCCATAACGCCACCATCAGCAACGCAGAACCACCTACGAACAGCGAAACGAATATACGCGGCGGAGCAGTGGCCTGTAAACGCGCCATCTATTAACAGCTGACCGAACGAGAGCGCTCGAACTGGCGAATGTTTTCCGGGGAGGTCAAGGAAGGAGGAGAAAACCCCGCCCCCGAAAATTTCCCCACGCGCGGTAACAAATACTGCGACATACCTTGGCGGAGGGCTCTTCTATTACGGTGACAGCAGCGGAAGGTGAACTGGTGACTACGCCGCTTAGGTGTAGAATAGGAGTTTTATTTTACCCGTTGATAGCCAGAAAGTGAATAGGGACGAGTTAATGCAGTTAAAAGCATTCTACTAGCACCGAGAATGAATTAGCACAGGAGCGAGAGTGTGTTAAAAGCTTATGCTGGCAATAAGCTCAAAATTGCCCAAATTCGCGCAGAAGGACTAAATTGTATTCAGCACTATCATACGGCACTTAAGTACTTCTGCACACGTCAAAAGTGTGGTAGCTAAGCCGCGCATGCAAGTTTGAAGCAGCGCCGCATAAATTTCTGAAAGCTGGAAGCGCGATTATATTCCCGTGAGGCGTAAGAAGGGAAGAAGAAGAAGGAGGACAATCCGAAGGCTCAAGCGTACGTACGAAGGGTCTGGTCCGTGACGAGAGGCAGGGCGTGTAGGGGGAGAAACACGTGGAACCAATGCGGGACAGCGGGCGTACGGCGAGCGCACAGGAAATCTGCAGCAGCGCGGAGCGACGGCGTTGTACTCTGCAAGGTCATCCGGCGGCGAGAAAACGAACTCCTCCGTTTGCAATACTGTCGGTAGGAGAGAAATGGGAACATTTAAAGAAAACGGGAAAAACTGTCCAGAATAGGCGTGGTAAATTGGAATCAGAATCAATGTATGAAAAGTTATCCATGCCGAGTTTTTTTACCTGGTACTGTTTTACTAAATAAGTTTTGTTCCAAGAGGTTGTATAGTCTGTGTATTGTTTGGGGAGAGTTAAAGTTTTGTAATATTGTTCAAAGTAATTTTTTGATGTAATGTGTAAAGAAGTCGAAATCGCTATCGTAGCTGTAAAGTAAATTTTTGAAATCCGTGCACGGGAAATTTAAGAATGTCATTTAATAAAAGGTATTGATTAAAATCACAGAGATATAAGAAGGCCAGTCAAACAGAGCTCTTAATTTAAATTACGAAAGGGTGTAATTCAAAAGAGAGTATTAATTTAAATCAGAGGTAAAGAGGAGTGAAAACCTCCAGTTACTTTATTTCATTCAGGCAGTCAAGGTGACGCCGAATTTCTGTTCTGTTCGATTTTATGTGTTTTTTTCCAGCGAACAACCAGATCTTCATTTATTGTACATAAAGTGTGTTCATTTCTCTGTAAAATTGTGCCACTGGGTCGTTATTTTGATGAAATTATATGCTCAGTTTTCGCTATCCATCTGCTTTTATTGTGTCAAGGGTTCAGACCTTTCTCATACCCGAAAGATCCTGCTTATTGAGAATTCAAAACTCGCTTCATGAGCATTCATGCTAGCAAGCTCGACGTACAAGCGTACTGAGATTAGTACAAGGGTAGGTGGGTGTGTTATATACACACACACACCTTTAATAGTAGTTGTCAGAAGACACGGAAAGAAATTCATAATTTTGTAAATTTGAAAAATTGGAGTCAACAATGAAAACAGGACTTATTCCTTCGTTAGAAGAATATTTTGCTCTATTTCACAAAAATTTAAAAAGTATTAGGAGCCATTATTGAGAAAATTTTGAAAATTTCCAGGTTCTTTATACAAAATATCCTTAAATTTTAAAGGATGTTTTTGAAACTTGTAGCGGTTTTAGCATACGGACAGCGGATCGTAAAACGGGTATATCCGTTGAAACATTGAAATCGATTTTTCACAGCATTACCTAACTTCCCCTATACTACGTATAGGACTCCGTATATACTTACTGATACGAAAAAGTAACTAATAGTGCTTCAGCGGCAGGTACATTCACGCATTGTTTGCAATTTTCAAAACTTTCAAGAATTCAACGAAAATGAGGCCCGTAACATTTTCTTAAGCCCCCTTATATCCTTCAAAAAATTGAAGAAAAAATGAAGAGCGGTTTTTAACAAAATGTTATTTAATTGCTTTAATTTCAAGCAAAAATGACACCAAAACCACTTATGTCAGAAAATGGTTCATAGCCTTTTTTAAAAAGTTAGTTTTTGTACAACTGATTTTGTCTAAGGCAAAAGCATCTATCTTCAATTTTATAGTTTCAAAATGTTAACTTTTTTGCAATTTTTGAAAAACGAATAGTTGACCGAAAATAGAACTAGCGTTATATTTTTTACTGTCCTTTGATTCATATGAAGAGAAACTTAAAAAAATGGAGCAGATTTTGAGAAAAATGTTTAACAATAAAATTGCTTATATTTCGCACCAAATTACACGAAAAGTACTAATATTTTCGAAAAATTTAATATGACTATTTAAATATCTGGCTTTAGAGAACAGACCTCATTGAGAAAGAAAATAACCAATCTTTAATATTTTAGTTGTAGCTAGGCGCCCCAAAAATACACTTTTGTGCAATTTTCAACGAACTAGAGACTTGCGCCATTCTCTTAAGCGTCCTTACGATTTACGAGGACAAAGTCCACCATTTTTGGGAAAGTTTTGTAAATCTCGTTGCGCTTCATGTAAAGTACCCTTAAAAATCACATGTTCATTTGAAACTCTCAAAACCTCGAGTTGGTTCAAATCGATTTGGGAACACCAATTTTGGAGAAAATCGGCCTAATGGTTTAGGGACTAGCATTGCCCACAAACGGATGGACAGACAAACCAAGGAAAGGTAGGACGGAGACACACAGACGGGCAGACAGACGTTTCGCCGTCAATCTATTTTCGGTATCAAGCAAGCGGTCTATTTTTTCGGTTTCAAGCAAGACAATTCGGCAAGAAGCAAATATCTTTAAAGTCGTTGAAGCAGTTAAGATGGAGCGTTTGATGCCTGCCTATGAAATGGCGCGTTTCTGATGCGTAATTCAATGTTTGTTCCAAGAAGCATATGTTCGATTGCTAATTGCAGAAACTGTTAGGTAGTAATTTAATCGTCACCAATGAAAGATTCTTCTGCCCTTTCAAGTTTGTTACAAGATCCTTTGAGATCACCTAGATAATTAAGTAATGTGAGGTACGAACACCCATCAGTCATTGCTAAGTTTTGCAGCCAGGCACATTTAACTTTATAGTTTTGCAGTGCCATCTTTCGCACATCAACGAAATTTCTCCTGGCAGGATCTTTCTGCTTTCAATATTTTGACTACAATGTTTTGCCAGTATTTTCTTAAACGAAATTGTTTGATATTTTGATTCATTTTCTATGACGCTCCCGATGACGTATACTGAATTCAAAAGATGCTTGATCTGTCTGGACCCAGAAAACATGGATTCTGGCTACACCCCATTAGAGGAAGTAATGTACTAAATATTGCAACACAATTTATACATTTTCTTTACCAGGGCCTAGCAATAACAGTTTTTGGGGTGAATGATTGTTCATTTCATTTCCCGCAGCATTATTACGAACATTGTCCTTCTTACGAAGTAAGTGGGCGAAAATAAAAATAATATATCTTCAATATTGTAGGAAGACGCCGAAATAAATTTAAACAGTGCAGGTTTTGAATATTCAGGAAGTGCAACGAAAATGCAACTTATATGTCATTTCTTGAACAGAGCGATTTAGATGCCAAGCGTTGACCAGACAAACAGAGACGTTTGGCAATCAATTTTAAGTTATAAAGAATCTCCAAAACATGAATTCTGGCGATACCGTGTAGTAGTTGAAGTAATTTATTGTATTATCCGAACAGGAATTATCCACTTTTGGTTATCAGGACCCGGCAATAATAGATTTTTATTGAAAATTCGGCGTTTTCCGATGCACGATTACAATACTTTCTCTTCTTACATTCGTAAGAGCGAGAAAGTAAAAATGGGATAATCTTTCAATGTTAACTCTGAGTGGATTCCTTTGCTCGGAGGCCTGAAATTCGATCATTCTTCACACGAGGAAGTTTTTCTCAGCACGGTGTAAGGTCCAAACTACTTAAAACTCAGTTTACTGGTTCTGCCGGGTTTACAAAATGGTACCATTAACAAAATTTTATCTCCAACTTCAAAGGTAAGTGCTCCACGCCTGGCATCGTAGCGGGTTTTATGCCGGGCCGACTGTCTTCCGTTGCGTTCAATAGACGTGGCCCTAACTTTCTCTATAATATCTCGTATCTTCCGTGCCCCTCCTCTCGAGCAGCTTCGGGGAGGAAAGCTTCTGCAGGCGATGTTGGTTTACGGGCATGGAGCGAATCGAAAGAAGAAAAAGCGGGGCTTTCATTCTGCGCGATGTTTAATGCAAAACAGACATAGTGGAAATAAATATTCCAATCCATCTGATAAGAATTCACAAAGCTTGAAATTGCTTTAATGATTTGGCTGACTGATTTAGCCTTGGCTGTGTGCCCATTGTCTTGGGGGGTGATATCCGCTCACATTTTGTTGGGATGCCATAGAAGATAATATATCCAGATTCAGCGTACTCCTAAAATCTTACCTTCTGTTATAACTCAAAAACACTCACTTTCCATAAGAATATTTATTTACAAAAATCTGGGCCAACTCGGCCGCTATGTACAGTTACCACAAAACTTCATATACAAAAAAACAATCTGCCATCTGGCTGAAACCACGCCGAGCGCTCTACTGCCGGTGATCCTCCGCCGGCGTCCTTTTATTTGGGCCAGCTCCCGCGCAAGGCTTCCCGCGGCTTCCCCTGATTGGCGGGTTCACCAGTGCGCGGAGGCCCAGGTAACAGGCGTGGCTGGTTTCTGAGCACACCCTTGGCGCGCTTGACGAAGCTCAGCGCGCCTGATGCCGACGCTCTGTGCTGCGCGCTGCCGGAGGCGGGAACATGCTGCCGGCGCTCTTTGCCGCGCTGTTAGCGCGGCAACTTTGAACTGCCGTCCGCATACTACACCCTCCCCACCGAAGTTGTGATGTAGGGGGTGAAACGACGCAGTCGGTTGCTCCTCCGCAATGCCGGCCGCTGCTGCGACTGTAGAGATGGCTCCTCGATGGTTGCGCCGGAATCCAGTGTGGGCCGCTCCTCCTGCTGGCTTGAAAAGGGAAAACGCATTACACTTTCTGTTGCCCTGCTCTGCGCTGGCCCCCCCGCCTGTTGCTTATCTACTCCAGAATCGTAGTACCGTCTCCTAATCTGTGATTGATGCCGAGAGATTGCTCTATCTTCCGTCCTGAGGACGTAAACTCTGCCTCCTCTTACTGCAGTTACTATTGCTGGTTGCCACTTACAATTACTTCCGTACACTCTTACCAGTACCTTATCTCCTCTCTTGAATTTAGCGCCTTTGGTTGACACTGGCACTTCTTCCGGAAATAACAAGGACAATAAGGTACGGGGCTGCCGACCATGCAATACTTGAGCGGGGCTTCTACCTGACATATTCGGTAACGTCCTATAGGTGGTCAACATGCTAAGTAACGCCTGCTCTACTGATGCACCCGCTCTAGTTGCTTTAAGCATGGCTGACTTGAACGTCTGCACTAATCTTTCCACCTCTCCATTTGACTGAGGATGGAACGGTGGAGCCAAAATGTGCTGTATCCCGCTACTTTTACAAAATTTTTGAAATTCCGCTGATATGAACTGCGGGCCGTTATCGGAGATCAATACTCGTGGGAGGCCTTCTGTTACGAAAACTTTCTTCAAAGCATCTATTGTATGTGGTGCAGTTGTGTGTTGCATGCGCATCACGTACGGATAATTTGACAATGCGTCCACTACTAACAACCACATATGCCCTAAGAAAGGACCCGCAAAATCTACGTGTATGCGGTCCCACGGCTCGCAGGGTTGGGGCCATGAGCTTAAATCCGCTCTCGGCGCTGCCTGACTAGTTTGGCATGCTTCGCAATGCTTGCTCATCTCCTCTATATCTTTGGTTATTCCTGGCCAATAACAATAACGGCGGGCTGCTTGCTTTGTCCTGGCTATACCCCAATGACCCTCATGTAAAAGGCGTAATACCTTTGGTCGCAACTTATGCGGAATCACTACCCTAACTCCTTCATCGCTAGCCAGTAATAATACACCGCCCTTAACCGACAGCCTGTGTTGGAGCTTATACCATTCCGTCAGCGCCCTGGTTCGCCTATGCGCGCTGGACCAACCAGTTTGCACGTGGTACAGCACTTGCCTGAGCTGCGGATCCTTCTTTGTTTCCTTTGCCACTTGATATGACGAGACTGGAAAACCTGATACTGCCTCCTCTTCGGCTTGGTCCAGCTGGAGACAGGCGATGTCCTCAGAGTCAAAAGTTGCATCCGGCCCTTGCGGAAGACGGGATAGTGCATCTGCGTTAGCATGCTGATATGTAGATCTGTAAAGTATCCTGTAACTATAATCAGACAGGAAAAGCGCCCACCTTTGCATCTTACGCGCCGTATTATCTGGGATACGCTTGTGTGGCGAGAACAAAGACACCAACGGCTTATGATCAGTAATGATTATGAACTTTGACCCATACAAGTATTCATTGAATTTTCTCACGCCGTATACAATTGCTAAAGCTTCTTTTTCTATCTGAGAGTAATTCTTCTGGTGAACATTCAACGTTTTTGACACACAAGCAATTGGCCGCTCAACACCCTTAGCATCCTTCTGCGAAAGGACTGCCCCAATACCATATTCTGATGCATCTACAGCTAGTATAGTCGTTCTATCTGGCAAAAAATGTTCCAATTTAACTGCCTGCATTAAATTCTCTTTCAACCTCCGAAATGCCTTGTCACAATCTGCCGACCAATGCCATTTTACGCCTTTCTTACGCAAAGCGTTGAGGGGTGCTGCTATTTCCGCCATGTTCTTGATAAATTTGCCATAGTAATTAATCTTCCCCAGAAATGACTGTAGCTGCTGCAAATTAACAGGAACCGGAAGCTGCTGAATCGCCGTTGAGTTTTCTCCGGTTGGCCTGATCCCCGAGCTATCCAACACGTGACCTAGATAAGTAATCTGTTCTTTAAAAAAATCACACTTATCCAAGTTAACCCTTAGGCCCCATTCATTTAAAGTCTTTAATAAGAGATTCAAGTTTTGTAGATGTTCCTCCTCCGACTCGCCCGTTACCACTATATCATCTAGGTAGTTGGCGCTGCCCTTCACCTGGGCTGTCAGCGTATGCAGGCAGCGCTGGAAAATAGCCGCAGCTGAAGCGACCCCGAAAGGCAACCGGTTGTATCGGTAAAGCCCGAACGGTGTGTTAATTACCAATAAGTTCGCAGACTCTTCATCTAACGGGATCTGCAGATACGCGTCCCGCAAATCTATTTTTGAAAATCTCTGCCCGCCCGCTAGCTTCTGAAAAAGCTCTTCTGCTCTGGGGATGGGGAACTGCTCTACCATGAGTTGCGCATTAACGGTGCTCTTGAAATCTCCGCACATTCTAATTTTACCGTCTTTCTTTTTTACTATGACTACTGGAGTTGCCCATGCACTAGTACTGACGGGGGTCAAGACGTCCAAATCTACTAACCTGTCGATTTCCTTTTTTACTTTATCTTTCACTGCCAGGGGAACAGGTCGTGCTTTAAAAAATTTAGGGGTGGCATCTTTCTTCAACTGCAAATGCGCCTCAAAAAATTTGCATTTTCCCAATTGCTCCGAAAAAACTTCTGAATTCAAATCTATCACATTCTTTACCTCCTTTGGCAGGGCGCTAGTCTGAATGACAAACGCGTCCTGAACCGTAAATCCAAAAATTGTGAAAACATCCATTCCTAGAATGTTAACCGCATCACGACTGTCCACAACCACCAGTGTTACTTGTCTTTCCATCGCTTTGTATTTCGCTAGCAGGCTTATCTTACCTTTCGTCTTGATCCTCTGTCTAGCATATCCATAAAAAACTGTGTTCAGCGAGGCGCAAGGCGGAGAACCCAGCTGCTCATAAGTAGTCATGCTTATTAGAGTTGCTGCTGCACCTGTATCCACCTGGAATAATACAGATTTACCACCTATTTCCAAGTTTACAAACAATTTACTTTTGTCATCACACTGCATAACTGAATAAATACAATCACCATCCCCTTCATCGATGCCTCTTTCTTGCCGCTGGCTTTCGGCATAACCACTGCTGCGTCCTTCTCTGACGTGCCCGCTCACCTCATCGATGTCCATTTCTTGTCGTCTGTTTTCAGCAGAACCACTGTTGCACACTTCTCTAATATGCCCTTTCTTACCGCACTTGTAGCACTCCGCTCTGAGGAATCTGCAAACCTTCCTGTCGTGACTAATAAAACACTGTCTACAAGACTTCAATAGCTTGCCTCTGCTGGTGGAAGGACTTTTCTTCTCCTGCTGCTTCCTGCTTCGTGGCTTGGCTACCCAATTTTCCTCCTGTACACTCATTTCCTCTACATCTCTTGCTGCTCTATCGCCTAACGTCATCTGATGCGCCGTATGCTTCGTTACCTCATACGATGTTGCTAATTTTAAGGCGTCTTCCAAAGACGGGTTGTTTTGTTGCAATAATGCCCACCGAACTTCTTTTTCCGGCGTATGCATTACCAACATGTCCCGTATCAATGACTCCGCATACGATTTCTCTGTGTTGCATTCAAACGCACAACGCTTCGCCAAACCCTTCAACTCCGTCGCCCAATCGGCATGCGTTTGGCCTGGCTTCATTCTGGATGAATAAAACTTGTAGCGTGCCGCCACTAAATGCGTCTCCCTCGAAAAATGAGCTAGCAGCCGCTGTTTAAGTATATCGTATGATACCTGCGAAATCTCTTCTTCCTTGCTTAACTTACGTAACAACCTATTTAACGGTGCGCCGATTGTGGCCAGAAAAAAATGCTCTTTTACGAGATTCCTCTTTAATATCATAGCATAACAAATGTTGCTCCAATCTGGCCACATATTCTTCGCAGGTTTCCTCTGCTGCATCGTAAGTTGCGAACGGCGGGGCTGGGCTGCTCGGTCGTGACGAAATTGCCGCTTGCTGCAATGTCTGCACCATCATCGCCATCTGCTGCTGCTGTTGCTGCTGTAGACACGCCATCAGTTGTGAAAATTGTTCCGCGTTCATTCTCCTTTTTACTCGTCGCCACTGTTATAACTCAAAAACACTCACTTTCCATAAGAATATTTATTTACAAAAATCTGGGCCAACTCGGCCGCTATGTACAGTTACCACAAAACTTCATATACAAAAAAACAATCTGCCATCTGGCTGAAACCACGCCGAGCGCTCTACTGCCGGTGATCCTCCGCCGGCGTCCTTTTATTTGGGCCAGCTCCCGCGCAAGGCTTCCCGCGGCTTCCCCTGATTGGCGGGTTCACCAGTGCGCGGAGCCCAGGTAACAGGCGTGGCTGGTTTCTGAGCACACCCTTGGCGCGCTTGACGAAGCTCAGCGCGCCTGATGCCGACGCTCTGTGCTGCGCGCTGCCGGAGGCGGGAACATGCTGCCGGCGCTCTTTGCCGCGCTGTTAGCGCGGCAACTTTGAACTGCCGTCCGCATACTACACCTTCTATCTAATATTTCCCGATGGCCGCCTTGTCGGAGGAGTATTGAATGAGCCAGGAATTTCGTTCTAAAGGAGCAGTTGTCGATAGCAAGGCCACCGCCCCGAACCATCTCATATTCCATTCAACATAAACCGAGATCCTTTGTTCCCCTTTTGGTGCGAGGAAATTGACCTCCAAATCAATCCCTACTCGCTCGAAAGCGGCTCCCATCGGAAGCGGTACCAATTCCTCCTGGTAGCGGCTTATTACCATGTCCTTTTCTTGGCTGACATGTTCTGAACCCAGTACATAACCGCGTACATCACGGAGCGTAGGCCCAAAATAACGTATTAAAACTTCATTCAGAGTTTTAGTTATTTCCAAATTTCCCATCAAAGGAGAATTGGATATTCTTTCGTGATTTCTAAAAAAACGAAATAACTTTTAAATAATCTTCTTCTCTAATATTCATTACTTTTTTATATAATATATGCCGTTCTTAACATAATAACAAATATTCTCAGTATAACTTAATAACAAATATTCTCAGTGTGCACCATTCTGCTTGAATCTCGTAAGAATCATTATTTAAAAGTTACGTCATCTCACAAATACAAGCATTTTTATCAACTATCCAGTCGTCTTCACAAATAATAAACAGCGAATTCGAGGCTAACATAGTCGTCTCGACTTTCGGAGTCCTTTAAATGTGTCCTGCTTAAATAACCAGCTTCTGCAGGAAATTTTCCTGCATTGTAACAAATCTCACATGTAATATCTGATAGCATTCACCGTGCAGGTCGAGAATTCTTAAGTGACTTTAACCAGCAAATATTTCACGGGTCTGTTAAGGCTGTAAACCTAATGTGTAATAAATACACACGACATAAATGTAAGCAAATACTAATCGCACACATTCTTCTCATACCGTATATTTAAATTCGGCAATAGGTAATGTACGAGAAGTATATGCTACCGAGTGCATGAGGTCCTCGCGCTTTTGAAGAAAGATGAGTCCGATGCCAGAGTGAGATGTGTTTACACGTCATTCCTTCTTATCGCGGGGGCTATAAAGAACGAGAACCGCAGCAGACGCAAGCTGCTCCCGGAGCGTTGTAAACGCCGCGTGTTCTGCAGGCCTCAGCCAAACGATGGATTCTTTTTACTTTATCGCCCTATTCGTACGAAGCTTCTAAGATTCCTCATCGGAAGCGTACAACCATCCCGTGGTCCCGGGTTCCATTCTCGGTCGAGGCAAAAATAGAGTTTGGCATTCTTTTATAATCGTCGCAGTTTCTGTAGCTGTGTGACGAAGGCAAGCTCAGGCAGGCGGATCTCGCTAGTTGAGGGTGAAGGAAATTTGTCGTCTTCGCCACATGTCGCTCTTAGCTCTCAAGCTAATTGAACTAGGCAAGGGAATTGAACTAGGCCCAGGCATGGGGGACCCCGTCAGCTAGCCTGCAAAGTGGACTACCGACCCAAAAATACTAAGTACATACTTCGTAAGAAGATAAAGTATTGTAATTGTGAACCGGAAAACGGCGAATTACCGACAGAAAAACTTACTGTCGGGCCCTGGTAACGACAAAGTAAGTAATTGAAACTCTTGTTTCAATATATGGTAAATTTCGTCTTCTCGTGTGTAGTCTCTTGTGTAGTTAGAATCCAAGTTTTGTTGCTCATGGAAACGGGAAAATCGATTGACTGCAAAACCCCTGTCTGTCCGTTGCCTCTCCGTCTGCGTGTAGTTAAAACTACGCCTAATCCGTTAAACAGAATATCACCAAAATTGATATACCCTAATAGATTCACAGTAAGGTCCAATGTCCTGCGAGTTTGAAACGAATACTTTTATTACACAAGGGAACACGACTTTTACCTCCCGGAAGGCAGAGTGCGCAACATACTCAATTTTATACGGAGATTACGAATATCACAACAAAAACATCATATCACGTCACAGTTTTTAAATATACCGTATATATTAAAGTTCTTAGGTTTTTGTAAAGTGAAATTCGATACATGATCTGTAGAATTGAATCGGTTCGATAAAATGCTAATCGTCATTTCACATAAAAAATGTGAACCCGAAAACTTCCGTTACGTTTGTGGAAGATTTACACCCAAACTTCAAAGGAAAATAATATATAAAATTACAAAATTGGCGAATTCTTTATACTTTGGCTGTCGTGTTTGTGGTCAGGTCAAACCATGGACTGCTCACCAGTGTTGTGTGACCTGACAAAGAACCTTGGGTTGTGGCTGTAGGGAAAACTCAAATCATTGTTGTTCGCTCTACCAATATTGTGGAGAATACCAACAAACCATTTTTATGTCTGCATATTATTGCACGAATATGCGTATTTCATTCTTAACATGTTGCTTCGTCATATGAAGCATGCTCATAAAATTTTGAAATAATATATGTAATACAATGTGGAAATTAGTATAGGATTTTGTTTACTTGAAATATTAAACATGCTCATATCTTTTGAACCTTGAGTGTAAAAACTTTTTAAAATGATTTTCGAAATAAGCGTGATCGTTTCCTTTGGAATCACCTACTTTCTTCTTGGAGGTATGAAAAAAAAATTGTTCCCTAGTGTTTTTAGGCGGTTTCGGAACTAAAAGAACAGATGAAGACCAAGGGGATGTGGATGGCTTTATAATGTCATATTTTAAGATATGAATGGTTTGGTTTCGAATTTTTTTACGTTTAGTATGTGATATGTTCTAAGGGTTTTTGATTGGCAAAGCATCTCCCATTCCAATTTTGAAGGATGCTCATCCAAGTTCAGCTAATGAAGTGATGAAACAATCTCTATAAGATTCGAGGTTTGACCGAAATTCTAATTGTAGGGAGCCTGTCAATTGAGGCTTAATATTATAATCAATGGAATCTCTGGCATTGCCCATTTGAATCCGAATTGGCTAGTAATCTGAAGGTACTTTTGAATTTGCAGTCAAATAATGTTCTTATCTGAAATGCATTCGAGACCCGGAAGAACAATGTTCTTATTTGAATCGGGAGGATTAATGATGTTTGTTTTAACATTAGGCCATGAGGACCGATGTTTTTGTCTAAATTGCAGTTGTGGCCATGTGGCCAATGATAAAAATTGACTTAAGGTTGCTGTTTTGCATCTCTGGTAGTTCTGACGAAATGAGGTTTCAGATAAAAACAAAATGATTAGTGAAGAAATGAGGAAGTGAATGGCGGTAACTGAAATAAGTGATATTTTGCAGTTTTTAAATTGAATTTACTACATAGAAATTTGAGTGACAAATGAATACATAAATACAAAAAAAAACACTGACCTTCCTTTGATGTATAACATGGTACAATACTTAAAGCTAAAATACAACCGTGCTTCCTGAGTTTAAGGTGAGAAGTTTGCAATTGTAGTTCCTTCCGTTCTGCGACGTAATGAAGTTGATGCACAAGAAATTACTTAACGTGTGGTCACAACACAATTCAGGTATAACTTGAACATTTACTGTAGTTGAAGTAGTTCAATATAACACGTTTTGTATAGACAATGATGAAAAAAAACAATGTTTTGAGTGAATTTGTGAGCGCAAGGGCTCGCGTGCGTGTGCCCACTGAGGCGGTTGCCAGCCAGACTGTGGCTGCGAACAAGAGTAACGTATTTTCCGCCGCCCCCGGCCTGCGCTGTTGCCGGAGCGGTGTCGGCTCGGCGAGCGCTGGTTCGGCGTTGCCGCTTTGTCTAAAGAGATTCTCGACGCGATTTGTAACAAATAACCTAAAACCATTCCTTCATAAGTGTATATTTTTTCAAAAGAATGATTGGAAACCACTTTCTGTAATTACGTTTCAGCATCGTATTGTACAGATACGAGCTAAAATTCACGAAATTCCAAACTTTCCGGTGGCGTAAGAACAGATCAGTGTTCAGATCATTTTTGTGTAAGGCCCACCGGTCGACTACAGAGGTACGTTACTGAGCGTCGACCGAGCCAAGTGGCTGAGGGCGTAGCGCCCTGACTTCACGTTCGGGAGGCCCGCGTTCAATCCCAGTACCGGCCATCCTGACCGGGCTTTTCGTGGTTTTCCTCGGTCATCCAAGCAAATGCTGAGATGGTATGAAACGCCGGGACCGTGAAACCGGCGCCGCTTCGTTCACTACGTGACGTAATGAAAGTTGAGCGAATTCGAGACATCGCGAGTTCCTGGTTGGGTGACCGACTAGGAACCCCGGGATTTAACGGGGCCGAGGCCAATTGCTCTTTAGGGGACAACTAATGGTTAAATACAAATACAAATACTGCACGTGGCTTTCATTTCGTGAAGTGTAGCGCGAGTAAGAATTCTGAGTTAGGTGGGCTATTGGAAATTGCGGGAGAGTGTGCGTTATCAACTTCTGTCGACGCGTGTTCTTTGCCAAGTTCCCCCAAGGACCCTCAACGCATGAATAGGCGCGAACAGCAGGGCCGTGGGAATAGGAGTAGTTAAACTTGTGGATAAACGAAGATAGCGTCCATCAAAATCTAAAACATCAGAGTAATATTGTAAGTATTCTAAACCGATTCAAAGGGGAACGGCTGGTTGATTCAAAACGATAAATCGGATCAGTCATTCCTTTGAATTAATTCGAATGACCGTGAAAACTATACCCACAGTTTGTAAATTCTTACTACCCACTTGCGGGTAAGCGACGACGAAGTTTGGAAATGTAATTGTAAATCTCGAATTAAATTGTATGAAATAATATTATATGCGCTGCCATGCGATGCAATGCGAATTTCCAGATTCACATTGCAGTGAATGTCCTGTTTATCAACTGCTCCGTAATTATCGGAAGAGAGCCCCATCGCGACGTTCGCAAAGGTCCATCAAGCTGGCCCGCCCACTATAGCAGAATCAAACCAAACTAGTACCAGAATTTTTAACTATTTTATTACTAATTTATTACTGCAAACCCGATTCTTTTACCACTCATCTTCACCCAAAAAACGGGTGGCGGGCTAGCTCCATATCAAGCTGGCCCGCCCACCATAGCAGAATCAAACCAAACTAGTGCCATAATTTTTAACTATTTTATAACTAATTTATTACCGCAAAACTAATTTTCTTACCATTCATCTGCACCCCAAAATATAATTTTTAACTATTTGGATACTAATTTATTAGTCATGAGGGCGGCGAGCCCACCCTCTCCCTTATAGCGTCCGGCTCTAACAGTCTTGCTGGTTTTTCCAAAGCCTGCCCGAGGGTTAAAAACCCGGCGGGTCGTGGTTATTTTTGCCTGGGGCAGGTATTACCAAAGCTTTGCAAATGAAATTATACTCGTAGATACTTCGCCAATGGTTTTGGCGTAACTAAAATTATTTATGGTCGTTGATGTTCAGTTACTGGTCTAAAATGTCCAATAATTGCAAATCGAGACTGCCATTGGAAACATTAAATAAACTTTGAAATTTCCAGATTTCTCGAAGATTCTGGCATGCGATGAAGGATTCATTCGTTGGTTTTGTTTTGTTCTCCTTACGAAGTTCATGGTAAGAAGAGAAAGTTAAGCAATCGTGCGCCGGAAAACGTAGAATTTTCCGCAGAAACACTCTTATTTGAATAAAAGTTTATTAATTTCAAACATTACGTTGTGTACGTTGGATTTCCGCATCTCCTGAATTATCCTGACGGTAAAGTATTGTATGAAGAAAAACAGGTGTTAACCTTTATAAAAGAAGACGTTGTGTACAATGATGAGACGGAGATCCTGTAATTGGAAATCTAATACATCTACCGAATATTATTTTCTGTGCGTACTTCACGAAAAGAACTTACCAAGTAATATATCCAATTTAAAATGCGTAATATAAAGAAAGTTATGTTATTCCGCCACAAAAAACCGGGAATTTTACGATACAAAAACTTGTATTGTGTCCCTGATTCGGAAAAAGTGGACAAATCCTATTACAAAATGTAGTAATTTACTTTCTCTAACATGTCTTATAGTGAGATTTCACGAATTGCGGGTCCTTAATACGTTTTTTACTTCCTTGAATACGTATGTATGTGTACACGGAATATTATACTTAGAATACAGAAAATGATGCTGTGGAATATCAATTTCGAGATCTAAACGGAAATACAAGTTTTGGAGCTTCCTGATACCGAAAAAGTGTTTTTTTTTTTTTAATACGTCCGTCCGTCCGTCTGTCTATGAATTAGAAGAATAATATTAATAATAATAGTAATAATAAAAACAAATATTTGTTCTATTGACCTGGAATTATTAATTCATTAATATTTATTTACAACAGCAAGAAAAACTGTGTACATTTCTGGAGCATATTTGTTATGATACTAAAACAAGGAAAGTGTATTATAAATTCTATCTGAATGTATACTTCATTTAACAAGCTTACTTCACTTTTAAACAATTTAGGAAGAATTCACTGTTCTTGTCAATACAATTTGCTTTCGACGCCAAACACGCAGGCGCGTGCCTTTCTCTTTAAACTTGTGGTCTCGACGGTCACAAGAGCTTTTGTGTTGAAAAATCGCCAATTTACGCTGCCCCATCACAATAATTTGTCTTTACTATGTACGTATTAATGCGAGAAATTAAAAATATCGGATATGTGTAACGCAGATATTTTGTTTTCATGTGCAACATGGTCTTCAATTAGCTTTTGAATTCATTTCTGTAAAGCGATTTTTTTAAATTATACTTCGAATTTCTTGTTGTACTTTCTAAATTATGTAAAATGCTGAGCAATTGAATATTCCTGTCTTCTTTTTCTGAAGCAATCCTTTACACGTCCATTGGAGCGTCTTAGAAATTAGTGTATAAATGAATGCTGTAAAGGCACTTGGTGCTGATCCGCTCCTTCCGTTTCGGCTAGGGGGAGGGTCATAGAATTCACCCCCAGGTAAACAGCTTGCCTCCGCCGGGAAAATCCCACTCCTTCAGAGTGGACGGTGCAGGCATTTCGTTTCCAATCTGCAGGCTGCGGGGCCAAGTTATGAAATTCACTCTCGTTTCCCGAAACATTCTTTTTATCCGCCTAAATAATTTAAATTCGTTTCTTACTTTTAGATCATACACTTTAAAAATATTATTATTACTGCTATTTTATTGTTAAAAACATATATGGCTAGTTAATGAAATATGTTCTTTAGTGGCAGATTTTGAAATGTAATATACGGTTTTTTGAGCATTTGAGTAGTTTTCGCATAATTATGCTTGAGATATACAGGTCATTTGGAATTTTTTAAACAGTTTTTTTTCTGAAAAACAACACCACTTTTTTCTTTAACTTTTCTCCTCGTATGCATTACGTATGAACGTGTGAATTTCTGTGAAGTCCCATTCCTGGGACATGAATTAGCTGTGTAAAATGCACTATTAATTGTCGAATTTGTGTTGATATTTGTTTGAAAATTATTAGTTTTCACACCTAATGTTCTATAACTTGTAATTATTTTTACAAAAAAGATGACATATGTTAATAAGGACAGAAACTTCTGTAGAATTGTATGACGTAGCCATTACTAAAGATGAGAAAGTATGTACTGTTTAAACAGCTGAAGTTTTTTCTCGTATCACTTTTGTATTTCATGGTCCGACACAATTATGCAAGGAAATGGTTGGAGTGTTATTTTTCCTCTTAAAACGATATAATAACATCCTCGCCAAATTACGATGTACGAAAATGTATGTTGTATTGTTTGTTTACAGATAGTTCTAAGCAAGGTGCCAAATATCATGGTAAATATTTTTTCCCCAAATATTATTGAACCGTGAGCAAAATCTTGTAATTTCATGAAAGAGTCAAATTGGCCCGAAAAATTTGTTTTTGCCCTAAATCATAAATTAGTTTTACTGTAATAAATTAGTAATAAAATAGTTAAAAATTATGGCACTGGTTTGGTTTGATTCTGCTATGGTGGGCGGGCCAGCTTGATATCAAGCTGGCCCGCCACCCCGTTTTGGGGTGAAGATGAGTGGTAAAAAAATTAGTTTTGCGGTAATAAATTAGTAATAAAATAGTTAAAAATTTTGGCACTAGTTTGGTTTGATTTTGCTATGGTGGGCGGGCCAGCTTGATATCAAGCTGGCCCGCCACACGTTTTTTGGGTGAAGATGAGTGGTAAAAAAATCGGGTTTGCGGTAATAAATTAGTAATAAAATAGTTAAAAATTCTGGTACTAGTTTCGTTTGATTCTGCTATAGTGGGCGGGCCAACTTGATGGACCTCGTTCGCAAGGGGGGTCCGGCCCCCCACTGGCTTCTTGTGTTGTGGTACTCGCCCAGTATTATAAACGAAGCGATCGGCGGAAAAATTTAAAGAAAACATGTGGAGCAGATTTTTGAAAAATTCTGTTTTTTATACATTTAATTAATTTTTGAAAGAGTTATTTTTTTACAGATTTTGTCTCTGGCAAAAATCTCTACCTTCAAATTTGTAATTTTGTTTTGCTTTTTTAAAATACAGTGTGTTCCTTGGAAATTAGACTAATTCCTAGATTTTTGCTGACTTTTTACACTTACGAAGAGAAAATTTAAAGAAAAACTTTGGAGCCATTTTTCAGAAACAAATTGTTTAAAAATTTAAATCTGCCTACATTTCACACGAACGCCAAAACCACTCCTTTCCGAAAGTGTACGTGAACTTACTTCAAGAAGAACAGATGAGGAACAAATTTTATTAAGAACAAAGTTCTATCTTCAGTATTGTAGTTGTAGGAAGAAGCCCACAAAATTGAACTCCTTTACAATTTTCTAAAAATCAAATATTTCAACGAAATGAGATCTTCACCATTAATATAAGCGTCTTGTACGCTATCTGAAGATAAAGTTCCATCAAAAAATTTTAAGTCATATTTGACAACATTTTGAAAATGTTATTGAGGCCACATGTTATGGAGCTCCAAAAATTAAAATATCAGTTTCAAATTCATAAAACCTCGCGTGCATTTAAATTGATTGAGAATATAATTTTTGGAGAAAAATCGGCTGGACCGTTTACGCGCTAGCTTTAACCACAGACGGACGGACAGACATGTTCTTGTCAATCAGTTTTTCGGTATCAACGACTCACAAAACATAGATTCTGATTACTCAGCAAGTTAGTACAAGAAATATACTGTGTATGGGGACAAGATTTATCCAATTTTTCGTTACCAGGGTCCGGCAAAACGAGTTTTTTTGTCGAAAATTCACTGAATTCCGGCTCACGTCTGCAATACTTTCTCTTTTTACGAAGTAAGAGCGAAAGAGTAAGAACAATTAATCGAGGAGAAAAAAATTCATATTGAAAAGAAAAATGATGAAACGCATAAAGCTGTGCTCTGAATTTCGAAATACGCCAACATTACGACCGGTGGTGTCCGTACGACCGGTGTGGCGCGCAATATGACGATAAAACCAACCACCCTCCCGCAGACCCAGGATGCGACCCCTCTCGAACGCGTCTAACTGGACAATTTGCTGTCGAATGCATTGCTAGGCATAGTATACGTGCAGGTGACGCTCTGACGATGCTACCCGACGTCGCAGTGGCCGGTGCGTTTTTTTTCGGCATAGCCAAAGGTCAGTGTGAATTTGATCGTTGGATCGTTTTAAATTGCGCATATTGCGTTTTGCTGCTAAGAGTAAATAGTGTATGTTAGCGACGAACCTTAGTCATTTGCCAGTTTGGCCATTTGTTAAGTCACTGTTGTAACTATGTCATCTAAGCAGGTATGCTCGCTCTATGCCCTCAGTATGTCCGAGCGGAGAATTTGTCATCTTCGTCCTATAGTAAGGGCATGTCGTTGGAATTGTTTTAACTTTGCCGGAGCTTCGTTTGAAAGGCTTTATCTAGCCTGACATGTAAGAACATTACAGTTTAACTGAATGATAGCCGTCTCAAGCCTTGAGTGAAGGACTCGATATCAAGTTCCTACCTCAGTACTTTCAATAATTTCCGAGACAGAGGGCATGCAATGAGCAGCAGAACACTATTCTGGACTACCTCAAGTGTGTCCTTGTACGTCTGTGCTGTAGTCCACCATATCGCCGCGGACTAGGTGGCTACAGGCCGGCAACACGTTTTCTGGAGGGCCAGGTGAAGATCCAAGGGAAGTGAAGGTTCCTTTAAAACAGGTGTTAGGGGGCGAACTCTTTGCTGAAGTTTTGATCGGATTCGCCTGACATGTAAGTGCCAGCGCATTCTCCGATCAAAAGTGACAGCCAGGTAAGTCGCCTTAGGCGCCCATTGGAGTTTTGGGGTTCCGATGGTGATTTGATTGGGCGGCGCAGACCACTTCGAGTGTTAGTGCATGCGGCGAGAGTAGGAGATTGCCTGAGACTTTTTCGCTGAGGAAGTCAAGTGGTTTTGTTCTGTCCACTTCAGCGTCAGGTTAATCTGTTTTGGAGTATTTTGAGTTTATGATCTAGGCTCATTCCTCTTGCTAGGACGGCTATATCGTGTGCGTAGAGGAATAACCGTATTCGTGGAATGTTATTGACATACAGCGAGAACAGTAGCGGGAAGAGCACGGAGCCTTGAGACAATCCGGGGAAAAGCCCGCGCTTTAAGCAATTCGCTTTCTCCACTTTGACCACGAACGTGCGGTTTGCGAGGAAAGATGTAATCATGTCCGTTACATCTTGTGGGAGGAAGCGCCTAAGTTTCGAGATCAGTGTTCTGTGTGGCGCTTTGTCGAAGGCTTGTACCATGTCGAGGTAGACGACTGGTACATTCTGTGAAAGTATGAGGTCAGCGGAGATCTGTTGGGCCGTACATAATGCCTGTAATTAGGCTGAATGTCCCGGTCTGAAGGCAAATTGTTCATCTCGAATGAGGTTTTGTGAGATGAAAGCTGGTTGGATTCGCGGGAGGATTAATCTGTCAAAGACTTGCTTCATGATAGGGAGAAGGCCGATAGGCCTATGACTCGTCGGGACTGTTAGGTCTTTTCTGGGTTTCGGAAGCATTGAAATACTCGCGTGTTCCCAGCTTTCCGGGAAGTACCTTAGTGTGATACAGCTCTTATAAAGATACGTGAGTTCCGAGCTGATGATCGTCAATGTCTCCTTGAAAATTGCGGGACCGATTTGGTCGGGGCCCGGTGCCTTGCGACTGCGCATGCTTGTGATCGTTTTTGCAATTTTTTCGGCAGTGCAGTGTGTGAGAATGATATTTGATATTAGTAGGTTTTATTTATTTATTTATTTATTTACGTCAAAAACAGTTAAAAACTGCGTGTGGCGAGCTATGGGAAGAAGTGAATTTTGTTGTTTGGAATGTTGCTGTCCTCTGCATTTTCCTCGTCATCGGTTTATGAGGTGTTGTTCGTAAACATTTCTTCAAGCATATATGCGAAGAATTCCGCCTTTGCTTGGTCGGAGAAAAGGTATGTTGGTTTTCCTTCCACGTTGTCGGGTCCGCGAATGGCAGTATTAGAGTTTGGTGCCGACCTCAGAGCCTTTTGGAGTTTAAAAAGGCCATTTCGTGAGTGATCCGTGCCGATCTCATTTATGCGCTTTTCCCACTCGGCTGCGTGGTGGTTTGATAGCGCCGCCTTTACGTGGTTTTCACACTCGCGCATTTTTTTTTCGGCGCGGGGTATCTGAACTGTTGCGCTAAAGGTTTTCAATGTCGGGTGGGAGAGTGTTTGATCGTTCTTCAGACGGCCGCCAAAACACCGGTGTTGCCTTTCTGTGAGCCAATTTAAAGTGTTTGTATCCTCTCGTCTATAGACTCTTTTACGTCTATGATTGGCGTTGCGTTGGTGAGCGACGTGGCGAGGAGTGAGCGGAACTCGTCCCAATATGTAAGTTTCCATCATTTTCCATCATTTCATTTTATTATATTTTATCAGACGACATATTGATCACCCAGGCAGCGGGAGATAGTATTCGTCCAGTTTTGAAGCACCAACAGAGTCCAGTAATGGCTCGAAGAATATACCTTTATATTGTCCAACTTTCTAACGGGCGGGAGTTACTAAGTTGCAAGTGCATTGCGAGGAAAGATATGAGAAGGGTACTGTTCCGTGATACAATATCGCGGACAGATCTCATTTTATCACTGTTGCCAATATTCCTTAAAATTGCGACAACTTTTTAAATCAACTTCTGAAGCAGAAAGAGGTACGCGATGTGCTAATTTCCTGTTCTCCGACCAATCGTTCCGACGATGCGAGAAAACTTTTTCTACCCCTTTGAAAAGTTACTAGTTAAATTGCATTGAATATTGAATATTTGAATTTGTACATGTTTATCCGATCAGAGGACCGAAGCATAAAGCATTTTTTCTATCACGTGTTTTCATCACTCGCTTAATATTAATGAGATCAGAAGTGATGAAAACATCAAACCATTCGTTTCTAGCCTTTCAGAATTTATAAATGATTTGACGAAGTTGGAATTGACGAACGTCGCAAAAAATGATGATACATTTTAGATAAAGGGACATTGGCGCCCTGTTGCTCGTCAATACACCGTTGCTTACTATACAGTCCAGTCACATTAATGTGGCAACCCGTCAAAATCCTGAATAATCCTGACTGCTGCCAGACGTACAGAAAGAGAGTCATTTAGGTTGTGTGTGCTACCGACAGGGATGTGGAGCCATGCCGACCCCAGTGCCGTGGCCATTTGCGCTAGGTTCTTCGGTTGCGGATCCATGTCGCGAACAGCGCGATCGAGATGCTCTCATAGATTCTGGATTCGGTTGAAATCGGAGTTTGGTGGCCAAGGAATTGCTGTAAATTCATCCTCAGGTTCTTCGAACCACGTACGTACACTACGAGCTATATGACACGTTGCATTGTCCTGTTCGTACATGCCATTTTGCTGAGGAAAATCGATCTGCATGTAGGGATGGACATGGTCGCTATCGATGGCTGCAAACATTGTGGTGAGTCATTGTGCCTTTCATCAGAATGATGAGACCACTCACGGAATGCCACGAGAACGTTTCCCACACCATCACGCTCCTTCCTCCGGCCTGGTCCCATCCGGCGACTGTTGCTATAATTACTATTGCTAGTATCGTTATAACTAATATTTCTATTACTGTTTATATTCAGCTCACTACAAAAAATTCACATACAATTCATGTACATTACTCTACAACACTTTGCCAGATGACATTAAACGATTAAATTGGATAGAAAAGTTTAAGTCCCAAGTAAAATCTTTTCTGCTGCATAACTGTTTCTATACAATACGAGACTGTACCGAGCATCAAAAGGAAAGTAACATTAATTTTAACAATGATAGTTAATGTAATTATTTATCATTTGGACTGTATAATTCTAAAGAACCTGTAACAAGTATCGTACCACAGCTTCAGGGTTGATGGCCCCCATCTCGATCAGGTTTTTCGTCCAGTTTCCCTGATCCTTTGAGCAAATG
This sequence comes from Acheta domesticus, assembly GCA_031308135.1. Classification (NCBI taxonomy): domain Eukaryota; kingdom Metazoa; phylum Arthropoda; class Insecta; order Orthoptera; family Gryllidae; genus Acheta; species Acheta domesticus. The sequence goes on along the minus strand of JAHLJT010008446.1, from coordinate 290,014,244 downwards.
CTGAGATGGTCCCTTGTTTTGCTTCTGGACATAAATGTAACTTCATTCTTTGTGCACGTCATCTGAATTTCAGTGGGAAATATAGTTATTGAAATTATTGTTTTACATATTGTCGCCGCAAAAAGTATTATTCTTTCATGAAGAACATTGATGAGGTTTAAGGGCACAAATTCATAGCTAATTTACCTTTGAAAATATATTTAATTATATAGGTGCGAATATTTTTGTCAACAAAACTTGAAAAAAACCCACTCTTTTTTCTGTATTCAAAATTCGACTAGAATATGGTTTAGGATAGAGATTACAGAATTATGAAAACGTGCACAAATTTGAGTTCTCCCCATAGCTCGTCACACACAGTTTTAAGCTGTTTTTGACGTAAATAAATAAATCTTCAGACGTTTCACAACATATACGCCATTGACCATCTATCCTATGCAGCAGAAAACCTTATTCATCTGAAAAGACCACCTGTCGCCATTCAGTGGCCGTCCAGTTGCGGGATTGGCATGGAAATTTCAACCATCGTCGCCGATGAACAGCAGTCAGCGTGAACCAGGCGTTAGGGTGCAAGAGCCAGGCGCCTGGTGCGAACGCCCAAAACGCAGCATTTGCTGAACGGTTACTGAGGAGGCACAGTTGGTAGTCCCTTGGTTCATTTGGGTGGTCTGTTGCTCTACAGTTGCATGTCGATCCGCCCGTACACATCTCCACAGCCGTCGTTCTCCCCTGACATATATGACCCGCGGTGCCCCAAAGTTGCTTCAGCGCCGGTTTTGGATATCGTCATTTCGTCATGCACGGTATACTTTATGCAGGGAGGCACGTGAACACTTTACAAACTTAGCCATTTTGGTACTCTTAGCCCGAAACCATTGACGCCTTTTTGGATGTCCGATATCGTTCCGTTCCTGCATTGCGCCAACTAGTGCGCTGTTTTCCGCTTCCACCCGACACACTATATACACCTTCCACGGGTAGTGCTGCTACCAGCCGTCTGTGAGGGTTATTGCAGGTTTAGTTAGAACATAAGCGATGGTCATATTAATGTGTCTGGACTGTGTGTACCCACCGAACGTGAGATGGATTTGATAATTTCATAATGAAATGTAGCTTTTATACAGAGTGTCCGAGGAGGACGTCCAAACTTCGAAAATAAGCTCTTAAGACAATTTTAAGCGTATTTTGTCTAGTAAACTACGTGGAGATTCCGAATGGTTGAACTGCTATTAGCACTCAAAAGTTGGTTCGAAAAAATTATTTTTAGGCAAAAATGTGCATTATGGAAGCATATAAACACTCTAGAAACATGTAAATTTTTATTATTTACATAAGAAATGACTATATTTGTTCAGATAGAAAAATTAAGCGAGAAATAAAAAAGCGATGGAATTGTGTAAATTGGGTGCTTTTTTATTTCTCGCTTAATTTTTCTTTCTGAACAAATATAGTCATTTCTTTTGTAAATAACAAACAATTTACATGTTTCTAGAGTGTTTCTATGTTTCTATAATGCAAATTTTTGCCTAGAAATCAATTTTCAAAGAGTGCTTATTGCGGCTCAACGATTCGGAATATCCACGTAGTTTATTAGACAAAATATGCTTAGAATTGTCTTAAGAGCTTATTTTCGAAGTTTCAACTTTTCCCCGGACACCCTATATAATACAACCCACACTTCCATACATCCTGAGGAAAAATATCTGTTCACACATGACAAAAAATAGGTGAATGTAAATATGTCTTCACGGTACATCCCCCCCTCTGCCAATGTTTCAGATACATAATTTCCTTTATACCACTATATTACTTTTGTAAATTATAAGGCAATACCCAAATTCGTTTTCGCATTACCCAATTACAATTCAAGGAAACTTTCTCTGAAATTAAGAGTTAACTGAAGCTGAATAGTTGAACTTTCTATAGATGAATATTGTTCTTCAGACTCTCAAAGTCGATCTTCTTAAAGTCTTGGCATACGAAAAAGAATAGAGTAGAACAATATAGGCCGAAGGCTTGAGGTCATACACAACACAGACGGTTGGGCAACTATATGCAGCACGTCAGAGAATTTCAACCGTCCATCTGCTAATGTAAGAACTATCACAACTATCAATCACGACTGAACACAGATTTTCTGTTTTACAAACTGACAGTTTTCTTGCCTTTTCAGTCTTTACTCCTCCAATAATCGACACGTCCATCTACACACCAACCCATTAGGTTAGCAAGGGCAAATAAACAATTCACCGTAGAGTTGTGCATTCTGGCGCACCAATTAACAAGGGCATTTGCTATTACTGCTATTGCTATTACTACTATTATTACCACTACCCCTTATATTAATACTGCTATTATTACTACAATTACTATTACTTCTACTATTGCTGTTATTTTTGCTATTGATACTTTTTCACAACTGCTGTTGCTATAATAATAATAATAATAATAATAATAATAATAATTATTATTATTATTATTATTATTATTATTATGATTATTACCACTACTACTACTATACTACTACTACTACTATACTACTACACTACTACTATACTACCACTACCACTACTACTACTGCTACTACTACTACTACTACTACTACTACTACTTTTAAAAAGTTTTTAATGTCATTTATTTTTGATTTGTACTTTTCATGAATTTACTACAATATGCAGAAACAATGTAGATCACAGTATGTCTGGCACTGAACGCGAAATAAATCAATAATGTAAATATTTTATTTCTATTCTACTTACAATTGCATAGACGAGATGCGTAGAGAACTTCCAATTTTGTTATCATTATACAATTACCTGAATGGATGTAACAACAATCTTAGATGTTCGCGCTTTAAGTTTTAGAAGACAGTTATATATAGCACCAAAAGATGAGCATAAACTCCCAGAATCTATACAGATCAATTACGAAGGAACAAACTACTGGATTTACATATCCAGTGAGGGTTCCTTAAAGTGCTTTGAATGTAATAATCTATTCTCCGTTCGCCCTAAGAAAAAAGTGGATGTAAACAGAAGCACGTGCTTTGAGATGCTTACCATTGGTTAGTTGACACGATACCACCTCAGGCGTGTTCATGTGCGTAAGAAAATAGTTTTCGATGTAGTGGCTCATTTCTCTCACGAAGTTAAAATTCCAGATGAAACCTACAATCTATAACTCAGATTCCAAAATAAGGAGACCATTGTTCCCACGCCTGCCCTTCCGATTAAGGAGTTATCGATGTGGGTGACAGTTATGTGTCCAGCGCCTGTTTGGCATCAGCTCTAGCGGAAATACTGAATCCGTGAGGCGAACTCACCCCACGCACGTGCGGTAATAGTAACCGGAGCTGTTGATTTCTTAAGAACTGATGACAGACGCAGGTTCGGTCACGCACGATGCGAGGCGGGCGAAGCGGGGCAGATCAGTTTAGAGATTTTTGTCAAGCAGTTCGGAACGTTCGCTTGAAGACGTCGGAGTGCGGTGTAGGTCATTCCGTAGTAAAACTCCACAGCTGAAAACTATTACGGAGTGGTGAAAAGCGTGTGGTATTGAACGTTTTAAATATATTTTTTGCATACAAATCCGGACTTTCGTATTATGAAAATCGCTGAACTGACTGCAAAATTTATCGGAATATCATCTGCTTTAGACAAGGAAGGAATTGAACCTCTCCCTGAAGTAGAATGATCGTAAGTAAATTGTTTGCATGATATTAAAGAGTGAATTTATGTTAATACAGTCGAAATATAATTTGGATATTGACATTCGCTTCCTCCTTCCTTCTCGTAATTGTTTTAAATTTTAACTTTGCAATCTGGTAGTTAAGAGTGATTTGATTAGTTTTACTACCAAGTAGTTTCTTTTAATGTTTGAAAAAATGCGTTCGCGGAGCAATTAGAAATATTAATATTCACCCAGTGGTATGCAGAAGACGGGCTCTCTTTTCGAGCGATCACTGACTATACCGAGCGCGCGTGGCCGAACGTAGTGCGAGCGGAACCAGCGACAGAGAATCGGAGCAACCTTGGGTTTGTTTACATCAGCTTTTTTCTTAGGGCGAACGGAGAATAGGTCATGTTGCTAAGAATCGCCCAAATAATGTAACTAATCAAAATAATATAACTACTTGTGAGGTTAAGGACATGGAAAACAACAAGACAGAAGAACATGATAATTCAGGTCAACCACAAACAACTCTTGGAACAAGCAATAAGACAGAAGGCCAAGAAAAGGCAGCCCAACTACAAACAAAACTAGGAATAGACAACAAGACACAAGAACAAGAGATCACTGACCAAATTCAAACAGCACTAGGAACAGAGGAAGTAGACACAGAAGGAAACACCAAAGGAATCAAAAGGGGGCATTCAGTGACGGAATCTTCCAGCTTTGAACATCCTGATGTTAATAATTTGGAAGATGAAAAACTGAATGTAGAAGAAACTGGTAGCAAATCATCAAGTGATTAATGGAGGGAAGTAAAACATGATAAAAAGAAAAAGAAACCAAAACACATAGACAATAGAACAAAAGAGCAAGTGTGGGAAGAAATTGAAAAAGAAATAAATTTAACTAAGGTAGGGAAAAGTTATCCTATTAATATAGATCAATTTAGTAGTCTGATGGACAGAAGTCAAGGCAATCAAAATGTAACACAAATAGTAAAAGAATATACAGACGAAATATCAGACCTAATCAACATGTGCAAAGATCTACATGGGAAAATGAACCAGCCAATGAAAAACAAATGTACTCGATTACCAAAAAAATTACAACAAATAAGAAACAGTTCTAAGACAATAAGTCAACCCTCAGGAAGTAAGTCTGCACAATAATAAAACAGAGAAAAATATAAAATTAAACACAAACAATTAATATATTATAGTGGAATGCAAACGGATAATATAGAAGACTAGAAAACATCAAGCTGGTAATGAACAAATTCAACCCAATATGTCTGTGCCTACAGGAAACAAATTTCTCCAATGACCACTGTGCCCAGATTAGAGGGTATTCCAACTTTTACAAAATCCGGTGTCATTCAATTATAGCCAGTGGAGGTGTAGCAATATATGCCACAACATTTACTCAACCTGAAGAAATTCCATTGAATACAAATATAGAAGAAGTAGCTATCAGTATAAAATTTCCCTTCAAACTAACAATCTGTAATGTATATTTACCAAATAGCTATAAATTTAATCAGGAAAAATTGAACAAATTGACGGATCAACTTCCAAAACCCTTTATTATATTAGGAGATTTTAACAGCCACCATATGTACTGGGGATCCCATAAAATGATCATAGAGGAAAAATAATTGCAGAATGGTTGGAAAATAGAAACAACCTCATTCTCCTAAACACCTCTCAACCTACTCATTTCAACAGTAGCAACGGACTATCAAGCAATATCGATTTGTCTATAGCCTCAAATGAAATAGCACCAACTTTGAAATGGAATGCTTTGGAGGAATTATACGACAGTGATCATTTTCCAATAAGAATTATGGAAGCCTTTGCTCCAGAACACAATATAGCTTCAACAAGAAGATAGCTATTCAACAAAGCGGATTGGAAATCATTCAGACAAGAAATTGATAATTCCCTCACTGAGATGCCAGAATTAACTGATCTCACAAATATATCAGCAAATGAGCTTGTAACGACATTTACTAAACTCATTCTTCATGCAGCAAATAAAACAATCCCCAAATCATCAGAAATCCAAAGAAAGAAATGTGTGCCATGGTGGAATAAGGAATGTGCTCAGTAAGTATTTGAATCAAAAAAGGGCACAGAGGCTGTACAAAAAGAATGCACACAATGATCCTGATTTAGTGTATAAAATTAACTACAAGAATAAGAGAGCACAAGCCAGAAGAACATTAAAAGAGAGTAGGAAAAAATCCTGGCAAACTTTTATATCAACAATAACACCGCAGACAGATAGTTCAACAGTTTGGAAGAAAATACAATGCATAAAAAGTGTAAAATATAAATCAGACAAAATAGTATTAGAAGATGCTGATGGTAAACTATATTTGGAACCCTCATACACTACAGAGCTCCTAGTAGAAAACGTTGCAGCAAATTCAAGTTCCAGCAATCATAACAAGAAATTTATAAAATACAAGGAGATGGAAGAAAAAAACCCACAAGTATAATACAAGAGATAACACAAATCACATCAATGAGGAATTTAAAAGACATGAACTGGAACTAGTTCTCTGTCAAGTAGGAAATTCAAGCCCAGGTTCAGATGGCGTACCAAATGTAATAATAAAACAACTTTCAGACAAAGCACTAATGTATCTTTTAGGTATATATAACTTTATATGGAAAAGACAGATATTCCCAGATACATGGAGAGAAGCTATAGTAATCCCCATTTTAAAGCCAGACAAAGTATCAAGCGCACCATCCAAATACAGACCAATATCACTAACCTGCAATTTATGTAAAATTATGGAGAAAATTATCAGCAGAAGAATTAGATGGTACCTGGAGGAACATAATATTCTAGCACCACTACAATTTGGATTTAGAGAATCACGTTCGGCAATGGACTATCTAATAAATCTAGAAGCAGAGATATCTAGAAGCAGAAGCTTTCATAAAAAACAGTCATGCAATTGCAGTCACCATAGATATAGAGAAAGCCTAAGAAATGGTTTGGAAACATAGAATAATAAAAATAATGGAGAACTACAATATAAAAGGAAATTCCTTAGCATTTATTATAAAACTTCCATAGCAATAGGACAATTAAGGTTAGAATAAATAATACTCTCTCTACACCAGCTCAGATTGAAAATGGTCTGCCCCAAGGTTCGGTGCTGAGTGTGTTACTTTTCCTGATTAGTATTAATGAAGTACTTCAAGCAATGCAAAAACCTGTAAAAGGTTTCTTTTTTGCAGACGATTTAACGATTATATGCCCTGGAATAAATATTCAGCACAGAGCCAAACTTATCCAAAATACCCTGAACAATCTTGAAAAGTGGTCAGAAAAAACAGGTTTTAAATTTTCAAAAACTAAAACCGAATATATAGTATTCTCTAGGAAAAAAGAGGAGAAAAATGTAATTTTAAAATTGGATGACAGAATTCTCAGAGAGGTACCATATGTCAAAATATTAGGAATAATATTTGACAAGAAGAAGAAGTGGAAGAAGCATATTAACCAAATAAGAACAGAATGTTTTAGAAGAATAAATATCTTAAAAGTTCTATCAGCAATAACTTGGGGTTCAGACAAAAAAATGTCTAATACAAATTTATCAAACCTTAATTAAATCAAAAGTAGAATATGGATGTATATTATATGATTCTGCTGGAAGAGACATATTAAATAAATTAGAAAGTATTCAAAATACAGCATTACGATTATGCATGGGAGCTTTTAGAACTAGTCCTACTTTTAGTATATTAGTTGAGGCCCACATGCTACCACTTCAGTTGAGAAGAAAAGAACTAGTTATGTTGTATGCAAAGAAAATGATAGCAAATTATCAAGCCAATGGTATCTATGAAAATTCTTGGAAAAATGTCTAATACAAATTTATCAAGCCTTAATTAAATCAAAAGTAGAATATGCATGTATATTATATGATTCTGCTGGAAGAGACATATTAAATAAATTAGAAAGTATTCAAAATACAGCATTACGATTATGCATGGGAGCTTTTAGAACTAGTCCTACTTTTAGTATATTAGTTGAGGCCCACATGCTACCACTTCAGTTGAGAAGAAAAGAACAAGTTATGTTGTATGTAAAGAAAATGATAGCAAATTATCAAACCAATGGTATCTATGAAAATTCTTGGAAAAAAAATTACAAAAGAAGTAGAATACCTAACGCGACCAAGTTTACCTAAGCCTCTTTATATTAGAAATAATCTCTACACTGAAGAACTGAAAATGAAAGTCCCTCCACACCTACCTAAGAGGAGACCAGCAGACCCACCCTGGAGTAACATTATAATAAAAGTAAATATGGAGTTAGCAAAATACGAGAAGAGTACCACACTTAAATATTTAGAAGTATGTTTCTGGAGATGAAAAACAACTACAAGGATTACCAGAAATATTATACAGATGGGTCAGCATTGAATGGAAGAAGAGGCTGTGCAATAGTGTCTAACGATAAGATATACAGATTCAGACTATACAACAGTTATTCTATATTTACCTGTGAAACAATAGCTATACTAAAAACACTACAAATAATAAGAAACAATACAATTGATACTAAACATGTAATATTTTCTGATTCCAAATCAGCAATTATGGCAATAAGTAACAACAGTAACTCTAATATACTTATTCAGGAGATCAAATAATTAATTAGTTGGCTAATTACAAATAATTATAATATAGTTAGTATGGGTCCCAAGCCATCAGGGAATACAAAGAAATGAAGATGCAGATAAGGAAGCAAAAATAGCAATTAACGAACCTTTAAATACCTCAATTTATTCACCTCCAGAAGAAATCAAGAAATATATTAACATCAATATGAAGAAATTCTGGGACTCCAGCTGGAAAAATAATGAATCAAATAAATTTCAAAAGATCAGACCATCCATTTTTGATAAGCCATCCACATGGACAACATAAAGAAAGCAGCAAGTGACAATTGATAGACTAAGAATAGGACATACAAATTTGACACACATACACTTAATTACAAAAAAACAGAGAAACAAGTGTGAAAAGTGTGGCTCCGCTTGGACAGTCAAACACCTTTTAGTAGAATGCCAAGAATTTGAATTAGAAAGAACCCAATCCAAACTTCCCAAAACATTAAAGAATGTTTAAATACCGAAGCAGGATGCAAAATAACATTAGATTATTTAAAGAGAACTAAAAAACATAACCTTATTTAAGGTGTATTCAAAATAAATTATAGTTGTTTATATTATGTAATGTAGGTAAATAACAATCTGTGATGTATTTAAATAATGCTTTCTGATGTATGTAAATAATGATATATGATGTATGTAAAAGATGGTATATGACGTGTGTAAATAATGATTCATGATTTGGGTAAATAATGATAAGGTGAATAATTATGTAATGATGTAAGTAATTAATGTGAACTGTAGATGTGGTTTAAGAATAGTATCTTACACTGTATGTCAAAATTTGTAATATTAAAGAGGTCGCTGATGACCATTGTAGTCAGTGGCGTCTCCTGGCTGGTAGATGTGGGGATGCGATCATGATACTACAGATTGAATGCATAATTCCAAATATTTAAAGTCTGCGTCTACTTTACTCCGAAGTATTTTAGAAGCGTATGTTGCAAGTTAGACACATTCTGAATCTTCCTTGAAAATCATCATTTTCTCATTGCATGCACTAACTTACAGCAAAATTTTTCTAGGGTGGCCGCTGAGATTCGCGAGTAGAGGGGGATGCTGAAAGTGATGGGGAGAGAGCCAGAAGATGCCGCTCGCTCGCGCCTGGTTCATCTGTCAAAACCAAAAACATTAGCCTACCTTTGCTAGAGCACAAGCTAGCGAACAGCCTTCGAAATCAATTTGCTGCAGTGTCTTTGCTCGGTTAATGGAGAAACACCAAATTCACGAGATGGCCTGGCTCTGTTTTCATCCATATATTTTCCACTGTCACTGATACCCGTTTCCTCACAATCATAAGTAGTATCATTATCACCGTCTTTACTATCGCGTCGTTTCCTGTAAAAATAACGATTTCTTGATATGGTGCATTAAATCATAGTGCGGTAAAACACACTCTCATTGAAACTGTCGAGAGCAGATTCCACGTCCTTTCTCATTTCTTAATTAGGAGTAGAAAATGAACACGATTCTCCTGATTGAATACAATTAATTTCCTTATTAATTCTGCGAATAGATCTTTTCGAAATACCCGAACCAGGAATTACTGCCTTAAGAATTGTTTTGATATTTTCAATGCCTTCTTTTGCTTCTCTTTTTAAATTGATTTACTTTTGCAACGACTTCATGCGTCTGATTGTGAAGGATGTCTATATGAAAGTTGCTTTGAACAGAACGCATTGCAATGATCACAACAAAATAATAATCACTTGTACAGAACTTCATACAAATAGCTGTACTCTGTTAGAGAAATGCAACTGAAAACTGTCACCTTGCGGAGACGAATAGTCAGGGTCAATGTTTACTGAACTGGAGTAGGGCTGTCAACACGTCCTGGGAAGGGACGCGCTCCCCCCTAAAGCGATAGTTTTAAGGAATGGAATCTTCCGGTAGCTCTGAAGTCTGATCTTGAGCGGCTATGCTAAAATAATTTCATTGTACATAAACAAAACAATAAAACTAAAAAAAGAACCACAAACAAGTACATACCTAATTTTTGAACTCGACATCTATTCGCGTTGTCCATCACTATCTACCTTAAGTTTTTCGTAATAGGAGAAAGAACTGCACGGAATTTCACGAATTCTGTCTAAGACACAATGAAACGGTTCACTATTGTTCCCTGCCACAAATTACTCACGCACTACCACAAATGATGAGCTCGCCATGTCGCACACGCACACACACACGCAAGTTTTATTCTTTCGCGTTACAATTTCGAATTCATGGTTCTCTTTAACATATCACCAACGAGGCAAAGTAGTCTATTTAACGCACAACAAGTAGTAAACAGCATTTACGCTAGAACACAGGACATACATGACGAACGAAATAACATCGGGCGCACCGTTTCGAGTTCACGGATTGTCTCTGTCATACCATTTCCTTACATGATGGGAGTGATCTTGTTTTGTCAGGCCTGCTAACACACATCGAGTTACCCAGTTGTAGTAAATCAGGTTGAAATATGCTTAAGCATAGTTGGCAGACTTGCTTGACTTGTGAAGAAAGACAGTCGTGCCGTCAGCCCCCCGCTCCTCGCTTCCGGGCCACAATAGTGGCACGTGACTTCTGGGATTCCCAGGCGTGCTGCCGAATTATTAGAGAGAGAAGGGCATCAGAGGAGGGGGTATGAAAGGTTATTGGGAGGGGATACACGAACGCCAATGAGAAGCCTTTGACGTGAGAAGCTATGTCACATCACCGGCAGCCGAAACCACACAGCTTGCACACAGCGCATGGCCGTGAGTTCAATGACCTCGCCAACGAAGTGAGATCGTTAAAGGGATGTTTCTCGGTCTGTCACATCCAGCGAGGGGACTAACGCCTATTGGACCGCGCACATAAATGGCGGGAGGGAATAAAGAAATAGAGGAAGATACATAACAGAAGAAAATAAAATACTTTACTGAGAATATTTTAAGTGATGGAAAACTAGGGGATGTAACACATCACTCGCATACATTGAGCCTACGCCACTGATTGTAGTTATAAAGCGACCTAAAATAAAATTAATAAAAAAAAACAATCTTAGATGTTGTATAGTAAAATTCATACCGTTATTTTAGTAACAAGTTTCACCAATTTAAAAAAGCATGTGTGAGTTAAATAAAAATAAAGTTTTAACAAGTAATGAATTAATATTAGGATGGTTTTCGGGGTCCACCGCCCCAGGCATGCTGTCGCACGCGATAAGTGGTACGCAGTGTTTAATCCGAGGCTCGTCTGTTATTCATGAGTTCTTTGATTGCGCGGGAACGCCAGCCTTGGGGCTTATTTATTTACTCGTCCGGAGTTTTACGGCGAATGACATAAAATGAATAATAAAAGTCTACCTGCGTGGGAGCGGTGGGCGAGGGGCCAGGGGCAGGGGCGGGGGCGAGGGGCGAGGGACGAGATGCTGGGGCTCAGACGCCGCCGGAGGCAGGGGGCGGGGCGGGGGAGGCCAGCCCTGAGGAGGGGGAGAAGCAGCTGCAAATTACAGGAGACGACCGAGCGGAGTTGCAGTGTCGCCCAGGCGGGGGATACTTCGCAAGACGTGTAATCTGTAATTACGGCACCTCTGGCTGGTGCCACTTTTATTAGTGGATGTTTGTGAACAATTGTCGAGATACATTTTTGAAACAGAACTACGTCAATGAAGGTTTTTTAAAACTAACTGCAGAGGGAACGTGAAATAATTCGTGTTATCGAATAACGCGTTAACTGACACATACATTTCTAGAAAATACTATATTCAGGGATATTTTATTATTAACTAGTAAGCAGCGAATAGTTTCTTTTCAAATGCTACATTTTCGGCTAACGAGTATTCAAATATCTTGTCATTTAAAAGCCAGGTATAGTAGAACGTAAGTGGTACTAAATTAAAGCGCGTATCAAAAGGATAATTCAAATTCACTAAAACTTGTTTCAGACATGACTAGATTTTAAGACTGAAAGTTGTCATTTTCATTTGATTTTTTTTGTTTATTTTTGAGCAACAAATTTTATTTCAATACTGACATGAAATATCTCATCTTTAATAGTTTCTTGTCTTGTTCTTGTAATCGTGTCTGTAACATTGTCAGAGGATCTGATTGTGCAGCAATACAGATTTCTTATTTATTAATGACAGTGTTGTCAAACCTCCAAGAATTTCATTATCTTTGTGAGTCATGTACACCTGCGCTTTTACAAGCTCCTTGCCCACCTGGGAGACCCGGCGCTCTTGCCAGACAAAGGCAGGACTTCTCCTGACTCCACTCTCCTTTCCCCTCCACATCCAGGAAGGGAGCTGCACAAGCCGAAGCGGAAAAAGAAGCGAACTAAAAGTATAACGAAGAATAGATTCTTCATACCAAAATATATTTGTCTGATGTTTTCTATGAAGAAATTGTGATTTTAATTTTGTTGCTATACATTACAACTTATTCTTTACATCATGTTTATTTTCTTTTTGAATTCTGCCTTGTGTAAACATTTTTGTTAGGGGTAGGGATATGTTTGAATGCCGAATTATTTGCTTCTGTTCGTTTTGAGAAAAAACTTTGTGTGTTTCATTGTGATGCAGTAAAATGTGAAAGAACGCAACAAGCGTATATAAACTAAGTCTCTCCTATGGGTGTAAACCTCTTTAAGCAATAAATAATCTTTTTCGATTAACATTTCGTCCTCCATTTTGAATTGGCAATTTCACATTTTGATAATTTGATTTCAAATCAGTAATTAGTAACCCAAAGTACCGTCATGTTCCAAATTTCGTGAAAAACAACGCACTTTTCAAAATTTTGTTCATCATATTGGATCGGCCATTTTAAATTCTTAAAATCTGCCATATTTGTATTCACAACCTAGAAACTTATAAGTCTGAATTTTCCCGAAAAATAGGCAATTAGAACAAAGTATGGGTTAAAAATTTTAAATATTGGGAACATGGAAATACTTTTTAGCCATTTTTAACAATGAATAGGTCATCCAAAAATTATGTATTTGTGCAAGAATTGTTCGGTATGAACGTGGGAAAAACATGAGTCTGTGTGACGGTGCAAGGCGACTGCGTCGATGGAAGGCCTGCCGAGGGCGCGTCTGCACGAAGATATATTCAAAATATCCCTTTGTATCGCAAATATGTATCGCAAAAAAATCAGAATTATTCAAAAAATACTTATCTAACACATGTCAATATATACATATACGTATCATTGGATTTGTCGTTTTACGCTCGTCACGATAGACTGAAAAAGATTTATATTTCCATTTGAAAAAAACAAAGTTACCTCCAATATCTCGTAAAATACAAGTCATAAAATAGAAGTGAATACACGTATCAATTAGTCCTATTCCCTCATGCACTTCCGTGAAAATTTCATTGCAATAATTTCAACCGTTCAAAAGTTATAGGAGGTGCTAACGTTACGTGACTCGGCCTGTATATATACACACACCGAGGAGGAAACTTCGAAACTACGCTCTTAAGACAATGTTAAACACATTTTGTATTATAAACTCTTTGAAGATACCGAATGGTTGAGCCGCTATAAGAACTCAAAAGTTGATATTCTCGATGTCTTCCGGGCTGATGGGCCGTGGTCCAATTGGCTTAGAACTGCCAAACGTTTCGCCCACGACTGCGGTGGCGAAACGACCAGTCGCCAGTAAGCCGCTGTCCCGGACACTTCGCCCGAGACCTCGCCACTGAAGATGCCCACCGCAGTCGTGGGCGAAACGTTTGGCAGTTCTAAGTCAATTGGACAACGGCCCATCAGCCCGGAAGATATCGAGAATATTGACTCCGGCCGTGAAAGCCTTCAATGCTACTCAAAAGTTGGTTTGAAAAAATACTTTCTATGCAAAAATGTGCATTGCAGAAGCATGTAAACACTCCAGACACATAAATTATTATTTACAAATGAAATTAATATATTTGTTTAGAAAGAAAAATTAACACAGAAATAAAAAAGCATCCGATTTACATAATTTGACTGCTTTCTGTTTTTGTGTTAATTTTGACAATCTGTAATACACTGTCAATCTTTATTTTATTTCAATTACATAAGCAAACATTTGAAACCGTTCTTTATGTTGGAAATGAACGTCATTATTATCTATTATCCATCTATCTAATTATACTCATAACAATTTTACATTAATACCCGACTTTCAGTTTCAAATACCCACTGCGTTAACATCAGTCGGGAGTGTGCTGATCGGCCGCGGCTCATCCGATTGGCCGCAGGAGCTCGCTTCTCCCCTCCCGCTCCCACCGCCACCGCAACGGATATCTTTCCGACTCTGGAGTTGATAATCGTGCACCTCATGGCCCCCTTTCATTGGACTACAACATTGTGTGCTGCCTAACAAAATACAACTTTGTTTGCCCGTAAAAGTGTTCAGTCGTATATGCGTTCGTTAACTGGGCATTCCCGTAATTACACTGCTTATCCCTGCACTATATGAGACTGCTCCACAGTTACCACTGTTCAATAGTGGTCATTGATCACGATATTCCTGCATCACACGAGGAAGTAATTGTCCCTCATGTCCAAATACGTACAACTATAGAGCCTCGTGTCCAATTATTTATACCACAAATCAATCTCTTCATCGACTCTCTTTCTATTTCTGCACACTACACACTAAAAACACAATTATTATGTCTCCCTTACTATCGCACTTACCATAGCGGTATTAATTCTCATTATTACGCGCACCTCTAACGTCATGCGACTGCTCTATCCGCCACTCGGACTCAAACTCTCTCTCCCAACTACTGTCTCGCCGATCCTCGTCGCATCTCGTCAAAATCTCGCGGAAGACCGAATCACAAGCCAGCGGCTCGCACCGATCACCCTGGAGTTCGCGCCAATTCTAAAACGTTGTCTAACTTATATAAATGGAATATCGTTTAAACCGACTAATTTTTCAAACAAATTATGAGACAATAAACCCTAGTCGGCAAATATATAAAACTCGGAAAAGTCGTTGAACTGACGCGTAAAAATAAATCTATTCACTTTGAGAAAAGGGGCGTAAATTTGCACACAATTCTGAAATAAATTAACACAAATTACTCCAAAAACTGACCTCCGCAGATTCTATTCTCTGGTTAATCAAATGAATTATCAGACCCCTGAGAAAGGAGGTAAAGCATGTGGATGTCCATCCCTGAAAGCTAATGTGTAAGATTTATGTATTATGAACACTCTTGAAAGGCAGAAAAGCCGAGTAGGCAGAAATAAATTTAAAAAAAACAATTATCAAAGATTAAATTGATTCTGATAATCTGTATTTGGTCAAAATTTACAACCAAAAATAAATGCAATTGACGACATCACACGGTGCAATTCGCGAATATTCTTGTTCTTTCTGAGTTTTGAAATAACCTGCAATACCGCTGCAGATCCCGTGGAAATGATGGAAAAGGGAAGAACCTTCCCAGAAGATAAATTAGCTGTTGTGCAAGAGCTGTGACGGCGCTGCCGCCTCGCCGTCGCTGCAGCCCTGGGGCACTCCTTCGCTGAGCACCCTGTCCCCCCGCCACCCACACACGCCTGTTTGCTGCGCCGCCTCTCCCCCTTCCCCCTGCACCCCTCCACGCATGACCCCTCTTTGTTGCACGCCACTTCCCGCAACTCCCAGCGCCCGCCCCTCCCCTCCCTCACCCTCCCTCGCCCTGCAGCCGCTCCTGCGCTGCGGAGCACCCCCGCCCCGCCCCTCCCCCGCCCCGCGCCGGGCGGCCGCTTAACTAGTACAAAGTGATTAATTATTGTGTCAGCACGTTGAGAACTTGACGCTGCAGCACCGCAAAGCCGTAAGACGCGTCGAGAGACCCCGCCCCCTTCGCCACCCCCACCCCCAATGCCACAACCGCGGGGCACAGGTGTTGCCGCCATAGCCTCTCCCCGCTCCGGCCCCGCGCTCCGCACAGATCCTATGCCACCGCCGCCGCCGCCGGCACTTCTCGCGGGGCAGGCGCAGCCACGCGCCAAAAGAACGCGTCCCGCCGCCGCCCCCGCGCCGCCCCCGCGCCGCCCCCGCGCCGCCCCCGCGCCGCCCCGCGCCGCCCCCGCGCCGCCCCCGCGCCGCCCCCGCGCCGCCCCCGCGCCGCCCCCCGCGCCGCCCCCGCGCCGCCCCCGCGCCGCCCCCGCGCCGCCCCCGCGCCGCCCCCGCGCCGCCCCCGCGCCGCCCCCGCGCCGCCCCCGCGCCGCCCCCTCCCCCGTGCCGCTCCTAGTTCTGCACTAATAAATTAGGACCCAGCGCAGCTAATCTTCCGACAGAATTTCATTGGAATAAATTTCTCTCTTGTGTACGGCATTAGTTGGGAGTGGACTTGGGGCCGGTCCTTCCCAATCGCGCACGTCTTGGCCGCGGGCCGGGGGGGGGGGAACCCGACGCACTTGGCCGGTGATTTGTATCTGCTGAAGGGAAATCGACCAGTTCTTGCTGTTCCATAGCGGCAACACGACTCACTAGAGTAATCCTACTTCTCTGCTCCCATCTTCCTTCTGGCTCTCTAGCTTCTGCTACCTCTTCGCCCATCAAGCGTCTGTGTTGTTCTGAAACAAGTGTTTATTAAGCGCATGCTAAGTGATCACACTTAGCGTTCATAACAAGACTTGTGTAACCGAAGTATTTTGTGTTTCCAGTTGCAAATTCGGAAATACACATTGATAACAACTGCTCTTGATGTTTGTCAAATTTCTATATACAAATGGTCTATATGAACGTTCTTTGCATTGTAAGGTCGAGTCTCTACGTTCCTTTTACTTCTTTAGTCTTTCCTTTCAAATTGATTGTTTTCTATTTCGAAAATCAACTACCTAACGAGGCCGTTCATAGCACATTACGAGAGACGACGAAGCAGTAGCACATTACGAAATCATCTTTAAGTAATTGTTGTTAGGTTACTCTTACGATATCAATCGTGTGATAAGTGTGTGATAATTTCCTTATCACATCAAATCCAGGAACGAAGAAGAACGTTTCAGAGAAATGATGGGTGGGTTAGAATTGTTACAGAAGCAGCTTTACTCCGCCCAAGTGTAATGTGTACAATCCGATCTTCGCCCTCACACGTCTGATCTGATATGATCTTCCCTCATACGTCTTTTACAATTTTACTGTTTTTTTACTAAATAAATACTAAATAAAATCATGTATATAAGATATACACAGTTATGTCTATTATTATTGTGTTATTACCACTACTTTTCCAAAGTTGATATATAACTGTATGAAAATATTGTGTTGAACACTGCCGTTATCTAATGTTGATTATTGGGTCCTTCCAAGACAAATATTTCAGGATTTCCAGCGCAACCATCTCGAATTCTAATGAAATTTTGTTTGCCACGTTCTACACGACTCCTGGGAATTTCTGGGTCGTTGTTGCTTACTAACTGATTCGGTTTTTGAGATAGACCGTGTTCTTTTATTCTGAGTAGCACCGTTGTACAGTACTGCTATAAGATTTTTGCAACTTAGAGATACAATAGCGTCGTGAACAAACATAGATGTGGCAACAGGGCGACCGCGTGACGTAGGAGAGACGATCAGGAGACCACGCGCTCGCCGAATGGCGAGTGCTTAAGGGTGACCGGCGACCACCGGTGTTTAAGGGTGGGGCGCCAGGATGTGACGTGGCAGAAAAGCCCAGAGAGCAAGGGGGAAGGGCGCTTCCCAGCCTAACTATACTGCGATTTTTCTAAGAGCGACTCTCAAGGAAACTCAAATCCCATCTTCGCGATGGAATATGTCACGACATTTCGCGTCTTTTCTCGGTCTTGCCGGTAGAAGTCGCATGATCGCAAGCACTACTTCATACGGTCGCGATCGTGCGAAATCTAGCGGAACGACTGAGAAAGACGCGAAATGCCGTGACATATTCCATCGCGAAGATGGGATTTGAGTTTCCTTGAGAGTCGCTCTTAGAAAAATCGCAGTATAGGCGGGCTGCGACGCTCTGCCGGCCCCTTTCGCTTCAAGCAGTTGAACTGTGCAGATCGGAGGCAGCCGCCGGGTGGGGTGCGGACCGCGTGTGCAGAGGCTAGGGCCGGCAATGTACTTTGTCGTGTAGAGTGAAGAGCCGTGAAAGCATTCTGCGGTGTTTCACATGATCGTATTCATTCGATAATTAAGTAGAGGGTGGGGTAGCCGTAGATTCAATATTACTCCTAGTAGTGGGGTCGATTTATTTCGTTCATTTAACTATTCTAGTTAATGTTTACTTTCGTGGTGGATTTATTTATTAATAAACTAGCAATAAGTTAAACCCACTCTTGTCTATGTGTTATTGCAATCTGCATAACGCCACAATACAATGTGATTACTAGTTCATTGTCTTGGATAATAATGGAAATGTCTTGGATCATAATGGAAATGACAATTACCATAACACATGGCAATAAATAACTGTTCTAGGATATTCAAAATGTGCTCTTTCTAATGCGATATGTCTTAAACAATTTTACAAAACTACTTTTCTGTTAACATTATTTGAAAATACACGATTATGGGAATTTTGCAAAAATCACCCTTCACACTTAATATTTTCGGGAATGAAAAAACTAGAAGACAGACATTTATAATAAAAACAATGGTATATTGAAATATTACGTGCTAAATTTCAATGTTTTTACTTCAATATTAACGACACTACGCAGCAATAAACTATATAAATTTTATTGATTACAAATGTTCTGCGCCATCATTTTGCGACATTTTTGGTATTCTGGATGGATTTTTGGCATTCGTGCTTTCCGATGATTCATGAAAGATTATTAAAATGATGGTTAATCTTTTTAAAAGCTTCAAAAACATCTCTTTCTAAAGAGATAGATTAGAAATAATTCATAGAAGGTTATTTTCACTAAAAGATGGCTAAAATACCCTATTTGGAGAATTTTTGCCCCAAAAGCATCTTTTTAAAACTTTATTTACGAAGTAATGGCCAGAACTAGATGAGTGAAATTGTGCGTTAAGAAACATTGTAATGTTGATATGTTATGAGTTAAATTTAATTTTAATTATTTTTATATTAAGAATGCTAATCTAAATTAAATTCAGGGAATTTTTAAACAAATTTTTCCACGTCTTTTCTGCAATGTGTTTAGCAAATGTGTATCTATTAGCATTGTGTATTGATTCACGCAAAATTGATATGGGTTTCATTTAATACAGAAGAAAGAGTTGTACAATAAACTTAGTTTCATTTGTTTATCTTGAACAAAGCAAATATTGTATGCTTAAATTGCGAAAATCGCATAGTCGTACTGTACAGCTTAATTTTTCTAGCATGGCCGCTGGGTTTTGCGAGTAGAGGGGCAACCTGAAAATGGTGGGGAGGGAGCCAGGAGGCGACGTTTGCGCGTCTGCCCATTCCAAAAACATTCGCACCGCACGTGCTAGCGAACTTACTTGGAAATTAATTTGCTGTATTGTCTTCGTTCGGTAGTGGAGAAGCACTAAATTCACGTGATGGCGCGGCTCTGCCGCCATCATCTTAATCTTTTCCATTGTTTCCCGTTTCCTCACTATCATTACTAGCATTTCTATCGTTTGCCACTTTTCCAAATAACCGTTTCTTGATATAGTGCATTAAATAATTGTACGGCGAATGACTCTCATTGAAACCCTCGAGAGCAGATTCCACGTTCTTCCTTTTCCTCTCTTTAGTAGAAGTTCAATATGAACACGATTCCCTAGGTTCAATAGAATTCATTTTCTTATTAAGCCCGCGAATAGGTCATCCCGAAACACCCGTAGCATCTGCCACTCTCTTAAGATCTGCTGTGACATTTTTAACACCATTGGTTTCTTTCTTCATAAAATGATATACTTTGGCAACTACTTTACGTTTCTGACTGTGGAGCCCTCCTTTATGCAACTTGCTCTGAACCGGACGCATTGCAATAATCACTAACAGAACGATAATCACTTAAAACACAACTTCCGAATCACGTACAAATGCTCCACTCTAGTAGGAAACGCAACTGGAAGCTTGCACCTCGCAGATACGGACAGTCAGGGTCAATGTTTACACAACTGGAGTAGGACTGTCAAGACGTGCTGGGAAAGGACGCGCTCCCCCAAAACAGCTATGTTTGAAGAATGAACTCTTCCTGTAGTTCGGAGACCACGACCTTGAGCGGCCACGCTAAAATGATACTACTGTACATCAACACTGCACACCTAATAATTTCGCTTATAAACCTGCAACTTTACAAAAATTCTTTGAGATATGTGCGACTCGGCATACAAATTTTATAAAATATCCGCCACTTATGGTCACGCGTGGTACATCTCCGAACATCAGCCACTTGACATGGAATGACTGTATTGTGTGTTTGACAATATTTATACTCCCATTTATAGAGCTAGAAGTGATGACCTGGGTTTAAAAGGAATCCGTGTTATCACCTCGGACGTCGGCTGCGTCCGGCCTTCTGCCCCACTCTCTGCGCCTTCATCTGTGACTGTCGCTGTCCTCTTCCCCTCCTCCTTCCTCCCATCCTTCTTTGCTGCCCCTCCCCCGAGCCGCGCCCAGCCTTCTGCTGCGGTGCGTATGTTGGGCTTGCATGCAAATTTGAAGGCTGTTTAAAGCCTGCGCTAAGTCCGCCTCAATGGTCTGCTCACAACAAGCGCACACATTTGAATGCCACTGGGCGCATACAGACGTCTGAGAAATGAGTGCGCAGTGACGTGCAGCATTAGATGGAAGACTCTGGAAAAGGCGACGAGGTGATGAAGAGAGCTTTGCCCTTGGTGGAGCCAGCCTTCCTGCGCATACTGCGGCCCTCATTCCTCTGTCAATATTATCTTTAGTACCTCCATCTAACTAATTTATGTTCTTCCCCACCGTACATTTATTAGAAGAAAATAGATTTAATACTAATTCTGCAAATACGTTTGACAACTTGGCAGAATACACCAACTTAACATTACAGAATTAAACAGAACTTGCAAATTATTTAGTATTGCTTTATATATATATATATATATATATATATATATATATATATATATATATACACACACCGTTAAATAGTGGAGGTATAACATCACATAATTTCTCGCATTGTTTGTAACGGATACAATATTATAATACTACATAAACAAGCAAAACTGTTTCCTGCCAGCAAAAACGTCTTCCCGCGCTCGGATTGGAACTATTCTTCCTGTCAAACACAGCACTGAACTATCGAACTAACGTCCTGTGTCATTTGTGACTACTAAAAATATCACGAGAAAATACATTACGCCAAAATTAAGCATGTATGACATACAATAGAATCATTAATCCCAAACAAAATGGCTTTCAAAATGATAATGTTAAATATTTTTGTTATTGACATTGTTAGCTCTTTTACCACATGTTTGAACATTTTTTTGTAATTCCGTCTTATCCGAATATTTTCCGGAATGGTGTAATTAGTAAAGATGGTGCGGAACTGTCTCTTCGTCTTGACCTTTATGTGGGTTGTTTTTCTAGACATCCTCTATGGTTATCTGCGTATAAAGTTTCCCTTATAAAGTTCAGTGACCTTTTCCAGCACATTTGCCATATTGTTTTCCATATTTCCGTTAGCGTTTCTTGTGTCTAGCAACCAATATTTTTTTCTTGAAAACTTTCCTTACTTTTTTACTGACTTCGTTGTTTCTAGCATTTCTCTTATAACTTCCTTTCTGTAATCTCTTGAGTATTTTCAAGCTTTCGTTTTCCTTCTTCTCTTTCGAATGTGACTTTCTCTTTCTTCTAATAATTTTATATTTTTCTTGCTTAGTTTGCTTTTACACTTGCTTGTCTTATTTCTCCATTTTCATTTCTGTGTAAATATTCCTTAATTTTCAAACAGAGGCCTTTCTTCGGGAATCCTATTTGTTGACAACTTGAATGTTAAAACCTTCAATTACGAGTTTAGTACTATATTGATGGGCATCAAATGTTTCGCCTAGATCGTAACTAAAGCCTTCAATTTTGTCTTCGGAACTATTTTATATTGGTGTACTATACATCTGGATTATGGTGGTAACTTCTTCTTTCCAATACAACTGAGGTGCCCAGGCTAATAAGGGCAAATCCCAACCGAACTCGCATTTTCAATTCGAAGTATCAGTTGGAAAATATCGCCCACACAGAACATACTGTTTTTACTGTTTTTGACTAAATAAATCAAATCAAATCAAGTATGACGGTAAACTTCTGCTATATAACTATCATCTGCTGAAATATTAAATGAGTTGGGATCAGGAAAAATCCTTAAATTCCACCTTCAAATATTTGTCCTAGTGAAAGTGAACGTGAACGAAAACAGAAAATGTCGTTTGAGGGCTCTACACCGACTAGATGTGGCGTAACAGTGACCTGAACTGTCATACCAAAGAGGGAGCTGCTTGGACAACGTACACACCTTCTCTATGCAAATTTAATAACTTCTTATGGATACACTATTCTACACATCCACCGAGTTTTAAATGATTCCGGCCGTTCTTTCTGGGTGTTGCAATTTTCACAAACAGCAATATACTTCAGCTTGCAGATCATTGACCCGTATCTCGAGCAGGCGTTTGTCCAGTTTCTCTGATCCATTGAGCAAATGCTGAGATGGCCCCTGTTTTGCTTCTGGGCTTAACTGTAGCTTCACTATGCGCACGTTTTTCTGAACTCCTTTAGCTTGTAGTGGTAGGAGGAGAGCTGGGGTAGTGTTTTGTTAGCAATGCAGAAAAATCAAATCAAGAGTTCGTTTACCAACGCAATTAAGTTTCTAAAACTCGGGAACAAAGTGTGTAGTTTTTTAAATGTTACTAATCTTGCGCTTTTAATAATTTTCATTATATTATTATTATTATTATTATTATTATTGGTTTTTATTTGTTTTTAACCTTTATTCTTCTTTCAATTACTAATGGTTAAAATTTTGAGAAGGGATTCTGAAACTCAAGAAAACGTGCGCAGATAATCTTCTCCCCATACGTCACATAGTCTCTTTCTCTCCCTCACCCTCTTTCTCTTTTTCTCTCTCTTTCTCTCTCTTTCGTTTACTTCTGCATGTAATCTAATTTGTTGTATGTTCAATTTATTGAAATAGCGTTTGCATTACTTCTTTCCTCTTAAGAATTCTAACCGATCCTTCACAGGAAGGTAGGCACCTTGTTCCTGTGAAAAATTCGTATTGACATGTGAACTCCGCTGCCTACGTATGAACCAAGTCTCGTGCTATTTCTGCGCCACCGCAAGCCTCCACCCGGCAGGTTGGGCTGCTCTCGCGTAGTTTCTGCCTCCGTGTCCGCGGGTGCGTTGGCGCGGGGGTGTCTCCGGGTGGAGAATTGTGGCCCCGCCCCCTCCCCTTCCCTCCCCACCACGCCATGACCCATTGGCCGCGCCCGCCGCCCGCCGCCCGCCGCCACCGCCCGCCCGCCGCCACCGCCGCCCGCCGCCACCGCCGCCCGCCGCCACCGCCGCCCGCCGCCACCGTTTGCCCGCCGCCACCGCCGCCCGCCGCCACCGCCGCCCGCCGCCTCCGCCGCCCGCCGCCTCCGCCGCCCGTCGCCACCGCCGCCCGCCGCTACCGCCACCGCCGCCCGCCGCCCGCCGTTTGCCACCCAACGCCCCCGCCGCCCAACGCACTCCGGCGCGGCGCCCAAGGCGAGGCGAGGCGTCCGTGCGGGATAATACGGTCCTCGGCCCCGCCCCCGCCCCCGCCTCCGCCCCCGCTGCCGCGCCGCTTCCGCCTCCGCCGGCGCCTCCGCTCGCGGGGCACGTAAGGCGCATGCGTCACCGGCGTCGGACCAGCTAATTATGGATTGAATACGTGACGCAGCCAGCGGCGCCGCCCCCCCCCCCGCCGCTGCCAAGCGCCGGGCTTTTGCGCATCGGTGGCTTCTTGTGCCGGCGCTGCCCCGGCCGCCCGCCGCCCGCTCAATCATGCATGCGGCGCGCCCTTCGTTTTTAATCCGGGCGGTTATCCGGAGGGATGACCCGCGATGGATGCATTGTTAAGGGGACATCGATAAACAGTGCCCGCCCGCCGCCGCCATCAGTTTTAATTCTCCGGGAGGAGATTGGAGGCGGTGGCCCGCCTCCCGGGCTTGCTACCCCTGCCCAACCTTCCCCGCCCCGCCCCACCTGCCGCACCCCGCCGTCCCCGTGCACGAGGCCTCGATCCAGTGCGATCCCCTCCTTTCCCCTCCCCCTCATACGCCCCTGTCACGTCCCAGAGTGGAATGAAAGCCACGTGCGCAAACAGGCCTCGAGTCTCATATCGCGCACCAATCCATATATGGTTGCATCTTTGTATCCTATGTGCTGGCTGCTATAAAATAGTTGTCTTTCCCCAGGTGAGTTGCATATCAGTGATTCCGGGCGCGTCAACAACCGAGATCGTGAAGACCATGGGTGTAGTACGTGTTTTTCCTCCGAGGGGGTGGTGATCTTCCCCACTGGATGGCGAGATCCGGTGCCGACCTACCGGCGCCTATCGGGGTTTCTCCCAACCAGGTATCTCCCACCAGTGGAGCACCGCCACAGAAGGTACAAGGTCTAAGCTTCCAATCGGTCTCCCGGCAGTTGTGATAGTGTAGTGCATGTTAGTGTAAGCTAACTGAAAGCTAGTGTCGAAATTTTTACCCCTGTTGGGACTCGAATCTAGGACATCCGGGTGCAGAGGCACAGCAGACACATCAGTTCAAGCACTGTACCACCTCTCCCAGTGTGTCATTCTCAATTATTCATCCTTCTCCCACGTATTGACAAGTGGCCTCTCCGATGATTCTAATCATCTTTTCAACAATTCTATGAATGCTTGATTAATTCCTTTACAGCTTATGAAGCAACCATCCCTCGATTACACCGGATACTGGTTGAATTAGTTTCGAGTATCGCGAGGTGCAGTCATCCTCAGTTTTTCAAGTCTATCGTCGACGATGAAAAGTTGAGTCTTAAACCCATTTTATCCCAAATTAATTTTTTGTAACTTTTTCAATGTTTTTATATATTAACAACATAAAATAGGTCTGAGGAGAATATTGTGAGAGTAACTGGGACTTTATCAATTGTTGTTTAGAAAAAATGCATGTTCCAAAAATTGAACAGTGGGATCGAATGGTTAGCATGTTTCTAAAAAATATATATAATTTTTAATTTGGTTATTTGTTTTATAAAGATAAATAGCATAAAAATAATACTTTAAATTATATTCTATGAAATATTTCAAATAATTCTGCATGTAGAGGAATGTTGAAATTTTTTAATTTTCTATGTCTTTTTCTTACAATGCCCATATCCAGACTGCTTGTTATGACCCACAATTAAATGATCGATCTCATCATACCTCACATCATTAAGCACACTCTTGCAATTTTCGAAGGATCTAGTGATGGTCGTACTAATAGAGAACTTTCATATTCTGGAAGCACCGCGTTGTAACAAGTAATACGCCTTGTAAAACGGATGGGTTTTCCCATAATGTGCTGCTTGGTTCTCTCCTTTCCATAGCAAGATATCACTGCTTCGTCAAAACAGTTCTTTCGTTTGTAAAAGCATGAAGCAACTGCTCGTTTAGCGCATTCCATAAAGGACAAACAGTAGCAAATTTATCTGAACTTGATAAACGTGAATTATTGGACACGTAAAAATTAATTTTCAAGAAAATTATTTCTGCAACAGTTACTTCAAAACGAAAGTCATTCTTACGACTGGCATGCAAATTAGTAAGCTGTACCATTATATTTAAAACTCAATTATCATAAAACAATTCAAACAAGAGCACAGGCATCATTTCTTTTTCCGTAAAAGAGAGCGAAGTCCATTCTTTTGGGGATCCTCCTGAATGTCTAAGAGGAATCATTTTCGATTTCTCTTTCCCTTTTTATTACAGTTACCTGATTTTGACACCACTTTTATACGTCTTCCACCTGAATTTTCATAATGCTATCTATAGTTCAGTGTTACTTCAGGTTCTGAACTCGGGGCCGAAACATCAGCAACAACAGATATACACTGTCCAAATGACATTCTAACCGGGAAATATGTAATATTCAGGAAGTGCATACAAGATGTGCCAAAAACCACGATACAAACTATAATTTCACTGTCTTCTTCGATAATAATTGGGGAGTCAGTTCTCTAGAGCACATAAGCTTCTGTACATACTCTTAGGCGATTCCTGCTGAGGTTATTAAAATTTCGATCTTCGTCCCCCCTCCCTCAGAATCATCATCAGAAAGGAAATGACTCTCTGGAGAAGAAATAAAAACTTCTGCGTACAATAATAGTCTTATTCTTTCAGAATGCCAATGATCTCGTCGACATTTAGGCTACAAAGGGAAATAAAACATGCAGGCCATTCGATCCCACTGTTCCAAAATGGAACATCAAGATTTATTACATAATTTCTGGGTTACGTTTCAGTCAAATGAGAGGACGATAGATTCTTCATCAAAATACATGTTTTCTTCAGTGTTTACGAATATTGATAAGCAAATACATAACACTGACTGTAATTACATACTTCCTGTTTCTTTTCAGACACCTTGTCACCAAATGGGGGTATTTTTAAGATATTATTCTTCCTCGTCACTGAGATTTCACGAAATATGAGCATGTATACCAGACAACTAATCCTTCCTCTCAATAGTAAAGGGAACTAGCACGGAAAATAGAGCGAATAATGACATTTCTGAGAGAAAAGAAAAAAATGTTCCAAAAATGGAACAGTGGGATCAAATGGGTTAAGGGCCTTCTCCAACAGGCAAAAGACGTACAGAAGCAAAAGGTGTGTTCTAAGGCATTATCCATAGCTCCCTAGCATAAAAGGAATTTTTAACTAGATTTAGCTTTCTGGGTCAGCGGTGTTTTATCATATATTGCAGCACAAATGCGGATGAAAGCGTTATTCTCGAAATGTCACCTGAACAAAGTACTTCCTGTTGAACATATGTTCCCTGCACTACTTGTAATCGACAAAAGCTTCTCCATGTCAAAGCATCGTCATTGCAGAGAAACTGCGTTCTATTGCTGCGCACTCGTACATAGTGTATTGTGCAGCGTAATATATTGTGCAGCGGTTTAAACAAAACTCGCTTGCTCGAAGCGGACTCAGCTCTTGAACTCATATTGCCAATTTGCGTTGCTACTGCAATTCCCGGCCCATGCTGTGGCTCGACTGTTCTATCACAAAGTATCATGTCAATATGTGTATCGGCGGTTATAAAACCCTGGTGTGACCAGGGTCTAATTTGCTGCGCGGAGAAGTGAAATGGGATACAGTGAGAAAAGGGTGTATTTGGAGACTTATCAATTACCATCAAATTTCATTAAAATATTGGGTAATAATATTAAAAGTTTACTTTAGGAAAAGAATGTGTTACTAATATTTTGCACACAGAACACATGACGGGAAGGTGCGGTTCATTTCTTGGCAGGCCGCTTGCAGCGCTGCTAGCAACGTTGCTTCCAACAAATGAGATGGAGGTGACCTTGGAGAGACCTGTTGTAAGAATCTCTGCCCACGCTCGCTGCTGCTGCTGCCGCCTCACGCTCCCATCAAACGACTGGGGCGCAATGCATTGTGCAAACAATAAATCAGGTAGCATCAACGACCCTTCACAACCTGTGCTTCGCAGCTCATAGGCTCTAGCTTGAGCGTAACATGCGGCATAAACCACAGCCTATTTTGCGAAGCATTGAGGATCTCCTTCAAGACGGTTTCTGACCCCTCCCACGACGAACAACGACGAATAATACTTTTGTAGAATCTCAGACACAAGATAGCTTGACTTGGTCCGATGGGTAGGCTTTTTTTAATGAATGATTTTCATATGGTACTGTTGACTTCACACGTTCATCACCCCCGTCGATATTCGATTCGATATTGTTTTATGTGCGTGCACAACAGTATTTTTTAAACGTTGTAATATTGTGATATGTCTCAGTATTGTTCTTAGGTCTGACCGTTTGTGTCTCTATGTCTGTGAGCAACGCTAACGGCTAAACCGTACAGCCGAATGCCTCCAAAATTGATATTATACAATCGATCTTGCCGATGTCGTGGCCCTTGAATTTGAAACCGATATTTTGTTTTTGGAGATACTTTACATTAAGCCCATAGGACATTCTTAAATTTTTAAAAAATGGCTCTATCGTGTTTGATTAAATATTTTTGATAAACCCTGATTTTTCGAAAAAACTTTTTTCGGAGTCTTCTTACAACAGAAATATTGAAGATAGAGATTTTTCCCTCAATGAAATCTGTTCCTTAAAAATAGATTTTGAAATTAGGTCATGTACAACTTTTCGAAAATTTTAGTCCTATTTGAGTAATGTTGCGTGAAAATGGGGGGGGAGAAAGAACATGCCATTTTAGCTCCATTAGTTCTTCTTTACTTTTTTCTAATCATGTTTTCTTATATAAATTTAACACGCTGGCAAATTGCGACAGTACTTCAGCCTTGATTCCTAGGATATTCAAACAGGCAAATAATACAAACATTGGCCAGCATCTTGTAATACGAGGTAGAGACGGCGTGATGCGATACAAGATGCAGCCGAGATCTGTAACCGATATTTTGTCGACTCCACATTCGGTCACATTGTAATTGACTATCATTCTAGGATACTTTGTTTATTCATCGATTTTCTCAACGTCATGCATTGTAGAAATCGATAGCAGACTTATTCTTCTTTGTGGAATAGCCCAAAAGTTCATTTCTTTTTGAAATCCGTAACTACATGAACCTGGAATATTATTATATGGCTCAAACTCCGAGGAATCTCTTAATATTGCGTCCAAGATCTTAGAGTTGTAATATTTTGTTTCAATAAAAAACTGTGCTATTGGAAACTAGTGTTCCAGTTGTCCAGATTCTGTTGGTAAAAAATCTTTGCGTCGCCCATTGCGAATATTTTATTCTATACTAAGGGACCTGGCAATGCTTCGCAGTTGCAATGTAGTATTATGTCTCGTAACATTTTAATATTTCAATATATCTCGCGAGTATACGTTTGTTCTATGTCGTGGTTTGGACAAGTTTCTCAAGTATCCTATTGATGAAACGTACTGCCTCAAATTTAAGTATGCATTCGCTATGACACTGTCTTGGAGAAATTTGATTTACTTGTCCGAAATAATGTTCAAGTAATAATTCCGGACGATATTTCACAATCACAGGAGCAGAATATGCAGCAATTCAGGGGCGCTTGAGTCTGCATAATTGCATAAACTATCATCAACACCGCCCCCATTTTGCGGGCGGCCATTTATCACAATCGGATGAACGGTACGGCAGCGCATAAATACGAATTGATTGTTTACTTTCTCGTATACGTACGTATATACGAAGTACATACACAGTATAGAAAAAGTGATGTACTGCACTGGAAAATCGTTTTGGGGTCCCCTCATACCGAAACATTGTTGTAATTTTTTTTGTTATTTTTTCAAAACATCCGTCCGTCTGCGAACACCACAAGCGTCTAAACCATGCGAACGATTTCAAACGTACTTGATCACATTTTCAATTTCTTCTTCACTAAACTCACAATCACTTTCGAGTAAAACACCATCTGAAGCAGCCCCATCTCAGAAGAGCCTTCAAAGATCCTTGGTTTTAAAGTTTCATACCTGACTTCTGCGGGGGAGGTGACGGAGGCGACGCATCTGGCTGCTGTGGCGGTGTCAACGCGGGAGACCACCGCGGCGGGGGAGGAGATGGCAATGACAGCGGCGCAGGAACCTAGGAAGGACGTACGGGTCCAGAACACTGACTTTCAGGTAAGGAGTGGCTTCACTAGATTGTTGCAGGTAAATTGTCGTACTATCATGAATAAGGAAACCGAATTTTGGAATATAATTGAAGCATGTGATCCTGATATCGTGATAGGAACAGAGTCTTGGCTTTCGGATGCGGTAGCAAACCCGGAATTTTTCGTTCAGACTACATTTAGGAGAGATCGTGAAACCAGAGGCGGCGGTGTTTTTATTTGCGTGAAAACACATTTAATATCTGAAACAAATTGGGTTGATAAAGAATTTCAAATGACGGGTGTAGAAATTTTCTGTTCAGGAACTATCTTAGAAATAATTGCTTGATATCGTCCACCGGGCAATTGTTACGAAATCTTAGGCGCCCTCTACGAAAGAACAAAAAATATAAATAACCGTCCTGTAGTTATTGCAGGAGACATGAATCTTCCAGACGCAAATTGGAAAGGAATTGTATTCAAACGGTTTCAGGAATGGTTTCTCGCGCGAAAGTCACATAGTCTCACTTCTATAGAACCTAGCCGACGTAGTTGATAAAGGTGGAAAGGTCGACGCGATAGTAATAAACTTTGCTAAAGCTTTTGATATTGTTCCACACGATCGTCTTATAAAGAAATTAATAGATTCGGGTATTGACACTAGAGTGGTAGAGTGGATAAATGTACTACTTCGTGACAGGAAACAGAACGTTCGAATCGGAGGTTACTTATCAACCTCGAGAAACGTTCCGTCAGGAATTCCACAAGGAAGTGTCATCAGACCACTAATGTATCTTGCCTTCGTGAATGATTTACCGACAAATTTAGGTTCAAATGTACGACTCTTTGCTGATGACTGCGTAATTTATTCAAAGAGCAAGTCCATCACGTTTGGAAGGGGTTGAAATTACAAAGATAACGAGTACAAATTGAACAATGTTATACCTCGAGTCACGTCTTGCAAATATTTGGGAATATAGCTGGACAGTAAATTAATCTGGGAAAATCAAGTAAATTTCCTTGTAGGGAATGCCTGGAGATTTTTGCAATTTGTTATGCGGATTCTGAAAAAGAGTACAGTGATAGCCGAAGAAACTATCATTTATGTCTTTCGCGCGACCCATACAGAATTTTGCAGCAAAGGAATATAGAAAAGGTCCAGCATAGAGCATCAAAATTTCAGGGGTACAAAGAATAAAGGAGTATGGGAATCACTCGAAAGGAGAAAAAAGTCGCGTCTCTGTGCTATGTATAAAGCATACACAGGCTTTGCAGCGTGGAAAGAAATTCAAAGTCGATTAAAGAAACCTACATATTTCGGCAGAGCGGATCACATGCACAAAATTCAGTCAAAAACTCAGAAAACGGACGTTGGGAAATATTCATTCGTGAATCGAACTATTAGAGATTGGAACGGTTTGCCTGTGACAATCTTTGATCCATTTCCTCCAAGCCTGAGTAAATTTAAAAATAAATTAGTTTCCTAGATGTTGATATGTGTATTACGAATATGTTTAGTATTATTAATTTACTAGTCTGTTATATATCGTAAGTTGTATTATTATTATTATTATTATTATTATTATTATTATTACTATTATTATTATTACTATTATTATTATTGCTATTATTATTACTATTATTATTATTATTATTATTATTATTATTTTTTGCGAAGTGACATGCAGTGTAGTGGCGTTGTGAAGTAGAGGAAAAAGAATGTGTAAGAAAGACATTACAGCTCAGTGGTCAACAGTGCGGTGAAGTGAAGTGTGGTGAAGTGGAGTGCTACGAAAGCTCACACGGTGAAATCTTCACATTAATT
This sequence comes from Acheta domesticus, assembly GCA_031308135.1. Lineage (NCBI taxonomy): Eukaryota > Metazoa > Arthropoda > Insecta > Orthoptera > Gryllidae > Acheta > Acheta domesticus. The sequence continues at coordinate 289,982,330 of JAHLJT010008446.1, read as the reverse complement.
TGTAAAGTTTGTAAATTTTGTAAAATTGTTAAGTTATGTAATGTTAAATTAGTGTATTCTGCCATCACGTCCTCAAACTTAATTGCAGAGTTAGCAATAAATCTATTCTAATCTAATGTAATAGTTCCAATATTCGTGAAAACTGCGAAATGGAAGAAAAATAATATAACGTACAAATACATTTACCACAAAATTTCTAAAATGTTCGTCTTCCAATATTTACGCCATTGCACAATAAGAAAGAGAAACCCACAAACACTGGTTAACACATCATTGCGAATATTGGAAAACTTTCAGATTACAGACAAATATTTTTTTGAACAAGTATGTAAGAACTCTGTTCCATACACCAGTGCTCTAATGTTGGATTCTGTCAAACAGGCTCAGCAATTTCACTTCAGGGTATTGTATCACAATACATAACAATATATCTCCTTTTCTCTACAGTTATTTCCTTTGAGCTATATTCTGTCGCTGTGATTAGTAAAACAAAGTTCAAATGCAGTGAGTGATCTCAGAAAGCAAGTACTGCCGGAGGCGAACATTGGTGTCTCGAGGAGAGCACACGACGAGAGGAGCAACATCAACGCTAAATGAAAGAGAAAATAATGAAAAGTGATTTTGGAACACCTCTTAAATGCCACGCTACATAAATGAACTCGTTTGTGAAAGACCAACTGTGTATGTAGCGGTCGATATAAGGATTGGAAAACGAAAGGAAAGAAACGAACATCGCAAATTCTAATCAATTTATGTTACCAAAAAGGTGAAAATCCAACATACACCAAGAACTATAGTTCCACTACACGCTTACTCACAATTTATAAAATGCTCACCTCCATTATTGTTTTGATCTCAACGAGCCAGTAAGAAAGTGAGCTGATTTTGCCAGAAAAAGGTGGTTGTAGGAAAGGATCTCTCGATGCAAACAACTATTGATAATAGCTGATAGTGTACCCTAACATGTTAAAAAAGTAGTGACGTATCTTATCACTAAGCTGTTCCGAGAAGGAAACAGGAAGAGTTGTTTCCGAAAGGCATTTGAATCCACTCCTCCCTCTGGGCCGCGGCGAACCGTTCAACTCTACAAGATTCATCCCGCCATCATTAATTTTCTTAGGATGTGCATGATTCATAAGAACGCATAACGCTGTATCTTATGAGAAGGAAAATAAGCCACAAGACGGATCAGCTGCAAATTTTTTATTTTTTTATAGATTTATTTATAGTCGCATCAACATCTTGGTTATTAGCGACTATCCAAGTATTGTTTTACATTGGGTGTGATTACAGAGTTTATGACAAATATTGTATAGCTGCAAATTTGTAGAAGTACTTCTCAAGGAGATAGCGTAAGACCACTCTGTTTTTTTAATTTTTTTTTTACATTTAATTTCTTTACTTATTTAAGGTCACTTTTCTAACTACTAAGGTGATACAGCGACCTCTGTAAGTAACAAAGGTTTTGTAACTTTAGGGATAACACTATCTGTAGAGGAACTGGTATACTTCTATTCACACACATACACACTTCCATGACCCGGGCGGGATTCGAATCCACCACCCCTCAGGCACGATGCTTTAATTTGTTTTATTCGATTTATTTTCGTCAAAGAACAGTAACAACTGTATGTGACGTAAATACAATCTGCGAGTGTTTTCTTGAGTTCTAGAATATTTTCTCCACATTTTACTCATAAATAGTTGAACGATAAAAGTATCAACTAAGCGAGGCTAGCAACATTTCAAAACTACACATTTTCTTTCACGTGATATAGGAAAACTATTTGCATTGGTAAACGAACTATACATTTCATTGTTTAGTACTGCTAACAAATTAGTAAACCTGTATCCACGGCTCTGATCCTACCACAAATAGCAAATGAAGAGCTCAACAAAACGAACGCATAATGACGCTAAATTTGAGTTCAGAAGCAAAACAAGGAGCCATCTCAGCATTCACACAATGGATCAGGGGAACGAGACAAAAATCTGAGGGCGTCATTGACTCAAATGCGTAAGTACATTACAGGTTTCAGGCATATTATTTTTTTATTTATACAATACAAATTAAAACTAGTGCAATATTTGATATTGTTAAATTGAATAGTGTATTTCCTTTCGATAGTATAGTCTCTAATTGTATGGAAACAGTAACGCAGCAGAAAATACTTTACTTTCAACTTAATCTTGTGTATTGATTCTAATTTCTTAATGCCATCTGGCAATATGTTGTAAAACATACATGCATAATATGCGCATTTTTTATAGTGTGCTATATTATGCATGTGACGACTTCAAAGTGTGGTGTAATTATAAATAACAGTATTGCATCAACGTATGTTCAAATTTCCCACGTATGTTCCTACTGTTCAAATTTTCCACGTATGTTCCCACAAAAGGTTCAAATTTCTCAATAGATTGACGAGGCAATGGTAAGATTCCAAGTTCATTGTAGCGAGGCTTGGAGGAGTCGGGTGGATGGCATTTGGTTATTCTTCATAATTTTGTTCTGCAAACTAAGAATATGGATATTTTAGGATGAGCTCCTTGAGAATATTATAGAATATCTAAGACGGGAATGTACACTTGCAAAATACACGCAAGAAGCTGCGTGAAGGCTGACAGAATTTTAAAGAATATTGAACGCATAACATATTGAACTTCATTTAGTGTTCAATGTATTTATATGGTTACAATCGTTCCGGGCCCCGCCTTCCGCCATGGCCTCCTTTACTCCAATATTGCCGCCTACGCCTTCGTCACCACTGCTGTCCACTTTGACCCTCGTGCCGCTTTGTCCCATGACTGTCGCCGTCCCACCACCTCTCCATCCACAGTCCCCCCATTGGCTCTGGTGCCTTCTTCATGACACGTGTCGACCCACGCCCCGCCGTCGTCCACGGCGTCCCCACGCCCCGCACAGCTCCTCGTCTCCATTGCCATCCCCTTTAACACGCGTGCCGTCGTGTCCCATGCCTCGCGTCGCCCCTCTTCTCCACTGCCATCCGCTTTGAGCGTGGTGCCACCTTGACCCATGGCTGGCGTCGCCCGCCTCGCTTCGCGCCCCGCGTATCCACTGCCATCCGCTTTGACCCCGTCCTCCCGTCCTCGCGCGAGCGCTTCTGCTCCGCCCCCGGGGATTTGCATGCGAATGCGGCGCGGCCCCGCCCCCTCGGCCCCGCCCCCGCGCAGCCTCAGGAGCCTCAGGAGCTGCGCCGCTCAAGATGATGCACGCGAGGGAGGCGAACGCCTATTAAAAGCAAACAAAGCGGCACGCTCGTCCGCCACGCACGGGGCGCCGAGAACAAGCACGCGGGAACGATTTATTGCAGCCTTCGGAATACACTGCACTGCGGGGAATACGCTATTGCCAAATTCAAAGATGAACAATTCCCATTCGCACACGCACCAAAGTAAAATGAACTGTTTTGAAATCCAGAAAGCGCGGAATTACTGACAAGTAATAGGGGTAATTGGTTTCAAAAAAATATTAACTAGAAATGGAGATGGTTTCTAGGCCAAATATACCATTTATCATTACAAGTTACGTTTCTTATCGGCTGTTCGTTTGCATCGCAGTAAGAGTGCATGTTTCTTTTCAAGAATCTTTGAATTTTTCTAATTCATTTAAAACAGTATGAATGTAAATAAAATATATCGCCAATGACCTTTTTGTGTAAGATAGCCCACATCTATAATCTGGGCTATTTTCGCAATTCTGATAGAAAACTCTAAATAAAGAAGAAGTGTACATAATCGGAGAGGATTGTACGGACCAAAGCTCTTTGAACGATTACGCTTACGTAGCGTTCGTTATTTTGAATTTGTATCCGGATTGTTACCGGCATATTGCGGGCGAGTCCTGCTCTGCCCGTCCATTGGCGCGACGTCGCCCGTAAGCGCTTCCCGCTCAATGGCGCTGCAGCCAGCGCCCAGCGCCCAGCGCCCAGCGCCCCGCGCCCAGCGCCCCGCGCCCAGCGCCCAGCGCCCAGCGCCCAGCGCCCAGCTCCCCGCGCCCAGCGCCCCGCGCCCAGCGTCCCGCGCCCAGCGCCCAGCGCCCAGCGCCCAGCGCCCAGCGCCCAGCGCCCAGCGCCCAGCGCCCAGCGCCCAGCGCCCAGCGCCCAGCGCCCAGCGCCCAGCGCCCAGCGCCCAGCGCCCAGCTCCCCGCGCCCAGCGCCCAGCGCCCAGCGCCCAGCGCCCAGCGCCCAGCGCCCAGCGCCCAGCGCCCAGCGCCCAGCGCCAAGCGCCCAGCGCCCAGCGCCCAGCGCCCAGCGCCCAGCGCCCAGCTCCCCGCGCCCAGCGCCCCGCGCCCAGCGTCCCGCGCCCAGCGCCCAGCGCCCAGCGCCCAGCGCCCAGCGCCCAGCGCCCAGCTCCCCGCGCCCAGCGCCCAGCGCCCAGCGCCCAGCGCCCAGCGCCCAGCGCCCAGCGCCCAGCGCCCAGCGCCCAGCGCCCAGCGCCCAGCGCCCAGCGCCAAGCGCCCAGCGCCCAGCGCCCAGCGCCAAGCGCCAAGCGCCCAGCGCCCAGCGCCCAGCGCCCAGCGCCCAGCGCCCAGCGCCCAGCTCCCCGCGCCCAGCGCCCCGCGCCCAGCGTCCCGCGCCCAGCGCCCAGCGCCCAGCGCCCAGCGCCCAGCGCCCAGCTCCCCGCGCCCAGCGCCCAGCGCCCAGCGCCCAGCGCCCAGCGCCCAGCGCCCAGCGCCCAGCGCCCAGCGCCAAGCGCCCAGCGCCCAGCGCCCAGCGCCCAGCGCCCAGCGCCAAGCGCCCAGCGCCCCGCGCCCAGCGCCCAGCGCCCAGCGCCCAGCGCCCAGCGCCCAGCGCCCAGCGCCCAACACCCAGCGCCCAGCGCCACTCCACTGCACCCGGGAAAGGGAAGACGCACTCCGACTTGTGGATGGTGCGCACTGCTGAGCACACCATTTTTGAAGCTGGCTCGAAACGCTGGCCAGCGAGAAGCAGAGCCTCGAGCCGGGGCTATCCTGAGCCGCGCCTCCCCTACTTAAGCGGGAGCGGGCGCCGGCCAAGAGAGCAGTGAGAGCAGAGAAAGGAGATACAGCGCCGACACCGTCACCGGGAGAGAGGTTCGGGAGCCCTGCCCGGCCGTCGACTACGCACGCAGGAGGCCGTGCGACCAGCAGCCGTGCCAGTCACGCACGGAGGGGAAACGGGCCAGTATCCTATCCAGCGACACGCGGGAAGGAGTCGTGCCTGACGCACACTTCATCGGGAGGAGAGCAACTTCTGGAATATTGATTGTAAATGTGTGCAGCAATGGTTATGTTGATTTCAATAAGTATTGTTAAGTTTGCGAGCTGTCTTTGATATTTCGAACACAACATGCACCATGCTACAACGCATTTGAAAATACGTCATACGCCAAGATCGGAACTCACATGCGCGAAGAACGCGCCTCCAGGCCGACCAGCAACGGTACGAAACGAGCTTGGTATGGGTTTCTCTGCAAGTGCCCTTCCTTCTTTGCATGTACTTTTCCAAATAATTTATGGGAGGGCAGATCATAACGTAATTTTAATTCTAAAGATATAGCGTATGAATGTCTCTTTTACCGAGCGAAGTGCTGAGTGCGCAGCGCGCTGCCTTCGCAGTTGGAAGATTCGGGTTCGATCCTGAGCCGGCCATACTAACCGGGGTTTTTCTTGGTTTGCCTCGGCCATAATTTCCACCTTCCACCAACCACCCCAATTTCCACCTCCCACCATCATCCAAGTCATTTTATTCCTCATCTATCACTTCATTCAGAACCATCAGGGAAAGCAACGGGAAACTACCTTGATAATATCCTTCCAAGAAAAGCCATTATGATAATACTGTGGATCTATCTAGATGGGCCACCTCACTTCCGTGTATGGAAGAACAGGACCAAAGAAGAGAAGACTCTTTTACATCGATTTTGCAACGGCCGAGCCAAAATTGTGTAAAAGTGCTTCTCGGTGGGCCGGCGAGTGGGGCGTGGGGCCGGGGCGGGGGGCGGGGAGCAGCGAGAAGGGGAGTGGGGGAGCGATAAATCAGCCGCGAAACCACGTTAACCAAGGCGGTCCATCTATCTCCGGCCAGAAACACTGGTCACTTAAGACGATATCAGTCACTGCGCTGCCCTATGTAAATAGCCGCGCAAAATTTAAATTCCGTCGTACATCAAATTTTGACGCGCCAGTTTGTAAAGCGATCGCAGCGTTGGGAGGGCACAGGGGTGGGTGGGGGTGGGGGCGGGGGTGGGGAGGGGAGGCGGGACGCGGAGGGCGCCGGAAAACAATGGAAATTGAAGATCGCCGCGAGTGTTTACAGGGTGGGCGGCCTAATGGCTGCATGTTTTCGTTCCATATCCGCGTCGGGACGCCGAGCGCGGTGGCGCGGAGCACCTGGACGCTTTCTCTCCCGTTACACTCGCCGGGAGTGTTCCATATTATCATAATGGATGGGAAATATGATCTCGTCCTGCTGCCACTGTTCATTAGAATTAAACCTTCATTACAGTTTAGCTCAGGCAATGAAAATGAATCGGCAAAATACCAAAAGAAAATTTCCCTACTCAAACCTCCAAACTCAAATTGAATTCACGAAAATTTTTAGAAAGTATCTACGGTGAGATTGAGCAAAACTTTTCTGATGCAACAATTACTGAGATTTTTCTGATCAGTACTTCTTGTTATTCGTTTTTTCATTGCTTTTTATTCCCATGGTGTAAATTTCGAAGAGAATTACCGCGTACATAATGATGAAAAACCGATAAAACCAATAATTTACGTTCCTAAATGTGCCTGTCAAATTCGAATAAAATTACACACGTTTTAAGGAACTTTTTTTAAAAAAGGCTCTGTATATTTAATAATAGATAACAATTGAATACAATAATTATTTGATGAATATAATTATTAACTTAATCAAATCGTCTTTTTAATTGCATGTTAATAACTGTTTTTACCTTCATTTTTCTACAATTACCACTACATTACAATGAATTAAGGAGTGTGATTTGGTGATATTGCGCACGTTTTTAAAGTAATTCGTGTTTTTTACTTAATGAATTTTCTCTCCATCTGAAGGACGAAGCTGATATTTTGAAGTAGTGGCTTTAGTGTTTGTTGATTTTACTTTTTTGAAATACTTTTAGAATATTCCGTTCAGTACATATAATTTATGTTTACGGCCCCTGAAAATTGCGAACATGAATGATGCTCCTTTGGAACTGTAAAAATACTTTTCTCTCCTTTTCACTTGAGGCGGTGCTCGGTTGGACATAAACAACTTAAATAAATAAAAAGATATGAGATTTCTGGAGGCACCGTCGGCTTGTAATGCTCTTCCTAATGGTAAGGAGACTAAAATAACACTGGCCGACGTTTTTTTAAACTTTTGAAAAGTTACAGAAACAAAACTCACTGATTCTGACCAATTTTGGGTCGCTGAATACGAATATGATAGCCGTTTAACTGGATTAGGTCGTATTTTTGTGTAACGCGTAGTTGCCAAATTTACCATAATAGGCATAATGAGCTATCTTGAAAGTACCGGAGAGTGAGTTTTTTGACCGCAAAAAGGGAATCAATTTCGTTTTGGCACTTGTGTTAAAGACAATCAATTTTTAAAATTCTATAAATTAATTTATTAAATCTAAACAATTAAAAAACTATATATTCAGTTAGTTTACTACCACTATACTTTAGCATTTACATACTCAGAATAGTTTATAAGCTATAATGTTTACAGATGTATACAAACCACTTAGTTTCGGAAAACACTGTCTAAGATACTTAAATCCTTCAACTTCTTTGTCTATTCCTTTGAGAAATTCATGAGGTCTAACTTAATGTGCAGAGTTGGAAGCAGTACTGTAGCAGCCTGGATCGATCCAAGGCTTATACTTGACATTGTTGGTACCGGACTTAAATGACTGTCTTGGGGCCACTCCTTTTGTGAGAAATTTTTCCTTTAGCTCTTGAGTCCCAAAGACACAAAAAACAAAATTGCTTTGTACATTCCACCTTCCAGACATTGGTCTGGTCCAGACATTGGGCATTAAAATATTGCAAATACTTTTACATGTCCACAAATTTGCCACCCATGATCTTTGTATTACGATTTAAAATGAGTGCGAGATCCTCGTAAGTATCATTCATTGGAACAGAGTGTGCCACAGGCATCTTATTTCCATTATGAAGCAAAACTGCTTTCAGACTATACTTAGATGAATCTATGAAAAGACACCAATCAGATGGACTACGTTGAATTCCTAACTCATTCATCAGGCCATTGATGTCCGTATATATTCATTCTGTGATATCTTCCATTCTGTAATATTCTGAAAAAGGCTCGTTCCTTTTCCTGTGCTGAGTGTTAAGTAGTTCCGGGAGCCAGTAAATTCCAATCTTTGAGTCTAGCACCCAAGAATTAACCTTTCTCTGTCGAAAGTTGTAAGTCTCTTGCTAAATCGTTCAATTGGATGTTGAAGGATGAAATAAGTCTCATCTTTTAAGTGGAAGGGACTATCTCTCTGATCTTCATCTGCAGATATTGAGTTAGCGTCCCCATCGGTTCCTGTAGGTGCTGCAATATCGATAGTTTCCCAATCGTTCGGAGGAGTATGTGCAGGTAAATTTTCTCCATGAGGCACTGGTCTGATCGCGGATTGCAAGATTGAATATTCGATGGCACACTGTTTCTTCTTGTTACTTTCTCAATCTTGCAGTCAAAATAAAAATAATATAATTCCCTGACGACATCATTCATCGATCTAATCTGAGACTTAACCATAACACGCCACAGATGTAACAAAATCAGCCCGGTGAGTTTTTACAACCTCTACGGGAAGAACTTGACATTTTGCGCAGAAAAGCGAAACTTAGAACCACAGAACAACCATGAAATCACTGTATGATAACAATAAAACATTTCCGAAAATACGGGACAATAACTGAAGTTACTGAGTAAAACTTCGTAAGTCGATTCCCACGACAAACAATTTCATACCTCAGAGATTACTTACAGCAATACATACTCGTAAGAGTAAGACTGAGCCACGCAGCAACGGCACTTCCTACTTTATATATTTGCTCGCCCGCGTCATCGTGCCGCCCATTGGTGCCACATAGACCAGGCGGCTACATTCAGTGTGCTAAAAAACACTTAAAAACAAACAATAGAAGGGGAAGGAACACAAGTGTCAAGGTTTTCAATCATAGCGAATTTCTATCCCTCCGTTTCATTGTTATATATACACAACAAGAATCTCCTGAATTTCACCAACTGAGTGAAATACTATTTATTTCTCACTCTAGGAATATTGTGGAAATGGTTACTTTGATGACAACTGAAGCCAAAATGGTAAAAACTGGCAACTACGCGTTACACAAAAATACGAGCTAATCTAGAAAAACGGCTGTCATTTCGAATGCAGCACCCTGAAATTAATCGAAATGAGTGGTTTTCCTTTTTGTAACTAAACTCACGTCGACCTGTGGTAATTGTTCATCTAGAACCGGTTTATCGCGGAGTCTGAGGTGGATTTGAAGGAAATGGGGTTGCTTTCGAAAACGTGAAGAATAGTGCTTGCCGGGGGGGGGGGGCGTTTGTGTTGGTGGCATTACGTCGAGTCGATTGTTCACTGGCAGCCCAGTTAGGGAATTCAGACTGCTGGAATTCTCAAGTTTGCCAAGAAAGTTTCGTGCGGTCTGTTGAGGTTGCAGCGCTAAATTTCCTGAGACAAGAAACAGCTGGAGGCCAAGAGTTGTTACCAAGGTTTTACACGTTATTAGTAAATCAAAGTTTCATCTAGATTAGAGTTCGAATATTAAGAGGAAGGGCAACTTAATAATCCACTGAAGTCCAGCAAAACGAAGTACATTGTTGAAGGTTCTCTGACCCCTTCGATAAATATATTTCTCGAATGATAAGTAAGAGATTTAGGAAGGTCACGTAATATTATGTTATGTAATTGAATTGTGTACATGTCACCCAAGAAATCGTACATTACTGTATATTGTGTGCCTTATGTATTATTGCATTCAAACAAACAAATGAGTCATTCCATGCAAAAAAGTATATTTTATGACATGACTCCTTCAAACATGAAAATACTTTGAGATATTGTTGTCCATGATACCTACATCGTCGAGGTACAGTATTAAAATTTTCTAACTGATTATTCGGCAACAATGCACTCTTAAAACCTAAGACTTCTTGTGAACACCCTTATATTCTTCAATTTTGTTCCAAAAATTGAAAATTCCAAAAATTTGTGAGTATATATAAGATACGTATTTAAATTATTCATTAAAGATCAAATTTATATCGTGCTATTCTCGGCACACAACAATAGAAAACTTCTTTAAAACGTATTACTTGAAATGCACCCTTTTTAAAATTATAAAAATCTGCAATTATATTGCATTAAGAAAGTTCTAGAAGCTATTAAATTTTCTTGATGATATCTTAAAAGGTACAACAATTATGAAAAATATTCACAGGAGCCAAGGGGCAGTATGCAACCCGCCACAAATTCATTGTTGCAGCGCCTGTGCTAGCGTGCACTACTCAGTTAAAGGTGCCTTTTGGAGAACAACTTCTCTAGGCATTTCAGTTGAGTTTAATACAGGTTTTACTAAACGTTTGTTCTCACTGACTGGAATTACATTTCTGGTTTTATTTGTTTCTTTAATTGAAAAGGCGCAATTTTTTCAGGGAGTCTTCCTACAACTATAATATTGAAGATGAGATTTTTTTCTGAATGAAATCTGTTCCTTAAAGACAGATCTTTGAAAACTTTCCTGTTCAACTGTTCAAAAAATGAGTAGTTTCTGTGTAATTTTGCACGAAATATTAGCATTTTTCTCAAAAAATCACTTTAAATTTTTTCTTTAAATTTTCTCCTCATATATAATAAGTTCGCGGCGGATTTTGATGACCTAAATCATTGCCAAAAGTGATCAATAAAATGCTTCTAAAATTTTTTTAAATGCCCTAATAGCATAGAAAAATGACAGAAAAAAGTTCATGCGAACTGGTTTTGATAACAATTCAAGCCGTTGGGTACGATACTAATGTAATCGAGGCTTCTTCTATTTGTTATTAAGCTTTCAAACTTTTGGTTTGGACTGTTGTTTATCAGAATCTCTCTTTCGTTATCCCGAAATCAGCTGAACGGCGCTGCAAGGCTTCGTAGGAACCTTGGATTACGTACATTGGCTGACTTACAACTTCCGAGCGAAGAAATCTGATAGGCTACCAGGTAACCTACCAGGCAGTATGCTCAGGAATTCTGCGGAGAACATTTGTTTTATCCCGTAAATATTATTTGAAGCAAGTACCATTAAAATGATATTAAAATCGATGAAATCAACGAAAAATCGCATTCAAATGACTGAAAAGGGTAAAAACTGACTTATTAGTCAAAATCGACGAAAAATGCAAAACAAATACACATAGAATTTGGTCATTTCCTTTTAGGGAGCTATAGCCGAAAAATGAGATACCACCATATTTTTTAACGTCCCTTATTACATATCTGATCCATGAATGGAATACTGCCAATTTAATGGATACAAAGACTATTCAACATACCCATGTCACAATCAGATTTTCAAGAAGAAGTTAACACCATTTTACAAATTGGTGAAAACAATGGATACAACCCTTCCACCATTAAGAAATTCATAAAAGAAAAAGAAATTAAATTAATAACTAAGGAAGCCTTCCCTCAAAATATCTCCTCTGAAAAGAAATTGCTCATAAGTATTCCATATATTGGACCCATATCCCAAAAGATAGGTAGAATATTCATAAAGAATGACAGAAAGGTATCTTATAAAACCCCTAACACCCTTCAATCATTATTTCCCAGCAACAAATCGCCTGTACCCTTCATGGAAAGAAGTGGTGTTTATTTGTTAGAGTGTAACAGCTGTAATTCAGCATATATAGCACAAACAGTTAGAATGTTTACCTGTAGATTAAAAGAACATCTAAGATCTTGGAGACTCAAACAAGATTTCTCCACTTTCTCCAACCATCTCATCCAAAATAATCACTCTTTCGACCCAGAATCAACTTTAAAATCTTACATTTGGAAAACAAAGGTATTAAATTGAACGTTTTACAAAATTTTGAAATTTTAAAACTGTACAAAAATCCAAATAGAAATTGTCAATGAACAATCGCAATTCAAATCCAGCGCAATTTTAAATTTATTTATTTGACTAGCTTTTATTTTTGTTCCTCCCTCCCCTTTTCCTTCAGTCTGTTCCCGAACCACGTGCGATGCACAAGATGGCGGCATACTGGTCGATGTACTTTTATAACATTTAATTATAAGTGTTTAATCTGTGTAACTTGGGTAACTACCTTAATTAATTAGTTTGCAAGCTCTATATGTTTATGTACATTGGTAATTTTCATTTGCTTACTTTTTACTGAATTTTCTATTGTACTCACTGATGATGGGAAAAACACTCCCGAAACATGTTGACGAAATTTTCTAAATATTAAAAATTTCATCCTTTATTGTGGTTAATACTTCCTTATCCTTGTAATTCATCATGGAATACCACAAAATCTCAGCTGCCACCACAGAGTTTACTTATATTTTTGAAAAATTGAACAGGAACTTAAATGTCCGCCTTTATAGAACAGATTTCGTTAAGGAAAAATATCTATCTTCAATATTATAGTTGTAGGAAGGCGCCTCCAAAAATTGCACTTTTTGAATTTCCAAAAGATCGACCATATTCGACGAACATGAGACTACCTCCATTCTCTTAAGCGATCTTTGTGCTATCCGAGGACAAAGTTCGATCAAAACATTTTGAGCAGTTTTTTGAGAACATTTTGAGCCGTTTTGGAGGCTTCATGTGACGTACCCTCGAATATCAAAATATCCGTTTCAATATCCCAAAGCCACGAGTTCATTCAGGTTGATAGGTGGCCTTCTCCGGACGCCTTTGCGCTGCTAGTTCTAGCAACACTGTTACTAATTGGTGGCGTCGAGATGAATCCAGCGACGTGGAGCACCAGGAATGTTCCGTGGAGGTGCGTCGAGTTTGCAACGGCGTAAGCGATCTGCGCAGTGAACTGTCGCGTCTGCGACAGGAGTTCCGGCTGGTGACTGCTAAGCTTGCTGCGACCCAACAAGAGTGCTGAATTGGTAATGTATTGACCAATTTGCTCCCGATTTATTATTTTGATATATAAATCATTTTTATTTTGAATAAAAACTATTATTCGATGTATAATAAACATTTCCAACAATACTAAGACATTTAAAATTATTTGGTAATAAATTTTGACAATATTACTTATTTTATAATCATATTAAAACATTTTATTTTTAAGTGACGGAAATGAGTAAAAATGCATCATTACAAAATCTTCCCGCCAGGTCGTAAATAAAATCGTACACATTGGCCGGTTGGAGCACACAAAAGCAGATGAAATTGTCTACATTTCATAAGTAGCACTATCTCCTTCTGGAACTTGATGAATTAGGTCAATTTTTATAAACAAAATAAATTATTGGTTAATATTTAAAAAATATTTTTATCAATTTATTACGCGATGTATCAACTGAAAAGCATCTAGAAATCAATTTTTTAACCAATTATTACAGCTAAGTTCATATCAGAAGTAAATAAATAAAGCAAATGCCATAAAATGATTATTTTCTTAATTTAGACACGAAAAACTGTTTTTTTTTTGCTGTAAGTACTTACCACGTGGATATTTTAACCTCATATTTTGAAAATAATAATATTTTCTACATCCAAACATGTGGGAAAAATCTGAGTCGAATTGCGAATTAAGGCCGGAAAAACCCCTTATCCGGCCTTATCATGAAAGATAATTTCGGTGGTATTTTCCTTCATTTTAATTTACGTGGATTTCGGCTTCTGCTCTTTTCCGTCCACCATGATATGGAGTGGGGCCAACCAAAAGAACTCAATTTGCAAAATTGTAAAAGAACGATCAAAACGGTAGCATTTTTAGAACACTGCATAGGAACATAATCTGCGTCCAACACGTATGGGGAGTAATTCTCTATCCACCAGTATATCTCTTACAAGGTTTTATGTCGATTGTATCTTATAAACTGCCAAAAACGATCATCTTTCCTTAGCATACGATATACAAAGCATTGGAAAGCTTTAAAAACATGATAATTTGTAATTGCATTCCTAAGTCAAAATATTAATGAGTGCCATAACAATGTGTACAAATGCATGTCTATACTAAAACATAAAGACAAAGGCCTTGCGTTACAACACCATAATCTCTTAATGTACTGGACCAATATCGATGAAACGTTTGTGTTGGATTCCTTTGAAGGTCAGGAGTGCAGTTGGCTGTGATTTACAACCATAGATCTTCATATATTCACAAAATAATTACTTTCCTGGACTTTTTTCGCCTATCATTACATCACAGATTCAAGAGTGCATCAATGCGCAATAATGTAGCTGCGCGCTACTAGAGGATTACAACTGAGATCTAGGATTGAAATCATCAATGCACAGAATGGCGTATCTGGTATATGTAGATGAGGACTGTTGATTTTACCGTCAATTGTCTGATCCTAAATCTTGATATTTATGATTCTGACTTTTTCATCACTCTATTTAAGCATGATTTTATGAAGCATGAAGCATTTTTAAAATGAGCTCTGTTCTTAGGGTTGTATTTATTTAATAATAAAAAGTTAAAAACATCATCTTTCTTATTAAAAACTGTTTCATATCACCTAAACAACCACGAAAGTGAAAGGTGGCGTATTTATATGCAATTAAACAGCAAAAATAATTTTGGCCACCTAAATCGGCCAAATACCCCACCGTGCGTCATCGGGACTCAAACCCGGTCAGAGGTACTGCAGTGACATCAGGTTGATGCACTGAGCGAGCTGCTGCCGCTCCCTATCATTCTTTGTTAGGTCCTTGAAGAGGCGCCATGGGCGACAAGACGCTGAACCAACCATGGATTCTTGATCGATGGACCAGCAATGCAATACCTCTCATAAGAGTGACTTATTATAAAGGGATGAAGCACAGATATGGATTATGCAGTAGGTCCGATGGAACAATTTGGAAATTTGTTCGGCATGTGGGAGTTGGTTTTCGTGCGTGGCAGAGCCACAAAACGTGGGTGGCCTTTTCCATGAGTAATGGCGCTAATCCATGCTTTTGAAGGCATGGTTTGTTTTATTTGTGTATTGTTGTTTTAGTTGTTTTTTAAAGAAACTACTTATATTGTAATTTCTTACATTTCTACAACCAAATTTTTAGTGTAGCGTAGATTAAGAATGATGATCATCCTACCTCGTCACGTAGTCAGAGTTTGTTCGTAAGCTATCATCACATTTACTTATTTATTTACGTCAAAAACAGTTAAAAACTGTGCGTGACGAGCTATGGGGAGAAGTCAAATTTGTGCACGTTTTCATAATTCTGTGATTTCTAGTCGAATTTTGAATACAGAAAAGAGAGGTTTTTTTCAAGTTTCCTTGACAAAATATTCGCTCCTATTTAAAAAAATATATTTTCAAAAGTAAATTAGCTATAATTTGTGTACATAAAGTGTACATAAAGTTCCATCATTCCAGTAAGGTATTTATACTCTCTGAGATCGTTGTTTAAGGAACCAATCTAGAGCATTACCGCGGATTCCATATGAAGGTAATTTTGAAAGTAAAATGTTATGATCAATGACGTCAAAAGCCTTTGAAAGATCTAATTATCTTATTTGTTAAAATCTCGTTTTAAATTCCATTTTTATATTTAGAATAAATGAATTATTTAAATTTAATATTTGGTTTCTTGCTACACATGTGTGTGTGTGTGTGTGTGTGTGTGTGTGTGTGTGTGTGTGAATGTGAGCTGCGAGAGGGGAACAGTCCCACAGCAAGGGAATCATTCTTGTGAATGTTTCATGGCCGGTGAGAATGTTGCTGTGACGTGCACCGTTAATGAATAAATTACTGACTACTGAAGGAAGATGGAATGATGGTAAGTGATGAGTTGGGTACGGAGAAAAGAGGGGGCATTTTATTTATTTCTCATATCAAGCATATTAGTTAGTTATTTTTATTCAGTTTTACAATTCTTCCAAATTCAAGTTCAGAATATGTAACTTTTGGTGTACAATATACGATGTTCATTTTCTAAATTAATCTCATAAGATATTTAATTCTAACATTTGTTTCTACACAAACAACATTGAATCCATTCTCTGTTTTGTATTAGTTCTCTAAAGGTTACATTCGAATAGACCCGATCCATTGGTCTCTTTCATCACTTCCGAGTATTAATTTTCGGATCAATCAGCAGCCACTTCAACTTACGAAAAGTAAATTAAAGTAATACACGAGCGTTTACATTGAGGTTTGTTGAACATAAAAGCCCCATGGCTCTGCTCACTGTGCTTACACGCCCCACCTCCTGCTCCACCGGGTTGGTCCCAGGCGGAGGCCCGCCCCTCCCCCCACCCCGCCGCTCGCCGCCAAGCCCCCGCAGCCCCGCCCCCGCCCCGCCACGCCCCGCCTCCCCGCCCCCGCCGCCCCGGCCCCGCCCCCGTCCGCCCCGCCACGCCGCCCCGCCCCGCCCCGCCGCCACGCCCCCGCCGGCCACGCCCCCCGCCGCCACGCCCCCGCCGCCACGCCCCCGCCGCCACGCCCCCGCCGGCCACGCCCCCGCCGCCACGCCCCCGCCCGCCACGCCCCCGCCGCCACGCCCCCGCCGCCACGCCCCCGCGCCACGCCCCCGCGCCACGCCCCGCCGCCACGCCCCCGCCGCCACGCCCCCGCCGCCACGCCCCCCCCGCCACGCCCCCGCCGCCACGCCCCCGCCGCCACGCCCCCGCCGCACGCCCCGCGCCACGCCCCCGCCGCCACGGCCCCGCCGGCCACGCCCCCGCCGTCGCGTCGGTGCCGCCCAGCGGGCGCCTCTGGGCTTATGTACATCCGTAAAAAGAGCGAATGGGCCCGGCGCTAATGAAGATCAAGATAGGCGTTTGATTGTCGCGAGGCGAGGCAAGGCTGTCTCCCAGTGGCGCCCCAGCGCCGTAATTGAGTCGGGGGCGGGCGACGCGGGAGGGGCGCTGGATTTTAGGTCGCGCGCGCCCTTCGCCACCCCGCCCCGCCCCGCCCGCCCCGCCCGCGCCCGCGCCCGTTGCCAACAGTGCGAACAGTGCTCGCCAACTTCATCAAATGCGCTCGGAACTTGCCTTTCAGTTGAAGGGCTCTCCCTTCACGAGTTCTTTGCTCCATGGACCGCTTCTTCCACTCAGCGCGTGCCCCCTCCCCCGCCCTTCCTCCTGCCCCCCTCCACGACCCCTCGCGATGCGTCTCCAGCGCAGAGCGCCTTCGCCGATAGGCCCCTCCCCTCCCCCTTCCCCTCCCGCCCCAACCCCTCCCACCCCCACACCAACCCCTCACGGCGCGGCGCGCCCCATTCGACAGCGCCTACGGTGGAAGAGACAGCCGCGTTATGAGGTATTAAAAAATCAAATTAATTGGAGATTTAACTTGTCTTAATAAAAGACATAACAGGTCTTTAATTCGAAACATGTGTGTCGTGTCGATTATTATTTTCACACAATTTTGTATCCAAATATACCTTGTCACATATTTCGTTCTTTATAACATTTACTGAATATTTGTTAAATCTGTTCCGTATCAATTGTGTTGCTACATTCATATTATTGAAAATATAATATTTTTCCTTTTAATATATGCGGTATACAATTATATCCCGGTTGAATATTCTACTTCAGATTTCTTAATCTGCCGTTAAATCATTAAAAATGACGTTCTTGCAAGATTCCTGATTTGATAGTTAATTCCTGAAATATGATAGTCAAGGCTCGTTTAGATTGATTGATTGATTGATTACTAGTGATTCTGCACGCGTCTACAGCCAAGGTAAGTAGTTACAAAGTGTAGTACATGTTTTTTGCTCGGGAGGTTGCGATCTTGCCCAGCTAATTAGCGAGATTTCGCGCCGAACCACCGTCGCCTAGCGGGGTTTTCCCCAACCAGGTATCTCCCACCAGCTTGGCACTGCCCCAGCCGGGACAATCTCTAAGCTCCTGATCGATCTCCCGGTATGTGCGGTAGAGTAGTGCATGTAAGTGTAAGTGTGTGTAAGGGGTAGAATAAAACAGAAATGGAAACAAAAACTGTGCGCGGTCCGTGGCCCGTTTGTTAGGTTAGGTTGCCTTTACTCTGTTTAGATATGTGTCCTAATCTACCTTCAGTTACAAAGCAAACATTTCTGTAATACCACAATCAGAAACTGAAACATAGTAACACCACTTTTAAGAGTGTATCATGTTCAGCAATGGCTAAATGTCGAATAATATCCAGAAGGGTGTTCATGGAAAAGAACGAAAAATGTCCCTGCCCTTGTAACAAGTTGTTAGTACCACCTGCTGCACCAGTTTTATTGAAGTTTGTTTCCTGGAAATGCTCCAAAAGCTGCACAACGGTGACTTTAAGGGCGCAGGAATGAATGATTTAACTTGTGCCTCGGCTCCAAAAATATTTGCGACAATATGGCAATCGTTTCTAACAATGACCAGAAAGACAAGTTACGAGCTGGAACAAGATACGATAAAGCCATTGATCTTGACAAACCAACATAAGAGGACCTGAATATTTTTCAAGATATTAGATAATGCCAATGATTAGAAACATAATACTGTAATACTCCTGTAATACTTTCTGTAACACTCCTTGCAAATTCTCTCTTTCATTGTGTCGTTCGAGATGGTCTCACATTCTTCAATGCCCGGATATTCGTCAGTTTTACCTGGCTCAAGGTCTTGAGTCACAGTGTGCATATCAACTTCAATGCTCTCTGTCGTTGTCATTTTGCCTCTTTTTTAAATTGATATTTTGCACACTTGTGAAGACCAAACTTCATGAAAATGTCATGGCTTAAGTCATTCACGGCAGCCAGCATTTGGGAGAGAGAGGTTCGCTTCCTTCTTAGCAAACACTTTCAGATCATCCTCGTAAAACAAATGTGATATTGGTCTTTCATCTCCATGGACCTTGTAACCAAAGTCAGCTTGCTACAACTGTCTAGATAGTGAAATCAAACTAATGTAAAACAGAAGAGGGGATAGCGAATATTCTTAAAAATACCCCTGTTAATCTGAATACTCTGTTCTACTGCTTCCTTTCCGCCGAATATTAGTAACCTGGTACTTCACGACTTCATACTAGCCTTGAAAAACTCAATAAGTCTAGGATGAAATCGATAGATCTCCAGGGTCTTCAAAATCCATTCGTGTGGTACACTATCAAAGGCCTTTTGGTAATCAATCCAAGAAATGCTCAAATTTCGTTTCCGATTCTTTACATCATTCAAGATGACTTTATTAAGTAGCAAGATTTCTTTACAGTCATAAGAGCCTTTACGACATCCTTTTTGTTCAGCTGGCATCAGGTAATTCTTCTCTAGATGTCTACATTATGACTGCAGCTATAACTTTCTACAGTTCTGGCATGCAAGTGATTGGCCTGTAGTTTTTCGCTGTCTCCCGCTGTAGAAAGAGCTGTCTCCCGCTTTGGGTAGCAAATACGTGATGCCGTATGTGAGCCATTCCGGGAGTTCCTTTGGGTCGTTCGTTTGGGTTTGGGTTTTCATTCTTCCTTTGGGTATACGCAAAATTTTGAAGAAAGGCCTTATTATACTCGAACGGGTTTTTTGGGACATACAACAAATGTTATTATATAATGGTTTTCTTGTACTTATGTCGGCATTAAAAGGTAAAAGAAATCAGTTGACCACAAGAATCGAACGAAACTCAACTCGTTACAAAACTACGATGGGTTGTAGAACCCGTTTAGGGTATTATGGGAGAAAAAGTATACCTTATTACACCTTCAGCTAGATAATCAAGAATTACCTGTGGTAGAAACGTTTTCAAACTCCAATTTAATCCAGTAAATGTAAACAAACCTTCTTTTGACAAAGAGAATTGACCAGTTTGCTCCCAATTTATTATTTTGATATATAAATCATTTTTATTTTGAATAAAAAGTATTATTCCATGTATAATAAACATTTCCAACAATACTAAGACATTTTATATTATTTTTTAATAAATTTTGACAATACTACTTATTTTTTAATCATATTAAAACATTCTATTTTTAAGTGACGGAAATCGTAAAAAAGCATGATTACAAAATCGGTCGCAAATATAATTGTAAACATTGGCCGGTTGGAGCACTCAAAAGCATAAACAATTGTCTACATTTCGTAAGTAGCTCTAGCTGAAACTCCTTCTGGAAGTTGATGAATTAGATGAATTTTTTTAAAAAAAAATAAATTTTTGGTTAACATTTTTATAGAAAAATATTTTAATTAATTTATTATGCTATTTGTGAACGGAAAAGCACCTACAAATCAGTTTTAACGAATTATTACAGTTAAGTTCACATCAGAAGTAATGAAATAAAATAAACGCCATAAAATAATTATGTTCTTAATTAAAACACGAAAAAACGTTTTTTTTGCTGTAAGTACTTACCGTGTGGATATTTTTTAACCTCATATTTTGAAAATAATATTTTCTACATCCAAACATGTGGGAAAAATCTGAGTCGAATTGCAAACTAAGACTGGAAAACCCCCTTATCCTGCTAGATCATTTAACGGCAAAGATAAGTTTCCATAATTTAATAAATCATATGCCGTATGTTGAAGTAGTTGGCTGCCTAAGAAAACCTGTAGAAAACTTTTACTTATACAGTATATTGTTTACAGGATACGTACCAAATAGGGCTGTGCCGAAACGTTTGTTACAACTCCAGAATGTTATGCAATCGCACATTCCCTCAGTGCTAAAATTCTGCAAGTATACATGTAAAACACAGCAGTGTATTCCTCCTCCTACAAATGCAGACAGCTGAAGCTACCGCGCTGTAAGCGAGATGATTGGCTAAATAGACGAGGCAGCGTCATCGAGGTCGCTTCGTGTGAAAGCGGTGAGAACCGAAGGCGCGAGCAGCACTCGAAACGGGAGCTGCCAAGCCGCCGAGCACTAGTCGCAATCGGACAATGCGAACGCCCGCGCCTGTGGCCTCCTCGAGTGGAGATGTTGGGCGATCGAAGCGCCGCCAGCTTTTATTCCGGCACCGCTCAAGGGCGAAGGGGGCGGCACGTGCCGGCCCCCCTCCGCCCCTCCCACCACAACCGCCGCCCCCTCCTCCATGCAAAGCGCGACGGCGGCGCGCCGAATTAAACGCGCGCTGATAAATTAGTCTGCAGACGAACTGAAATCGCCGGAAAGTTAACGGCGGGGGTGGAAAGTTGGCGCGGTGGGGGCGGGGGCGAGAAGGCCGGGCTTCGTGGCCTGCGCCGCCGATGAAGAATTGGCACCGCCAGAGGGGGGGAATCCGTGGGTGGAGGGACGCGGTAGGCTGCGACGCCCTCCAGCGCCACCGGAATCTCCCGCCTCTATCAATGGGCCAAAGCGTGAATCTCTCTGAGAAGGAAAGGAATGGATTGTGTCGAGCCAAAGCCTCTCCTTCCTTCTTGGACTTCTAATTTTAATCTCCACATGACGGCGAGGAACACAGCAGTTACCATGAAGTGACCTGTTTTGTGAAATGCATTTGCAGACGTTGCTTGGAAGTGATCTTGAACATTTTGTAATGCGTTATGTTAGATTCAGTACTAATAGCTGTATCACTATTTCCCCTCCCAACTTGATGCTTCGCGTCGTAGTTACAGTATCCCGAGCAATTTGTGTAGCTTCGTTCAGTGCGTTTCGGCTATCAGCATTATATCTGTATCATTCATAGAAACGTAATTTTCTAAATAATTTCATTTACAGACTAGCGTTGTTAACAAATTAACAATGATTGTGTCTGATACACCTTTTGAGAAGATTTTCAAAGCGCTCGAAAGATGTCTAGTGAATAGAGTGCATGTCGGCAAAAAGGCAGCACATGCATTTTGGAGAGCTTGAGCGTAGGTTGGAGAAGATTGGTAATTCAAATGATATTCGTGGCTTAAATGTGAATAATTTCTATTTCCTTTTCTTTTGTTATTTTTTATTTATTTGGTAAAAAAACAGTAAAAACTGTATATGACGTATGGGGAAAAAGAATTATCAGGAGCAGATACGTCGACCGGTTGTTTGGTATTTTTTGGGGATTAATTTTTTATACATTTCTCTTCCTTGGTTTCAAAGGAAGCTTAATAGAACATAAAGCGATGTTTGCACTGCGGAATAGTGTGCTTCTGAGGTTCAAATTTTGCAATTGCAATTGAGTGAGCTTTCATTATAATGTTGTTTGGTTGTTTAAATAAAAAAAATATAATGGGAGTGTTTCCTGTGACTTGATGTGTTTTCGCTTGTATGCTGACGAGACTCCCTCCCTTTTAGTTTTCATTTAGGAGTATTTCAGAAATACGTACGCAATCATAGTTTCTACTAAAACCTCTTTCAAACAATTAGAAGTACATATTAATACTTCACCGATTTAAACAATCTCTATCTAATCCACTTCAATATGTAACTTGCCTAGTCAAAGAAAAATATTTTCTCTAAATTTTGAGTAAAATCTCGTAGTGTTTAACTTTATATATTTGGGATCAATTCTTAAATTACATTCCTAACTCGAAATTGATAACTTTAAACATACAAATGCTGTGACAGCATTCCTCCTCCACCAACTCTTTCCTCCCTCGCTTTCATTCCTGTTTTCTATGTGAGAAAACTTCATTCAAATTGCGTACGTATTTTTTATTTTTCATTGAAAGACCTCCCTTATAGTATGCACTAATGTAATACAATTTTGAAAGTGGTTAGGCGGAAGAGCAGGCTAAATGGCCTGAGCCTCGCCACAAATAAAGTCATTTATTTATTTATTTTATTTATATTCCTTGCTTCCCCTCTGCTTGATGTTTAGTACGTTCCGAACTTTGTGTCCCAAAGCATTTAATTCTCCTGTTATGAATTCATTTACTGAAATATGTTTATTGCGATGGATTACACGCAAATTTCGATCTTCCTTTAGTTGTTACGTGTGAAATTCCACCAATTATTGTTTCAGGTGTTTAACAATTCCCCGATTGGAATCGATGGTAGATGGGAGTTCTAAGGTTTGGTGTTTAGTGAGCATTTTGAGGACGAAGTCAGTAGTCTGCAATTTTCAGAAGATGTTTGAAAGTCGTGCACAAATTCTGGAAATTCTGGTATATTTCCGACAGTTCGGATGAAAATGGGAGTGCTTTTTTTGCCTGAATTGTGCAGTAAGTAATATATTTGTAGACAGTGGTCTATTCTTTTACTTTTTTAAGTTCTGGGCGAGGAAGTTCTTTGTTTCATCTCATAATTTGTAATGCTATATAAAGAAAATCCTTTTCTTCCTAAGATAGTTTCTGATGATTTTTGGAGATTCTGTTAATTCGAAATATTCGATATCTAGAGGGAGGTTCGGTAGTTTATAGTGATTATTGTGATTTTGACCTTACCTTTACGAGATCTTTTTGATATTCAGCACGTTGAGGTCCATCAGTACTGGCCTGTTGTGGCATACTTTTATTTGAGGACTGTAATTACGGTGAATATGCAGTGTGTGTTCGTTGCCTTTCTTCATCTAGCCTCTGCTGCATTTCTTGTAGCAATTGTTGTTGTGGCTGTTATTGCAATTGATCGAAAAGCTGCTGCGTTATTGTAATCTGCTGCTGTGAGGGTGAGGCAAAGGTTTTTCCAATGGATTGTTCTCAATGACTTTAGTTTACATACACTTTCCATTGTTCCTTCACTATTTAGTGTCGATAACGCTGCGAATATGTACTGCTCTGTATGGAGACTGTATGGGGGAGATGATTATCTGCGCACGTTTTCTTGAGTTTGAGAATCCCTTGCCAAGATTTTAATTATTAATTGTTGAAAGATGAATCAAAATTAAAATAAGTGATTAGCAACGTTTCAAAAACTTGAGATTTTTGTTTCCGAGTTATAGAAAACCTATTTGCTACGGTAAATGAACTTCAGATTTGATTTTTCTGCGTTCCTAACAAAGTAGTAACTCACCCTTAGCTGTACTACCACTACAAGCAAAAGGAGGACTCAACAAAACGTGCGCATAGTGAAGCTACATTTATGCCCAGAAGCAAAACAAAGTGCTGTCTCAGCAATTGCTCAATGGATCAGGGAATCTGCACAAAAACCTGATCGAGATGGAGGTCATGGACCCAGAAGCTGCAGTACATTATTTGTTACAGGCCATCAGGTTACTTTCCAGTACCTGTTACAGGCCATTATTTGTTGCAGGACGTCAGTTGATGTCACTGCAATGCTTCTGACCAAGAGGTCCCAGGGCGGTGAAAGGATTTTCGACACATACCTAGATCGAATCCAGCCGCTGTCTGGAGGAGAATTCTAGCGGCCGATTGCTCTGATCGGTAGTTTTCCGTGGTTTCTCCGATCAACACCAGGCGAATTCCGGAGCGGTACTCTAACAAACGGGCCACAGACCATGCGCGATCTTTCCTTCCTTTTACTTGTCCTATCCTCACCCTTTACATACACATGCACTCACAGGCACTACACTCTCCACTTGTCTGGAGACCAATGGAGAGCTTAGAGCTTGCCCCGGCAGGAGCGGAGCCCCAGTGGTCGAAAATACCTGACTGTGAAAAATGCCTCAAGCCGACGTAGACCGGCGCCGGATCTCTCCAGGGAATAGGGGGGTGGAAGATCACCGCCGCATCCCGCGATAAAAAACTCGTAGTACACTTACGGGAACTTAGCAGTGGACGCATTTTGAATTACTCCATCAATCTTTCAAGTGTATTCGCAATGGCTTCTTCGATTGTGTAGGAGGGAACGACGGAATACAATCGGAATGGATCATACCAATGAGGGAGCTGAGTAAGCAAGTATGTGAGCAGGTTGAGCAAGCGAGTGGAAGGCACAGAGCAAAGTCAAAAATCAAATTGCTTTGGCGGATAGTTTCCGCTAGCACACCGTAACAGTTTTCCCAAGCCTCCTTCAGAAGCAGCCCCCTATCAATTGAAGTGATACGTCTTCCACGATCCACTCACGTGTATCGTCTCATCTGTCAGATTAAATGGTTCACTGTGCAACGCCGTGTCTCTTCTTCCAGAGATTGAGCCATTCTAGTCATTCTCCGGCGAATGTTTCCTCTCGGCGCTGCTTCTTTGTCTCCGCATTCTGTACGCTTAGCGCTCTCGCCTCCGCTGTCACTCTAGGGCCTCCGCCCCCCTCCTCTGCCACGATGTCCAGAAGAGCCCTGCAGGCTGCTGCCTCTTTCCCGCGGCGCCCTACAACACGCAGCGCATCTCATTGGTCGCCGTCTCAGCCTCGCCCTTGCACTTCCTCTGGGAGCCTCATTTCGTTGCCGCCTTCCGCCCGCCCCGCCCGCCCCGCCCGCCCCGCCCCGCCCCGCCCCAGGCCGTTCCTTCGAGCAGGCACAGCAGGCCCGTCATCCACATCGCCGTCACGCGAAATCCGCCCCTGCCCCCCCCCGCCCCGCCCCCGCCGCAGCCGCCGAGCTCCGCCTCGAGCCTTTGCGCGCGCGGTTCGGACTCGGAAAGCCTTAGATCGACGCAGCACCGAATTAATTTCGTCGTAATTACTCAGAGATTGAGGCCCGCAAGGACGGCGAGGACGGCGGCTCTATGTCGGCGATGCGCCCTCGCCTGGCGCCGGCGCTGAGGGCTGGAGCGAGGGCAGAAGCGGTTCGGAGCCGCTCCGCAGACGCTTTGCGCAGCTGGCGGCGCTCCGGCGTGGCCAAGGCGCACCTGCATTATCTGGAGGAAATTGCAGCTCGCGCAGAGGTGCATTCCCGTATTCGCCAATGAAAGCTTGTTTCAGCGTTTCAAGAATAGTTAACTACGTGTTCATTACTCTGAGCTGCAGGAATTCAATGCTGATGACATACATATCTGGTTATCTAACATACACCCAGTATGTCTCATCATTTAACATTTTATCTATTTAACGGAAGCTTCACTAATAAACAACTCAATAAATCCTGATATAAAATATTTACTTCTAATAAATAGTAAATTCTAATAAATCTAAAGTACTTCTAATAAATAATTGAAATGAAAGGAATTTATAACACATGATAAGTACTGTGAAATCAGCGAACACGATAATCCAGGGCAGAAACAGTTTTTCAGGTATCCCATTCCCCAAGTAACGACAAGAACATATTTCATGTTCTGATACGTCTGGAGAATAAAGGTTGGTTAATTTTAAACAGAGGTTTTAAGTGGTTATTACCAAAAGAATATCTAAATTCCGGAAGTAGACTAGAAATAAAACGTCGCTGGAACCTGTTGACTCAATTATAAATAAAAATGTAAAAGTGTTCATGCCATGACCTCTTCAACGCTTAAAGATAAATAAGTTCCGATGTAAATGAGCAGTTTAGAAAATGTTGCTTTGTCCCCTGAACTGAATATTCAGTAAGTTTCATTTTCGGATAAAGATCTGTTTACAGATTCACAAGTGAATGTAAATATTATTTTCTAATTTGATGTTTTAGGAACTGCGTCAGCTACTCGGACATCTCGCTCGTATCAGCAATCCGGCCGTATTTGGATTGTATATTTGGAAGGTGATGTTAAAAAGGACACCATTCTCTTTGCTTTGAGATAGTCGGAATTAAATGAATTTAGAATCAACTGATAACGAAGCATTGTTTTAAGACTTGATTTTTAATAACTATTTTAAATGATTATCCAAATTAAGTTATAATACAAATAAAAATATTATTCTTGAAATACAATTACATTAAAATTCGTATGTTAATATTGTTTATTCCATTAATTTAATTTAAAAATTACAAGCCCATTTGTTAGGTACTTGTTCGACATTCGCTTGGTTTTTATCAGATAAACCAAGGAAAACTATCAATCAAGACGTCCCGGAGGCTACAATTCTCCTCCAGAGAGCGGCTGGATTCGACCTAGCAATTTAACTAATATAAATAAAATGCACCACCATCACGACTTAAATCCTAGAAACTCCCAATTGGAGATGCGTCAAAGACAACGGCATTGCTGGCTCTGAACTAAATCAGTCATCAGGTGACCTTATCTTCCAGGAAAGGAAGGCAGCATAATTGCGCTACAAATGCAATTATAATATTACTTGTATAGGTTTCAAATCATATGAGAAGGTATATAGTACAATATCAGAAGTTTCAAATTGGTTTCCGTAATAACAAATTAAAAGTAAATGAAAAGAAAACTGTTTCAATACAGTTTTCCATATCAAATAAAAAATTCTGTACTCCATTGAAAATGAACGGTGTGCCATTGACTGATGTTGAAGTAACAAAATATTTAGGTCTATCAATTCAGTCAAACCTCAAATGGAATGCCCACTTAAATGAATTGAACACAAAATTAAGTTCATTATGCTACGCGTTCAGAATTCTTTCAAATTCCGTCAGCCTTCATACAGCTCGTTGTGTATATTTTGCCAATGTTCACTCCCGCCTGAGATATGGCATAATATTTTGGGGAAACACATCTTATATTTCACAGACTTTCAGATTACAAAAAAGAATTGTGCGAATAATAAGCAAATCCAACCCACGTGATTCTTGTAAGTCACTCTTATTAATCTAGGAATTTTACCATTACCTTGTCTCCAATAGTTACGAATCAGTAGTTTTTGTCAAAAATGACTTACTTAAGGGCGAGAATATATTTTCAGCAAACGCCGATGTCTATAAGTATAACACACGACGTAGTAATCATATTCACCAGGTGGCAGTATCAACAGCTCACTACAAAAAATTCACATACAATTCATGTACATTACTCTACAAACACTTTGCCAGATGACATTAAACGATTAAATTCAATAAAAAAGTTTAAGTTCCAAGTAAAATCTTTTCTGCTGCATAACTGTTTCTATACAATTCGAGACTATACCGAGCATCAAAAAGGAATGTAGAATTAATTTTTAACAATGATAGTTAATGTAATTATTTATCATTTGGACTGTATAATTCTAAAGAACCTGTAAAGTATTGCACCACAGTTTCTGGGTTAATGGCCCCCATCTCGATCAGGTTTTTCGTCCAGTTTCCCTGATCCTTGAGCAAATGCTGAGATGGTCCCTTGTTTTGCTTCTGGACATAAATGTAACTTCATTCTTTGTGCACGTCTTCTGAATTTCAGTGGAAATATAGTTATTCAAATTATCGTTTTTCATATTATCGCGGCAAAAAGTATTATTCTTTCATGAAGAACATGAGGGTTCAGGGCAGGAATGTATAGCTAATTTACCTTTGAAAATATATTTTATTATATAGGAGCGAATATTTTGTTAACAAAACTTGAAAGAAAAAAAAACGCTCTTTTTCTGTATTCAAAATTCGGACTAGAAAATGTTTTAGGATAGAGACCACAGAATTATGAAAACGTGTACAAAATTCACTTCTCCCCATAGCTCGTCACACGCAGCTTTTAACTGTTTTTGACGTAAATAAATAAAAAAAAATAAAATAAAGGTACGTCAGCTGTAGCACCGCTAGCTGATACGTACATACTAGTTTAAGATTCTATAGTACTAATTATAGAATATAAGTGATAAGACTACTAAGTGCGTATTTTTATCTTAAGAATAAAGATACGCACTTAGATTGTGTTTATATTCACTAAATTATAAAGTGAATTTAGAATATTCCTCCCTCTAGTAAAATCAATACATTTGTAACACAATATGAATTAATCCTGCCTATGTAACGACGGGTATGTAACGACTGTATAAGCACAAATTGTCATAGCGTTGGCATTTATCTTCAGCAGATATCACATTACATGATTTGCATGCAATCGTTTGAAAGATTGGTTCTGAACTCACTTCTCAGTATTGTAGAAGAGAAAATGGAAATTTGCATCCGGGTGCCATCTCTTCTTACTGTGTGTAATAATCACTTTACTCGCTCAGTCAGACATAGCTTCCTTCAACTAAAACACTAATTACTTGCATAACAGAAATCTCACCTTGATGTTCACGAGATTCAACCGCCTTTTCGCATTTCAATTCTCGGATATATTTACTGAGTATGTTTAAAATGTCATATGCCACGCATTTCATACTCGCAGGTCTCATTCAGTGGTTCTCTGAATAATACTGAGTGAAATGCGAAGCGCGCAAATGAGTAATGCAATATGTCTTACTCTTCCGCGGCCAAAGTTGAGTTCTCGGTTGTCCAGGTGACGCCGACATTTCGACTACGTGACTACAACAGCGCAGACCAGCCCTGAAGAAGACCGCGAAATGATGGTCGAAACGTCGCCTACACAGCTTGGTGCGCGGCGTCACCCGGCCAACCGAGATTTCGAGTAATGCAATATTTCCCGTTGACGATAATGGCGAAGGTGTTGATGAAGTGGAGCCATCGGTGGCGGGACCTCCGCATCGCAGGCCGCTGGCGGGCCCCTCGCCCGAAAACGTCGCAAGTTGGACCCCTTTTTACTTTCCCGTATACGTACGTATACACGGAGTGATATACTTAGTATAGGGGAAAGTTATGTAATGCTGCGCGAAAAAATGGCAAATTTTCGGCGGAAAAAAATTAAATTGCCGGGCCGGTGAAAACGAAGAAGTGGATAAAACCAGTTGCTAAATTAAGAAAAAAAATCCTCTATCTCGTGGTGTGGTCAAAATTCATGATTTGTTGCTTCTTTATACTTAAAAATCGATTGACGGCATTCTGTCCGTCTGTCCGTCTGTGGTCAACGGTAGCGCCTAAACCGTTCGGTTGATTTCTTCAAAATTGATATTCCCCCAGTCGATCTGATTCTAGTCGAAGCTTTGTGATTTTGAAAAAGATTCTTTAAAATTTGGGGGTACTTTATATGAAGCCCCCCGGAGATTTCCAACATTTTCTCAAAAATGGCTCCAAATTTTTTCTTTAAATTTCTTGTATGAATAGAGAAAAATACACTTTTTAACATGGCATAGGTCCGATTTTCACGTACAGCTCTGAATTTTCGGAAATTGTGAAAGTTTGAATGTTTTTCGGCGTCTTTCTCGAACTACAAAATTGAAGATAGAGATTTTTTCTTCAAATAAAATTTGTTCTGCATATGAGTTCTTTAATAAAGGTCATGTAAATGTTTTTCACAATTTGGTAGTTTTCGTGCAATATTGCGTGCAATATGTGCAATTTTAAAAAATTACAAAAACAAAATTTTCTCAAAAACGGCTCCAAATTTTTTCTTTAAACTTTTGGTAGGGATAGTGGTAAATGTACTCTATCAATGACATAAAAGCCATTTTGGTCTATCGGTTGGTTTTTTCAAAAATTACCAAAATGTACATTTTTTTTACTTGTCTCTCACGTCGTTAATATTTACATTATCGGCGATTTTTTTTTACATTATTATATTTACGAGTATATATGCTTTAAATAATGTCAAGTAAAGTTTCTCGAAAACACTACCGTTTTCTGTGAAAAGGAGCTCAAATTTCGGCATTTCAGAAATGCTCAAACGTCATTTTCTCGTATATGGCTGCAATTTGTTTCTTGAAACTTTTGTAACGGATAGTGCTAATTACACTCATTAGTATAGCGTGAAGTTTATTTTGAGTTTTTTTTTGTTTTTTTCAAAAATTATATAAATGTAATTTTTTGAAAGATCTCTCACATCTTTAATATGCAGATTATCCGCAATTTGTAAAGATGATTATATTTGTGAGTGTAAGTGCTTCAAATAACTTCAAATAAAGTATTTTGAAAACTCAAAAATTTTCTGTGAAAATGAGCTTCAAATTTCGCATTTTTAGTAGTGCTAAAACGCCATTTTCTCTTAAACGGCACATAATTTTTAAAAGAAAATTGCCATTTACGGCTAGGTTTTTGTGTTCTTTAATATTCTAAAATTAATGTTTCTGTTCTACCAATAGGAAACCGATAAATTAAGAAAATGACAAAAAATGTACTTTTGACGATGATAGATGGTAGCTGGCAAGAAAGAGTATGTGGCAATTCCGAATAGCTAGCGAAGACCCAGGAACATAGAAAACTAATACGGGAAAGTCTGTGCCATTCTGTTTCTGTTTTTTGACAAATAAATAAATAAAATAAATACGGTCATGCTTATTTTTTTCAAAATACGAGTAGTTTTTCTTTAATTTTGTAACAAACGTAATAGGCCGCTGTAAATTTACTGCGCTTCGGACAGCTGCATGCGTCGTAAATTAGAATGTGCAATTTTTGTATATTATTTCTTTCTTCGTTTCTTACATTCGAACTTTGTTATAGACTTACACATTAATATTTTAGAAATTGTTTATTTTGAAATATTTGAAATAAGTAAAAAGAATTAATAGCTCTCAGAATAGCGACAATGCAGGGTCTGCAACAATGGAATTCACTTTGCGCTCGCGAATATCTGTGAAGTAGTGTCATTGTTGTGATTTAATGGAGCTCTATGAAAAGGAGTTATAATTGTCTAATTTATGTTGATATTTGCAGGCAAATATTTAGTTTTACACCAAATGCTGTACCATTTGTAGTGAGTAGAGAATTTGTTGCATGGTTTTAAAATACTCTTCCCTAATCATGGCCCAATGGAAGGCATTTCTATATTTCCAGGGTATCAGGCTTCTTTTTCCAATACAGGGTTACAAAACTTTTGCATTCAATTTTTGTGAAGTTGTAGTTCACATAGTTCTGACAACACTGCAATGGAAATAGTGAGTTCCAAGCGAAGATGTTAGTAACGCATAAAGTGCAATATTACAGTACTACTTAGCTGTTTCCTCTAATACGGGAAAGTAAGTGCTGTTGTAGCACCACTAGTTTTTAAACTATTGCTGCGTCTTAACTGACGCAACGCGTCTCCAAGCATCTTGAAGTTGAGCGCTTTTTTGCTCTAGGGAATAATTCTACGTTAATGGCGCAGGGGAGTAATCCTCCATTAATACTCATGTTACGTCGCAGTCAGTTGTCAAGAAGACCGCCAGATAGCATCTCAGCGTACGCGCCTCACACCGCGCGCCCCGCGTCAGTAACCCGCGGCCAGAATTGGGAAGGAATGAGGATATGGGAAAGGTTTAGGACACTTCACAAGGGTTGGACTAGCTTGTGTGAAGCAGCTTACCAGGTTTTGTAGGAACGAATTTCGCATGAGATTCAACGGGTGTCGAACCCGGACCTCCTTGGTGAAAGGCGAGCGACTTCGCTCTGAGCCGCGAGAAAACCTTCCTCACTTTGCGGCAGTGGTGGCTAAAGGGGGAGGGGGCGGGACGGGGCGAAGAACGGCTACCAGCGCAACCGCGCCCCGCGACAAAAAGCAATCGGCCGCACCCTTACACACCTAACAACCCCGCAGCCCCGCCCCTCTGCCCAACCGCCCCTCCCCCTCACTACGACCCTACTTCCACCTTCGCAGCGCCGTAACCCTTTGCACCCCCGCCGTCCACCAACCACCTCCACCGCCGAACCGGCAGAGATGGCTCAGGGCATCCATTGATGGCACTGCAGTACCTCTGACCGGAGGTGCTGGGGTTTGAGTCCCCACGGTGGCAGGATTTTCGATACTGCTGGAACTACATAGCTAGCTCGAATTCAACTGCTGCCTGGAAGAAAATTCTAGCGGCTGGCTTCTCTTTTCAGTAGTTTTCCATTGTTTCTTCAATCCAGGTGAATGCCGGAGCAACACATTAACAAACGGGCTACGGACCGCGCGCAATTTTTCCTTTCTTGTCCTAGTTCTATCCTGCCCTTATTACACACACACACAAATGCACGACATGTCGGTAGTCTAGAACTAGTTCCGGACTGTGAGGTGCCCTGCTGGTGGGAGATACGTGGTTGGGGAAAATCCCGCAATTCGACGGGTAGGTCGGAGCCGGACCCCGCTATCAAGCGGGGAACAAATTAAGTTCATTATGCTACGCATGCAAAATTGTTTCAAATTCAGGCAGCCTTTATACTGCTTGTGTCGATTTCGCGAATGTTCATTCCGGTCTGACAAATGACAATATTTTGGGGAAATACATAATATAGCCCCCAGACGTTTACAAAAAAGAATTGTTGGAATAATAAGAAAATCCCAACTGGTGATTCCTGTCTTTCCTTAGTCTAGAAATATTACCTTGTCTCTTGATTTGCAAATTAGTGATGTTCTTTTGTCAAAAATGGCTTACTCGAAGGTGAGACTATATTTTTAGCAAACGCCGATCCCTATAACTAGAACACCCGACGCAGTAATCACATCCATCAGGTGTCACTACAAGAAATTCATATACAACACATGCACGTTATTTTACAACACATTGCCATGTGACATTAAACGATTGAAATCGATACACAGGTTTCATTCCCAAGTAAAATATTTGCTGCTGCATTACTGTTCCTATACAATTACTGACTAAACCGAGCATCAAAAAGTAATTTTCAAAGTCATTTCATTTTCACAAGGATATTTAATGTATTCATTACCTTTTGGACTGTATAATTGTAAGTAATCTGTTACAAGTATTTTCCCTCAGCTTCTGGATCAATGACCCCCATCGCGATAAGGCTTCTCGTTCAATATCAATTTCCCTGATCCTTTAAATGAAAGCTGAGATGGCCCCTTGTTTTGCTCCTGGACATCAATGTTACTTCACTGTCTTTGGACGACAGTTGGTGCTGGGCTGTTGCGAGGGTCCCGCCTCAGAGCGCCCCTCGCAATCAGCCGGCGCAGCCAGCGAGAGTGACGTACTTGAAAGAACGTGCAGCAGCACGAAGTGGCTTGGCGTGGAAACCGCAGCTCTTGACAATTGTCAGCTTTTCACTCAGTAAAGTAGTAGCTTTTCTTCATTTTTGCACATTTATGCAAAATGAAGCCGATCGATCCACGAGGTTTGTAGTTTCATCGACCCTATTAACCCTAATCAATATAAACAATAATTATTTCTCCAGCAGCGCAGTATATCAAGTTTAAGATATAACGTTCAGTGAATAAAAGGATACAATCAGCTAACACTTCACCGCCCACCATCCAATGCAGCATGTAAGCGAGCTTCACATCTGGTTCCCTGCACTGCGAACACTCGCTCCCATTGTGTTCAGGAAACTCTTCTAAACAGAAATTAAAGAACATTACGAATTCACTTCCTCCTTCTCATATCTCAGAATGGTTCTCAATGATATTAAAGTACGTGTTCTTGCGAGCGGCTTTGGTAGAAAACTGCGCGAGGTCGGGGAGACGGGAACGCGAGTGGGTGCGGGGCTGTCCCGGGAGTGAGGGGGCGCCGGGGGTGGCACGTGGGGGGCGGCGTTGAGTGGCGGGTGGGGAGGCCGAGGCGTTGGGGCGGGGCGTCGCGGCACCTTCACGCTCTCGGCCGCCCCGCCCCGCCCCCGCTCCTTCATTGCCTAATTGGACGGCGGGCGGCTCTGGCGGCGGCGCGGGCGGGGCGGAGCGGAGTGGAACGGCAAGGGACGGCGCGAGCGCCCTCGCCAGGCCGCCTGCCAGCCAGCCCGCATGTCTCCCCCTCCGGCGCCTCCGCCTCCGCCTCCGCCGATGCTGCATTATTAAACACATAATAGCGGCCGCCGCGACGGAGGTCGCAAAAGTTTTGGAAATGGTCGCTGGGACTCCCAGAGGCAATATACGCCGTTGTGTGCAAAACTAGGCATTATAAAATTTCAATTTTCCTGCCAGGTCAACAGCCTTTCTTAGGAATTCTTCGGAAGTACGCCGGGATGGAAAATTAAAGGGAAGGGCACATGGGAAGGGGGGTAAGGTGGGACGGGGCGGGGCGGGGCGGGGCGGGCGGAGCGGAGCGGAGGAGGAGCGATCGATGTGCGGAGGCCATGGGTGATTCGCCCCATCGCACGCTCGCTCCCCTGCCCCCCCCGCAGCCGCCTTCCTAGTTCTTCCTAAGGGCGGTACTGCCAACCGCGAGTGCAAATGCCTCACGCCGCTGGGACGAGGTTTGACGTAGTGGAATTGGTGGTGGGGAAAGTGAGCCTTCGACTGATTTACTCGCCTTGTCTCGTTTTGTCTGTCTCGCATTCCATTTTCCAGCATAGTTCACCTCATCGTTGTTATCGCCATCTACTAAGTAGACCCACACCAAGTGATCAAAAGTGTCCGGACACGTGGCTGAAAATGATTTGCCAGTTCGTGGCACCCTCCATCGGTCATGCCGGAATTCAATAGGGTGTCGGCCCACCCTTAGCCTTCATGACAGTTTCCACTCTCGCAGGCACACTTTCAATCAGGTACTGGTAGGTTCCTTGGGGAATGGCAGCCCATTCATCACGGAGTGTTGCACTGAAGAGAGGTATCGATGTAGGTGGGCGAGGCCTAGCACGAAGTCGACGTTCCAAAACATCCCAAAACATTCGACAGGATTCAAGTCACGACTCTGTGCAGGCCAGTGCATTACACGGATGTTATTGTCGTGTAACCACTCCGCCACAGACCGTACAATATGAACAGGTGCTCGATCCATCCCCAAATTGCTCTTCAACAGTGGGAAGCAAGAAGGTGTTTAAAACATCAACATAGGCATGTTCCATGGTAGTGCCACGCCAAATAACAAGGGGTGCAAGCCCGCTCGATGAAAAAAACACGACCACAGCATAACACCACCGCCTCCGTGTCCGGATACTTTTGATCACATATCTTAGTCATTGGCCTCAATCATCCCAGCAGATGGAAGCCCTGAGATTACAATGTGTGCCGTTTCGGCTGTGAAGGACGCCTGCGAGGGCGAGAATCAAACGCGCACTTTGTTGCACAGCTGCGCTCTGCAGGCACAAATAGCCACGTGCAGCAGGACGATATTCAAGCTTACGCTTGAAGCATTTCTTGGGACGTCCACGTCGAATCACTTCTCGCTACATCTCTGCGAGACAAAGGAGAGACAACCAGCCACTCGTGCGTTCTCTGCCCTTTCACTCGGGACAAATTTGTGTCACGACATGTAAGGAAGTGTCTCGTTCACTATACAAGTTTTCCTCCGGCAACTTCAAATTCAGTGTTTTCATTTGATAGCTAAGTAACTTTTATTTCGTGCCTCTCAATAATACGTAGCATATCTGATAGGTACGGAAGACGTTTTGTAACCTAGAAATGAAGAAATACGTATGCAATAATGTGATAAATCCATTAATGAATCGGTGATTGTTCAAATGCCCTGAGTCCCAAGTTTGAAATTATTGGGAAAGTAAAAAGAACAATTTTGAAGCTATCATTTAAGAAAATGTCCTATTGTCTTGTTTTGTACTATTTCTCTTTTGGAATACAATTTTCAAAATTTAAAAAGATATTCTATTGCATGTGTATAAATGTTTATGTTGCTTTTGAATTTTGGATTTTGTGCTTTTCAACACTTCATTTCATAAAATCTTGAAACTTAAATTGAATAACGAAACAAAACATGAAAGAATATTTACAAATGGTACATTATACATACAAAAAATATTTAGTAATTACTAGGTCATTGTAAAACACCATAAAACTATTTTAAAACATCTGAAATATTTTTGTTTACTTTATGAATACATTTCCTTTCGGATAGGCTGACATTATATCTGCAAAAATGTCTTTTACTTCTCTTTGTGCGGGTTGTCATAACTTGACGGCATTCTTCACAAAGCTATTCATATATGTGCAAGTTACTACCTGACCAAGACAGGATGCAGAATACTCAAATTGCAGTTATAATCTGTAGAAAAAGGACTTTTCTTTCCTTGGAATGCTTGTTCCAGAAGAATCTACAACGTGCTAAAAATGTATCATAACCTATCACTAACACTATTTTACATGTAAATACAAAGAGGACCGAAGTTTCTATTCAAGAAACTTACCACAACCACCTTACGGGGATATGGAATGTCCTATCATGGAAATGTTAAATGTTTGAGTCTAAGTTTCAGAATCTATTAAAGTTAGGATAATGAAATTTTTGCAGGAGACAGATATGTTACTCATTATAACACAAAAACGGTTTCGAAAAGTGTTTACTATTTTTGTAGATAAAATATTTTCTCTTAATTCAATTTGTTCCCGTTTTCCAGTAAATAAAGTCTTCTAGA
The DNA here is from genome assembly GCA_031308135.1 of Acheta domesticus. Lineage (NCBI taxonomy): Eukaryota > Metazoa > Arthropoda > Insecta > Orthoptera > Gryllidae > Acheta > Acheta domesticus. The sequence goes on along the minus strand of JAHLJT010008446.1, from coordinate 289,945,271 downwards.
ATGAATAATACTAAGGTAATCAGAACAAAATTGTTCAGTAAATGTAGCAGAACTTTATTAAAAACTTTTGAAGTTTCCTGCTACAAATATAAGTTGAGAAAAGGTCCATTAGTATCACAAATTTCATCAGTCCGGAGCTTTCAATGGTCTTTAAAGACGGAACCTTCAGAAACTGAAAGCTTGATAACTAGCCTCATGAGAATAATAATTCTGAGTCTCGGCCTAGCAGTAATAGCGTACGCACGTCCCGCTGCGCGGCGGCGCATACCTTCGCCTCAGTGGTGGCAAAGCAAGAGAAGCGTTAGGTGGTGACCGTCGGATACGGAGGCCGTAACGGGCTAAGTTTATTTAAAACATTGTTTTCTTGATTTTCTTGGATCACTTAAGTGCCGATTTATTGTGAATGAACTTTGACCCAAGTGGAATGTGAACGTGATCATGTGAACTTCCAGCCAGATATTAACATGATAGCTCATCTACAACAACTTCACCATCAGCAGCAGATGTATCAACAGCAACTTCATCAGTTGCAAACATAGCTGTAACTCGCGCAACGAGGACAATTTCAGCCGCAGCCAATGGGAGTGCCTCAACAGCTTCATGGCCAGCCTCCGTTAATATCTCAACCAGGGCCAACAGTTACAGCACAAGGAGACCAACAAAGTGGTGTATGTACCCTGGCTCTACTACCCCGCAAAATTCACAAAGTAAGTGCCGTTAACGCCGATAGCAGATCGGACAGTACGAAGTGCAAATTCTCTCAGCGTAGTGAAAGTAATGAAAAGCACAGGGAAGAGTGTAGTGAAATCATGTATAATAATCCAGTCTCATCTAGATACAAGATGTTTCAAAGTACTGAAAGTGTTTCCATGGTGCAACAAGGTTAAATTTCAGAGTAACAATCTGTAAAAATGTCAGAGATATGGTCATTCACAAGCAAACGGTGGCTGTCATCCCAGATGCGTTAAATGCGTGGGAAACCATTAATCGGAATGCAAAATGTCTAAAGACGCCGCACCACAGTGTGCTAAGTGTCATGATTTTCACGCAGCTATCTATAGAGGTTGTAGCTATTATAAAAAATAAATCCAGTCATTTACTAAAACTTCCCAAAAAGCAAATGGCAGTAAATCAAACAACCAATGTACTTCACCACCCACAATTTCTTCAAAATCGCCACCTCAATCCAATAAACATTTCCCACCCTTCCTTGCACGGCAGCCTCGTTCAAACAGCCAAACAATATTTACCCAACCTACTAACTCGTCAAATATTATACCAACGATAGTTTCCCAAGTTGTATCTGCAATCGTTCCACAAATCCAATGTATGGTAGAGACAATAGTTACATCAGTTATAAATATGGGCAACTATTCTAGAGATAAATAAGATATTAAACTGGAACGCCAACGATCTAAAAAGACAGGAAAATATTTTACGATATTTCCTTAAACATCACCGTATTAATATTGCCTGTATCACGGAAACCCATTTAATTCCGGGAGAAAGATTCAATATTCCGTGTTTCATCACGTATCGTAAAGACAAAGAAACGTCACGTATAGCGGCAGACAATGTAGCTATATTTATATCGAAGAACGTTAAACACGCACAAGTTCCGACACCTAAGTCAAGAAACCTGGAATCTGTCGGAGTGCGAATTGAAATTAATGGCAAAACTTTAACTATTATAGCAGCTTATAAACCCCTAACAGAACCTTTCAGGAAAAGTCATACAGACGTATATTCAGTGATAACAATCCGACACTATTACTAGGTGACGTCAATAGTAAAACTATAGCGTGGGGGTGTAACTCGACATCGTGGCAAGGACAGAATCTATCAGAATTTGCAACTGCATATAACATCAACATACTAGCTCCAAATGAACCATCAAGATAAGCGTCTAATTCAAACATCATTCCAGATGTCTTAGATATTGTACTCACCAAAAATGTTAATTTTCCCATTCATCAAAACGTTTTACCGGAACTCGACTCTGACCACTACCTGATACTAATATAGTTATCGGCACAAATCAGTAGAATCCAGCTCGACCAGGGAATAAGAGGAATCGTAAATTGGAATAAGTATACTCATCTAATGTTATCCTATTATTCATATCCAGAAAGTATTAGTACTTCGCGCGACATCGACGATGAAGTCGATAAATTTTCCAAAGCAACTATTAATGCCATCAGTCTATACGACCTCGTCGCTCGCCAAATGCTAAACCGTTCCCAGTTAACATTCGAAATTTAATTGAATCAAAAAATAACGAGACGCTACTGGCAAATTACTCGAAGACCAGACGTCAAAACGAAAGTAAATAAGTTAACAAGGCTGGTGAAAACCGAACTTGATAAACTACGTTTTTCAAGTTTCAATAAGTATACAGGCGAAATTGATCCAAATTTGAGTCACCTCTGGTCACCATTCAAGCGCCTAACCAAAGAAAAATCAAACATCCCACCCCTGGAAATAGGAATGAACCGAGTATACTCAGACGAGAATAAGTCATCAGTAATGGCGGAACACCTTGAAACTACCTTCAAACCGCATCCCGTGATCCACGCATCATTTAACTTGGGAGTCGAAAATTTCGTCAATTCTACTTTTTCAACCGCCGCTGCACCCATTAAATTCATTACTCCATCTGAGACAGCCTTTGAAATCAAGCGTATGAAAATTAAGAAAGCACATGGAATTGACTAAAATACGTCGGAGACTGGTCTTGCCTTACTCGGCACGGAACGATAGTAGCTGCTGATAGCGGAGCGACCACTCAGGCCCACAGCTGAAGCGAGAATGCACAGACCCTTTGACGATGTGGACTCCCACGCACCTGCAGAGAAGCAGAGGCGGCTGGCTGGCGAGCGCGTTGAGCCACGATTGCTCGCGTGACCTTTGAGGTCGTGAGACACATGAAATTTCAATTTTCTGACTATGTAGTGCAGAATGGAGCATTTGTCCATACAAGAAATCACTATGACGAGTATTGTTTGTCATTGAATAGTCGTTCGTCACTTGATTGTTACGAAAGTAATTGGCAAATTGCATTAATTCAATCGTTGCATGATGATGGATTACACGCACGTACTGAGTTCGGATGATAAAATATATGCGAACAATACTGTCGATAACACAAACATTGCATTTGTCACATATTAAAAAAGTACTTTCGCACGCATTTAGTCACTTATTGCGGTGATTTAGCACAATTTGTAAATAGAGCACGAGCGAAAGGTACACGTGCTCTCTCCATAGAATCTGTGGCCCGTCTGAAAGTCAGTTCCTCTTAGAATATACCGAATTGTTAAGAAAAACATTTAAAACAGAACTTGCACACGCGCACTGAGACATGTTGTGCGAGACTGATTGCAAGTGGTAACTTAGCACAATTAGGAAAGTGAGTACAGGCGAGAGAGACACGTGAACCCGTGCGTTAGGGTGGCTGTGGGTGGGTGAGAGTGGGAGTGTAGGTGGGTGGGGCAAGCATTTGGCGCCCGTGGAAGGCGAGAGCCAATGAGCGATCAGCTTCGGTTGTTATAATTTGAAGGCATTCGTTTATACTGAGTTACAATTAAAGAAGAGATGCAGGAGCACATGGCAAATTAAAAATTCAGAATTTTAGTGTAGGGTGACCAGGTTTTTCATGTCATGAAACAGGACATTCCTGAAATATAGAAGAAAAAACGGGACAAAACAGGACATGAGCCTACAAAGAAATTGTGCTTCATATCTGATGCACTGCTTCACTGAGAGAAATACAAAGTATTTGTATACATAAAAAAGGCATATTTTAATAACCAACTTATAAACAACCTGCTGAACATGAACTTGTGGCTTCTGAATCAGGAACATCACTATGAAGTCTACACTTATCAGAATATTTGATACCTAACAAGAGTTTTGAATTACTTAATAACAGGTTGTAGGATTACTTACAGATCGGGCCTTGAAAATGAGTTTTTAAAATTGCAATTACTTGAATAGTTTTGGTAGAAAAGGTTTTTTTTTCATCAATCCATTGTTGACGATTGAAAATCCTCTTTCCACCGCAGCATTTGTACCTGGTACAGCCAGAGCAAAACCCACAAACACATCTACGTTTTACATGGATTGCCTCTACTTTTAAGTGTGTGGAAGACATCATGCCATTTTTTATCAATCTATACATATGCAATTTGCGAAAGCCAGAATGCATCTAGAGAGAGGAAGGTTACAGCCAAATACGAAAAAACGGGACTTTCGTTTCAGGTTAATATTTTGTCAGAACAACGGGACACATACTGAAAAGAAAGACAATCCAGTTCAAAACGGGACGTCTGGTCACCCGATTTTAGTGGCGTTTGCAAGTAAATGTGTTAGGCAGCAGTTCTGAGAATTCCTAGCGTGCAATTGCGTGGTCGCATAGGCTGAGGAGCTGAGAGGTTCAGCGAGCCAAGGCGGCAGCCAGATATTGCGGAATGGTGCGAAACGACCGGCGTGGTATCTTAACACTAGCAATGATTAAATATGAGAATCCAATTGGCAGTGGAAATTATACTTAAGTAGAAATTGAAGTAAATTCCATGAGTAAGCTGAACGACGGGAATTCCCAGGCATTAAGGTATGCGGAAAGGAATGAAGATTTCAGGCGTTCTTAAAAAAGAGAAACGTACCATTTCGTTCTGCTTTTTTTTATTTTTGTGTGGTCAGTGTAATCAGCTAAGGGGTTTCAGAATATTAAACCCAGTTCAATTGATTTCTGTGTGCTTGTTTGGATTTTATCTCATCACCCAAGAGATCCCACTGCCCTGGGTTATCATAAAGCTCGCAAGAGCATGATATCTGCGAATTTCCAACAGATGCCTAGGAATTGCTAGGCAGAGATTTTCGTCAGTATATTTTTACGATTTTTTTATAAATATGGCTAATTCTTACGTAATTTTCATAGAAATGACAATTTTTAAACTTAATGTGAGCACTTTTCATTTGAATTTTTACTCGAATAGATCACTGTTGTTCTAATATGTGCCATGGTCTTGTTTTCACGAAAATCTCTGCATTCTTGAAAATGACAAACGTTCAACATTATTTTTAAATCGTAAAGGGAAAAATTTGTGATGTCTACTTAGATGATTGGTGTAGGGGTTACTTTACTGTTTGTTAAACCAAGATACCTGACTTCCAGTTCCGTCGTGGTCAAATATTTTTGCAGATTGGAAACCCTTTTGCCGGTTCAAGATGTATTATAAATAAACGCAACCTTCGCTAATAATGTGAGAAAGTATTCACTGTTGCAGCACTACTAATTTTCATTGCGTTAATTGGGTTCCGCGTTGAGAGAAGAAGGAAGAATAGGCGTGTGGTAAGGAACAGTTCTCAAATCAACGTAGTATGAAACAATCTTAGAGTTCTGAATTTTCAGTTTAAACTGTGATATTTTTTATAAATCAGAACATCCACACCCTCCCTACACCCTTTTCTTTATTATTTTATCTCTATATTACATGAGATTAATTTGTCTCATTTATTAATTAAATTTTGACGAAGTGTCTTTATTGTAGGTATGGGAAAATTAAGTTTATATACTGTAATCTCTTAGCATGGCATTAAAAATAGTCCATTTATAAAGTATGTTGATGCGGAACGTGTAAGCCACTTTGTAGGATGTCAATTTCAAAATATAAATGACTAGAAGTTTAATATTTCATTACCAGTAAGTGTCATTACGATTTGTTGGAAATTAGCAATTTTGTAGTTTCGTAGCTGTAATAAGTATGTAGGAAATTTGTATATTTCTCGGGAGTTTCGTTATTTAAAGGTGACAACTCTTGCCACCATATCAGCAGTAGAGTACCACCTGTGCGCTTACGATTAAATTGGATACATTTGAATAGAAACCAAATGCTTTTAATTTTAACATAAATACATGATATTCATTTTGTGTTATTAGGCGAGACGATGACTGACCAGTCTTCACTTCCTATTAAGCTTGCGAGTCGTCGCTGACAAGGCCAAACGATTCATTTCTTGTGTTCGATTGGAACGAATCCCTCGTCGCTGGTTCGTTAACTCCTACGCTGGGGAAGCATGAAGGTTCCGAAGAACGCATGAAGAGTGCGACGCTAGCGATCTCCTGTCGGAGGCCGCTGGGCCGAGCCCTCGTGCATCCGCCGCCGCGCCTCACGCAGCCAAGCGGCCAGCGCGGCCGGAGGGTGGGGCGGGGGGTGGCGGGTGGGGTGGGGCGGGGCGGGAGTGGGCGAAAAGCCAGTTTCGTCCAACTTTGATTAAATCCCCGTGTCCGGCGACCCCGGCCGCGCTCATATCGCCCCGCGCCGCCTCCGCCTCCGCCGCCGCCGCCGCCGCCGCCGCCGTCGCCGCTGCCCGTCGGAACGGAAGGCGCCTCGTGGAGTGGCAGGGGGTGGGGGCGGAGGTGCCGGCGGCCTTAACGAGCGCGACAGGTGCCCCGCAGAGCCGCCTCCGCCGCCTCGCCACGCCCTGCCACGCCCCGCCACAGGGAGGCGGGGCCGGTTTTCTTGGCGATCTGGGGTTGCAACACCAACTAATATACAAGTTGAATTATGAATACTGATGAAAACGAGCCTTTTTGGGAAGAATTGAGGAAAAAATATTCGCTCCCGTGAAAAACAAACTAATTTCAAAAGCACATCAGCTAATGATTTTGACTTTTATCCGCAATGGTAATAATAATAATAATAATATAAATAATAATAAAAAGAAGAACAATAACAACTAAGGAGTTGTAGTTGGGTAGAGCTTGAGTACCCCCATGAGATTGAGAGATATGTCAGTGTTAGCCTAGCTACTGGTCGGGCCTCCCTTGCTGAATAGATTGAAGGGGGGGGGTCCGACGAAGAAGTACTCCATTTTGAGGAGATTGGGAAGTAAGTAGAGAAGGAAGGGCCATGAACCTTTGGATTTCCTGTTATCGGCCCCTCGCGATCGGCCCATATCCCGGTGCTTTAGAGCAGTGCATATGTCGTCATTTATCCACGATGTCGCTCGACATGTGATTCTAGATGTTTTCAAGGGTGCGTACTTATGGAAAAAGTCAGTACAGTTACTGTTCGTTCAATACATAACTTTATTTTTATTTATTTGTCAATAAAGAGTAAAAACTGTATATGACGTATGGGGGAAGAGATTATATGCGCACATTTTCTTGAGGTCCAATTTTTTTTAAAGCGAAATTAACAACTTTGCTGTCGATAGAAACTTGCAGATGCACTAATTCGAAGGGTGTTCGGAAATCATCAGTAAGATAACTAGTTGAATCAAATGATTAAAAGTGTCTGAAAGAAATCATTATGAATTGATATTGAAGCCATTTCAATGAATATGGTAGGCATTACAGATCATGCTTCGATATTCCTGGAATAGGAATTTGCCCATGAGTGACTTCTTTATTAAAAATAGAAATAGTTATGAAATAAACTCTTAAGTCCAATCTCACCCTCTAAAAAGTAAAGCTTTGGGTTTAATCTCCAGATCTGAAAGTTCAGAGACATGAATACGCTTAAAAAATTAGAGACTGCTTTAATGTTAAAATCTCTCATTATGATAATGTGATAATTCTGTCATAACATCCCCCAAAGTAATTCTTCCAATTCTGGCAACTGGCCGGTTTAAGAGGTCACTATACTAGAATTACAGTAAAAAGCTTGCTTCCCACAGGAACTACACACGACAAGTATATAAGAGCAGACAGCGATGATAGATGAATTATTTTGTATTTTACATCATCTCTGGTGTATTACTACCATTCCGGTACAATATTACGATATTACGATACCATTAGCATCACTGATCTATTACTACCATTCCGATACAATATTAATCTATCGTGACGTAATGTTATATCCAGTTATCCTAACAATGTTAGACTGTATTGATGGTTCCAAGGATTCGCTTATCACTACTACATGCACGTTGGTTTTAAATAAAGTAATTTGAATTTCATCATAATGTGTGAAGAAAGATTGTGCATTTATTCGTGCTACATTTAGCCGGTGAGAATACGCGGCGTTTAAAAGTTGTGCCATTCAGGAAAGATTGGGACAAAATTCGGGTATCACGTGTAGTCTGCTGTAGGTTGTTGTACTGTGGGTATTAAGTAGCTTTTTGGTAGTAGGGTATTAGCAAGAAATGTAACAAATTACAATGAATTGCATTGTCTGTAAATCCACTATGTTTATTCCAGTGAGTATAACTTTAGGAAATGATCATTAACAACGGAATACATGCAGCAAATGGTTTAGCTCACAACAAATTAAAGGATATTTGTCTTAACCTTCACATACGAATTGTATGTTTCTGATCGACAAATCTGTTATGCTTTCAAAACATTCCGGCAGTGACAGTTCGGTCAGTAATCAACCATATCAATGAGATGCTTCGAATATTGTAGAGAGCAATTGTAGAATCGGAAGAGGATGTAACTTGAATTTGTGCACTGTTGAAATGATATCTTCATCTCTTACAATGACATTGTGAGAGAAGCACGAATCCTTGTGCATAAGAAAAAATCTTTTCTAGAGGTTATGGTTCTTTTGTTGTGTATTTCTTGCTACTTTTGACGTCTAATTTTCAGGATCAAAATGTTTGTTTTGAACAACTTCATAGATATGTTTCTCATAAATGTGAACAATGTACGAGTCGATTGATTTTAATTTTTAAGGGTACTTTACATGAACCCTGACGGTTTAGCTAATTGGTCAGCGTACTCGCTTTCCACAACGCGACCCCGGTTTCGGTTCCCTGTCGGGCAACAGAGCTGCATCGATTCATTTCCAGTGCTTCTTTAATGCGGCGTGGCCAGCACCGGTTTGCCCTGTGCAGGAGCCCGGTCTTGACAAATCATCGTTCTGGGCGCGTCAGCAAAGAAGTCATGTTGACTGATAGGGGACGCTGGAGGTGTGTTTGTTGTGATTGTCATGCAGAACACCGTTTAGTAAACAGCCAATGTTGTTTAGATATGTTTTTGTAGAAGGTGAAGCCATTCATGAGAGAGAAACGTCGTGGATCTCAGAGGAGAGGTGTGATTCTCCAGCAAAACAACGCACGTCCTTCCACCGTTCAACAAAGCGGTGAAACCATCGATAAAATGCCTCATCCTCCTTACAGTCTCGATTTAGCACCATGTGATTTCCGTTTGTTTGGTCCACTGAAGGAGGCATTACGTGGGAAGAAGTTCCAGGATAACGAGGTTGTCAAAATAAAGTTGTGGGAAATTGGTTCCAACAACAAGATAAAGAGTTCATTGCACCCATTATAAAAAGCTAGTAACCCTTTGGAACAAGTGCATAAATGTTAGTGAGGAATATATTAAAAAGTAGGAGAAGTCATGTTTAGTAAAAATAAACCTTTATTTTTCCAAGCCAATTTGTTTCTTTAATTATTGAATGCCCCTCGTGCATTAGCGGCGATTTTTTCACTTTATTACATTTATGAGTACGTGTGCTTTAAATAATGTCATATAAAGTTTCTTGAAAACTCAACGGTTTTCTATGAAAACTAGCTCAAAATTGCACATTCTCAGAAACCCTCAAACGCCATTTTCTCATAAATGGTTCCAAATTTTCTGTTCAAACGTTTCGATTGGATAGTTCAAATTCCACTCTTTAATATGACAAAGTTTATTTTGGGGTATTTTTTGTGTTTTTAAAAAGTACACAAATGTAATTTTTATGAAAGATCTCTCAGACATTTAATATGCAATAAACTGCTAGCAATTTGTTAACACTATTGTCTTTGTGATTGTATGTGCTTCAAATGACTTCAAATGATGTTTTTCGAAAACAAAACATTTCTGTGAAAAAGAGCATCAAATTTCGCATTTTTAGTAGCGTTTAAACGCCATTTTCTTAAAAATGGTTCCAGATTTTTCAAAGCCATTTAAACGAGGTATTACTGTTCTTTAATATTCTAAAATTAATATTTCCGTTCTACCAGTAGGAAACCGAAAAATTAAAAAAATTAAAAAAATATATTTTGGGCGGGGATAGAAGGAAGCTGGCATGAGTAAGTAGCAATTCCGAATAGCTAGCCGAGACCCAAGGAAATATAAAACTAATAAGGGAAAGTCTGTGCCATTCTGTAGCACCATTAGTTTAAGATATGTGATGTAGGTTCGAAGAAAAATTGGAAACATTATACAAAGAGAATTTGAAAACCTTGAAGAGTCTCCAATACTATTTTCAGTGTGGACTCTTTATAAATTAAACTATAAAGTAACGACGGGTAACATTGTCACAACTTTGAATTTAAGTAGCACGATCTGTATTGTAAATTTATTTCCTGGCAGAGTTCCCGTAGATAGCTACCTCTCTTAGAAACATTATATACAATCGTTTGTTGCATTGGGTTAGAGTAGTAACCTAAAATGTAAGTAAATATTTATGGTATATTGTGATGTCACCAAATCTCGTTATCGAAACTTCGTTAATTTTGGATTAATTGAATTGACATAAATGATATAGATATGTAAATATGACATGAACTAGGCATGCTATGTCATGACTTAATCATTATTCATAATGAACAAGACAAAATGTATTAATAGCATTTACTACTTTCAGGTTAACATTGCCACACTGGCCAATTTGAGTCTACATTTATATCCATTGAGAAGAAATTCTTACGTTGAAACAACACATTTGTGAGTTTATATGTCATTTCTAATGCATGACATTTCTAATGCATATGTAAGCACTAATTACATTTGGTAAAAATTTAATTTTTTGTTGTCGCCACTGTAACTTTTCCAGGAAGACAAAAAATCCAATATAAAGTTTACAAACATATGATGAAGTTAAAACGCACTATCCACTGGAAGGAGTAAATAGTGGAAAATTAAGTAGGAGAAAGTTACTGAACTGTATGGAATTAGAAGGTCCATTTTAAATGACATGGACGAATGTGTTATACCAAAATACGATATTGTTGCTGAGATTTCCGGAATAAATATAAAAGAAGAAAGCACTTTTTTCCAATCGCATTTTATCATAATGTAAAACAGTTAATAAAAACTTATATTAGATGAAATTCTCAAAAAAGTATTTGTCCCTGTTTATAGTATTTAATATGTCAATAACCAAAGATTAATAATGTTGTGATTCATATTTATGTGTTTCTGTTTCCTATCCAACTCTCACACATTTAAACATTTTCAGAGACTTGGAAATAAATAGAGAAAACAATGTTTGACCCCTTCAGGGTAACATTGCCACTTTTCTTGCTTTTAAGAAAGTAATAAAATCTTTCAAATTATGGAAGCTGTGACTTTAATATTTTCAAGCAATTTTGTACTTTTGTGAAGAATTAAATTGTCAAAATTATGATTGTGAAGATTGATGCAACAAAGTAGAACTATAAAGAAATAAAGGTGCGGCAATGTTACCCCTCGTTACCTTAACAGTAAAATTAATTTACTGAATTTATTCTGAAAAGTGCTGGCTGAAAAGTTTGCAACACACTTGAATTTTGGTTTTGACTTGCTGCAATCGAAAATAAAACTTTGAATAATACTTATGCAAGTTCTACACCAATACTGCATGAAGCAAATCACAGTATAATAAATGTAGTCTCGTGTTGCAAATAGTTTAGAACAACCTCTGGAGCCTCCGGAGCCTGTACCCGCTGGGGCAAAAGAAGATGTAGCTGAAGTGACGGAGACAGAAAGGAAAAGGAAAAGAACCAGAGGAAATGAAGACATTTGAGCAGGCTCTTTTGTCTCTAGAAGAAAAAATAAATATCTTCGAAAACTATAAAAGAAATAATTACGACGACGAAAATGATTTGAGGCTTTTTTGAAATCATTGATACCATTTATGAAAGTGTTGACGCCAGTAAGAAAACAGACAGTGAGGAGTCACATGAATTCAATTATTTGATAGGAAATGGAAAATCAATAAAGTTTGTTTTATTTCTTCCCTATTTATTATTTATTCATATTGAACTATCTGATGTTAAAATAGTTCAATTTATTTACCGAGCAAGGAAATATAAAAATTGTGTTCGTGGCATATTAGCAAGAGATGTGTTAAATATAATTAGGAAACTACATAAAAATTATATTCCATAATTGGCAAAGAAATAGTCAGGAGAATTCATTACTATTTGCTAAAATTTTAAAAACATTTCGCGACCCTAAAGTAAAAAGGTTCTATCTGCACCGCAGTAAATTTTACAGGAGAGAGTTTCAAAGTTTTGTCCCTCTCTAAAACAAAAACTATTTTATTAAATGTATTGAAACTTTGTCAGTGTGCTTGACTTCCAAGCACAAAACTGTAGATTGATAATTATTCTAAAAGCATTGTAACTTTGGTAGAAACCAAGACCCTATTTTTACAGATAGAACCTTTTTACTCTCAATATGTATTTTCACGTTCGAGCAAAAAGGTTCTATCTTTGTTGGTAGGAAAATTTGACTGGTAAATTACTTAAGTAATTGCAAATATACACGTAACTGTATCATTTATTAAATTTTAATGAATTCAAAGAAATGTGCTTACATTTTAGTAAAAATCTTATTTATAGTGATCAATTTTAATTTCATGTTTCATTTAATTCTTAGCCAACTAGAAATTGAAAAAAGTAACCTATTGTAAATTACTGAATTACACTTAAATTTGAAATGATATATTACAAACATATTAAAGTAAAACGTCGCATAGCCATAACATAATTTTTGTTTTTAGCAATTTTTTGAAGTAGGTTTAATCCAGACTTTGCTACCTTTTCTTTATTTAAACACTTCTCTTTCGCCACGTACGTTTGTACAGGCGGATATACAGAAGAAGAACATTTCGCCACCCATCTTGTAGAAATGTATGGTCGCACATTTACGGTGGAAAATTGTGAATCAGAATATTTAATTTTATACTCTACTTCAGCTGGTCTTTGAGTGAATTTCAATTGCGAAACTTGAGAGGAAGTTATTTATAAAAATGAAGATGTTTGCGGTTTTTTGGAAATCCTTAAAATGCATTGTTTGCATCTGAATAATATTAAGTGTTTTTTTCTATTTACTGCCAAATGTATCCGCATGAAAGAAATCGGTGACCAGAATTCACTAGCTCTCAGAGCTTTCTCTATCTGGGAATGAACATTGTGTACTTCCTGAATATTCAAGTGACCAGCAGTAGAGTATTTCATCACTACGTCATCGATTTGTGGGTGTTTTTGTAGAAAGTCCTTCATTGCAGAGACATCATCTGATTCTTGTTTTGGGGTACACAGCTGTAGCTTCAAATTATATGTTTTACCTTAGGTGAGTTTTGAATTATTTTTTCAAAAATTTGGGAAACGGCATTTGCAATGTCATTTCCAGAAAGGTCTGTTTCAATTTCTGTCCAAATTGCGCAATATACATCTTTGGCTGGGAGAGCATGAACTATCATGTTGAATAAATTTAATTTTCTCCCATAGAATAAAATACTTCTTAGCTCTCGGAATTCCTATCACATTTTCTAAATCAAAGGACACTACAATTGTATGTTCATCTTTGTTCTTATGATCTTCCTCTCTTTCCTTTCTCCTGTTTTCCTTGTTATCTACGTTTTCAGCGTATTTTAATTTTAAATCATTAGAAATATTATTTTCCAACTCATTAATTCTGTATTCCTCACACAGATCACATCTGTCCGTTTTTGGCTGAAAGAAATCCAAATAAAATTAAAAATATTCCGATATATAGATAATTTTACAAATTGACATCTTTCGTTTACACCACATTCCTTGTAGAGGTTGTACGGTTTCGTGATATTCAAGTTGGAGGCGAGACACTCGTTAGTAGTACTAGCTCTACAATAGTGACTCTCTTTATTAGGGAAAGATTTAATGTGCGCCCTCGCAGTCTTTCACGTCTTTTGGTATTTTACCCTTAGTTTTGCTACCTCGATCGTCCAATTTTGGTGTACCTGTTATTTTATCTTTGTGTAAATGTGAATTATATATCATCTTCTAGCTTATAGAAAGTGTGTTGAGGTAAAACTTCTTGCACACAATAATTTCTTTATTTGAAACATAAAACTTGTAAACGAATGTATTCTTCTTTCGAAGGTTTAGAATATTTTCTCATTACAGTTTTGCAATTTTTTTTACACACAGCTTTCTGCTACTACCAGTGAGTTATTGTGTTACGACGCTGATAACATTGGTGGAAGTGTTTCACTAGTAAAACCAGTTGTAGGTTTTACTTATTCTTCCGTTTATTCATTTTCTTATTATTTTCGAAAAGTGTACATAATCATACATTAACACTAGGTCAGTGTAATTTGTGAGAACGGCTGCCCCGGTACGGGGCAGCATATAAAAATGGCAATGGAGGCAACAAACGGTGAAGGAAACTTTGAAGAGTCACCCCACTCGTGCTCAGTGGAAAATAACATTACGTTCGCATATCAAAATGGTCAATTGTTGCCGCAATATCAGGCTGGGTACATACCATTCCAGTCACAATTGAGTGCTAACTTACCACAGCAGTGTATAATGCAAAACATTGTGCAAGCTCAACAGCAAGGTTTAACGAATCTAGAAGCAGTCCAACAACAGCAAGTACATCGTAGCAACACCGGGGTTTTTCCACCTCCCTCGGAACTTCAAAACACAGAAGCGGAGCAACAAAACGACAAAATGAACCCTGAGCAGCTTGGACAGGGCGCAATTCAACGTACTTTCAACGCTCCAACTAAAAAAGGTAGATATATATTAAAAAGAAACAGTGATTCTAGTGAAGTGTTAAGTGATAAAAGACAAAAACGTTCACAAACTGAGGTAAACCAAACGCTTTATAATGTACCTGTAGGAAACAGATTTGGACCCTTAGATAACGTTGAGGAAAATGATGATAGTGAACTCAAGGCAGTAAAAATTCCCCCAATTATTATTCAAAATTACAATAAAAGAGATGATGAATTTCTAAATTATAAACTGCTTAAAGAAAATATTGTGAAAAATGAGATTGAAAATTTTGAAGTCAAATACAGTAATAATAAATTCAAAGTGCAATTTTATAACATCGATGATTTTAGGAAATTTAGAAAATTTTGTGAAAATAACGAGATTGAGTTCTACTCTTTTAAAGACCCAGCTGTTAAGGCCTTTGAAGTTGTAATAAAAGATGTACCGGAGTGCATAGATGTTAATGAGATTAAAAATGAACTTAATGATACATACCCTGTATTAAAAGTGGTAAGACTTTATGGTAAAATAGAAAACCTCTGCAGATAGTTGCAGTTGATGTAGAGAACAATGTTGCTGGTAGAGCAATTCTAAAACTAAATAAGCTAGACTGCTGTGTTGTTAGAGTCTTTGTACGAACAAAAACTAAGCTACCTATCCAATGTAAAAACTGCCAACGATTTGGGCATACGCAAGCTAACTGTCACAACAATCCTCGATGCGTTAAATGCCTCAATGACCATCATTACTCAAAATGTACTCTCCCTAAATCTGGGGTTCAACCCTCTTGCGCCAATTGCAAGCAAACACACCGCGAATTATCGTGGTTGTTCTTTCTATCAGGCAGAATTAAACAAGAAATTTAATAAACCGGTAGCAGGTTCTAGATCTAACGAAGTACAGGGCAAGGCATTGAATAGTTCGCAAAGTGTAGATCAAGGGACAAGATATGAAAGCAGGCAAGCCAGATATAGCCAACCTCCAGTCTTCAACGCTCAACAATTCCCTCCCCTACCCGAAAGGCCAGGCCCTTGGACAAGACCTTTAAATAATTCTCAAAATACTTTTAGAAATACATTGCCGTACACAAATCAAGCCATTGATGTGAATAGACTAATCGAATCAATCACAAGTACTGTGATTACTCAAATAATGAATCTTCTCTTACCACAAATCCAAAATATGATTCAGGTTGCGTTACAAAAATGAAGCGTAGCCAGCTAACTAATTTAAAAGTATTAAATTGGAATGCAAACGGTCTAAGCAAACAAGAGAATATATTCAGGAACTTTCTGTTCTTTCACGAAATACAAATAGCTTGCATTACGGAAACACATTTCCATCCAACAGACAAATTCAAGATACCTGGTTTTAATGTATATAGAAATGATAGGCCTTCTCGTAAAGCTGCGGGTGGGGTCGCGATTATAATCCGAAAAGAACTTGCTCACTGTCAAATTCAATGCCCCACTTCAGTTAGCCTGGAGACGGTAGCAATAAATCTAAACACAACCGATTCAGAAATAATCATAATAACTGCCTACAAACCACCTAATAAGAAATTCCCAGAAAATACTTTGGATAAAATTTTTAACTTGAACATTAACAATGCTTTCTATAATAAGAAAATAATTGTAATAGGCGACTTAAATAGTAAAAATAAAGCATGGCACTGCAGAATTACAACAGAAGCAGGTCGTAAACTTTTACAGTTTGCTCAGAGGCATAATATTTTAATTCACGCACCGCCCGCACCTACGCGATACCCATTTAATAATAAGTGCGCTCCTGACATTCTTGACATAAGTCTAACCGCAAATATAAATTGTCCCGTTTTTCACTCAGTAATACCTGATCTCGATTCGGATCATAACCCCATAATAATATCATTTCAGAGTACTGCTAAAGTAAAAAATATAAGTAAACTAATAAATGGTAAAATAAACTGGGATCTTTTTAGATTAAAAATATCTACGGAATTTTCGTTCCCAAAAGATATCAAAAACGAAGCAGATATTGATTCACTAATTAATAATCTAGTAGAAGCAATAAGCTTCGCGGTTAAAGAATCATGTCAATCAGTGCAATATACGCGTAACAAACATCTATCTTACTGGCTACCGAAAAACATAGTGGATTTGATAAAAAATAAACACAGAATTAGAAGACTCTGGCAGTTGTATAGACGGCCACACTTAAAAAAAGAAATGGAACTCTTTATGCAAAAAAGTTAAATTTCTAATCGATGAGCACAGATATAGCTCATTCAAGCAATTTTTAGCGCAAATTAGCCCAGGTTCACCTTCATTATGGTCTACCATCAAAAGGTTACCAGAGAGCAATCTATAATACCACCATTAAAATCAGGTACTAACACTCTCTATACAGATGAAGAGAAAGCGGAGGCCTTTGCTGCTCACTTTGTAAATACCTTTAAACCCAATCCAATAGTAAACCACACTTTTAATGAGGAAATTTTAAACAACATGAAACAACCTATATACTCTGCGGATGCAAGAACAAAATTCATGTCCCCCGCAGAACTTAAACGCACAATAAACAGACTCAAAAACAGGAAAGCGGCAGGGGAGGACCTAATAACTAGTCAAATATTAAAAGAACTACCAAGATGCACAATAGCAGCAATAGCAGCAATATTAAATGCAGCTTTAAGACTATGGTATTACCCAAGTAATTGGAAAAATGCAATAATTATTCCAATAAGCAAACCTAATAAATGTCCACAACAACTAGACAATTACAGGCCAATTAGCCTATTACCTTCATTAGCTAAAGTGTTTGAAAGACTAATTTTTGTGCGTTTAAATAAATTCTTAAACGATACAAAGGCCATCCCTGATACCCAGTTTGGCTTTAGAGCAAATCACTCGACAGAACACCAAATTTTAAGAGTTACGGATTTAATTGCAAAGGGCTTCCACGAGAAAAAATACACGGCAGCTATATTTTTAGATGTTACTAAAGCTTTTGACCGTGTCTGGCACACAGGTCTGAAATACAAATTCCGCCATCTAGGCATTCCCAAATATCTTCAAAATATAATTGAAAGTTTCTTGTTAAACAGATCGTTCAAAATTAAAATACACGACACCATATCGAAAAAATACAGAATCTCAGCGGGAGTTCCACAAGGTTCCCCATTATCACCAACTTTATTCAAAATTTACCTTGCCGATTTTCCGGAATTAATAGATACCGAAATAGCTTTTTTTGCAGATGACACTGCCATCCTGTCACAACATCAAGAACTAAATATTGCCCTGGAATACCTTCAAAAAGATTTAAATACATTAATTAAATGGACTGACAAATGGAGAATCCAGATAAATCCAAGCAAATCACAAGCAAAAATTTTCTCCCTTAAAAGATTTATAACCCCTCCAGTTTTAACAATCAGTAACAATCCGGTTCCCTGGCTAAACAATAACCAATCCGTCAAATACTTAGGAGTCAAATTAGATAGAAGACTAACATGGAAGAACCACATAGTAGATATTGCAAACAATACCTATGCAAAACTTGGCAAACTCTACCCATTAATAAATAAAAATTCAACATTAAGAATAGAAAACGGAGTAACAATTTATAAATCTATAATTCGGCCGTCGCTCACCTATGCATGCTCAGTATGGGGAGGAGCTGCAAACACGCATATTAATAAATTAGAAATAATACAAAACAAATTCCTAAGACTGATTACCAATGCTCCTTGGTTTATTCCTAATGCGCAAATCCAAAGGGAATTGAACATTAGTTGCATTAAAGCACACATAAATAAACTATCTAAAAAATTTTATTTAAGGCTTGAAGCTTGTCCGAGCAAAAGAACGTTCAACCTTGGCCGTACAGCGTATACACCATCCAGGATATTGTCACGCTATCCAAAAGATCGCTTAAAGCCGCCATGAACAATTGCTGGTGTTGACTTTGTAAATATGTATGTGATGATTATAACTGTATGTAGTATCATTCACAAATGTGGTATTTACACAGTGTTGTAACTTTGTATTAATGTAAATAGTAAAGTAGTATTATTATAAGTAGATTAAAACATGAGCTCAAGTAAGTGTACTTGTGCCCTGATGTAACTAAAGGAGACTGTTACGTAATTGATGTATGTATATTTTGTAAATAATAACCCCCGAAAGGCCGGAAGGGCCGAACGGGCAGGATATGAATAAAAAAAAAAGAATATTTTCTGTTGGGTTCCTGTTTTTCTGGAAAGGATCTAATGTCCTCAGTATGTAGCTGACCTTTCCAGAATAAGTTTCCAATTTGTAAAACGAAATAAATAATCTCTCTTGCTCTTCTGGAGTGAAATTTAGTGTGCAGTTATGACGACAAAAATTTCCACAATTTGTAGTTTTGTTAAATTGTTAAACTTGATGACCTTTCCTCTGTAATTTAAATGTTCTAAGTTAGCTTGATGTTTCTTCGACCCTTGCACGTTTTTTCAATCCTCCTTATTACACGATGTCACCAGATTGCGAAAACTTACAGCCACAACACAGCGATATATTGAGTTCTTTGAACGGATTGGGTCTACTTGATACATGCGCTCCTAACGAAAGGTTAACAATACATTTACGTATCAACCGAAAAAGAAGTAAAA
This sequence comes from Acheta domesticus, assembly GCA_031308135.1. NCBI lineage: Eukaryota > Metazoa > Arthropoda > Insecta > Orthoptera > Gryllidae > Acheta > Acheta domesticus. Next base: position 289,925,947 of record JAHLJT010008446.1, on the reverse strand, counting down.
TCGTAATAATCCGGGTTGTAAACAGGATTTACAGGTAACCAATTTTATAATATTATATCAACATGTGAAGTGGAGTACAAATAGTTTTTGTCGCGTAAACTATAAATTCGTTGATTTAGCAAGACACTCACTCAGGCGTCGTAAGGAATATCCAGATGCCCAATTTGCCGAACTATCATAAATTCTAGATGGTTACCAATGAAACCCGATAAAGAATAAATAGTTCGATATTTATAAAAATATGTTTACCTTCTTACAGAACTGTTTTGCTTTAACACAAACAGTGCTTACAGCACTGTTTTGCCTCTGTGTCTCGTCTTCTTCAGTTCTGCTTGCCGCATTAGGATCGAATTCAGAACAAGAATGCTCAAAAACAGCATCTTCAATTTCACTTTCACACAACATCGCAATTAAATCTGCTTCTCAAAAGATCTTACAATACCTGGACACTTTGCGCAGGCAACAAGATAATGTCCACATACATGCAAACATCGGTTTGCGCGGTGAAGCAGGTAGAACCTTTTTTCCCGAACTTGAACATACGTTTTGCAGATAGAACCATTTTACCTTATCTCTGTCTCAGAAACTAAGCTTCGTA
>JAHLJT010008446.1:289886562-289925249 GCA_031308135.1 Acheta domesticus | reverse complement strand
GATCAATGTAACTTAAATGTTATGTAAATCTCATCGCTACCATTACAAATATCACATAAAGTCATTTTTGGAAAAAATATTTGATAGAACCTTTTTACTTTAAGGTCGCGATTTTATCTATCGAACAAACTAAATCCAATGGAAACCTGAGATTTAGGAAATTAATGAGAAAATGGTTTTATTAATGCAAATGCTAGTGCTTATGAATGTTTGTTAAAAATCTTTTTCATACAATTGTAATTATTTGAGCATTTAGGTATTCCGTTTTAATAAATGGAACAAGTACAAAAATAGTATTGTACATGTGACAATAATATTCTTTGAGTCATATGTACAGCTTCAATTCTATATGAGTCAAATATGATGAATGCAGGGGGAGTGCAATTGCACATATTTTCTTGAGTTGCATATACTACAGTCTTTTTCTTAACATTCTATTAAATAAAAGAAGAAAGAAGCGTTTCAAAATTTGATGATCGCTCACACCTATGCAATAGAACTGCGTGAGTAGTTCTAGGAAAAGTAACAGGGAAACAAATGTGTTCTTTTAGGCTCTTAACATAACAAAAATCTTGAAGGTTTTGTCTGGTAGGTTCGTTGAAACAACATTAGTTGCTGAACTGCATAACATAATCAGTAGGGGAGACTTAAGTTAACAGGTCCACTTTTTTTAACTAGTTCTAAAATGTTATTTACTTGGCCAATATACATGATATTTGAGAGACGCTTTCTCCTTATAATGCGGAAACAAACAACATCGTTGTGCTTACAGTTATTGTCAAATACGGAAAGTTTTATACAACAGCAATATGACAAATTAACCTAACCGGTAAGGTTAAGTGGATCGGAAATTGAAATAAGCTGTGAAAATTACACTGACGTTTGATAGACTATTTTATTGAAGAAATCATTCTTCTACATATTGTCATAACCTTTTTCACACATAAATGAGAAAACAGGCCACGGGCTGCGCGCCGTTTGCCAAAACTTGGCATCTAAAATTAAAACTAGGAAAAAACAGTGGTAATGAATTAAATGTATAAAATAGTGGAAGGCAAATATATTATATAATATTCCAGATTTAATAATTACAAATCTACAAATTCTACTTCAAAAAAAAAATAAAGAGGGTAACTGAACCAGTCCACTTAACCTAACCTCCCAGCGGTCCTGTTTACCCCACAGCATATATTTTCTTTATATGCCCCAAAACACACAAGCGGCGACGTATTATTACAAACAAAACACACTATTATAGAGCAGAAAAAATATTCTTCTTGTAGTTGTTATTCAATCGCAATAATAATGCAAAGAAAATGAGTGACAGAAAAAACCTCGGGCTTTCAGAATAAAAATTTCTTACTGTACTGAACAAACCATGGCCTGCAACTTATGATTGTGGCTTAGATTATCAGCCCTGTCATCCTACGAATGCCTTCACAGTGGAAAATGCAGGAAACACTTCCAACCAGGGGCGTAGCGTCCATGGATGTGGATGATGTGTTACATACCCTGACAATATCAGCTATTTTATTTTAAAATGATTGTAAATTGTCAACTTGTTATTTTCTTTTTCTACAACAAAATATTTCATTATATTTCAAACATTGCGCCATTGAGAACTCGATTCTTCACAAGGGTGAACGAATCATTTTGAAATGCCGCCTACCTGCGCTGTGAATCAGATGCACCGTGACCCGTTACATCCAGGGTGCCTACCGTGGTGCCTACGAAAAAGCGAAACTTAACGAAAAGTCATTGTTCTCTTCGGTGTTTATAAGAGAACAAGGTTAATTAATGAACATTGTCCCTTTATTTAAGTTTTATTACCTTATTTTAATGCATTTAGCAACTATATATTTGTAGCCAATTTAGGTTAGGGATTATGCTGGTTGAATGCACAAGAGTATGTGACAGTGCAATACACATCTGTGCCCTGGAATGGCGAGCACCCGCGATCCAAAGTGCCGACATAATTATGGAGTCGTATTTTTGTGCACAAATTATAGCACGTGAGAAATAGTTGAAAATACTTGTGAAAAATATGAGAGGATAGAATTTTATTTAAACAGCCAACACAGGCTATGTTGAGCAATACAACGGTGGTATAAGGGAAAATAGGGAAATTCTGTCACACTTCATCCGAGTTGTTTGCTTTTTTGGAAGACAAGGGCTTGTATTTTCTAGCCATAATGAAAATAGGGGATCATCAAATAGAGAAAATTTCATGTAACATATAAGTGAAATAATGAAATATGATAAAACTGACAAGGATAAAATGAAAATCCCAGTGTTTCGTGCAATTTCCCCAAAAAATTCAGGTTCATTGGATTTCAAGTGTAAGCAGGTAATTTCCCATGAAATTAAAAGTAAAATTTCTAAAGCCTCGTTTGTCTCCGCCATACTAGATGAAACTCTTGATGTAAGCAGCAAATAGGACAACTGTCAACTGCTTTTCATTACGTGCCTGTAAATTGATTGATTTTCTCTTTCCTATTATATTTTTATTATAGATCTTTTTTTTTTCATTTTATAACTTATGCCAATTCTATTGGGGTCGAAATGATATGAATTGGACAATTTTGAAAATCATTAGGTTTGATAGTGCTCTTTTTATTAAAGTATATGGACACACATTTATATTTTGCTAGATAGTGAACATAAGTCAACTTTTTCTAACTTTCAACCAGTAAACTACATGAAGTATGTGAGCCATTATTACTTTTACTGGATCAGTTTTTATTTTAAATATAAACATTTGTGTGCTCTAATTGATCAAAGTGACAAATGGTATTGGTGAATGAGAAATATTTAAATTATAATTAAAGTTTTAAATTATTTTCTCATTTCTCTAGTTACATACACTAAGCCAAATCTCAGGCTACGCCACTGCTTCCAACCAACATTTAAAAGCATGGACCATTTAACCTAACCGGTCCAATTAACCTTAACTCTCCCCTATTTACCTTAAAGTTATTATTGGCCTTTCCTCCAGGTTTATTGGTTGCTGGAAGTTCCTGGAGACGTGGCGAAATTTCTCTCTCCGGCACATCACAATGTAATCAAATATCTGCGTTGACATTCGAGTGTATTCAAACAATTTATCAGGTGCTTCCCTTAAATGTTTATGTATGTGATGGAATTCAAGATATAAATGCCTGTCAGCGTGTATGTGGTGGCTCGATGACCTTCTGCGACCCTGCAGCAACTTCAGCGCACTGCTTGTCGTCGTGAACATTTCCATGAATTTGGGCAGAGGCAGGCGCACACAGCTGATCGCAGTCGACGCGACTGAGCACGTGGCGCGGCGGCGGTCGCAGCTTCCTGCCGCCTACGTACGACACCACGCGCTCTGCCGCGCGACATCGCAACTTATTGCTTGATGTTGACGCAGCTATAGCTTATCGTCCCCACCAGTTGTAGCTCACGCAGGACCCGGCCCTATATTCTAAATGACTGATTGGGGTTGCTGGGCGCGTTATCGACTAAGCTCATTTCTGAGAAAGTTTCATATAATAGGAATCGTTATCGACATCACCCAAGCTTTCGACAGAACTTGGCATCAGGCGCTACTAAACAAAATAAATAGTGGTGCTACAGAATGGCACAAACTTTCCCGTATTAGTTTTCTATTTCATTGGGTTTTCGCTAGGTAAATGGAATTGCCACATACTCATTCTTGCCAGCTGCCATCTATCAACGCCAAAAGTACATTTTTTTATATACCAGCCAACTCTTTTACATTAACAAAATCGTTCATAATATGACATATTATTGCACGAATCATTACGTCATTGCTATTTCTGCACGAAATATGAGCCATCACTGACGTAATAGTCACGGCCCCTATATATTTTCAGTTATGGAGTTTAAAGAAGGCAGTGGTACCATATAAATAGATTGCAATGTTCCCAGTAAAATCAAATACGTTATGAAAAAACTTACTTTTAAAAATTGATTTATTAATTTATTACTCCTTTAAAATTATGTTTTGTTTTTATTTGGTAATATAACAAGAACGCCATAATAAGAACAACAAAAAACATCAAATTAATTCTTGTGAACATGTACATTAATTGTACAATTTGATAAATTGGCCAGTGACACTCCAGAACATGCATTTATATCTAAAATGTTTGTTTTTTCTTTGCTTTCTGCACTAACCAATATCTTGTTAGCTATTTAAATCTTGTTCCGGTTCTTTGCCAATTGTACGTGGAGTCCCGCAAGGATCGATTTTAGGCCCTATTCTCTTCCTATTATACGTAAATGACATGCCCTTAGCGATTCGAAACGGAAGAACAGTTCTCTTTGCGGATGATACAAATATTCTTTGCAACAAAGAAACCGTAAATAGTACAATATCAGACGTTTCAAATTGGTTCCGTAATAACAAATTAAAAGTAAATGAAAATAAAACAGTTTCAATGCAGTTTTCCATATCAAATAAAAAATTCTGTACTCCATTGAAAATGAACGGTGTGCCATTGACTGATGTTAATGTAACAAAATTTTTAGGTCTATCAATTCAGTCAAACCTCAAATGGAATGCCCACTTAACCCATTAACGGCCAAAGGTAGAAAAAAATGACAGAAAGTCAGTATTCTTACTGAATAGTATTTATTTACTGTTAAGAACACAAAAATAAAATTAAAAAAAATTTTTTTCTATTTGAAGTTAGAAAATTTTGCTGTTGCGAAAACGCAACATTGGCTGCTTGTAGGTACAAATTACACCTATTTTTTTAAATGGTATTCTTCAAAACATTTTGAATGCAAATAACAATTGCACTTTTTACATTGATACACTGTGGTGCTATGGCACAATTTACACCTTCTTGTTTCGTTATCTGATTTTACCACAATGTGACCTACTCCATCATATCTTATTTTGTCCAAAACTGTTGAGCTACGTGAGCTTCCTCCAGAATATTCAACATCTTCCGGACTTTCACATCTTATGAGGCATCTTGCAATGTAACTTTTATAATCCAGTTGGCTCATGGATTTGTCTGGTGTCAGAAGGTTGAATAACTTCCAAGAATTGACCATACAGCTGTCTAAGGAATTGGTAAATAGCGGCCACCACCATTTTTTCCCTCGTATTTGGATTCTGTAATTTGCCACTCCGTTGTCATGAATATCTACTCCTCCCATATGTTTATTGTAATCCATTAGTATGTCGGGCTGATTTACATGTATGGATTTACGTTCTTTCCGGCTGAATCTTTTAGCCTTGTGAAGGGGATGAACTGAACCATAGTTAGTAGCAATAGTAACGATGTTGTTGTCGTTCCACCTCACCATTGTAATCTCATTTTTATTGTCTTGTGCACTATCGTAACTTCCTCTTTGGGTTTTTTGCATTTCCTTTTTGCCCGTGAGTGTACATTTTCCAGTTCGCGCATCGCGAATTGTACCAGTTGCAAAGAAACCCTTCTCTCGAAGTGTGACAAATAAAGCAAAGGAAGAAAAAAAAATTATCAAAGAATACACGATGGTGAGATGGATCTTGGACTACATGAAGTAAGTCAACAACAACTCTTTCACCTAACGTTTTATGAACATCGTTTAATATTTGAGTGGCCCCCCCGTAAGGCTGAAATTGATACAAATAACCGTTTGATGAACAAAGACACCAAATTTTAAAACCAAACCTTACAGGTTTTCCTTTTATAAACATTTTCGCCGAATGCCTTCCAAAGTATGGAACCATTTGTTCATCAATTGAAAGATTATGGGAAAAAATGCCAAACTGAATAAATTTTTTATTCAGATATTCTATGAATGGACGTAACTTTGAAAATTTATCTCTTTTGTCTAGAGAAGAGTTGTCTGATACATGCAAATTTCTCTTTATCTCTCTAAATCTGTTTCTACTCATTGCTTTCTTTACCAGGTCCACACCTTTGTCTTCGTCTGTCGACCAAAACATATCTTGTTGGGGAAAAGTATTATATCCAGATAAGAACAAAATACCTAGAAACTTTTTCAACTCTGTTTCTGAGCAAACAAAATTGTGGCGATTGTTTGAATTAGCATATTTTTTTGAAAAATCTGCTATCATTTTCAAGAGAGTATTATCCACAAACAATGAAAATATTTCAAAAGGTGACAATTCACCATACTGAACCACCATATCTTGTAAACATGCTGACTCAACTGATGTAGGGAAGGCCGAATAAATAGGATATTCTGTTTTATTCCAATTTGGTTTCATAGAGTTTTTCGATGTTTTAGAAATTTTTACCTTAGAGTTTTCCTTTCCATGAATTTCGAACGTCCCTGCGATGTCTTTTTCCAAAACGTCTTCAGTAAGCAAATTGTCATCTATATCTTCTTCATCAGTCAACGCTGTCACTTCAGGTGGTATATAAACAATATCAACATTTTCAGTTTCCGAATCAGATGAATCAGATTCTTCTAGGATTGCGGTAAGTTCTTCTACTGTCAAAGCTTTCACACGATCTGAATTCTAACAAAAGAGGAAATTCGGTGTTATATTTCAAAACAAAACTAATCGGAATAAACTTTCCTTACTTCAAAAAAGATACTTACCATGGCCCACAACTATTCCACTATGTCATAAATAACGCGTAAGAAACAAATCGAACTTATTTGGCATGAAAACAGCAAAAATCACGGGAGAACTGAAGAAACAGTAATATTACACGTCGTCTACGAGAGCGCTCTAAGATAGCATGCGCCTGTGCGAGTCGAGACCTGCTTCTCGGAAAGATCACTGATTGCGCCAACGTTGCGAAAACGCAACAGGGAAATTGGATCCAATATTCTGACGCAACAATGAGTATGATTTTTGAATTTTCAAAACTATTCTTTCAATAAACACTATAGCATTACACTAAACTAAAATATTTATTTGAATTTTATAAAAAAGAGCTCCTTTAGCTAATTAGAAATATGCCATGTTATTCGGTTGAAAACTTAGCCCAAAATAATTCCTCAGAATAAACCTGTATGGTGAGAAAACTGTATAAAAACGTACAGCACAGCAAAATAAAGAATAAAGAAGAGTTCAGAGTAAAGTATTTGGAGTTTCATTTCAAAGAGACTCTAAAAAAAAATTATATAATTGGTGTTGCGTTTTCGCAACGGTGGCCGTAAATGGGTTAAATGAATTGAACACAAAATTAAGCTCATTATGCTACGCGTTCAGAATTCTTTCAAATTCCGTCAGCCTTCATACAGCTCGTTGTGTATATTTTGCCAATGTTCACTCCCGCCTGAGATATGGCATAATATTTTGGGGAAACACATCTTATAGTTCACAGACTTTCAGATTACAAAAAATAATTGTACGAATAATAAGCAAATCCAACCCACGTGATTCTTGTAAGTCACTCTTTATTAATCTAGGAATTTTACCATTACCTTGTCTCCTGATTTACGAATCAGTAGTTTTTGTCAAAAATGACTTACTTAAGGACGGGAATATATTTTCAGCAAACGCCGATGTCTATAAGTATAACACACGACGTAGTAATCATATTCACCAGGTGGCAGTATCAACAGCTCACTACAAAAAATTCACATACAATTCATGTACATTACTCTACAACACTTTGCCAGAAGACATTAAACGATTAAATTCAATAGAAAAGTTTAAGTCCCAAGTAAAATCTTTTCTGCTGCATAACTGTTTCTATACAATTCGAGACTATACCGAGCATCAAAAAGGAAAGTAGAATTAATTTTAACAATGATAGTTAATGTAATTATTTATCATTTGGACTGTATAATTCTAAAGAACCTGTAACAAGTATTGTACCACAGTTTCTGGGTTGATGGCCCCCATCTCGATCAGGTTTTTCGTCCAGTTTCCCTGATCCTTGAGCAAATGCTGAGATGGTCCCTTGTTTTGCTTCTGGACATAAATGTAACTTCATTATTTGTGCACGTCTTCTGAATTTCAGTGGGAAATATAGTTATTCAAATTATCGTTTTTCATATTATCGCGGCAAAAAGTATTATTCTTTCATGAAGAACATGAGGGTTCAGGGCAGGAATTTATAGCTAATTTACCTTTGAAAATATATTTTATTATATAGGAGCGAATATTTTGTCAACAAAACTCAAAAAAACTCTTTTCTGTATTCAAAATTCGACTGGAATATGGCTTAGGATAGAGACCACAGAATTATGAAAACGTGCACAAAATTCACTTCTCCCCATAGCTCGTCATACGCAGTTTTTAACTGTTTTTGACGTAAATAAATAAAATAAATTGTTATTCACCGCTTCTTCGATGTATGACTCGGCTACACCTGTAGACCGCCATCCTTCATGACGTTTAGGTGTAGTGATATAACCATTTTTATCTGCGAGAAACGTCGCGGATGTTCTCCTAAACGAATGACCAGAGTACTTTTCTGCAGTTGGTAATCTTAAAATATTTGCAATACTTTTTGGTATTTTCGCAAATGTACTGATACCAATTGGATTGCAGCTGCATTTACCATGATTGTAAAACAAAAAAGTTTTTTGAGTTTCACATGTAAGGGTCTTAAGGAAATGTATTTTTTACAGATTTCAACATAATTAAATTCTTCATTGGATACGATAATCAATATTCCGGGCTTGTCATTTTTTGTCGCTTTAATGTTCACTATCAAAACAGAACCTTCTTCTTTCACATAGTTGATACACAAATTGTACAATTCGACAGGTCTACAAGCTCCAAATATGCCAAAAATAGCAACAACCTGAAAATCATACCAGTTATTAATACAATACACCAGTTAATAAATAAAATTTAACTATTATTGCCACTGTCATTATTATACCTTCATTAAAAGAAAATTTTCATCATCAGCTTTTGTAAGAAATGTGTTTACATCTTGGGAAAATACCATTGCCTTTATAGGTTGATATCCCACATTTGCCTGTTTCATAAGTAAACTTACTTAATGAAAAGTTCCAATATCAATTTTCTCTTTGACCTTCAGCATTTCCTTTAATTTGGAATAAGTTCACCATTGTGTCGACGCTTTACATGCTGTGGACTTAATGTTTAAAGAAGCATGCATTAAATTAACAAACGTCTTTATTCTAGCATCTGCATTATACTAACTTAACCAAACTGCTCCGATAGATACAAAAGAAAAGCAGCTTTGCATAATAAATTTGCATATTTTTTTATCCATCCATTACCTCAACTTTAAGTAATCTTTCTCATAAAGTTTGCAACACTTTGTCGGTATCATAGCATTTTCTGCTTTTGCAGATTCTTCCACAATATCTCTAGGCAAATCCATTATGTTTGAATCACGACTTTTAAACTATTGCCATTTGTAAACAAATTAGTTGCTTAGGTAGCATTCATGATGTCAAAACATGAATTTGAGATCTACTACAACTACGAATTACAACTTAACACAATTAATTTCGCTTCCTTAAATCCTCCTAATACTGTACAACAAATTACAACTCTTACGAATTTTTTAATACAAAAAATAGTGTATGCAACTCGTTTATAATGTTACTTTTTTGCACTCGTAAGAAGATATTATAGAACTCACTTCTAACGTCTTTCGTTCGGTAATATCTTCTTATTCGTGTAAAAAAAGGTGTTGGGCTGAACTAAAATTGCTGAATGACCAATTCTTTATTCCTAAAAAATTAGATATTTTATTAAGCTCTTCTTTATTTTTTCAGGTGCTTAACACTAAGAAGAGCAGCCATTGTTCAAAGCTTTTTATTCTTGATACTAAGTTTGGTAATGTCATTGCGGGGGATCGATTGCCCACACTGTTGCCAAGTGCGGCACCCCCAGATCAGTGCTTTTTCTTAACTGCACACTCTCCTTCCTTAGTCGATGATTATGAGAATGTTTGGAATTCTGAGAGGATTTCCTCTTCTCGTGATGAAAACTTCTCACACTTGGAGCATCCTTGTGAAAAAAAATTTAATGATGACACCTTTAGGTTGGGGAATGGGCAATTTTGTGTATCTTTGCCTTTTAAACGTCCTCCACATTTATTGGGGAATTCACATTTTGTGGCCAAACAGTTTTTGCTTGCTTTAAAAAACAGATTTTCTAAAGATAGAGAATTAAGGCATAATTATGTCAAGTTCATGAGAGAATACATTGAATTGGGGCATGCAGTTGAATGTGTCAGTAAGATAGCACCTCCTTTCTATTTTATACCTCATTTTTGTGTGTTGAATCCACAATCCCCTACTACACCACTGCGCGTGGTCTTCAATTGTAGTGCCAAATCTTCTTCTGGGTTAAGTTTAAACGATCTACTCTACGCTGGCCCTAACGTGCAATCAGAGCTTATTGACATCATGCTTAGATTTCGATTGTTTAATGTTTGTTTCACAGCAGACATTGAGAAAATGTATAGAATGGTTCGGGTGCATGATGCTGATACTAAATTTCAGAGAATTTTGTGGAGAGAGAACCCTCACGACCCTATTAAAATTTTTACTTTGCAAACCGTTACTTATGGTATGGCCCCCTCCGCATTTCTGAGTACAAGGTGTCTCAACAAGTTGGCTGAGGAAATAAATGAAATTGATCCTGAGGTGGCTTCAGCCATCAAGCAGGGATTTTATGTAGATGACTTACTGTTTGGGAGTGACTGTGCTGAGAAGGCAGCATCGTTATTTCAAAGGATTGTAAAAGTGCTAAAGGGAGCTCATTTTAATTTGAGAAAGGTTAATAGCAATTCTTCATCGTTTCTGGCCACTCTCAACACCACTCACACACAATACACTTCCACGCCTCTGGCCTCAGACAATACACATAGAATATTGGGTTTGACTTGGAACACTGATAAAGACACACTTTGCATTACATACAGCAAACACTCCGATCCAAACACTTTCAACCTCCCGTGTATAACAAAAAGGGTTGTGTTGCACTTAATAGCCTCTATTTATGACCCATTAGGGTTTGTGAATCCTTTCTTGGTAAAGTTGAAGCTTTTTCTGCAAAAATTGTGGTCTTTACAGTTGGATTGGAATACTCCTCTTGATTCTGATCTTACTTGTTGTTGGCAGTCCTTGGTTAATGAGATTGTTTTACTGCCATCAATTATATTCCCACGCAAGGTGTTACCCCAGGGTCACCTTCCCTCTTGTCTGGTAGGATTCTGCGATGCCTCTCATAAGGCGTACGGAGCTGCATTATACTTAGTTAATCATGATTCTGCATCCGTTGCGCATAGCCACTTGTTGTGCTCTAAATCAAGACTTGCTCCCCTGGCAGGGTCTACTATTCCTCGCTTGGAGTTGTGTAGTGCATTGTTATTGGTAGAATTGACCAAGAAGGCAATAAGAGCATTGGAAATTGTGTGTTCTATTAATCAAGTGTATCTTTTTTCAGATAGTTCTATTGTTTTGCACTGGTTGGTGAAAAGCAACCATAAATTGGATGCTTTCACTGGGCATAGAGTTTCAAAGATAGTGGCATCCTATCCACTATCTTGTTGGCGCCATGTAAGCTCGAGACAGAATCCCGCTGATCTGCTAACCCGTGGTGTCTCCCCCCAGGCACTGCAACACAGTACCCTCTGGTTTGTAGGACCGCCGTGGCTGAAGCAGCCAGTGTCAATGTGGGCCAAGCCGTTTGTCGATGCTGAGGTAGCGGATAATGGTAAGGTAGATGCTCTCTGTTGTATGTTCACTGCATACCAAACAAGTATGCCCTCGTCAGATGTAGGTGAAAACCAAAATTCATTTGTTCAAGTGCTGCTTAGCAGATATTCAAAATATCACAAATTGATAAGGGTGTTGGCGCTATGCTTAAGATTCATTAACAATATACGGGCTGCAATTGTTGCTCGCATTGACCCTGCTTCGGCTCAGATGTGGAGAAGGGGTTGGTTGGCACCGCTTGAATTGAGAGAAGCCACAGTGGTTATTATAAGGCTCATTCAACAAGACATGTACCCCCTTGAATATAAGGCACTTTCAAAAGAAAAGGGATTACCTCCCAAGTCATCGCTCCTTAGCTTGAATCCTTATCTAGGCCCTGATGGGCTTTTACGGGTGGGTGGCCGTTTAATGAATTCTCAGGTGGAGAGGTTAAACAAGCATCCTATTATACTTCCGCCTAACCACAAATTTACTGTCCTGTTCTTAGAAATGATACACCTCGCATTTCTACATGCGGGCTTAGCATTGATGATGGGATGTGTGCGCCAGCAGTATTGGATTCCCTCCCTAAGACGGGTAGCAAAGAAAGTAATCAATGCTTGTCTGACTTGCAAGCGTTGGCGCGCAATTCCTCTTGGCCAGATTATGGGTTCATTGCCCCCTAGCCGCGTAAATCCTTCTCGGCCATGGGCTCACACATCCTTAGATTATTGTGGCCCAATTTTGACAAGGCCGTCTCTCACGAGATCAAAAATGTCTCAGAAGACTTGGATTGCTGTATTTATATGCCATTCCACGAAAGCTTCGCATTTAGAAATCGTCGAAAATCTATCCTCCTCTCAATTCATTGCGGCCTTTGAACGTTTTGGATCGAGAAGAGGTTATCCTGTGCACATGTACAGTGATAACGCTAGTACATTCAAAAGTGCTAGTCGTATCCTAGCCGAGGCTAATCGCCTTGTTCTTTCCGCTCGGGATTTAGAGGTTATCACCAAATTTTTATCAGTGCAGGGTACCTCCTGGCACTTTTGTCCCACCTACTCTCCGCACCGAAACTCGTTGGCTGAGGCTTGTGTTAAAAGTCTAAAATTCCATTTGCGTCGCGCTTTAGGGCAACAAGTTGTGCCATTGCTTACATTGTACACCCTCTTAGCCAAAATAGAAGCTTGTTTAAACTCAATACCGCTTGAAGTCACGTCTACAGATACGGATGTGAATTTGATTTTGACCCCGAATCACTTAGTCTACGGGCACGCGCTTAATAATTTTCCTATAGATACTGACTCGCCTCTTGTGCAGATAACTCCTGCGCAACAATTCCGCCATTTAAATAACAAATTAGCAATAATTTGGAAATATTGGTCTCGAAACTACCTTCACACCTTGCAACAAAGGGTGAAGTGGAAAAGGGAGTCACCACCATTAGGTGTAAATGATTTAGTACTTTTAATTGAGGAATCTCCGCCCTCTCAATGGAAATTAGGTGTAGTGGAGAAATTGTTCCCTGATCAAGCCGGGGTTGTGCGTACTGTTGAAGTACGAACTAGCCAGGGTAAATTATTGCGACCAGTACAAAAACTATGTGCACTGGCTAGAACCTCCCATGAATAAGCCCCAAACCATTATATTTATCTCTACTCCTTCCCCCTCGGTCGACCAGAGATGCTCAGCTGATTTTTCCTTTCTCTTTGCCGCCTGGTATACAGGCGTGCCATTATTATTTTATAGGTCATACTGTGTGGGCCTGCCACTTGGCGTTTTTTTTTAATTCCTTGTTGTATTAATTGCTGTATAATTTTTTGATTAAGCACTGCTACAAATTCTATGTGATTTTGTTACTTCTAGGTTAGGATAATTGTTACGAGGTACTCAGTAATGGTTCGAGGTGATTACAATATGTACGCTAGGCAAACGCCTATGCTTTCGTTTGTTGTATGCCCTCCTCACGTGTTTATAGTAGGAATGGAGTCTCTCAAGATAATGCAGAACTGTGGTGGACTTCTCAGTGCTTGTTGCTGAAAGAAGTGAGTGGGAGACGGACGGTGCCGAACTCGAGCATCGCCATGCGCCCGGCCCCAATAAATGTTAGCACATTTTGCTCGGCGCGGACAAGTTCCTGCGACTTCCGCCCACCTGGGCACTCTTTGGGGTACTTCCCGCTAAATTATGGGAGTTCCATGCTAGACCAGGGTGTCATGGGGGCGCCAATTCCAAAATTCGCGCGTCCCACTTAAAAAAATCAATCGATCATCAATCAATCAATCCATCAATCAATGAAATGGAATGAAGACATTAATTAAATCATTGTTTCCCCGCGCCTTGATGCATGTGACAGTTCTTCCGCCGCCCTGCCAGGTTGCAATCAGCTACCCTCGCCGCCGACACCGGTGACGTCACTACATCACCACCGTCACCGCCGCCACCAACACCATCGCGCCGTCGCGCCAGTAGCTCTCCCCCCGCCTACGTCCGCCCCCCGCCGCCAGCTAGCCTGCTGCCCGCCCCTCTGCGCCCTGCCCGGGGTCGGAACCCGGGGCAGCGCCAGAACACGCGCGGACAGCGGGCGACACAGCTGGTGGAGTGTGGGCCAAGCGGAAGGAGCTATGGTGGACCGGGAGCATGAAGCATCCACGGCGGTGAAGGGCATTTTTCACGCTTTCTGCATTTGAGACCCTCTACTAGACAGCGGTGTGATTTGTAGGAGCGGCGGTGGTGCTGTGACAGTGGTGTGGTTCGACAACCCAGCCATGTGTGGCTCGTAACCTTTCAATGTTACATTCATTTGGTTTTTGCTTGCTGTGTTAGTCAGGTAGCATCGCTTGGTCAGTGTGTGCCTTTAACTTTGTGTTTCGCATCACTGCAAGAGTTTTGTGAAATTGTTAAAGTTTTTTTTGTATTCTTTGACAAAGGACAACGTTATAAACTATTTGCATAATATGCTATTGTCATTTTCTTAATATTTCAGTTTCCTATTTGTAAAACGGAAATATTAATATTAAAATATTAAACAACACAAAAACCCAGTCACAAATGGCAATTTTATTTTAAAAATTATGTGCCGTTTAAGAGAAAATGGAATTTTAGCGCTACTAAAAATGCGAAATTTGAAGCTCATTTTCACAGAAAATATTTGAGTTTTCAAAATACTTTATTTGAAGTTATTTGAGGCACTTACACTCACAAATATTATAATCTTTACAAATTGCTGGTAATATGCATATTAGAGATGTGAGAGATATTTCAAAAAAATTACAATTATGTAATTTTTGAAAAAACAAAAACTTACTCAAAATAAACTTTACGCTATAATAAAGAGTGTAATTAGCACTATCAGTTACAAAAGTTTCACGAAAAAATTTGCAGCCATATATGAGAAAATAGCGTTTGAGCGTTTCTGAAAATGCGAAATTTTGAGCTACTTTTCACAGAAAACGGTTGTGTTTACGAGAAACTTTACATTGAAACTTGACATTATTTAAAGAACATGTACTTGTAAATATAATAATGTGAAAAAATCGGCGCAAATGTAAATATTATCGACGTGAGAAACATGTGAACAAATTTACATTTTTGAAATTTTTGAAAAACCAACCTATAGAGCAATGTGGTTTTTATGTCATCTGATAAAGTACATTTACCACTATCCCTATCAAACGTTTAAAGGAAAAATTTGGAGCCGTTTTTGAGAAAATCTTGTTTTTGTAATTTTGTAAAATTGCGCATATTGCACGCAATATTGTGCGAAAATTACTAAAATTTTCAAAAGAATGTACATGACCTTAAACAAAGAACTCACTTTGGAGAACACATTTTATTTCAAGGAAAAATCTATCTTCAACTTTGTAGTCAGAGAAAGACGCTGAAAAAATTCAAACTTTCACAATTTTCGAAAATTCAGTTATTCGTGAAAATGGGACCTATTCCATGTTAATAAGTGTATTTTACTCTAGGCATACAAGAAATTTAAAGAAAAAATATGCAGCCGTTTTTGAGAAAATTTTGAAAATCCCCGGGGGGCTTCATATAAAGTACCCCCAAATTTTGAAGAATCTTTTTCAAAATCTCAAAGCTTCACCTAGAATCAGATCGACCGGGGAATATCCATTTTGGAAGAAATCGTATGTATGGTTTAGGCGATAGCAGTGTTCATAGACGGACAGATGGACAGACAGATGGACGGACAGACAGACGGACGTTTTCCTTTCAATTGGTTTTTCGGTATCAAGGACCAAGAAAACAGGGTTTCTGGCTACACCACGTGTCAGGGGATTTTTTTCTTAATTTAGCAACTGGTTTTATCCACTTATTCGTTTTCACGGCCCGGCAATTAATTCTATTCCGTCGAAATTTGGCAATTTTTTCGCGCAGCATTACGTAACTTTCCCTATACTACGTATATCACTCCGTGTATACGTACGTATACGGGAAAGTAAAAAATGGAACCCCTCAAATACATCACCTTAACTATCCGCAGTTATCTATCCTTTCAGTTAATGCCAATAATCATCACTATTACAGAACTCCCCCCATAATCTTCAATATCTACGTGGCAAACTTACACTAAATTGAATAAAAATTGCCGAATTTACGGACATGGCACTGTTTTCCTAAGAACCCGGTATACACAAAATACGTAATGCAATGCATTTATATCTTAATCTAATCGATAGCTGAGCCGCTAAAATTAAAATTCAACAATTACTCAATCAACGCTGCTAAAATATTTACCCTCAGATCTCCCACTCCCTTAACATTACACAACAAACCAATAATCTTATAAGTACAGAACAGCACGATTAAATATATTGGTCTGAACATAGACACAAAATTTAACTGTAAAACATATATAAACCAAAATCAATCAAGAAAAAATAAAATTACAACTAAAACCTATTACCAATAGAAATTCCTCACTACCGTATAGCACAGCCATAATAATGCACAAAGCCATCTTAAGAACCCTCCTTTTATATGCGTGACCCATTTGGATTAATGCCGCAAAGACCAGCATTAAGAAAATACAAAATCTTCCAAAGTCAGTAACTAAGGATAATCACAAACTCCTTTTTTACCAACGATCAACTCCACAAAAAACTATTCATCGAATCCATAGCGAACCATATAAATTACCTCATCTCTAAGATCTGTCTCCATACCACAAATCCCCACATCAAGTGCACTCAACCTCGGGCGAAAACCTACCCAACCAACCCAAATCCAAAACAAATTTCCTTTGCATTGGAACAAAAAATACCCGGTTTATGGAGGTTTCCGTTTTATGCAGGTGTGTCAATTTTATGAAAATATTTCGACCTGAAACTAGAAAATCACATGACTTTATTTAATTATTAAAATACATTAACATTTGATCTAAGTTAGTTATACGGTTTTTTCCAACCATTGTTAAACTGGTTGTGAAACTCAAAAATACTCACCACCTTACTGCCAAGTGAGTGCAGTGGGACTGCCCACTGACTCTTTTAACGAGTAATGCGTCACAGAGTACGAGCTGATACCCTCGCATGGACTTGGGCAAGTATCTATAGCCGAGGACTTACGATTCTTGACGCGGAGCAGGGAGATGAACGAACTGAAGCCATGCCTGTACTGGTCGCGCAACTTTTCTTGACGTCTCGCAGAGCGGGGTGCGGAGAGAGGGAGCTACTACCTACGTCATAGCAGACCAGTGTTAGACGATAAAATCGATTGAATAGTCAAGTAATTAATAGTATAAAAAAGTTAATAAAAGTGAAGTGATAAAAAGTAAAAATAGTGATTGATAATATTGCTTGTTAATGAGATTTGGTAGAAGTGCACGTACTGAAATATCTTCTTCTGAATAATTGGAATCATCATTTGGATTGTCAGTTGCATTAATTATGTTAGCTACTGTGATTTCCATTATTGTTTTTTCAGTATTCTTCTTCCAGTTTCTTTACGTGGTTGCAGTAAGCTTCCGTCTGATGCAGTCACAGTTTCAAATCCTTTGTTAGTTCACGTACATGCGAAGCTGAAACGACCCCACATATAGATAGATAGATAGATAGGGTTTATTCTACAATTGGGCTGATGTTGCCCGGTGGCAGAATACAGAAAAACAAAAGTACATTAAAAGTACAAAACACAATTAACTATAAAAACAATATATAAAAAATCAATATAAAAATCAAACGATCATGCAACTGCATTTACATGCCTATACATATACAACAAATGAAACTCTATAAATACTAACATTTAAGTAATAAACTTACTTACATATAACACCAACATTCATACATACAAACATACACGCTTACATACATATAATACAAAGACAAAAGAACACTCGCATACACACCAACCTACAAGTATTCACTCACAATCATATTCAGACAAATATGGATAATCACTTTTACCGACAACATAATAATATACAATACTTATAATAATTTTTACATTTCTAACACGTAAAACACTCGTTAACATCAATCAATAAATACGAACTTTTGTCAGAATAGCCTATAAAAGTCGCTTAAGATTAGCGAACTAAACTACGAAATGAAATCACTTCACTGCACTTCATATGTTACACTCCCTAAAATATCTTTTAATGTTTGCCCATGCTAACTCAATTGCATTTAAAATGCAATTGTGCGGAAGAAGGCGTATATCTGTGCGACCAGCACCTGCAGATTTTCTTCGATTACGTACTTTTTCATTGGCCCAAGTAGAGTTCAGTTTTCGTAGACTAGAAATCAATGCAAAAATTCGTGCCAGAATCTAAACAATATTCCGAATTAAACCCAAACCAAAATCCGAATCGTAAAGGTAAGAGGGAAGCAAAATATCGCCGTATAAAATAGTAAATAAAACCACATTGTAAAGTAAGGGGTCACGGAGACGCGAGAACTGAATCCATTGGGAAGCAGCGGCAGGCAGCCTGATAATCTTGCCGTGCCGTTACTTTTGAGACCAAGGTTTTGACCACACCGCGCCGAGTCTGCCGGTTCAGCACTAGAGAGCTCTGACTGTGTCATGAACTGCCATCCAGGTCCCCAAATTGCTCGATTCTTGAATGGTCTTGACGTGCGGATCGCAATATTGAAATTAAAAATATTCTTCCCGTACGGCGAAAACAGTCTCGTGTGTGCGGTTATATTACATTACATTTTATGGAAATTATCATTTTTCCACCTTGCAGGAACAATGTTTCCTCAGGGAAGTCCATGGGAGACTCCTAGCAATAGAAGTGTGCCACAGGGAATGCAGTAGGTAACGTTTGGCTGTTTACTATATCTGTTGGCCACGACATTGGAGAAAAAGCGATATAGATCTACAGCGATCTCTGCCAGATACTGACTTATACTCTCAGGGAAGCTTTGCGGTGACCCCTATTTTCTGAATCTTCCTGCCCTTCAGATTAATAGGGGAATTGGAGTTGGCCGCATGATATTATTCACATTTCACACAGTGCGGTGGTGTAGTACATGTTTCTGCTTCGTGCCTAGATGTGGCGAACTTTGCTCACTTGTCATACATTTTTGTTACGTGTTGACGAATCTTTATCCTTTAAATCAGCGCAAATGGACATACTGTTGCGCACACACAAAGATAATGAATACAGAAAGAGATACTGAGACGGATGACAGACTGAACGTTAGAATCAGTGTAGGAGTGGAGTTCTCTCTCTTATACTTCTTCATGTTGATGTTGTACACGTCAGTGACACTCTGACTTTTAAAAGAGAGATGGTTGGCTACTCCCTTAAAAAGGTTGAGGCCAGGTAAATTCCACCTGGAGGCAGTCTGCTTTTTTTTCGAATTTTGCCTATTCACTCGTCGGTTTGTGCTTAAAAAAATAATGGTAACATTCTGTCATTGCATCACTGATTGGACATTTCCAAACAAATGTTTTATGGTTTGCAGCAGTCGGACTTATACTTAAAATGTTTTTCCTGCCTCTGCTCAAGCCATCAGAAAGTAACGCAGTTTCATTAGTCGGTCCTTTTTATTAAGAAAAAGCTATTTAAATCAATGGTACGTTCACAATATCTCCCCCTTGTTTCCTGTAATTTTAAAGTCCTCAATACTCGATAACCCATGCTTCAACTCTGCCCGTTACTCTTGCATGAACGGGTGCCCTGCTAGCTCTACCTTTGCTAGCATTGTCTCCGGCGCTCGGCGGCTCCTTCGAGTGGCAGATTTCCATAGGTGGAGGTCTCCATTCCTCGTTTTCTTGGTGTAGGAGATACTTTCCCCTGGGACCCTCCTGCGGCTCGTTCCGGCGCTCGCCGACAGGAGCAGCCTCGCGCCTCGCCGCTCTTGACGTCTGAAGGAGGGGGCGGGGCGCCCCGCCGCTCCCCGTTCCCCGCTCCTCCTCCCCGCGCACAGGTCACACTACATATGCTGGTGCTCCGCACCAGCCACTCGTGCGGGGCGAGGCGGGGCGAGGCGGGGCGAGGCGGGGCGAGGCGAGGAGGGGCGAGGCGGGGCGAGGCGGGGCGAGGCGGGGCGAGGCGGGGCGAGGCGGGGCGGGGCGAGGCGGGGCGAGGCGGGGCGAGGCGGGGCGAGGCGGGGCGAGGCGGGGCGAGGCGGGGCGAGGCGGGGCGAGGCGGGGCGAGGCGGGGCGAGGCGGGGCGAGGCGGGGCGAGGCGGGGCGAGGCGGGGCGAGGCGGGGCGAGGCGGGGCGAGGCGGGGCGAGGCGGGGCGAGGCGGGGCGAGGCGGGGCGAGGCGGGGCGAGGCGGGGCGAGGCGGGGCGAGGCGGGGCGAGGCGGGGCGGGACGAGGCGAGGCGAGGCGGGGCGGGGCGAGGCGAGGCGAGGCGAGGCGAGGCGAGGCGGAGCGAGGCGGGGAGAGGCGAGAACTCTGGGGGCGGGAGCCCGTGCGAGGGAGGGGACCGCGTAGAATTACGATCGATACATCCCGCAGTCGACACATGCGGAGAACGCATTGCCGACCGTCGCCGCCAGTCGACCAGCGGTAGCGGTGGTTTGGCGCTCTTTCTCGCTCCCCATGGCCGCTAAAGCGCCCATTGCCTCTTCCCCTCTAACCCTGCGTCCCCCTACTGTGCGCGTTGTGTTCGCCGCAGTGGTATCAATGTTGTCGAATCTCAAGGCGGAAGTGGAATTCAATCATGTGACATTTGAAAAAATGTAGTATGTGGATGCGTTTTTATCTCAATAAAATTACATGACGCCGGTGGTGGCTATATTCAAGAATATTTTCTTACAATTATTGAGCTATCGGACTAATTTTGTTATGTAAACCAATGAGTGAGTAGCTTACCTGTCGTCTTAAAATAATATTTTCCTAGCTAAAATATACATAACGAATGTAGTATCCTTTCCCTGTAACGGGATACCTGGGCAACAATGGGTTGATTTTCACAAGGATACGTTACAAGAAATTGGTTAGTTAATTTATTCACTTCACAAATGGAGAAAATTGTGACCTGTCATATATATATATATATATATATAAAGTCAGGTGATTAAATTTGCCTGTAAAATTCAAACTGTTGTTTCGTTATATCCCAGAAAATTGAATAATAAATTTGAATTTCACAAAAACTAATTTTATGTCAAAATCAAGAAATTCCGTCTAAAAAGATATATTTTTCTTGAAAATTAAATTGTACACGGAAACGTGAATATTTGAAAACGTGTGGTGCTACAGAATGGCACAGACTTTCTCATAGTAAAGTATATCTAATTTCCTTGATGTGAACTGGCTTTACGTCCTTGCCTCATCCTCTTGCCAGTTCCCAAATATGGCCGCCCAAAGTACGTTTTTTTTTTAATTTCTCACTTTGACATTTTGACCAAATATTAAAGAAGAGGAAAACGTCGTACCAAATGGCCATTTTCATTGCCAAATTTGGTGCCGTTTTTAAGAAAATGGTGTTTAATCGTTACTGTAAATGCGAAATTTGAAGCTTTTTCACAGAATTTTTTTGTCTTCGAAAAACTTCATTTACACTCATTTGAGGTACTTTAACTCGCAAATAGAATAGTGTTTACAAA
This sequence comes from Acheta domesticus, assembly GCA_031308135.1. Classification (NCBI taxonomy): domain Eukaryota; kingdom Metazoa; phylum Arthropoda; class Insecta; order Orthoptera; family Gryllidae; genus Acheta; species Acheta domesticus. Next base: position 289,903,621 of record JAHLJT010008446.1, on the reverse strand, counting down.
TCGCTGGAAATGTGCATATTAAAGGCGTGAGAGATATTTTAAAAACATTTGTGTAATTTTTAAAAACAAAAATAATACTCCAAAATGCACTTTATGCCATTTTGAACAGTGCAATTAGCACTACTCCTTGAAAACAAATTGACGAAAATTGAAGGAAAAATTATTATTAAAAACTTATATTTACAAAAATGGCGTTTGAACGTTTCTGAAAAAGAGGAATTTTAAGCCCATTTTAATACAAAATCGTTGAGTTTTCGAGAAAATTATGAAATTATTTAAAGCACATGTACTCATAAACACAATGGTGTGAACAAATCGCCGCTAATGTAAATATTAACGATGTACCAGAGTAAAAAAGTACATTTTTGTAATTTTCGAAAAACCAAAGAATAGAGCAATATGACGTTTATGTCATATTATAGAGAGCATTTTGCATTATGTCTATCAAAGAAAAAAATTGGAGCTGTTTTTGAGAAAATATTGTTTTTGTAATTTTTTTAATTACACATTTTGCACGCAATGTTGCGCAAAAAATTCTATTTTTAAAAAAAAAAATACATGACATTAATGAAACAACTCACTATGGAGAACAAATTTTATTCGAAGGGAAAACATCTTCAACTTTGTCGTTGTAGGAAGACGCCGAAAAAATTCAAAATTTTTCAATTTTCAAAAATTCAAAGTGAAAAGTGAAATTCGAATCTATGCTACCTTTATCAGTGTGTTTTGGTCTATTTTTACAAGAAATTTAAAGAAAACATTTGAGGTCGATTTAGAGATAATTTAAAATTGTCCGGGGACCTTCTTGAAAAGTACCCCCAAATATTCAAGTTTTTAAAAATTGCAGCGCGTTGAGCGTACCAGATCGACCGAGAAATATCCATTTTGGAAAATATCCTATGTATGGTTTATGCGCTAGTGGTGTTCACAGATGGATGGATGAACGTTTTGAAAAAACAAACATTTTTTTCTTTGGTATCAGGGGACCCCATAACGTGTATTACCGGTGAAATCTGAAAATCTATTATCCGCAGCATTAAATAAATTTCTCTATACTACGTATATACTCCGTATATACGTACGTATGCCAGAAAGTAAAAATTTAGAAACAGTGTTTTCCTTGCAACATGATTAAACCAACCACCCGCTGTCTCTGAAACGTCCCAAATACTACGTGGAAATCTCCAAAATACTACCTGGAAAAGTAAGTTAAGTTTCTTGCTGAGGGAGCGAGCAGGTGCCACGCTAATGTGCGAAACTTTGCTCAAGAATGGGTAAAGCAGAATAAAGAAGAGATATTTACACTCCTTCTCAATCTCAAGGGACATTTTAAAAGGGTGACATTCTGGCCAACATTGAATATTTGCCATAGAATGAAGTACATCAAAAACATTTATCTTAACACTCTTTAGTTATAATTTTGTTTGTTTTTAATGTACTTTCACTGAAAATTCTGCGGTCACGGAAAAACGTTCTTATGTACGTAGCTTTAGTTAAGGCCTTAAGAACGTAGGCTTAATTTAAATCAGCGATTCCCAACGGAGGTTAATGATGTTCAAGGTTTTATTTAGAGGTCATGAGCAAATACAAGTTTCTGATTAAAAAAAATATTAACGAAGTTGATAATTGTTTAATTTATGGTATTCAATATTTATTTTATGTTTTCAACTAATGGTAAAGTTAAAATTTGCCTGTCTTATGGAATTTAGTATCATTCACAGAAATAAAAATAAAATGTTTGACCAATTAAAACCTACAATTCATATTTTGAATTAATTTATTTGTAGTCGCATCAACATCGTGATTATTAACGACTATTACAGTTAGAGACACATTACAAAATTACAGATACAACATCATTCAAGCGTAATATTACAATTCGATCCAAAGCTAAATCACAACATATATAATTGGGTACAATATTAAACCTACACAATAATGCAATGGTGTAATATATTAAATTAATACAAAAAAACAAAAAAATGCAAATAGAACCTGTAATATTGCTTCCGAAAAATGTTTATATTTGTAAATTAGAAATGTCAATACATGTCATAATATCTATTTTTAATAAATGTAAAATGTTTATTTTAATAAATGTCCATGTTTTTCGTGTAATTATTTTGAAGTTATTTTTGTTTCATATGTGGGAAGAATACGCGCTTTACTATATATCATAGAGAAAAACTTAAGGGGATTTGTGAAGCAAACCATTCTTATCAAACGGGTAGATGACAGATAAAAGGTACCGAATCCCTGATTTAAATTCATACAATGTTCAAATATAAAAAGAAAAAACTCTCACTTACAAATTCTAATACATTTTGTAATAACACCAACTCATTCGATTCCTCTTAAAAATAATATTTATATTAAACATCATTAGTCCTGTAGTGAATATATAACCCATTGCTGAAACGAGAATATAGAACGAAGAAAACAATGAAATGTCTCCCCTTCCTTTTAACGGAATGTGTTACTCAGAAGTTCCACTAATTTTAAAATAAAAGTTCGTATCTGGGTATCTTTACTTTGCACTTTTTTCAGTTTCTATTAATTATTCGTGTTGTTACATTTCATCATATCTGATACTCAAATTCCAATTTATATTAATTCAAATATTAGATCTCAATAATTCAGTACAGAATATGGGTCTAGCGCAGTGTTGTCAAGGTCGATGCCACGAGCGGGGGGTCCGTGGCACGAGTGCCACGACGAAATTGCCCCTCCACGCAGTTCATCACCCCACCACCAGACAACGCCATCACTATTGTAAAACGGCGGAATTACTTTTATTTATTTATTTATTTATTTGTCAAAAAACAGTAAAAACTGTATATGACGTGTGGGGAAAGAGATTTACCTGCGCACATTTTCTTGAGGGCCAGAATAATAATACTTCTAATAATTTTTTCCCGACTCTAGTTGTGCAGCGAAGCTCATGGCATGCTACGGAGCCACAAAGCATATAAGACCTTGACACCACTGGTCTAGCGTATGTAGCATTTGCAAAATAATAGTGTTATTTCTTACCTGAACTCTCACTTTGAAGCTAGTCACGAATATATTAAATAGTACATTCAATATTATACGACTAATAACTTGAATTGAATTGAATTGAATTGATGCCTTATTTTACGTGGCGAGACTTAGGCCATGAGGCCTGCTCTTCCGTCTGAACACGCAAAGGGTCCCCCCCGATAAGATGTTAAAAAGTTCACCTCAACCAAATTACATATGAGTGGTTACACTATAATTCTAACATAAAAATAATATTTTTGAAAGGTTTCTTAGCCTCCGTCCTACCACCCACACCCCCATACGGCCAAAAACGTGTTTTTTAATTTCAATTTTTTTCGACAACTTTACACTATTTTACCAGACTGAAAAAAATAAGATAAATAAGAACACAACTTGGACTATTAGAAAAACATTTTTTAATTTTTTCTCAGGCCCAAATTCAAACACAAAAAAATATTTTCGAAAAAAAATCAAGAAATATTTTTTACTATGTCTTAGAAGCCTGGAACAGGCTCGAAAAAAATATCAAAGGTTTTTCTTAAAACACAAATTGTTGTGTATTTTTTTCAGATTTTTTCGATTGCTGGGCTGCAGTTAAAAAAATAAAACCATTTTCCAGCCTTTAAAACACATGGACTTTCAATATACTTTGAAAATGACTGCAACGGTTCTGTGCATTTATTTTAGTGTTTATTATACATTTGTATACATTGTTGTAGCACCCAATAAAGTTTTGATTTTGGAATATACTTACAAAGTATCATTTTTTAAAGCTTTCTTATCCTTTGTATGAGAATATCATACGCTAGGAAAGATAATAGTGTTTGGCAGTTTATTAAATAATAATTCGGTCATATTTGAGGGATAATTGGGACACATGTGGAAAAATGAAGGGGAAGAGATTAGACCCAGATTTAGAAGAACTGTTTTACTTGTCTTAGAACACAGACACTGGCACGAAAATATTCTTAAAACTTCATCTCAGAATGCTTGTGAATTTTTTCATATTTTTTTAATAGTTGGGTCATAGTTTTAAAAAAACTAAGAGATTTGTAGTCAACCACTTGGCAGTTCGGCAGTTGCCGCGTCCTAGGCACATGCGACCTTGCTTGCGGAGGAAGGCCACAGAATAGCAGCTAAAACGTTGACAACTGAACTAAGAACACGGCGCCTCTCGGAAATAGTAACGCATTGGTTACGGAAGCCTATGGTCTCACGTCTGTAGATGTTTCAGACTAGAGGAAAAGCTGTCTTTTCCTTTACCTAAGTATTTGTTCTTGAATACGTATAAATATGGAGACACTCGTACAATCTGTACACGTGCGAAAAATATGCACTTCGTAAATAATAATTGTACGAAAATTGAAAATTGATTTAATGTAGCACCCAACTGCAAACTCCTATCTCCCGAAAAAAAGTTTACGGCATTATAGACCCGGTACTGTGCGAGAGAATTCATTCCAATATTGCTGAGCGTTGAGATAAAAATTCGCAGAAAATAAAATAGTCCTGTTAATTTTATCGTGAAAGATAATTTCAGTATTTTCCTTCAATTTAATTTTACATTGATATTGGCTTCTCTTTTCTGTCCATCTGTGCTAAGGAAAGGGCGCACCCAAAAGAACTAATATGCAAAATTGTAAAATAGGATGATCATAAAAGTGGTATTTTGAAAAATACATCCCAACAACATAATCGGGGCCTAATCTCTTTCCCTTCAATTCCCCCATCTATCCTGCACACGAAATGTCCCTTATCATTTCCCCATTTGTCATCTACCCGTCCCCCAAAACATGTCGTCTGTTAGAATTTACTTGTTCTCAAAAAAAAGTCGTGTCCCCATGAGACAAGCAAACCTGGTTTAAAAGGCCTAGGAAGCATCGCTTCCGAGTTATTTGCCATTATAATGTGTGTTGCAATAATCTTTTTTTGTATGTCATAATCTGCAAACTTCTATTTTTTTCTTCTAAAATCTGTTTGATGTAGGATGGGGTATAATTCTTTATCCACCAGTATCACACTTACAAGGTCTAATGTCGATTGTTTCTTATAAATTGCCAAAACTATCGTCTTTCCGTAGCGTGCGAATACTTAAGCAAACGATTAGAAGGCTTTACAAATGATACTTTGTAAGTATATTCCAAAATCAAAACTTTATTGGGTGCTACAACAATATATACAAATGTATAATAAACACTAAATAAATGCACAGAACCGTTGCAGTCATTTTCAAAGCATATTGAAAGTCCAGGTGTTTTAAAGGCGGGAAAATGGTTTTTATTTTTTTAACTGCAGCCCAGCAATCGAAAAAATCTGAAAAAAATACACAACAATTTGTGTTTTAAGAAAAACCTTTGACATGTTTTTCGAGCCTGTTCCAGGCTTTTAAGACATAGTAAAAAATATTTCTTGATTTTTTTTCGAAAATATTTTTTTGTGTTTGAATTTGGGCCTGAGAAAAAATTAAAAAATGTTTTTCTAATAGTCCAAGTTGTGTTCTTATTTTGTTCACAATTCAGGCGAGTGCGTTTCTTTGCATCTCCTGACTTGAACATTCACACTGATTCCTGCGTGAATTACGCAGCCCGTACACACTGGGAAGGCAGTTTTAAAATAACTTAAAATAAAAGACACGAAACACACCAATCGTGTTTAAATATGCATATATTCTTGTTGAATCAACAGAACACTTAAAACACAAGTACAAAGCGGGCGGACCTGCCTCCGCAATTAGCAACTAACGACTAACGACTCAACCCCGGCCGGCCACAATGCGTCCCCCTCCGCCCCTCCCCTCCTTGACGTCACTTTCTGAAGATGATAAGAAAGGAGGGGCGAGGAGAGTGCACGGAACAAGCAACAATCTTAAACAAACCACCCGCCTCGCTCGTACAACGAGCGACCTAATCTTTCATGGCGACAATGTGGTTACCACCCGCCATATACAATGCATCAACACATGAGCACACTACTGCTCTTCATTTTTTTTGAGTTTGAATCATTCCTCTGAACCGGCAACTTGCAAAGTTGTGTGATAGGCCGTTCAAGGGTCGATGACGCAGTACGTACCACAACAACTCGCACGAGTCCGTCTCGGCCGGGCTTGGTCGCTATTACTCTACCCAAGGCCCACTTTGCAGGGGCAAGTTTAGTCCACGCAAAAGAACAACATCATTGATCTTTAAATTCTCACGGGCAAGACGCCATTTCGTTCTCTGTTGTAGCGAGTTAAGGTAGTCCGAAGACCATAATCGCCAAAACCTCTGGAACATAGCTTTCATAGCTTGCCACCGTGAAAGGTAGTTAATGTTACAATCCAACAATGATGGTGTAGGTGGTACAGTTAATAAAGAACCGACAAGGAAATGTCCTGGCGTCAGAACGTCCCGTCCGTCTGGATTGTCATGCAACGGTGTTAAAGGCCGTGAGTTAAGAACAGCCTCAATGCTGCACAGAAGAGTCTGAAGCTCTTCAAAGGTTGGCGTATAAAGCCCCAAAACTCTGCGTAGGTGGTGTTTTACAGATTTCACCCCTGCCTCCCAAAGACCCCCGTGATGCGGGGCGTTGGGTGGAATAAATTCCCACACAATCCTATCATTTGCAAAGCGTTGGGTTAAGGTCTTATCCGCGATTAGCTTACGAAAGTTCTGAGCCAGCTCCTTGTCGGCACCCTGGAAGGTGGTCCCATTGTCGGACATAACCTTCTGAGGAAGACCACGACGCGCTACAAATCGATCGAACGCTGCCAAGAACGCCGCCGTAGTACAATCAGAGACAAGTTCGATATGTACTGCTCGAACACTCATACACACAAATAAAGAAACATAACACTTTTGAGCAGTTCGTCCCCTTCCGGAGCCAAGGCGTACCCGAAGCGGTCCAGCATAATCGACTCCAACAAATGCGAAAGGGCGAGCTACCTGGAGTCGTACCGAAGGCAATTGGCCCATGAGTTGCTCACTCAATGTCGCGCGATATCTGGCACAAGTAACACATTGTCGAACAACATTTCTTACTACCGATCGTGCTGCAATAACCCAGTATCTTTCCCGGAGTATGCGGAGGGTAACTTGCATTCCCCCATGTTTAGTTTCCAAGTGATAATGACTAACCAATAGCGTTGCAAAATGTCCTCGGGGTACAATAGCAGGATGTTTTTGAGCTTCAGGTAAGAAAGAGTTATCTAACCTACCCCCAACACGCAGGATACCATCGCCGTCAAGGAACGGGGTCAATGAAAGAAGTGAACTCTTTGAGGACAAATTTTCGTTTCTAGATAATGCAATGATATCTTTATGAAAATGCGAGCTCTGCACATATCTAAGTAGATAGGACTCTGCTTGTTCCAATTCTCTAGGGGAAACGACGAGGTCCGCAGGTATAACGCATTTCCTGCGACAACCCTTTATAAACCGACAAATGTAAGCAGTGACACGGAGCAGCCTGCCTAATTTTGAAAATCTACCAATTAGATCCTCTTTTGGAACCTCCATGGTGCCTACAAGGATAGATGGGCCTCGTAGCTCAAGATCTGCTGAGGCAGGACGACTTAGCCGAGGTCGTGGCCAGTGTTCTTCAGAATGTAAAAGCCAGTCTGGCCCATTCCACCACAAATCATGGTCCTTCAACAAAGCGAGGGACATACCACGCGAAGCACAGTCCGCAGGATTGCTGACTCCAGGAACATACTTCCAACAAGCGTGCTCAAGAGAGGTCAGTATAAGAGATACTCTATTAGCAACAAAACATTTCAAAGAACTTGGAGGTAAATGGATCCAATGAAGTACTGTTTGTGAATCCGACCAACAAAAGATCGCTACCGTACCCAAATCAAGAGTTTTACTACAAATTTAATCAAGTTGCAAAGCAGCACTGCTGCGCACAACTCGAGCCTTGGAATACTCTGAGTCTTTAAAGGCGCTATCTTAGTTTTGGAGCATAATAGTGAAACTGAAATAGACTCATCTTTACTGATTACTCTAAGATAAACCACAGCCCCGTAGGCTAGGTTAGAAGCATCTCCAAATCCATGAACCTCAACAAGTTCTACATTAGCTCCTGTCCCCAACCAGCGTTGAAGTTTCAACGTACTAACCGAAGGGAATTCTTCTATAAAAGATAAACACCTAGCTTCTATGTCGACGGGGAGAGCTTCATCCCACCCCAGTTTTCGAAGCCACAACAACTGAATGATTATCTTGCCATTAATAAGGTAGGGCGACAGCCAACCTAAAGGGTCATATACACTAGCCAGAAATGACAAGAATGTTCGCTTCGTCAAAACCTTGAAAACAGGAGGAGTACATGAAAAAGCGAATGTATCATCCTTAGGAAGCCAGGACACACCTAAAACCTTCAACCTTTCTTCGCTCAAAAGATTCCTTTCTACTGCCAAGCCATGGTCTTCAACAGGAATGTCGACCAGTAGCAAAGGACAATTACTGGCCCACTTGCGAAGTGTGAACCCACCCGCCATGAGCAATCCCTGCAACTGCTCCCGAATAAGCCTCAAATTTTCGACATCATCGTCGCCAAAGAGAACATCATCTACATAGAACTTGGTGCGAAGAATATCAGCTGCCAAGGGAAAATTGCCTCCCTCATCATCAGCCAATTGCTTTAACACTCTATTAGCAAGATATGGAGCACACGCGGTGCCATAAGTAACAGTCAGAAGCCTGTAGGCCACCAATTCCTGATCAGGATGGTCCCGCCACAAAATTTTTTGGAACTCTGTGTCCTCAGGCTTCACTCTGATCTGACGGAACATCTTTGCTACATCAGCTATGTATACGTACTTATGCCACCTCCACCGGAGCACAAGAGCAAAGAGGTCATTTTGGAGCTTGGGCCCAGAATGTAGAAAATCATTAAGGCTGGCGCCATTTGACGACTTGCAAGAGGCATTGAATACGACTCTAAGCTTCGACGTCTGACTCTCCTCCCGCAAAACAGGTAGATGGGGAATAAACACATTAGGGGGAGCAGTCACCAATTCATCCAAAGGCTCCATATGACCTAACCTCAGATACTCGCGCATAAATTTACGGTACTCTTTATATAACTCTGGCGACTTAACTAACCTTTGTTCTGTTCGTAGAAACATGTTTTTAGCAACCCGGTAGGTGTCTCCAATAGGAGGAGGAAATGCCGACTTGAAAGGAAGAGACACCATGTAACGACCATCGCTAAGGCGTCTATGAGTGGACTTGAAGTGAAGTTCACACTCACGATCAGCTTTGGAACAAATCGACACTTTAGGGACTTCCTCCATTATCCAGAACTTCTGCAAAATCTCCTCTAGGGAAAGACAAATGGCGGCATGGTTAGCCACCAAATCGCAACTATGTTTCGAAAGTGGCTGTGAAGCACCGGATATTACCCAACCGAATACCGTCCTTTGAGCAATAGGGGCATTGTTTGGACCTTTCCTTAATCCCTCAAGAATTATCTGACTATATTCATTTGCCCCAATTAAAATATCAATTTTTCATTACTCTGTGGATAAGGGTCAGCAAATTCTAAATCATTGAGATGCATCATATTAGCAGAGATAACAATGCGAGGAGGAATGTAACTCGTCAAGGAAGGAAGGACTAAAGCATTCACAAGGACACTCGGCTCGCTCTGGCTACGCGGCATAAGTGTAACAGTGACAGCCTTCCGCACACTCTCCCCCGAGCTGCTTCCGATGCCCTTCAGCGAGATCGAGACACTGCGAGGTTTAAGCCTTAAAAATGAAACCAGGCGTCTCGATACGCATGACACTTGCGATCCCTGATCCAATAATGCACGTACCACTACTGACCTACCATTCTCGGCATTCAGCCTCACCAAAGCAGTAGGCAACACGCTGCCAGTTAAATTTATATCCGAAAGGTGATGATTAATAGTTACCTCGGGAGAATCGGGCGTAACAATGGCTTCAGAAGTGGAGACGTTCCTATCGACAGCACGATCGAAATGCAGCAACGTGTGGTGCTTATTTTTACAAGTATGACATACACTCTTGCTGTCGCATTGTGCTGACAAATGCCCTGGCCTTAAACAATTAAAACAAAGTTTATCTTTAACTATCAGCTCTCTACGTGCTTTAAGTGAATCTTTCTTAAATTGGAAGCACATAAAAAGAGGGTGCTTGCCAGCACAACGCGCACAACTTTTTACTTCCGAGGAGACTTGATGTACTCTCACTCCCGTGGAACACTCTGGCCTGCAAGAGTTTTCTTCGGCTGGCCTCGTACGGCATCTAAAATCCTAATACGAGTATCTAAAAACTCGTTCAATTGCTCAAAGATGGCATGTCCGTGGTTCCACCAAGCGATCGCTCCCATTCAGATCTAGTACTAACATCAAATTTATCAATGATCACAAAATTGAACAAGTCATCCCATGCAGTAACGGGACGTTTCAGATTCAACAAAGCTGCTCTGATATCACTGGCCTCATCTCGTATTTTTTTCAAATCACTAAGTACTGAAGTTTCTTTTACCTTCGCCAGATTAACAAACGTACTCAAATGAACATTAACTAGAGCACGGCGTATTATTGAAGCGTTTCTGCACAAGCTCCCAGGCCGGTTTATAGTTCGCCTCACTAACATAAGTGTGCCGTAACATCAAGAGCGCTTCACCAGAAAGACTAGTTTTCAAATAATGAAGTTTTTGTACATCAGTCAGATTCGGATTTGAATCTACGAGTGCCACAAATAGATCACGATAACTTTCCCACTCTCTCAAATCGCCGGCAAAATTAGGCAAAGAAATGTTCGGTAGTTTCAGGGGCATACCCTTTTCAATTCCCACATGAATATTATCAGAAATACTAGCATTCATGTTGGGAACTGGCTGAGAAAGTTTCGCAATTAACTCATGATAAAAATCCGAACCTATATCATAAAATTTGATACATTGACAAACACATCACTTGCAAAATACATAGCTTTTCGTAGTTCGTCATCCTCGTCGAGTGCCGCCTCCAATGCCGCATGTTGACCAAGGAATTTGCTCCAATAGCCTTGTAAATTCTCCAACCGATTACGAACCGTTGCTAATGTTTGCTTCTCCTTCGCCAATTTATTAAAATTTACAGTTGATCGCTCGATCAGCCCTGCCAGCGCCATTTGCGCCGCTACGAGTTGCGCCGGAGAAGCCATGTTGCTATCTGCAATAACTGAACAAAATGTGAGCACAAGAACACTGCACTTTTCTAACTACACTTCTGTGTGCCGGGTATCCATCCGGAGGACCACTTAATCTGTTCACAATTCAGGCGAGTGCGTTTCTTTGCATCTCCTGACTTTGAACATTCACACTGATTCCTGCGTGAATTACGCAGCCCGTACACACTGGGAAGGCAGTTTTAAAATAACTTAAAATAAAAGACACGAAACACACCAATCGTGTTTAAATATGCATATATTCTTGTTGAATCAACAGAACACTTAAAACACAAGTACAAAGCGGGCGGACCTGCCTCCGCAATTAGCAACTAACGACTAACGACTCAACCCCGGCCGGCCACAATGCGTCCCCCTCCGCCCCTCCCCTCCTTGACGTCACTTTCTGAAGATGATAAGAAAGGAGGGGCGAGGAGAGTGCACGGAACAAGCAACAATCTTAAACATATTTATCATATTTTTTCAGTGTGATAAAATAGTGTAAAGTTGTCGAAAAAAATTGAAATTAAAAAAACACGTTTTTGGCCGTATAGGGGTGTGGGTGGTAGGACGGAGGCTAAGAAACCTTTCAAAAATATTATTTTTATGTTAGAATTATAGTGTAAACACTCATACGTAATTTGGTTGAGGGGAACTTTTTACCATCTTATCGGGGGGGGGGACCCTTTCGCTACGCTCCTTTCACCAACTAGCGGAAAGAAGGTATTTCTGAGGCGACGAAACAGGCAATTTGAATTTAGCTGAGAGGCGTCATTTAGGCTTGAGGATCTTTTACATGCAAGTAAATCTACTAACATGGGACAGCCGGCTTTACTTCCCCTCCGAAGGAAGGCGTACGAAGGATTTTTTCGCCCCTAAAAATCCACGGCTTCGATCGGGTTTGAACACGCCAACTTGAGTACAACAGTCCGTTACGCTAACCGCTACACCATCGCCACCGCTAACTTAATTGTATTTGCAACACTCAATCACCATGTAAACTACATGTTCCCAAATGATATAGCAAATCTCTCGGTTTAGACTCCCAACAAAACGATCCTTTTAGTTACTACTTATACTCACTGCATAGCAGCACGTGTCGGGGCTAGATTAACATCTCTTTCCCACCGAACAGAATGATGTTTCTTCTAGCAATATCAGTAATTAACTCCATATTTTCAATGCTGTCATTTACATCTCTTTCCCTATCGATGGATCAATTTCTTCGTAATAACAGTAAATTTGAAAAGGAAAATATATCTATTCCATTATATTTTTACGGTACAAATGTCGCTTCAAAAATTGTGACCATGACCTCCATCGACAACTACAAATATACTTAAATATCGCTGCCTTAAGATACTGAACTATAAGCTAAAGTGAACGTAATTACACTAAAACAGGGCTATCAGACGAACGGGCACGCGAATGGCCTTCGCAAAGGTTTGGGGCACGCGGCGATATCAGCTTAGCGAAGTCACTCTTGTCTCAGGCGGGAAGCAGGGGTAAGAAAACTTCGTGCGAATGCAGCAAGATGGGTCAAACACACCGGTTGGCATATCATAAAGAGAAATTTATTAATGTTTACGAAGTCTCAATTTAAATTGACATGTAAACAGAAACTGCAGTTTTACAAGCATTGGTCATTACACAAAGGAAACATCAACGCACGTTTCTACTTAGTGTAAGAGAATTATTAACTCTAATGAGATTTATTTAAACTGCAATTGGGCATAACCCGGTGGCAGCTAATTACAAAAACATAAATATACACAGCCTTTCAGTAACATAGAACACTAATACCAATAATAATAATAATAATAATAATAATAACAACAATAAGAATAAGGTAATATAACTAGCAAATTATATACTAATTGTAGTAATAATAATGGTAAAATAATGATAATAATATAAAAACTGACTGATTCATAAAACATTAAATTACATTAAGAGCGAAAACACACACACTGCACTAGTATTACACTGCATTTCACTGCACTTCACTTCACTAAGACCTGAAAACATTTCCTTCTTTATTTCTCTGCTATACACTGCACTACACCTCACTTCACAATAGAACACTTATGCATCGCTATATAACCCACTATTCTCCCTCATTTACTTAATAATACCCTCAATTAATTTCCTAAACTGTTGAACACTTTGAGGAAAGGGTTCAAAGGTTTTTGCAGGCAATCTATTCCATTCCGTAATCGTTCGATTTGTAAAAGAAAATTTCCCGACCTCCGTTTTCCGCTGTCTTAAATTTATTTTGTGCCTGTGATCCACTCTACTGATGTACGTAGGAATACATTGCCGCCGATTAATTTCTTTCCAAGCTGGATGACCATTACAAGCTTTATACAAGGCGCAGAGTCTTGCTACTGATCGCCTGTTTTGAGTGAATCCCACCCTGCCGTTTTCTTGTCCCTGAAAGTATATTTAGCTGCCCTATGCTCAATCCTTTCCAAGTGTTCCAATCCAACCAATCCTTTCCAATTAGAAATAACTCAATGACATTTGTAAGAAAATAAATATAAACCAAAATATATACTTAATGAAGATAAGCATTATATATAGTAAATTCAGAAAAACTCTGACACTATAATTGAAAATGAACATTTAAAGAAATACCATCTACATATTTTTCCTATAAAAACGCACGTAATAAAAGTACTTAAAAATATAGAATAATGATGAACGGAGACCGGAAAAATATGTAGACTGAAACGTCAAAAAACCTAGCTAAATATGCAATGAAAACAGTAAAAATATGTAATAAGTATGTGAAATCGTGTTCATTATGTGATATCAATTTTAAAACTCGTTCACCTAATTCAAAATTGTATTATGAAAAATCTAAAAAAATTAAAAATAATACAAATGTTTTAAAAATCATTTGGAGAGCACAAGTTGATGCACATTTTGCACCATCGAAGAGCACATTCGAACTGAAACTTGTTATACAGTTGGTAACACTCTTGTCTGTAGAGTGCATTATTTGCTCGAAAAACATTAATTTTAAGTGGAAAATTAATACTAATGAAAAATATATTACAAGATAATTGAATAATTCCAGTAAAATAAATGTAACTTGGCACACCTAGAAGAAATGGCCTTGAATTTGAAATTCATCAGCACATTTAGTCACTCGGGAACTAGTCCCTAGGAAGGTTTCCAAGCACCAAAATGTGCTGGGGAATTTCAAATTCAAAGCCATTTCGTCTAGGTGTACAAATTTACATTTTATTTAACTTGAATTATTAAATTATCTTGTAATATATTTTTCAGTGGTATAAATTTTCCATTTAAAATTAACGATTTTCGAACAAATTATGGAATGTACAAATAAGACTTGCTATATCTCTACAAAGTTGAGAATGATGTATACACGAGCGCGCCACCGTCTGTGTTGACAGCCGAAACGACAGAGACGGAGATATAAGGATACTCGATTCATAATTAAAATGGACCGTGCCAAACTATTGCGGGAAAAAAGCGCGATTAATTTCGTTGCAAATCTAGTTTCTTCCAAATTAATATTTTAACTGTATTTGCATATGTCTGCTCCTCATATCGGAATAAATAAAAGTATAATTTTCTCTGCAAAAACGATTCAAAATTTTGAACTAATTCTTTCGATGAGCAATAATATTCATATACATAGTTTATTTTAACTTAGGTAGTTTCTCAGAACATATACCAAATAAAATCTTTTTTATATAAAAGAAGTAACTACCACCGTAATGAAGAATATTGTAAATACTTACGACAGTAAAGTTAATGTTTGAGTACTTTATTTCATCCCTAACAAACCGACTAAAGTATATTCATTCAATTATTTACGTCAAAAACAGTTTAAAACTGCGTGTGACGAGCTGTGGGGAGAAGAGAATTTTGTGAACGTTTTTATAATTCTGTGGTCTCTATCCTAAACCATATTCTAGTCGAATTTTGAATACAGAAAAGAGATGTATTTTTCGAGTTTTGTTGACAAAATATTCGTTCCTGTATAATAAAATATATTTTCAAACGTAAATTAGCTATAAATTCCTGCCCTGAACCCTCATGTTCTTCATGAAAGAATAATACTTTTTGCCGCGATAATACGAAAAATGATAATTTGAATAACTACATTCCCCACTGAAATTCAGAAGACGTGCACAAATAATGAAGTTACATTTATGTCCAGAAGCAAAACAAGGGACCATCTCAGCATTTGCTCAATGATCAGGGAAACTGGACGAAAAACCTGATCGAGATGGGGCCATCAACCCAGAAACTGTGGTACAATACTTGTTACAGGTTCCTTAGAATTATACAGTCCTAATGATAAATAATTACATTAACTATCATTGTTAAAATTAATGCTACTTTCCTTTCTGATGCTCGGTATAGTCTCGAATTGTATAGAAACATTTATGCAGCAGAAAAGATTTTGCTTGGGACTTAAACTTCTCTAACGAATTTCTTCTGGCAAAGTGTTGTAGAGTAATGTACATGAATTGTATGTGAATTTTTTGTAGTGAGCTGTTGATACTGCCACTTGGTGAATATGATTACTACGTCGTGTGTTACACTTCTAGACATCGGCGTTTGCTGAAAATATATTCCCTCCCTTAAGTAAGTCATTTTTGACAAAAACTACTGATTCGTAATCTGGAGACAAGGTAATGGTAAAATTCCTAGATTAATAAGAGTGACTTACAAGAATCACGTGGGTTGGATTTGCTTATTATTCGTACAATTCTTTTTTGTAATCTGAAAGTCTGTGAGCTATAAGATGTGTTTCCCAAAATATTATGCCATATCTCAGGCGGGAGTAAACATTGGCAAAATATACACAACGAGCTGTATGAAGGCTGACGGAATTTGAAAGAATTCTGAACGCGTAGCATAATGAACTAATTTTGTGTTCAATTCATTTAAGTGGGCATTCCATTTGAGGTTTGATTGAATTGATAGACCTACAAATTTTGTTACTTTAACATCAGTCAATGGCACACCGTCATTTTCAATGGAGTACAAAATTTTTATTTGATATGGAAAATTGCATTGAAACAGTTTTTCTTTTCATTTACTATTAATTTGTTATTACGGAACCAATATGAAACGTCTGATATTGTACTATTTACGGTTTTTTGTTGCAAAGAATATTTGTATCATCCGTAAAGAGAACTGTTCTTCCGTTTCGAATCGCTAAGGGCATGTCATTTACGTATAATAGGAAGAGAATTGGGCCTAAAATCGATACTTGCGGGACTCCACGTGCAATGGCAAATACCTGGAAACGTGTGTACATAACCGGAAACGTGTGTCCATCATTCCAGTAAGGTATTTTCTACTCTCTGAGATCGTAGTTTAAGGTACGAACATAGCCAATCTAGAGCAATACCACGGATTCCATACGAAGGTAATTTTGAAAGTAAATGTTATGATCAATGACGTCAAAAGCTTTTGAAAGATCTAAAAATATTCCAATAGTTCCTTCGTTTTGATCCAATGATGAGGCAACATCCTTAAGAAAGAAAAAATGGCTGTTTCCGTAGATTTGATTTCCGGAATCCATGTTTTTTTTTTTTTTTAATTTATTTATTTATAAAGGTCGCATCAACCTAAGTGGTTATTAGCGACCACGTTTACAAAGTAGTAATACAGTATTTCAGTTTACAATAGCTAGTATACAAAGTTAAATCATTTTATATACATTGGTTTCTTTTAATAATAATATTATATTTTTAATAGTTTCGGTTGAATTTAGATTATATTTAAAATCATAGGTCAGTTTTAAAACTTTTCTTCTGTCGTTAGTGTTTGTACATTCCATGATTAGGTGACGTATACTGTATGGAGAATTGCAGAAGTTGCAGGTGCTTG
>JAHLJT010008446.1:289861970-289885562 GCA_031308135.1 Acheta domesticus | reverse complement strand
AAAACACTCTTCTCATACGTGTATTATTTATTGTGTCATTGTTAGCAATTTCGTTATAATGGTAAGAATTGTGCCTCGTGCGTCACTTGATCCTTAAATCTTTTGTTGCAATTCATGTCGAGTAGGGTTTTGGTACTTATAATTTTGATTCGATTGCTTTTTAGGATTTACTGTGATCCGTCGTAGGTACTTTTTATTGTTTTTAATATTAAATGAAGGAAGTAATTAAGTTAAGAAAACTGCTCTTTCTTGCAAGATTCGACCAGAAAATCACTGTTAAAATCTCCGCATACAACATGGATTAAAAGAGCGATTGATGACTTTGACTTAGTGTTATCTCTAGTTTTTCTAAGAACAAAATGTAATCTGCAGCTCTCTTTGTTGGAGGCCTGTAGATGCAAAGCAATATCATTTTTAGCACAGGAAGATGTACAACAGAAATTTCAAAAACATTTTCAACGGAATACTCATTGAATTCCGTCAAGGAGATAGAATCAATATTATTTTTAACGTAAATACAAGAACCTCCATATGCAGGACTTTTATGAGATTCTCTTTTTCTACAATAATAGCCTGCGAGGTAATAGTTTGGAATTTGGAAAATGTCAAGTTCATTAGGAGATAACCAATGTTCTGTAAAGCAAAGAACACCCATTTGATTTAAATTGCTCTATAGAGCTGCCTGGATAAACTCAGTTTTATTTGAAAGGGATGAATATTATGGTGCGATATCTTTATTTTTTGCAAGTACCCACACGAATGTTTTTCTGCTGCATCTGACTGTAGTTGCTATATATTACTCCATTTGTACCTCGAGTGCGTGGTCGAAGGTTGTAATGTGTCACAGCAGTCTCAGGTTGCGAGAAAATATTGGCGTCATTGGTAGTTGGATGGAAGAAACGGGAGTAGGTTCACAGGAGGGGGTAAGAGGGTTCAGAATAAGGGTGGGGTGGGGAACGTAAGGAAGGTGAAAGGGATGGATTTTTGACAGGAGGCTGCGTAGGACTGAGTTGATGATGTTATTTGTGCAAGCTTTTCACCGACTGCATGTTTTCCAGCAAGTTCATTTGGAGACCATTGCCGGGTAAAGTGTTTTACTGAGAGAATTTCATTTCAAAAAGTGTTACAACTGTTTCTCTCATTTGCAGTTTTAGTTGTTGGTTTGCGTGCTTAATCTCGCTGCAGAGTGTTGGCCTGTTGTACCAGAAGGGCAGAGTCGAGACTACAATGTTAGTATTTTGGGTGGCACAATGTAATTTGTTTACATGTTGTTCAGGTGTAAAGTTACCGCCCCAAATTAATGTCATTCTGCCCTCCTATGATAATGACTGTGTCCTGATTGTTCATTGTCTTCGTGTGAGTGTCCAACTCTGCAGTCACGTCTGCAAACCTCCCGTTAGGTTTAAAAATAGACGAGACTGAGTATTGGGGGGTAACTTCCTACTGAGAATGGAGGAAAGATGGCGACCATGGCTGTCAGCTAAAATAAGTACCTGTTTTTTAGGCTCAGTAGGAATGGCTTTGTTTTCAAGTGGGCTAGGATGCGAAGCTTTACGTGTTTTGGTTTTGACACGCTTCCTAGCCTGTTTGCGTTGGTTTGTGCATGTATTTGTCGATGGAAGGAAAGGGTTGTGAGGATTAGGAAGAAACACTAAATCTATTTTGTATTGCGACTGGAAGTGGTGTCTGTGTCTTATGTGGAGTCACGGGTGCACGGTTGGGAAAATTCGCAGTGTTGCCTACTTGTGCCCAACCGTCATTGTAGAGAACGACCTCTTCCAGCCTTTGGATATGTTTCTCTAAATTACTGTTTACGTGTGTGAAGGCTTTCAGAAGGTCGGCTTTGAGGGTGTAGAGAGTAAAAAGAGTAGAACAAACAGTAGCCATGTCACGAATGCGTATTAAAGTACGTGATAAAATTGGAATAAATACAAGAAAACTCAGATAAAAGCAACAGTCACCTAGCTTAATATTTTAAAAGTGTAATATTTATGTGTATTCGATAAATTAAAAATTAAGATTCGATACAAGAAAGAGAAGGTACGCTAACTACAAAATCTATTGAA
The DNA here is from genome assembly GCA_031308135.1 of Acheta domesticus. Taxonomy (NCBI): domain Eukaryota; kingdom Metazoa; phylum Arthropoda; class Insecta; order Orthoptera; family Gryllidae; genus Acheta; species Acheta domesticus. The sequence goes on along the minus strand of JAHLJT010008446.1, from coordinate 289,883,496 downwards.
AGCTAGTACTTACGAAATTTGGCAATGCGGTTACGAATTTTCGTTCACTTAAGCTGCAACTGTTTAATACAATGTCGACTATACTTTATAGTAAATAGATAAAGATATTAGCTGAAATTTGTCTTCAACATATTGAATAAGATTTGAAACAAATTCAAAACTACTCGATACACCGTATATGGAAGAAAGATGAATGAAGAATACTAAATGTTTAAATAATAAGAGTTAAAAATTAAATATAAATATAATTTTTTATTACATTATTGTACTAGAACGATGAAAAGTAAAAAAGCAACTTAAAGGGACAAAAATAAGACAGTGCAAATCGTGTTTGATGTGTCCCTAAAATTATATTTTATCTGCTGATTCACAACCTAAGCGAAACTGACTGTACAGACCCGTGTTTACACTGTGTTTCTTGACGCGCCGCAATCGCATCCTTCATTCTTCGTTTGGTCGGGCTATAACTGTTTGTTCATCTTTTTGCGTCCCGTCATGACTGCCTCCTGTGCATCCCTGAGCAATGGGAGCCCGGGCTTCCCTTGGCCGCGGGCACTGCGTGCCCTAGCAGAGCGCAAGCGCGCTCCGAGCACGCACGTGCTTTGTGTGGCAACCCTGGACTGTTTGCAGTGATTCGAGGTGCATATTCCATCGCCAGCGATGACGTCAAAACGATCCCATCTAAGGATTCCTTCAAACGTTGGTTGTGTGCCAAAACATTACGCCTAGGGACGCCAAACATTACGCCATTAGCTCTATGTATTATTACACTTAAAATACTTTAACATACTTTAACTTACATTAACATACTTTACCCTTACACAAACATTAAGCTTACAATTAAAATACTTTGTCATCGAGAATCGTAGGTAACTCGAAAGTATCGATCACTTTCTGCCTGAGTTGAAAGATGTCACGTAAAAAACGTGAATGTTACTTCAGTGTATTATCAGTATAATGGTAAACAAAGAGCAAATAAACACGCAACATTCTTCCAATATTTCACCTTACACATTTGTTTTTCTTATACTGTGCGTTCCTACTCCAAACACAACTGAAATCAAGCAGACGATTCCTTGCTTGGCTTGTCTCGTGACAGGAAGCCCTATGAATTTTTATTCCGGCTCTTGTTCTCGTATACGCGTGCAACCTGATGCGAAAAGACACTTTCATTTCGTGCAGACGTTGGCGAAGATTGAACGGAGCGGCGTTCGCGACAGAGCGGTTTCTTGTGACTGCCTGCGCTCGCTTCCGCCCCTCCCCAGGCCGCCGCCCCGCGGCCCATGCCCTCGCGCGGCGTCACAATACAACCACAACCACAACAAGAACAAGAACAACAACAAAAGCAACAATAACAATAATAATAATAATAATAATAATAATAATAATAATAATAATAATAATAATAATTTTAAAATTTTAGAAAACCTAAAGGAACTCCCGGAATGGCTCACACGCGGCATCACGTATTTGCTACCCACAGAGTGAGACAGCTCTTTGGCGAAGAACTACAGGCCAATCACTTGTCTGCCAGTACTGTACAAAGTTACAACTTCAGCCATAGCTGACAAAATGTACAGACATCTAGAGAAGAACCATCTAATGCCAGCTGAACAAAAAGGATGTCGTAAAGGTTCTTATGGCTGTAAGGAAATCTTGCTACTGAATAAAGTCATCTTGAATGATGTAAAGAAACGAGAACGTAATTTGAGCATGTCTTGGATTGACTACCAAAAAGCCTTTGATAGTGTACCACACGATTGTATTTTAAAGTCCCTGGAGATCTATCGATTTCATCCTGGACGTATTGAATTTTGCAATGCTAGCATGAAGTCGTGGAGTACCAGGTTACTAATACACAGCGGAAAGGAAGCAGTAGAAACCAGAAGTATTCAGATTAACAGGGGTATTTTTCAAGGAGATTCACTATCCCCTCTGCTGTTTTGCATTAGTTTAATCCCACTATCTAGACAGTTGTCGCAAGCTGACTTTGGTTACAAGCTCCATGGTGATGAAAGGTCAGTGTCGCATTGGTTTTACATGGATGATCTGACAGTGTTTGCTAAGAATGAAGCGATTCTCTCCCAAATGCTGTCTGTCGTGAATGACTTTAGCAATGACATCTGCATGAAGTTTAGTCTTGACAAATGTGCAAAAATTACTTTAAAAAGAAGCAAACTGACAACGTCAGAGAGCATTGAAGTTGATATGCACACTGTGATTCAAGATCTTGAGCCAGGTGAAACTTAAAAAATATCTGGGTATTGAAGAATGTGAGACCATCTCCAACGACACAATGAAAGAGAGAATTCGCAAGGAGTATTACAAAAGAGTGACGCTTGTCCTGCAGTCTGCTCTGAACTCCAGGAATAAAATATATGCAAACAGGTAGTCGAGTACAGTTCCGGAGTAGTGGACTGGACTGAGCAAGAAATCCGCATCATGGATCGAAAAACCAGAAAACTGCTTAAATGCATCATGTCGCCCACCCTCGAGCTGATGTACATAGCCTTTATGTGTCACGTAAGGAAGGAGGAAGAGGCCTCAGACAAATTGAAGCTTCCTGGCCCAAAGCAATAGTTGGAATGGGAATGTATGTAGTCAGTCATCAAGATGACCGTCTAATGAGGCAGGTCACGAAATCTGACCAAAGAATGGGAAACAGAGACATTGTTAGTGTAGCAAAAGGCATTGAAAAAAAAACTATGCAAGACACGTCACATAACACAGATACTGAACTTCTGGTACTAGTAAACATGAAATGTGAGACACAAAAAATGTTAAAGAAGCCGTGGAGGGACTAACCAATCCATGGACAATATCTAAAAAGAATGGTCAAGGTGCAGATCAATAAAGATCAATCATTTATGTGGATGAAAAGGGGAAGAATGAAGCCAGAATCAGAAGCAGTTCTAGTAGCTGCTCAAGATCAGGCGTTGAGAACACGACATTATGATAAAGCGGTTCTCAAAATTTCCAAGGGAGCAAGTAGAAACCATTGATCATATTGTCTCAGCTTGTCCAATTCTAGCAAAGACCGAATACTTAAAAAGACACGACAGGATGTGTAATTACCTCCACTGGCAGATCTGTACCGCCCTTGAAGTACCAAACACATGCCCCAAATGGTACGAACACTCATCAAAACCGGTGACATCGGTTGGATTGTGTACAATATTGTACGACCAACAAATTCAAACGGATCGCACGATACCAGCAAACAAACCAGATATTGTTATCCGGAATTTTGAGAAAAAGTCGTGTATACTTCTGGATGTTGCTGTGCCTTGCGATCAAAATGTCGTAACCAAGAGAGCAGAGAAACGTCTTAAATACAAGAGTTTGGAAATTGAGATCAGCCGAATGTGGGGCGTAAAAGCACAGGTTGTACCGATAATTATCGGAGCTTTGGGATTTGTTCAGCACAATGTGTGTAAGAACTTGGCTAAACTTCCAGGTCATTCAAAGGACTGGGAAGTGCAAGAAATTGCTTTATTTGGCACAGCTAACACTTTGCGCAAAGTATTTTAGAGGCACTGACAGTCCCTAGATCTGCTCCTTACGTAGCTGGTTGCAACCTGGAGTAGATTTTATACTCAGCCGACTTATAACATCTGTAGTCATGATATGAAGAAATAATAATAATAATAGTAATAATAGAGGGATTTATAATGGCAATCCAAGATAGAGTATGCCGAACTAGAAACTATGAAAAACATTGCATGAACATGCCCGTGATTGAAATATGCAGGAAATGCGGCACCAGTGGTGAAACAATAGAACATATAATGGCCGGCTGTACTGCACTAGCGGACAGCGCTTACTTGGGCAAACACAACCAACTAGCTAAGATTGTCCATCAACAATTGGCTCTCAAACATGGAATGTTAAATAGTGGAGCTCCGCCGTATTATAAATACAGCCCATCACCTGTAATGGAAGCAAATAATACCATCATTTATTAGGACAGACCCATATTTACAGATAAAACTGTGGCTTTCAATAGACCTGATATAGTTTTGATTGACAGGAATAAGAAAGAAGCTATACTTGTTGATACTGCCGGACCATTGACACACAATCTAAAGAAAACAGAGACCGAGAAAATTGCTAAGTATGAAGATCTTGCTCTGGAAATAAAACAAATGTGGAAACTACAGGTTGTAACAACATGTCCACTTGTTATTTCAGCTGAAGGTGTAATCTCAAAAAATTCAGGAAAAACCTCAAATAAATGGGATTACCCCAACGAATTCTAAACTACGGACAGAAAGCAGTGATCCTGCAGACATGTAATATAGTTCGAAAGTTCTTGAACTAACACAAATAACGCTCCCATATTGGTCTTGAGGGTCAGAGTGAAATCTCTCTCCTCAGTGACAGAGCTCTTTCCTATTCGTGGCAGGATTGGGCAAATTGAACCCAGCACAAGCTGCTGAGAATCACAAGATAGTAATAACAATAGTAATAATGATAACAACAACAACAAACATGTCATATTGTTAGAAAATTTTAAATGAGCGACATTAATGTAGGTCAGGATGAATTTCCTTCTTGCGCAGTACGAGCCTAGTCCGATAACATCAATTGGATCTGCTAAAGCAGAGAAAGTGTGAAAAATCGATGATGATGATGATTATAATAATAATAACAACAACAGTAAGAAGAGGCCTCGTGGCGTCAACGGCAGCGCCTCCCGACGTCTTGGGCCGAAGAGGCCGCAGGTTCGAGTCCTGCGTAGACACGGTCGTATTTGGGATTGCCCCTTCATCCTTCATATTATTGTCAAAATTTCCTTCGTTTGGAATCCTTGGTATTGCCCTAGATTGGTTATCTTCGTACCTGAAACAACAGTTTCAGAGAACAGAAATAACTTACTGGGATAATGTAACATTATGTACACACCTTTCGAGTTCTTTGCCAATGGCACGTGGAGTCCCATAGGGATAGATTTGAGGCCCTATTCTCTTCCTACTATGCGTAAACGATATGCTATCGAAGAGTCAAAACAGAGGAACAGTTCTCTTTGCGGACGATACGCATCTTATTTACAATAAGGAAACCGTAAATACAATATTAGTACAATATCTGATGTTTGACAATGGTTCCGAAACAACAAATTAAGAAATCAATATTTGATGTAGGCTCCTCATCGTAATTGTTTATTTTGGCATAAAGCTTTTTCGGCCGCATTGCGGCCATCTTCAGTGCTCTTAGAGGCGGCTGTGGGCCTCAGTCCAGACAGACAGCCATAGACAGACAGCCAGTCCAGACTCTGGACTGAGGCCCACAGCTTTATTATCTGTGCAGGTCTTCTAGAATTTAGTTTGGAAATATAGTTATTCAAATTATCGTTCTCAATGTTGTCACGGCTGAAAGTATTATTTCCTTCAAGAAGGACGTGATAATGAATAAGAGCCCAAATCTATAGCTGATTTACCCTTGAAGACATTGTATTACATGGGAGCGAATAAGTTGTTAATAATCCTTGCAAAAAACGCTCGTTTCTTTCTGTATTCAAAATTCAACTAGTATACGGCTTAGGGTAGGGACCACAGACTTATGAAAACGTGCACAGAATTTACTTCCCTCCGTAGCATGTAACATGCAGTTTTTTTACTGTTTTTGAGGTAAATAAAAAAATAAAAATAAAATTTAAAATAGAAGAAAACTAATAAATCCATCAAAATGAGATTTAAACACATTATGAACACTACTCACGGAACCAACTTAGTTTTTCTTTTACCGTGATATTCCTAACGGTTCCGAATATTATTACTTCTCTCTCTTACGAAGGTTCTTGTCATACGCGCTTCTGTGGTAATCGTATGGGTGTCGGTAAGTTTAACTCTGAGGATTTCAGTTCGGGTCTTGGAGCGGAAATAAATTGTTGCTGGTTGAAAACACTTTTGCAAGTTTTTGTAGTAGTATAATATAGCGAAGCAGTTAGAAGTGATGTGAAAAGTATGCGTTTTTTTCAACACCACTAGTTTTGAGATTTGTTGCTTTAGCCGCTGATTGTTTAACTTTTTTATCCTTGTGTGAACCATCATTCTATTAAATAAAGTCACAAGGAATATTTTACATTTCAATTATACAATTCTCTGAGAGGAAGCTGAAATTAAGTGTATATGCAATTAGAGTGGAGTAATTTTCAGTGACTTTTGAAACAGCATTTCCATGTTGCTGTCGAAAACATCTGCCATATTTTTAGCACATGCAAAAACTGACGAAGGGTAATGTAAACCTTTTGTAACTTTTTCATATTCTTTAAAAAAGTGGAAGGTCACACCCTCTGGCAATACCTTGTCTCTACCACAGCTCTGCAACATGCCACACAATCCTGTTTCGCATAACATTTTTTTTTGCTACATAACCAGCAACGTAATACGTAGGATTTTTATTAACAAGATTGTCGTCCAGGTCTGTTATGTCACAAGTTCCTTTCGCAACTGGATTCAAAAGAAACTCCGAATTGTTTGGAAATAAAAGTGCTTGTGTACTAGGGGTTGAAACAGACGCAAGAACGTCATAATCCACTTGCTTATTTCCATTCTCAGATGATTAAATATGTCTTGTATAGCAACAGAACGGTATGCATACCTAATCTCACAGCAGGAAGGATATTTACAACTTTATTTCGAATTGAGCAGAAAGCATTTTTGAGGCAGTCTTGATTGACTCTTCCCAAAGTAAACAATTCATCCCCATGTTCTTTTCAAGTTCCCACAATGCTTTGGCAGCATTAAAATTCTCTACCCATCCAACAGTTGAAGGGGCGTGAATGTATTTCTTACCTATTGAAAACAATCACTTTTAAAAACAGCTACCCATTTTCTCCCAGTGATCATCGTAATATGATTCTTCCATCACTGGAGCACACAACGGTTTTTTTTTAAATTAAAATTCCTCCATTCATAGAATAAAAAGATTAGTCTACATTGGAAATACATTGAGAGGTATGTACATCATCTGCTGGAAATTTTCCCAATGTAGACAGTAAATTGTTGCAACCAGGGAATGACAACGTTTGTGGAGCAATACGCACTCGCATTCCTTTAACCCATTAAGGACCAAGCATTGAATTAATAATACTTTTTAATTTATTATTTATTATTTTTATTTTTTTAATAATATTACTTTTTAGTCCAATATTACACTAGAAATAATAAAAAAAATCATTTATAAGTTTTTTACACCAATAGTTACTGTACAACAAAATGTTGCGTATGCAACTTTAGGACCTTACGTACATCAATTAGTCTTGACAAGAGATGACAGAAAACAGTTCGAATGGAGATGAACATTGCATTTTTTCCATTTGTCAATTGTACTGCTTTTCCAGAATCTGCGCCTCCTTCTGGCTTTGGTTTCTCCCTTTATAGTCACGTGCTCTACATCATGATTAATTTATTGATTGACAGATGACTCCGGGAGCGTCAAATGTCATAATCATTAGTCTCGTAAATGTAGTGCGTGTTTTTTAGCGCGGGAGGTGGCGGTGATTTTCCCCTGTTAGATGGCGAGATCCCACGCCGACCTACCCGTCGTCTTGCGGCTTTTTCCAATGCAGGTATCTCCCACTAGCGGGGCATCGCCTCAGTCGGAAGCAGCTCTAAGCCCCCGATCTGTCTCCCGACAGGTGTGAAGTGGAAGAAAGTGTGAGGAGTGCAAGTAACGGGTGAGGATAGGACAAGGATGAGATAGGAATGATCGCAGTCCATGGCCCGTTTGCTGGGATACTGCTCCTGCACTTACCTAGTATTGATCTGAGAAACCAAGGAAAATCACCGATGAGAGCAGCTAGCCGCATTAATGTTTCTCCGGACGGCCGCTGAACTCAACCTAGCCATGTAGCTAGTGTCGTAAATCTTGTTAGGACTTGAACACTAGGACCTCACGGTTAGAGGCGCGGCAGTGACAAATATATGCCCTGAGCCACCTCTGTCGATATCATTATATCATAATAACATGTTTATTTACGTTGGGAATTGTTTGTGGGTCGACCAAAATATGACTTTTTAGTCTCCTGTGTATGCATTGACTCATTATTGCATTCACTTTTTTGCACTGTCTTCAGATTTCATTAGAGTCATTCGCAAGTTGAAGTATTGAATAATTTTCAACTCCATCTACAACATCTTCATAAGCATTGTAAAGCAGGTTCACTTTTAGGAACATTCCATCCCACATGAGTATGCACATTTTGATTGTTTCATTCATATTCCTGCAAGAATGCTTTAAATTTTCAAGTATATAATCATTACTAGCCTACTTTGATTGCTTGTTTATTTGAAATCCTCATCAATGTGGATTTAGATTGAAAATTTAACAATTTTCATATAATTTTATATGCGCTAGTATTTTGCAAGTATATGTTCGGTGCTTCGCTTTTTATTTCAGAAGACCTTCGTGCATTTCTTTTGAATGGAGAATGCGGTTCAACAGTTTTTAACAAGTTCATAAAGGGGTTGGGAAACAACTTGCCTGATTGTTTGAAGAACTCTCTTCAATTTTACCTCTTGCTGGGCCGACAAAATTTAACTTTTTGTCTGTTAACTGGAATATAATGGCTGTTTCCTAAGAAAAATTGTGCTCTGATTTCAAATGTTTAAAGCATTAATTTGTAACGGACAAGGTTTCTTTTTAATAGGCAATTAGCAAGTAAACACTGTGGTTAAGTGATTGGTTTTCTTTACTTTTTCTTTTACATATACGAGTAATAATCTCCATCAAAATGTAATTTTAAACGATTGAGTACTATATTTTGTTTGCGTATATCCTTTTCTAGGGCCCAACAATAGTCCGCAAGCATATTTTTTCCATTTTCTCTCATGAAATGTTTCCCTAGTTGCAATGCCTTGGTGGAATCGCTCACCGTGTTTGTCGTTCACAGCACAGAGATTTTTAGGAAAGAAGTGTAAGTATGAATACAGAAAATATATGGAGGCGTTGTTTTAATAGTGGTACAACTCCATTGACACTCATTTCGAGATATCCAGCTGTAAAGTTAAATGATTATAAAAAATCGGGGATGGAGATAGACAAAAAAACGAGTAAAAGACTTGTTCATCTGAAGATGATATTAACAAACATACTATATGCTTCGCAGAATATTGGGGGTGTAAAGAAGTTACACTATCATAGAAATGAGGTTGGTGGGCCAAATCGGTAAAATGTCGTTCTAAGAAAAGTTGGAAATGAAGAGAATATCGATTTATTTTCACAAATGAAAAATTAATTTAATGTTTCACTTGAGGCACATTATGTTTTCTTCATCCTCTTACAATCGGTTTCTACCTGCAGATCAGTGAAATAAGCGTGATTGACGCTTGAAATGAATGGAAAAAAATCAAGCATATCCTGTTTCTTCTGATTAACCTTCCTGTGCTGTGGTTGTATAATCGGTAAATTTGAGTTTTTGAAAACTTTAGTTCTTCCTCATCAACGATTGTTTTGTGTGTAATGAAGTTTACAGCGTAGAAACCAATGTCTTGATTTAAGGTTTACTTGTACACCATTATAAAAGACTGACAAATCTAATCCATATGATTTCTAGCCAGTTACAGACACCTTCTTGTTCATTTTCTTCTTTCTTGTTACAGACATCTGAATGTCTTAACATGTATACCATTAAGTTTAATTTCTGTGTTAAATAAAAATGTGGGATATAATTATATTATTTTTGTTCTTTCTAATACAAAATCAGGATCAAGTTCTTTATCGTATCACTTCAGACGCTATAAATATTTTGAAAATCACTCATCACGAGACTTGTAGAATCCCAGACAGCCGTACCACTAATTTTGTACCACAATCAAAATAAATAGATTGCAATCATCTGTGATTCACATTTGTGATGCGCTATGTCGTCCAGAGAAAGAACTTGGGAATTCTGTCACTTTCAAAATAAATTTACTACACTTGCGCGGACCTGAAAATTAAGTTAACTCAATTTCTCAAAAAAGAGGAGTTGTACCACTATGAAAATAAAGTCTTCATATATTAGGGAACATAATATCACAGATTTTAAATTTCTGAAGGAGGTCCGACACTATTTCTTCATAGCTTTCAGCTTCTCTGTTACCAAGGAATTCCGTTAACACCTATTGAACCGATATCCACGCAGCCTTTTCAACAGTATTCAAACTTGCCTCAAAGTTATGATCCCTCATGTTGTACAACATGCGGCCGTTGAATGCAATGTTTTTAAAAATAATCGTTTTCAGTGACGGAAACAGAGTAACCAATATGATTCGATGCGACCAACCGCGCACACATTTAGGTTTGTTAGGTTCGTATGTTAACGTTTGAACCACATGATGTGAAGGTTAAGAAAACAAACGCACTATTAACAAAGAGTGATTTAGGGGTGAATTTCTCTTATTACGCCAGCGCTCTTGCGCCCAGTTAAGCGGCTCGGGGCCATATGAATTCTTCAATTATGCAGAGAAGAAAGCGTTGCAGGCTTCGTGCGTTTCCTGGGCTCAGCCAATCAAAGCTAGTTGCACAGATATGAAAATATGCGAGATTTAACAACCTAAGTAAATAGAACATAGGACATTGTGTCAAAGAATAGAAAAAACTTTAACAATTTCTCAAAACTCTTGCAATGCTGCGATAACACTAAATGAAAAGCACACTAACAAGACGAGGCTGCATGACTGATGCAGTAAAGAAACTGAAATTAGTTTAAACATTGCAGAATGTATTGAAGCCTACGAGGCACAAATGAATAATTATTACAAACACATGTCTAGACTTTTCAAATCGGACTGCACTCATAGTAAAACTGCTCCTTCGTTTTACACATCTGTCTAGTAGGGGGTCTAAATGCACACACAAAAATGCCCTTCGCTGACGGCAAATGTCCACGGGCTGGATTCGCTCTCCATGGTCCGTCTCCGTATAGTCCAGCGTGTCACTCCCTGCACATTCGCTCCTCTGCCGCCTTGTTGCCCACGCTCTCCCGCCGGCCCCACCTCTCCCGACCCCACCGTGAGGTCTCTCCGGGCGAGTGGAAGGGCGGGCAGCCGGGCGGGCGGGCAGTGGGGAGAGAGGGGCGGCGGCGGTGGCGGCGGTGCCGGTAACGTGAGGTGGCCTGGCATCAGCCGCGTGCTTCCCGATGCAGGAGGGGCGCTCCATGCGTAGAGGCGCAGGGGAACCAATGATAAGTTAATTTTTTAATTAATTAATTTTTTTAAGTGGGACGCGCGAAATTTATGTTGGCGCCCCCACAACACACTGGTGCACCATGGAACTTCCATAATTGGCGGCAAGACCACAAAGAGCGCCCAGCTGGGCGAAACTCACCGCAACTTCATCCGCGCCGAGAAAATGTGCAAACACATTGTTATAAACCATAGTTAACGAAGAGCAGCATTTCATTGAAGTCTCGATCCTGAATTATTGGCGTTTCTTCTTCCGAAGGTGTGGGCTGCAAGCTGTTGCGCAGTTCTCCCTTTCTGGAAGATTCGGAAGGACCGTGGCGACACATTGGTGTGAGGATTTCCCAGAACAGGGTTAGGTTTCACATGCGGGACAGATTGCAAATTGTCACTTTCAATTCTAAGAACAGACTCAAAAATAGAATTCTTGTCGTGTCGAAACGGACACATAATTGTGAAAGCAATACATGATTAAATAAATTAGTTACAAAATGCCCTTATGAGGGCTGGGTAAAATACAGAAAACAGGATCGTTGACTAGCACAGTGAAAGCATAATCTGAATACTTCTGGTTTCTACTGCTTCCTTTTCGCTGTGTACTAGTAACCATGTACTCCATGACTCCATACTAGTCTTGCAAAATTCAATAAGTCTAGGTAATTATTATTGTTGTTCCATTACATCATGACTAAACATGTTATGAGTCGGCTCAAAATAAAATCTACTCCAGGTTGCAACCAGCTACCTAAGGAGCAGATATAGGGGCTGTCGGTGCCTCTACAATACTGCGCAAAATGTGCGCTGTTCCAAATAAAGCAATTTCTTGCACTTCCCAGCCTTTTAGACAAATTTTGCGGATTAATCCCACAGCTCCGATGACTATCGGGACGACCTGTGCTTTTACACCCACATTTGAGTGATCTCGATTTCCAAACTTTTGTATTTAAGACGTTTCTCTGCCTCCTTCGTTACGATGTTTTGATAGCAACGTACAGCAAATCGACAAGTAAACATGATTTGTTCTCCAAATCCCGGATAACAATATCCGGATTGTGTGCTGCTATCGTGCGATCCGTTTGAATTTGTTGGTCGTACAATATTGTACACAATCCAACCGATGTCACTGGTTTTGGTGAGTGTTCGTACCACTTGCGGCATGTGTTTGGAACTTCGAGGGCGGTACAGATCTGCCGGTGGAGGTAACTACACACGCTGTCGTTTCTTTTTAAGTATTCGGTCTTTACTAGAATTGGACAAGCTGATCAACAATGTGATCAATGGTTTCTACTTGCTCCTGGCAAATTCAGCATTTGTCGTCATGGGAAATTTTGAGAACCGTTTATCACAATGTCGTGTTCTCAAGTCCTGATCTTGGTCAGCTATTACAAGTGCTTCCGATTCTGGCTTCATTTTCCCATTTTAAGCCACATAAATTGATCTTTATTGATCTGCACCTTGTCCATTCTTTTTAGATATTGTGCATGGAGTGGTTTGTCTCCCCACGTCTTCTTTAACATTTTTTTCTATAACATTTCATGTTTAGTAGTACCAGAAGTTCAGTGGCTGTGTTATTTGACGTGTCTTGCATAGTTTTCTTTGCAATGCTTTTTGCTACACTAACAATGCCTCTGTTTCCCATTCTTTGATCAGATTTCATGACCTGCCTCATTAGAGGGTCATCTCGATGGCTGACTACATACTTTTCCATTCCAACTATTGCATTGTGCCAGAAGGCTTCAATTTGTCTGAGGCCTCTTCCTCCTTTCTTACGTGACACAAAGTCTAATTACATCAGTTCGAGGGGGGGCGACATGATACATTGTTAGCAGTTTTCTGGTTTTTCGATCCATGATGCGGATTTCTTGCTCAGTCCATTCCACTAGTCCAAAACTGTATTCGACTACAGACACTGCCTGATTACCAATTGCATATATTTTATTCCTGGAGTTCAGAGCAGACTGCAGGACAAGTCTCACTCTTCTGTAACACTCCTTGCAAATTCTCTCTTTCATTGTGTCGTTCGAGATGGTCTCACATTCTTCAATGCCCAGATATTGTAAGTTTCACTTGGCTCAAGATCTTGAATCACAGTTTGCATATCAACTTCAACGCACTCTGACGTTGTCACTTTTCCTCTTCTTAAATTAATTTTTGCACATTTGTCAAGACCAAACTTCATGCAAATGACATTGCTAAAGTCATTCACGACAGACAGCATTTGGGAGAGAATGGCTTCATTCTTAGCAAACACTTTCAGATCATCCATGTAAAACAAATGCGACACTGGCCTTTCATCACCATGGAGCTTGTAACCAAAGTTAGCTTGCGACAACTGTCTAGATAGTGGGATCAAACTAATGCAAAACAGCAGAGGGGATAATGAATCTCCTTGAAGAATACCCCTGATGATGTGAATACTTCTGGTTTCTACTGCTTCCTTTCTGCTCTGTATTAGTAACCTGGTACTCCACGACTTCATGCTAGCCTTGCAAAATTCAATAAGTCTAGGATGAAATCGATAGACCTCCAGGGACTTGAAAATACAATCGTGTGGTACGCTATCAAAGGCTTTTTGGTAGTCAATCCAAGCCATGCTCAAATTACGTTTTCGTTTCTTTACATCATTCAAGGTGACTTTATTCAGTAGCAAGATTTCCTTACAGCCATAAGAACCTTTACGATATCCTTTTTGTTCAGCTGGCATTAGATGATTCTTCTCTAGATGTCTGTACATTGTGCCAGGTATGGCTGAAGTTATAACTTTGTACAATACTGGCAGACAAGTGATTGGCCTGTAGTTCTTCGCCAAAGAGGTGTCTCCCTCTTTGGGTAGCAGATACGTGATGCCGCGTGTGAGCCATTCCGGGAGTTCCTTTGGATTTTCTGAAATTTTTAATAGGTCCTCTTCCGAGAATTGGTGAACATCTTGCACTGTTTCCACAAGTTCATCGACAGCATCAATTTCAGATTGAAGCCAAGATGCGTCTTTGTTGTAGGATCTGCTCACCTCCCAGATTCCTGCCCAAAATGCTTCGATGTCATCTTTTGAAAGAGTAACAGCTTTGCCATTCGGTTTTTGAGTCAGATTGCGATAGAATCTCTTCGCGTCTGTTTCAAACAACCGGTTCTGTACACAGAAATCTATTCTACGTTTGTAACGTCTAATTCATTGAGCCCATGCTTGAAGTTCCTCTTTAAGCTTTTCAACTACCATTAGCCTGCTGGTGTCATTTTCAATGTGGTATTTTTGTTCAACATTGAATATTTTTCGTTGAACTTTAGAGGTGTGCGTTGATTTAGACGATGCCTCAGCTAAGAGGGATATTTCGCTCCGGGTGTCGGCTATCTGTTTCATAATTCTCTTCATCCATGGGGGTACAGAGCTGTTTACTCTGTTTTGCTGTCGGCCGTCGGTGTTCTTGGCTGGCCCCAAAATTATCTGAGATACTACATATCCAGTTTCATATACGATGTGATTGATTTCAGTAATATCTAGATCTCTGCCTGGGGTCTCTATCATCTCATTTAAGACAGAATTCACTGTTTCTATCGCTCTGTTAGCTTTGGCATTTTCGTATATTCTCCTCAACTGTTCGCGAGATTCAAACGGTAGTTAACTAACTCTTTCTATCTCGCGCCGAAGGATATTTCGCATTATGTCCTTATCATGTAATTCATTGCCAGATAAATTTTCACCACTGACGTGTGTTTCACTGGAAAGAGATGAACCTTCCACGGGATCATCATTTTCAATTTCTACACGTTTGTCATGTGGACAGTTGGAGCGAAGTACATACTCCGCATTTCTCTCAATGTCAGCAAGTTGTTCTGCTGTGAATTTTCCACTGCTGAGTATGTATCGTCGTTGACTGGCAAGCTTCTTTGAGTCTAGAGTAGGTCTCATATCTGGGTTCCGCTCTCTCCATACCTTGAAAACTTCTATTTCTGAGCCCCCATTTTTCGCTTTTGCATAGTAAAAGCACCACATCATCTCCTTTAATTCATCCCGGGTCCATCTCTGACGATGGCTTCGAGCTACTGCCGGCTCTGGGTCCCTGGAACTAACATCCGTGGGGTGGCCAGACGTGGACAAGGTGCCATTATCTCGGTTTCTGAGCACGTATGGGACATAGGTAGAACAAGGCACGTTAAGATTCATTACATTTCTTGTTCTATCCATTTTCTCATTGGTTTGAATTGAAGATTCGCAGGACGCAAGTTCGAGTTCACAGATCACACTTAACCCTCGGGTTTTTTCCTGCCATCCGTTACTGCGACCCACAGTGGCCTCGGGGCATCTCCCCGCAGTTCCCAGCAAGGGGTCCCTCCGATCGCCAGTCGGTATTACTAAACCCTACGGGATTTTCACTGACTGCTGAAGGCAGCCTCCTAATTCGCTGGCTAATGCAAGGTTCGGGCCTCCAATCTAATCAGTGGCCTGGTGTGCCAATACAGTTTCTCTCCTGTACCCTCTATGGGCCGACAACAGGAAGTCCAAAGGTTCATGACCCTTCCCTCTCTACTTACTACCCACTCTCCTCAAAATGGAGTACTTCTTCGTCAGACCCCTCACCTTCAACCTGTTCAGTAAGGGAGGCCCTACCAGTAGCTAGGCTATCACTGACATAGCTTTCAGGCTCATGGGGGTACTCAAGCTCCACCACCAACTCCGAGGTCGTGTACTCCCTAGGTGGAGTTGTTGTTGTTGTTATTATTATTATTATTTTATTTCTATTCGTGTAGTGCATTTCAGTGCAGTGTTGTGTTATGTAGTGGAGGTAAAGATGCGAAAGAAATGCATCACAGTAAAGTGTTGTGATGTGAAGTGAAGTAAAATGAATTGATGTAAGGCTTGTGCTGCGAAATTATGCACTATTATTCTTAATTATTGGTTTTTAAATTAACTACTATCTAGTAATTTATTGTTAGTCAATGCAAGCTTAATGCATTTAAAGTTAAGGTATTCTGCGACCAAACTGATATTTATTTGCAGAATTAATAAAAAATCTAAAAAAAGTGTAAGTAAAAAAACATTGACGTAAACAATGGTAATAAACAGATTTTTAATGTGTAAAACATAGTAGTATGAATTCAAATGGTTTTAAAATAAATTAAATAGAATCCTAATGTTGGTTTTATGTGATTTTGGTGTGTGAAAGTGACTGTGTAAAAAAGAATGAGCACGAATTTGAATTCTAAAAAAAGGCTTATCATTTTCATAACGTTCGCCAAAGCCGAACCTTTGTCCCCTCGGCGACTTCTTGTGAGTCAGACGAGGGGCAACGGTGAACCCTGGCTATAAGAAAGTAAACAAATCCTCGCAATCTGAGTGCGACAATTCAAAGCATGTCACAACAGTACCACTGCCGAGGCGAGAAAATTGTCAGAGTCGCTTATGCGCTGCTAATATTGTCTTGGAATCTGTGTGTATTGTCTTGGAATCTCTCGCGCTTCTTTTGGTGAAGAGATGACTGAAGTAAATAGCTTACAAGTTGAAATACTGTTGTGCTGAATAAGCGTCACAAATAATTCGAGAAGTATATGCCTCGGTAGAACCACTGGTCAAGGACAGTTTTTGCTCCAATAAGAATTGTTTGGACTTTATATACATTTGGTAGTAATGGGTCAGCTGATTTGCATAGAGACGAAAATGCACAAGTATTCTGGAAATGCAAGTTTTCAGGCAATTGTGAACTGCAGTGAAATTACAAGGTCATATCATTAATTTTCAGCTTTGAATTAACTCTTACGTTATTAAATATATTAAGCAAATAATAAATAATTTGTTTCTATCATATACAAAGATTCTATTTATAATAGTATGCAATTAATGGAACTATTTATGAACATAATGTGTATACCTCGTATCATACAAGTATTTTTGTACTCCCAACTCTTTACAGAGACATCTTGCAGAAGTCAATTCTAGGGAACAACGTTGATTTATTGTTCTCACTGACAAAGGCTTCCAGTTTGCAAATACATGCAGAAAATTGAAGATGTCTGATTCAACGCAACGTAACGCATTGTGTTCTTGGGGCAGTGAAGAGTGGCGAGACGCTGCTCATTATCGTAATCGCATTGGAATCAGCGCGGGGCGCGCGGTTTTCTTTCGGAGTAATAGAAGCGCCGCAAGCGAAAATTGTGTTCGGAGCAGCAAATGCTGAGATTGCGGCGGGGCGCTCGTGTGCTGTCGTTGATGGGGAAGGAGGGCGGCCTGAAAGAAGGAAGGAAATGAGGGAGGAGGGCGGGGTGGCTGGCGCCCAGGCCTCCAGCAGGGCGCCTTCGCATTCGGACGGCGTCACGTCCTCTGCCACAGCCATCCCCCGTATCCCTTTCCCTTCCCTGTCCTTCTCTTCCTCACACACTGGAGTGACTCGGATTGGGAGGTCCTAGGTTTGAGTCCCGACGGTGGCAGGATTTTCGACCCTAGGCATATAGCTTGGTCGAGTTCAGGCGCTGTCTGGAGGACCATTCCAGCATCCGGCTGGTCTGATCGGTAGTTTTCCGTGGTTTCTCCGATCAACACCAGGCGAATGCCGCAGCAGTACTCTAAAAAAGGGGCCACAGACTACGCGCGATATTTCCTTCCTATTCCTTGTTCCTATCGTCACCCTATACGTTGGGAGACCAGTCGGGGGCTTAGAACCTGCCCCGGGTGGGGCGGTGTCCCGCGGGTGGGAGATATCTGGTTGAACAAACCCCGCTACTCGAAGGTAAGTCGGCGCCGGATCTCGCTATCCAGCGGGGGAAGATTACGGCCACCTCCCGATAAAAACATGAACTGCACTTACGGGACTAATGACCGTTGTTGACGCGCCTGGAATCACTAACAATCAACCAACCTTCCCTACACTAAACTTGCTTTCCTCTCTTCCCTCACCGCCCCCCGCCAACCCCCTCCGCAGAAGATGCGTCTAATCCTGCCTCATCCCAGCTTCCTCTCCTGCCTTTCGGCTTGACACTCCACCACTCAACCCCCCAGCATCTCCTCCCTGTGCGTCTCTCCTTTCTTTCTTCACTTGCTCTGACCCTTTCTATCTTCGTTGTCTTCAACCCACGCGTTCTTCTGGTCTTCGACGCCCTGTTCCCCAACTGGCTTTATAACGTCGCCACTCCAACCCCCTACCTGCTTGGCGTTGCGTCCTGTCCGTCCTCTTCAGCGAAACGTCCTTCTCTGTCTCGCCCCCGTCCCTCCCCCACACACGCTCGCGGGCGTGTTGCGCTTCCTCTCCCCCTCATCGTCGTGCCACCCCCACCCCGGCTCCGCGCTCTCTTCCCTCGGCGTCCCCCCCTACCCGACCTCGTGCGCAGACTGCCGTTGAGAGTTCCGAATAACGGCCGCGTTTTTCACGGCAATCTTGGGAACCATTACTTCACAACTAGAGGCGATGTCTCTGCTCCCGCCCCTCTGCATTAAACAGAAGCTCCACATATTTTTAGCGGCAGAGGAACACTGCTGATTTTACGAATGGTTCTTTCAACCCCATGTGTAACGTTGCACTTGCAATCGTAACTTTGAGAATGGAAATCTTCGTCGTTAAGGTTTTTCACACTACAAGTTTTCTCACACGTCTAGTATTTTCTCGATCCTCTCAATCTTATATTATATTCTAGTATCGTTATGGTGAAAAATAAGTTATTTGGTTTTCTGACACTGGAAATTATATCTAGTAATATTTCTCTACGGACTTTCTATGTGTAATAATCTCTTCTATACACTTTGCTTTTTGCCATTGTTAAATACAATAATTTTGTTGTATTGTTTTGCTGCGCTTTTCGTTTTGTCGTGTATAACTTTGGAGTGAACTCTCTTATTTTAACCCTTAACTGCGCACTAGAATTCTGTGGGCTTTTCATAAATTCTTTTGATTCGTCATTTTTGTCGCAAAGCGTTCTTGTGAATCCCACGTTCTTCTGACTCTCATGTAAATTCACTTTGGTATGCTGACTAACAACCTGCCTAATGTTCGCCTAAGCTCTGCTTAGTGCTCCTGTGAAATTATATTTGTAAGCAACGGTAAGGGTTCCGTAGACTCAGGGGCACCATTAATGTATTTTGCCTTTGATTACTTTGGATATTTTGCTTTGCTACAAATATTTGTAGGAAAAAAAGTTAGATGTAAAAAGTGTCCTATACTAAGCTTCAGTGTCTTCGTTAGTTTCACAATGCAGTGTATAGTAGTATCTATATGTCTAATGTCCTCTGTATGTAAATGCTTAAATGGCCCGTTCAAGGCGGTAGTGCCTCATTAGGTTCGTATTCAAACTCAATACTAATATACACTAAGAGAAAAGTTGTAGTAGAATGTACTAAATAGTTTTAGTAAACGATCGTATATTAAATACAATTATTCGTGTAGTAAGATTCACTAAACATGATTTAATTTCGTTTAGTAAATCAAACAATTCATAATCGTGAGTGAATGAAGAGAATTGTCAGTGGTACTATTCTTGTTTCGTAGATAAAATCATTTGGTGAGATCTACGTTTCATGTCGTCACACTTACTAAACACTGTTTAGTAAGCACTGTTGACGAAATACTGTTTAGTAAGCGCGCGTTCGCAGCAACCTGACCAATTGAAATGGTTATAGAACCCATCTGAAGTGTAAGAATTCAACGCTGTATATAGTATTATACGCTATATAAATGGCGTGTTTAGTATTTTATTGGTTTTCGATAATTATGTTATATTCTCTAAACTAACGGTAGAAATACAGCCTAAAACCAGCAGCCTTGCGTCCGTAACTTCTCTGCTAGGCGAGGGTCTGCCAGGTAACCGTGGTTAAGGCAGCTTAAGTCCACGGGACCGTAGGATGGGTGACCGCTGCGGAACCCTAGTTGCTACCTGCTTGGAGGGACAGAAAGAAAGTATTTCCTTTCACATTTCCTTTAGTTATTTTCACTGCACTGTTCAGTAAATATTACTCAATGTATTAGTCAACGCAAAGATTCGTTTAGTTTTCTCCACTAGTTGCCATTCGTCGCGGGTACGACCTGTTTAGTGAACATTACTATACGTGCATTAGTGTGTTTAACTAAACAGCAGTTTCGTGAACTTGACTAAGCATTTTGTTCTACGAAAATCTACTATACCGTTTAGTTGAATCTATTACGTGATTAATTGTATGAACTAAACATTTCTCTCCGTGTATGATTGTTTAAAGAACGAGATGTGAACATACAAAAAGTGCACAAGACGATCAATAAAAATTTGTAAACTTGCATTAATTAAACATTATTTATTTCCTAATTATGGTATTTACAAGAAATTCTCACTGCTCTCCATCTACACTGAAACCCTAGCCCGAAATATTTACCAACAATTCAAATGTTCATACAAGTCCAAGTCCATCCAAGCCAATACATCCAAACCAACAATAACTATGTAATCAACAATCTCTGGTTTATTTTTTTAGAATGTTATCAACGTCCGTACAGTTTTGACTTAGTTGTGTAAAGATAAATATATTTCTAGGTACCAATGTTCATACAATTACTTTCTCTTTTATTTAAGACATTGACTTTTCATCATCATCTTCATCATCATCATCATCATCATCAAATTGCTATTATTGAGCTACGAGACGCAGACCATGAGGCATCCCCTTCCTTCTCTCAAACATTGTATTTTTTTTATTTTTCATTCACTAAATACCCTAAACATTTCCCCGGAGTTATTTCAATAAAACACAGAACCAAAAGGCACATTCTTGCTTATTTCACCCGAATTTAAAGTTTAATTTTAATTCAAGGTCCCAAGGACCGTGGTGCTCCAAATACGTAATAAAATTAAGGTCTTCCAGTTAAGGGTTAACGTCGGTGTTCAAATACCCTTCATGCAAGCTTCCGCTCCTGAAACAGACTCGAGAGAAAGGAGGCGCAACGCAGACCTCGGCCTCCGTACTCCTTCCTTTTTGTCATCCTTTGATCCGTCACCTCCATCCTCATATTCGTTTTTCTCATCTCCATCGCAATCATTGTCAGAGTCCGTATTGCAAGCATAACGCAGTAAAGAGCGAGTGGTTGGCGGTACACGGCCATCGAACAATCAAACCTTCTCAAACATCTAATGGAGAGGAGGCAGAGCATGGAAAAGAAATGAAGAGAAAGATATGGAAAAGGGAATTTTGGAATAATACTGAGGACTATCGGCGAGAAATAGGATTTTTCACGTACTGAAGTGTCTTCCAATACGTCACACCACTTAAGAATCTTGTTTTGACACGTATTAATCTTGTAACAATAGTACTTTTGGAATCTCTTAGTGCCTGTAGCGGTATTGAAGCATTACACTAACACATTAGTACGGAATCTGAAAATAACAAGAGAGAATGAATTATAGAAATTCACAAA
>JAHLJT010008446.1:289763123-289860970 GCA_031308135.1 Acheta domesticus | reverse complement strand
CGCATTTGGTTGTGCTCTTGATTTTTTGCATTTATCTACTAATTTTAGCGATCTGACTGCATTTGTGTGTTTAATATGCTTCATTACTGAGTTCAGGTTACGCTGGAAATATAATTTTTGGCTTGGTTTTTTTTTCTCTAACCAAGACGAACCAACAGCTAACGAATTTTACATATACTGAAGCCTTACACGAACTTCAGGAATTACGAGTTGTTTATCAAGTGTCCAAACATCTATAAACAGAGCAGTTTATTTTCGATTTTATATCACTGTTTAACTTAATTACTGAAATATTTATTCTATTTTTGTGACGAGTGACTATTCAGTTTATTTTTATTTTGTGGCGAGTGATTATTCCAGTTAATTTGAACGTTACGAGGCCGGTGTATCGAGTAGTTTTGAATTTGTTTCAAATCTTATTCAATTTTGGAAGACAAATTTCAGCTAATATCTTTATCTATTTACGGTAAAGTATAGTCCGACATTGTATTAAACAGTTTGCAGCTTAAGTGACGAAAATACGTAACCGCATTGCCAAATTTCGTAAGTACTAGCTTTCAATAGATTTTGTAGTTACATACCTTCTCTTTCTTGTATCGAATCTTATTTTAATTTATCGAATACACATAAATATTACACTTTTAAATATATTAAGCTGGTGACTGTTGCTTTTATCTGAGTTTCCTTGTATTTATTCCAATTTTATCACGTACTTTAACACGCATTCGTGACATGGCTACTGTTCGTTCTACTCTTTTTACTCTCTACACCCTCAAAGCCGACCTTCTAAAGCCTTCACACACGTAAACGTAATTTAGATAAACATATCCGAAGGCTGAAAGGTCGTTCTCTACAATGACGGTTGGGCACAGTAGGCAACACTGCGAATTTCCCAACCGTGCACCCGTGCTGCACATAAAGACACAGACACCACATCCAGTCGCAATTCAAAAACAGATTTTAGTGTTTGGATTATTGAAAACATGATGTTTCCTCGCCTTCTGATCCTCACAACCCCTTCACTTCCATCGACAACTACATGCACAAACCAACACGCAAACAGGCGTAGGAAGCATAGTACAGCCCAAAACCAAAAACGTAAGCTTCGCATCCTAGCCCACTTAAAAACAAAGCCATTCCTACTGAGCCTAAAAAACAGGTACTTATTTTAGCTGACAGCCATGGTCGCCATCTTTCCTCCATTCTCAGTAGGACGTTACCCCCCAACTACTCAGTCTCGTCTATTTTTTAAACCTAACGAGAGGTTTGCAGACGTGACTGCAGAGTTGGACACTCACACGAAGACAATGACCAATCAGGACACAGTCTTTATCATCGGAGGGCAGAATGACATTAATTTGGGCACGGTAACTTTACACATGAGCACATGTAAACAAATTACAATGTGCCGCCCAAATACTAACATTGTAGTCTCGACTCTGCCCTTCTGGTAGCAACAGGGCCAACACTCTGCAGCGAGATTAAGCACGCAAACCAACAACTAAAACTGCAACTGAGAGAAACAGATTGTAACACTTTTTGAAATGAAATTCCTCTCAGTAAACACTTCACCGGCACGGTCTCCACATGAACCTTGCTGGGAAACATGCAGTCGGTGAAAAGCTTGCACAATACATCATCAACTCCAGTCCTACGCAGCCTCCTGCCAAAAATCCATCCGCTTTCACCTTCCTTACGTTCCCCACCCCCCACCCTTATTCTGAACCCTCTTACCCCCTCCTGTGAACCTACTCCCGTTTTCTTCCATTCCCACTACCAATGACGCCTCTATTTCCTCACAACTTGTGACTGCTGGGACACATTACAACCTTCGACCATGCACTCCAGGTAAAAATGGAGTAAATATATAGCAACTACAGTCAGATGCAGCAGAAAAACATTCGTGTAAGTACTTGCAAAAAATAAAGATATTGCACCATATTGTTCAATCCCTTTCAAATAAAACTAAGTTTATCGAGGCAGCTCTACAGAGCGATTTAAATCAAATGAATGTTCTTTGCTTTACAGAACATTGGTTATCTCCTAATGAACTTGGCATTTTCCAAATTCCAAACTTTTACCTCGCAGGCTATTATTGTAGAAAAAGAGAATATCATAAACGACCTGCATATGGAGGTTCTTGTATTTACGTTGAAAAATAATATTGATTCTATCTCCTTGACGGAATTCAATGAGTATTCCGTTGAAAATGTTTTTGAAATTTCTGTTGTACATCTTCCTGTGCTAAAAATGATATTGCTTTGCATCTACAGGCCTCCAACAAAGAGAGCTGCAGATTACATTTTGTTCTTAGAAAAACTAGAGATAACACTTATCAAAGTCATCAATCGCTCTTTTGAATCCATTGTTGTATGTGGAGATTTTAACATTGATTTTCTGGGTCGAATCTTGCGAGAAGAGCAGTTTCTTAACTTAATTAATTCCTTAAATTTAGATATTACAATAAAAGTACCTACACGGATCACAGTAAATTCAAAGAAGGCAATCGATCAAATTATAATTAACAAAACCGCTACTCGACATGAAATTGAAACAAAAGATTTAGGATACAGTGACCACGATGCACAAATTCTTACCATTATACGAAATGCGAACAATGACACAATAAATAATACACGTATGAGTAGAGTGTTTTCTAAAGTAAAATAAAATTATTCATTGATTACTTGCTGCAGGAGTCATGGGACGCAGTTTATAATACTATTGATACAAACGATAAATATTATTATTTTTTTTCAACGCTTTCATTTCATTTAAACACTTGCTTTCCTCTTCAGGAAAGAAAAGTTAAATATTTCACGCAAAAACAATTCTTGGATAACACAAGGGATTAAAACATCATGTAAAAACAAACGAATTTCTTTCTTTAATTTCTAAGCATCATATCGTATCTCAAGATTTCCTCCTGTACTTTAAAATACAAATCCTTGTTAAGAAAAGTCATAAGGCACGCTAAAATCATGAAACACGATCAGGATATTTTGAACTCAAATAACAAAACAAATCAATGTGGGATATAGGTAAAAAAATGCGACCAAACCAACTAGAAACCTTGTAGAGAATGTTGTTTTAAATGATAACGATAGATATGTGAACGATCCGGCAACAGTGGCTAGTCTCTTTAACCAAGTACTTTTCGAGAATTGCTGTCGATCTCACTATGGGTTTTCAGCCCACAAAATTCAACATCTGACGTTTCCCTAAAAGTCTTAGACACTATGTGTTCGTTTCCGAAACCTCTTCCTATGAATTCTCAAAATAATCGTAAATTAAAAAATAAATATTCGGCCGGTTAGATGAATTCCGGTATGTTTGTTAAAGACGTGCGCGCCAGCCAATTATACACCCGTTAATCTCACATATTTAATGCATCCTTATGCACCGGAATTTTTCCAGATATTTTTAAAACAGCTAAGATTAAGCCGCTCTTCAAAAAGGCAACAAAAATGAAGTTCAAAATTATCGGCCAATTTCTCCTTTGGTCAGTTTTTTCAAAATATTAGAGAGACTTTTTTATGTACGAATGGAAACCTTTCTCAATAAACACGACGCGTTTTCAAATTGCCAACATGGATTCCGGAAATCAAAATCTACGGAAACAGCCATTTTTTCTTTTCTTAAGGATGTTGCCTCATCATTGAGATCAAAACGAAGCAACTATTGGAATATTTTTAGATCTTTCAAAAGCTTTTGACGTCATTAATCATAACATTTTACTTTCAAAATTACCTTAGTATGGAATCCGTGGTATTGCTCTAGATTGGGTATGTTCGAACCTTAAACTACGATCTCAGAGAGTAGAAATACCTTACTGAATGATGGACACACGTTTCCGGTTATGTACACACGTTTCCAGTTATTTGCCAATTGCACGTGGAGTCGCGCAAGTATCGATTTTAGGCCCTATTCTCTGCCTATTATACGTAATGACATGCCCTTAGCGATTCGAAACGGAAGAATAGTTCTCTTTACGGATGATACAAATATTCTTTGCAACAAAAAAACCGTAAATAGTACAATATCAGACGTTTCATATTGGTTCCGTAATAACAAATTAATAGTAAATGAAAAGAAAACTGTTTCAATGCAGTTTTTCATATCAAATAAAAAATTTGTACTCCATTGAAAATGAACGGTGTGCCATTGACTGATGTTAAAGTAACAAAATTTGTAGGTCTATCAATTCAATCAAACCTCAAATGGAATGCCCACTTAAATGAATTGAACACAAAATTAAGTTCATTATGCTACGCGTTCAGAATTCTTTCAAATTCCGTCAGCCTTCATACAGCTCGTTGTGTATATTTTGCCAATGTTCACTCCCGCCTGAGATATGGCATAATATTTTGGGAAAACACATCTTATAGCTCACAGACTTTCAGATTACAAAAAAGAATTGTACGAATAATAAGCAAATCCAACCCACGTGATTCTTGTAAGTCACTCTTTATTATCTAGGAATTTTACCATTACCTTGTCTCCACATTTACGAATCAGTAGTTTTTGTCAAAAATGACTTACTTAAGGGAGGGAATATATTTTCAGCAAACGCCGATGTCTAGAAGTATAACACACGACGTAGTAATCATATTCAGCAAGTGGCAGTATCAACAGCTCACTACAAAAAATTCACATACAATTCATGTACATTACTCTACAACACTTTGCCAGAAGACATTAAACGATTAAATTCAATAGAAAAGTTTAAGTCCTAAGTAAAATCTTTTCTGCTGCATAACTGTTTCTATACAATTCGAGACTATACCGAGCATCAGAAAGGAAAGTAGCATTAATTTTAACAATGATAGTTAATGTAATTATTATCATTTGGACTGTATAATTATAAAGAACCTGTAACAAGTATTGTACCACAGTTTCTGGGTTGATGGCCCCCATCTCGATCAGGTTTTTCGTCCAGTTTCCCTGATCCTTGAGCAAATGCTGAGATGGTCCCTTGTTTTGCTTCTGGACATAAATGTAACTTCATTATTTGTGCACGTCTTCTGAATTTCAGTGGGAAATATAGTTATTCAAATTATCGTTTTTCATATTATCGCGGCAAAAAGTATTATTCTTTCATGAAGAACATGAGGGTTCAGGGCAGGAATTTATAGCTAATTTACCTTTGAAAATATATTTTATTATATAGGAGCGAATATTTTGTCAACAAAACTCGAAAAAAAACTCTCTTTTCTGTATTCAAAATTCGACTAGAATATGGTTTAGGATAGAGACCACAGAATTATGAAAACGTGCACAAAATTCACTTCTCCCCATAGCTCGTCATACGCAGTTTTTAACTGTTTTTGACGTAAATAAATAAATAAATAAGAATTTGATGAACACTTCTAGCTATGCTGATGCTTCATGATACAAATTACACTAGTATCGTGAGATTTTATAAATATAGTGTATTTAATAAAATGCGAACTAATTACTACAAATAATATATTCAACAATTAGTTTTTAATATATTGCAGGGTACTGTGACAGCGGAAAACGGCCTCAGAAAAACCACAACGTAGAAGTAGTGAAGAGGCGGCTTCACTGTGATTGAAAACGCATTCGCGTTAAATATCCGAAAATTATTAAATAAAATGCAAATATAATGCAAATTTTAATAATCAATGGTGAACATCTGTTTAGTCAAATCTAAGAATAACCAATGTAGGCTATAATTTTAACAAACAAAGGGTACTCTCGGATTAAATGGTAAAAAATTCCCCAAACCAAATGAAATATGAGTAGCTAGACAAGAAGTGTAACACAAAAATAAGATTTTTGAAAGGTTTCTTACCCCCCCAACCCATCATCCACAGTATGCTACATCCAAAAATGTGTCTTTCAATTTTCATTTTTTTTTTGACAAATTAACGTTATGTTAACTGATTGAAAATTTGAAAAATAAAATAATTTGTACCATCAGAAAAACATTTTTAATATTTTCTCAAAGACAAATTCAAGCATATAAAATATTTCTGAATTTTTTTTACCGTATCTTAGAACCCTGAAACAAGGTAAAAAATTCTCAAAGGTTCCTCTTGAAACAAGAATCGTGACTTTTTTCAGATTTTTTCGACTGCTGAGCTGCATTTAAAATAAACATTTAATTAATGACGTGCGCAGATTGTACTTTTTCCTTACGTGCCATACCGTTCTTTGACGAAATAAATCAAACCAAAATAAAGACATCCTATATCAATATTAATAAATAGAGTTGTTAAATTACTTATATTTTAACACTATATTTCAAGAAATATTTCGTAACACTTTGCTTGATAAAACTTGGGACAAATAGAAGAAAAATAGGGTTTACCTATTTTTTATGAATACGAATAAAACCAAACCGTTATATAAAAACTGGTTACACAATCAAATCAACTGTAATCATTTCCTCCTTGATGAAAGTATGTTCGTCGAGCGTCGTTACGTATGCCACAGGAAGAGGACGAGTGACAAAGTCCTTACAAAACCCTTATCAGTACAGGGAACGTCCTGGCACATTTGCCCATCTACTCTCCACACCGGAACTCTCGGCGGAAGCATGTGTAAAAATGCTTAAATTCCATTTGCGTCGCGCTTTAGGACAACAGGTTGTGCCCTTGTTTACCTTGTACACTCTTCTTGCTAAACTCGAAGCTTGATGAAACTCAAGACCGCTTGAGGTGACCTGTACTAAGCTGGGTGACAGCTTAATTGTGACCCCAAATCGCTTAATCTACGGGAACTTAATAATTTTGTATAATAATTTAATAATAATAATTTTCCAATGGATTCTAACTAATAAACTAATAATTTTCCAATGGATTCTAACTCGATTCTGGAGCAGATAACTCCTGCGGATCAGTTCTTTAATTTAAATAATAAGCAGTAATTTGGAAGTATTGGTCACGAAATTACCTTCACACCTTACAGCAAAGGGCTCACTGGAAAAAGAAGTCACCACCACTACGAACGAATGGTTTAGTACTGTTAAATGAGGAATCACCCCATTCTTTCTGGAAATTAGGTGTAGTAGAGAAAGTCCTCCCTGATCAAGCAGGGATAGTAATGACTGTCTAAGTGAGGACTAGCCAGGGCTTGCTGTTGCGCCCATTGCAAAAAACTATGCCTTTTGGTTAGATCCTCCATTGATTAAGCCCCATTAATGGTAAATTTCCTTGTTCAGCCCCCCGTCGGCTGCTAATGGTTACTCTTGATGGAAATTTTCCCTTAATAATAATTTTATATTTGAGCACTTATTCGAGGTCTTGTTGTTAGATCTGCCAGAAGCCATTTCAAGCTTTTATTGTATTTATCTTTTTGTATATTTATTAAGTTAACACTGCTACATATTCCATGTAATTTTGTTACCGTTCATGTTGGGCTGCTTAAGCTGAAGTATATGTTATCTGTTGAAGTTTTGGATTATATGTACCCCAGGCAACTGCCTACATATTGTTTTTCTTTGCATTTTGCCTGTGTAAAATTAGTAATTAGGTACTTTGTTAGTAGGAAAGGGGTCTCTCTGGTTAGTACTGGATTATTGTACATGATTTTCACTTTTCAAACATAGTTACTGAAGAAAGCAAGTTTGTGTCTGCCGGTGCCTCTTTCTGGCTCCGCCTGGAAACATTAACTTTCGCCCAGCTGGGCGCTCTTTGAGGTATCTTCCCGCAAGTTATGGGAGTACCACGGCGGTGCAGTGAATTATAGGGGCGCGAATATGAATTTGGCGCGTCCCACTTAAAAAAAAAAAAAATTGATTTTCCCGCTATCTATGCTCGGCGCGTCTACTTTCGCCGCCAGGAGCGCCTGGCTGACAGAGCGGCCTACAGCCCCTCCCCCCCGCCGGCTCAAGACGAAGCCACCGCCGCCGCCGTCCCCCACTCGACCCCCCGCCGCCCGCTCGCCCGCCCGCCCCCCGCTTGTTTATTTCTAGTAAGATGTTTATCTTTTAATGTGGTTTGTTAAAGATACTAAAAGCGTAAAGAAGGATCGCATTGTTGTGAACAGTTTTTAAAACGCACGTTTTATTCGCTAACTCCAAGAATTTTCGGTTAGCATGGTAAACAAAGGGTGACTAGATTTCGAACTGTGCCAATACATCTCAACGCGTTCCGACAATGCAAAGAGTAAAGAATCATGCATCGAAATAAAGATGCAATAGAAACGTAAGAGCACCAATGGCCATCTGGCCGCCTCCTCCGCCGAGCTGCTCCGCCGGAGGGAAAGAGAAGAGAAGGCGAGCTGCGCAGGGCTGCTTCTTCCTCAGCCGGTGCTCCTGGCTTGTTTCGCGGCCGGCGAAAATTGGTATTTACAGCCTCCATTAGAATTAAAATTCTCTCGAGTTTATAACTTCCCGTCCTGGGACGTGCGTTTTTTCTATGAGTGTACTCCCCTCTGAGGGAAAAGGACGATATATCTCCGGCGCAGTAAAGATCAAATCCACGGACCGAGGGGCCGACTCTCTAAAAGACCCATCATTTTAAAATCTTTCCACGGGCGCGATTAAATTTGAAGTCCCCGTCCTTTTCCCCTTTCCACCCCGGGTGCCTCAGCTGTCGCCGCTTCTTGCGCTCTTATTGTGTTCTCCTCTTTCCCTCCTTGGGCCCTCTCCCTCCCCCAGCCCTCCCGTCCTTTCCGCGGCGTCTGCTCTTCGCAGGCCCTTGCTCTTCGCAGGACCTTCGCCAGCTGCTGGATCGCTTTACTCCACGCTCGGAGCTTGCTGTCTCTCTACATGAGAGCCGCCAAAAAGATCGGAATGACCTCATTTGATTGTTGTACTTTTTGTCAAAGAACAGTAAAAAAAACTATACGTGACGTACGGGAGAGTAGTACAATTCTCGCAGGGTTTCTTGACATCCAGACTCACGCGCCACATTTTAACCATAACTAGAAGAATAAAAGACATAATAAATGAAGAATAAAAGTACTTACACAGCATGGTTAGAAACATTTAAGAGCTTGACACTTCCTCTCTCGAGTTATAAAAAAATTATTTTCATCGGTAAATTACAGATTTGAATTTTTAGTATTGCTAAGAAAATAGTAATAAATACTGCATTTGTTGAATAGATCAACGAAACTGGAGTGAGAATCTGATCTAGATCGGTGGTCATTGACCCGCAAACTAAAGTACATTAGTTCTTACAGTATAGCGTCAAAACTGTTTTGTCGATCGTAAGATACTGATTTTTGTATTTATTTCCTTCGTGAGATTCAACCACAATTCTCCATAAGTGTTGATTAGAAGCATGTAAATTTAACCGGCTTGATTCCTGCACTTTAGAAATAAAGTAAATAGTAAATTTGTTTTTACACAATCTTCAAATTCCTTGTGTTATCCAAGAATTGGTGTTCCGTGAAATGTTTCATATTCTGTTTTGAAGTGGAAAGTCCAATAATTTCATATCAGCTTTAAAAAATCATCTTGTAATTAATATATTATTTTAAGTGACAGAGTTCAAGTTTCTAGTAATTGTAAGAATTTGTCACTTCAATCACTCATTATTTCATACCTAGCTGTGCTTTTTTTAATGAAGATTTTATATCTTGCTTGCTTCTTTGAGAGTATTTACTTATTCAGTGAATTCACATGTAAGCACCTTCAATGTAATGTCTAAATTGAAATAATGAATTAAATTGATAGAATTAAATTAATTAAATTAAATTAATAGAATTAAATGATTAAACTGCTCTGTGTTGAAGATTCAAGTCAATGTTGAAATCA
Organism: Acheta domesticus; assembly: GCA_031308135.1. Lineage (NCBI taxonomy): Eukaryota > Metazoa > Arthropoda > Insecta > Orthoptera > Gryllidae > Acheta > Acheta domesticus. The sequence goes on along the minus strand of JAHLJT010008446.1, from coordinate 289,851,237 downwards.
CAATACACAACAACGGATTCACCAGACCAATTAATAATTGTTCATAGTTACCTCTAAATTTTCTAATAAAGTTACGTAATATAAACTCGCCTTCTTGGAGGTTTGTAGATGCAAATAAGATAGTTATGACGAAATATAATGCACGACTGTTATTTAAAAAATATGTTTAAATTGATGTAAATTGAATTCCGACTAGGAGGTAGAATCAATATAATTTCTTACGTAAATACACGAACCTCTATATACAGGGCCGTTATTTGACTCTGTTGCTCACAAAACAATGCTGCAAGTTGAAAACAAGGAATATGGGGAGTGTTTAGTTCATTATGAGACAAGCAATACTATGTAAAGTAAGAAAAATAAAAATATTTGCTCTTGCTCCTTTTGATCTCGAGTGCGTGAGCGAAGGAAGTATAGTGTCGCAGCAGTGGAGAATAATGGGAGAGGCAGTACAAGAATTAGGTTCAGGATCCATGACAGTTGGAGAATTAGGCCCGGGATGGATAAGAACTAGAAGGTGAGCGTGGGTAGGAGTCTTGCAGGAACTATAAGATTTGGAACTTGCAGGATACCTCCGAGGTTACGAAATGGTGTGTTTTGCGAGGTGAGGAAAATGTCGGATGAATTGTTTTTCTCAATTTTGCTCAAATACTTTTACATTAGTGTCTCTCAGATGCAGTTTTAGTTGCTTGTTTGGAAGTTATTTTCTTTTCATAGTCTTCCCTTGTCCCAGAAGGGGAGAGGCTTATACTAGAAGAAATTTTTTGTTTCGGGTGCCACGTTGCAGTTTTCCAACGCGATGAATACGTTTAAACACCCCCCCGCTAACAAATGTCATTATGCCTTTCAATAATGGTAACTGCACACCGGTGGGAGAGATTTTTGTGTGGATATCCATCAATTTGGTGAGGTGAACCATCAAATCGGCAGTTGCTATAGATTTATAGAGTACACTACGATCCTCGAAAAATCTTGAAAACCTCTAAACAAATTCCATAATTGCACCTTTCAATCCATTGTTATATGCAGGGATTTTAACATTGACTTTCTGGTCAAATCTCGCGAAACAAATAGTTTTACATTTTTACAATTCTTTCAGTCCAGATATTACAGTAAATGTATTTACGTTGATCACTCTTAAATCACAGAAAGCAATCGACCAAATAATAATTAACTAGTGGATTTGTTAATAATAATAATAATAATAATAATAATAATAATATCAACAAAACCACTGGTTATGGAATTTCAACACTGTTTTTTATAGCAGTTAAAATATAAACTGTATATTTCTAAAAGATCAGATACATTTGTTTAATATATTGTATTCTCTGAAATAGAAATGACTAAGGATCAGGATATAGAAACTTTTGAAATTATTAGAAAAAATGTTTGAAATTCTTAGAACTTTGGAACAAAACAGAACAGTTTGATATTCAGCTTTTCTCTCGCTCTAAAGCTCACTTACTGTTTTCATACATGTTTAGAGTTGTAAAAGTTTAGAAAAGAGAGAGTTAGTAGTAATGTTTGAGGATTTTTTTTGTGACATTGCGGGTCGTAAAGAAGAGGCTCAGGCACATAGCGCTAGAATTTGTTCATAGTTACAAGTTATTCGTGACTGAATTTTATACTAATATACATAACTTAATGAAAATGTTACCTAATGGATGAAATTACTTTGGGCATGTATTATCACTGCAGAGGAAAGAAATTAATTGTTACATCGTACTATCGCAAGCAAATTAATATGAGACGAGTTTTGATTTTGCTCATTATTAAATGCAATATATTCTGCTATATCATCATCGAGGTTTCCACTCTGTTCTTGATTCCTTCCCCCTAAACATTCCGTTTCACTTCGCATTGGATTGTTTGGTCGCATAAAATGTCGTGTGTGTTCTGCGTCAACTATGGCGCAATGAACTCCCTGCCGGCACTTCGATCAGGTCCTGGCATTACGTTCATTTTACACATCCTAATGCCACCTCAATAACAGCGTGGGCTTCCAAGCGCTGCATAGTATTTGACAATAGGAGGGGGAGGGGCGCCAATCGACAGCGACGCGAGTTCTCCGCAGCGCCGCTCCCGCTCCGTTCTGATGCTGCGGTTCGGCGCCCCCTCTCCGCACACGCACCCCGCCCCAGCGTCGCCACCGCCTCTGCCCTGCCCCGCCCCCCCTCGCCGGCCCTGGCCCCCCTCCCCTCTTTGCGCAGCTTCCCTTTTGTGGCTGCCGTAGCCACCCCGCGCCCCGCCACCCGCGTGCTCCGGCCCTCGCTTTCCCGCTCCTTTCCTCCTTGCTCTGCCGCCGCCAGCTCCCAGATTCTCTGCTCGTTTGCCGTTGGCTTTTCCACCCTTAAAGCGGTTCTTCCATCACTACCATCCTCACCCCCGATCCGGCTCACCCAAGCTACCTCCAGGCCTTTCCTGTGGGCCACACCCCTCTCGGACATCGCTGCCCCCCTTCTCCGTTCTCAGTTTATATCTTCCCTTCCCGTCACACCACATCCGGCTCCTCTGCGGGGCTCTCCGTTCTGCGGCCCCCGCCCCGCCCCGCCCCGCCCCGCCCCGCCCCGCCCCGCCCCGCCCCCGCCCCGCTCCGCCCGCCCCGCCCCGCCCCGCCCCGCCCCGCCCCGCCCCGCCCGCCCCCGCCCCGCCCCGCCCCGCCCCGCCCCGCCCCGCCCGCCCCGCCCCGCTCCATGCGCCGAGCGCACTCGCCAAGCGCTGCCGCGCAGCGTCCCACCGCCGCCAGAGCGTGTTAGCGCCGTTCTTAATGAACATTAGCCCCGCATTAGGCCCCGCCCTGCCTCCCCTCCCCCTCCCCCTCCCCGCAACAACCCCTCCGGGCGCTTCTTTTCTCGCAGACGCCCCCTCCCCCACGCACTCAGGCAACGCTCTCCGCTGCTACAAGCTTCCACGTACGATGAACACTTTTGCAAACAGCGAATATTGCACAGCGCAATGCATCAAAGAGCCGATCGTTGCAAGAAAACGCTAAGGAGAAGAACTTGTTTACGAAAGATCGCATATTGGTGAGACAGGACACATTTTAATAAACAACGTAACTGCGATGCTAACTAAACGAAGGCTGAGTGGGTTACCTAACGGGAAAGACAATAGCGGTATTATTAATGCATTACGCAGTAGAATCACAATTCAAAAACCCGATTTTTACATATTTCGTTAATCATCGATCTACAAAGCTTGTATATTGTGACTATTTCGTCTAACCAAACCGTTTTAGCAACATACCGTTTTGTTTCGATACTGTGTTAACGATTCGTTTCTAAATTAATACTTCAGCTATTGTTATTAGAGTGGTCAAAATAATAGTATTAGGTATTATTTAGATCAGAAAAAATCAGGAAGTGAACGTTACGTGAAGAATGTTTCAATCAACAAAGCTTGGAACGCATAAGAAGATATTTCGAGAAGGAATGAATGAACGCACTGGACTACGCGCTACCAAAGCACGTAGTTTCTCGCATCAGTGACGATTATGTAAAATTATAGTACAGGAAGGTTTGTACAGATTGACACATCTCAAACTTTACTTCTAATCCTCCTTAGCAATCTTGGGGATTACGCGCTAAAATTTAATTATTTTAAAGCTAACATGCCAATCCCAATTCGCCAATCCAAAACTCTTTTCCATCCACTCAGAAATCGCCCAAAAATGACAGTTAATCTGAGCATTTCGAAATGGCATGCCGAGGATTTCGTCATATTGTATTGCAACTCAATCCCCTGAAAGCTTTTTCCAAAAAAGTGTGGGAAATTTGAATCTGACATTTCAAAAATTACGCAAAACTTCTCATATTTTGAAAAACATTGTGAATTTATTTCATCTAATTTGGAAAACATATTTAATTAAGAAAACAATCTCTAGCAACAATATTGCAGTTTTGCAATCTTACTTTTCCGCAATTTTCGAAAAATGCAAGAAGTTAGCAGTAAATGGGACCGGAGTCATTTTTCTAAATTACATCTGTTATCCATGCTCAAAATTCAAAGAAAAATATGAAGCCACTTTTGAGAATATGATTTCTGTTAATTTCATTAACTAATTAACTCATTAACTAATTACGCATAAACAACACGTATTTCAGAAATTGTACCTAACCTTTTTCAAAGACCCGATTTTTTTCAACAGATTTACTTTAACAAAAATCTCTACAGTATCCTACCTCTGCCACGTGCTTTTTTTGCAATTTCGAAAATTCAGAAAGTTTGCCGAAAATGAGAGCAGCACCATTTTTATACCCACATATGTTACACACGTAGAAAACTTTTTTAAAAAAATAGAGCCAATGTTTAAAAAATAATTGTTTAAAAATTACCCATATATCACGCAATATTATGGAAAAACTACTAAAGTTTTGAAAAACTATACAATACCTTATTTCAAGATCTGTCTTTGAACAACATATTTCAAACAATCTATTTCTATCTTCAATACTCTGTCTTTGAAATTTTGCAATTTTCGAAAAATCGAGGATTTCGATAAAGATGAGACGGGGGGTGTCATGAAGCCACAGTGGGTCGCAATAACGGATGACTGCGAATAATCCGTGGGTTAATTGTGATCAATGAACTCGAATTTGCTTCCTGGGAAACTTCTCTTACAGACAATCAGCCAAATTGATATAAAAAAGAAAGGTAATGAATCTTAACGTGCATTGTTCTACCATTGTCCCATATCTTCTCAGAAACCGAGCTAATGCCACCTTGTCGACATCTCACCTTTCCAATGTTAGTCCCAGGGACCTAGAGTTGGCAGTAGCTAGAAGCCATTGTCAGAGATGGACACGTGATGAATTGACATGCATGGTGCTTTTACTATGCCAAAGAGAAAAATGGGGACTCGGAAATAGAAGTTTTCAAGATATGGCGAGAACGGAACCCAGATATGAGATCTACCCTAGATTGCCAGTGAATGACGATACATACTGAGGAGAGAAAATTACAGAGCAGAACAACCTGCTGACACAATATTGCGGAGTGTTTTCTTGTTCGAACTATTCACATTACAAACATATAGAACCATTTTATTTCCCTGTAAACGATGGCAAACTTGACGTTTCAACTCTTCTCAATGAAACATCCGTCAGTGGAGAAAATGCATCTGGTTATAGATCGCATGATAAGGATGCCAAATAATCTTCGACGCGAAACAGAACGATTTCGTCTACTGCCCTTTGAATCTCGTGCACCGTTGAGAAGAATATACGAAAATGCTAATGCTAAGAGAGTGATAGAGACATCGAATTCTGTTTTAAATGAAGCCGTACAGACCCTACGTAGAGATCTAGATATTATTAAAATAAATCGTGTATGCAACTGAGGATCTGATATATCATACAATTTTGGGTTAGCCAAGAACATGGACGGCAGACAGCCAAACAGAGTAAACAGTTCAGTACTTTATGGGCGAAAAGAATTTTGAAGCGGGTAGCTGACACTCGGCTCGAAATATTAGTGTTAACCAAGGCATATTCTAAACCAACCCTCACTTCCAACCGTGAACGGAAAAAATACGCCTTGTTGAACAAAAATACTGAATTCCTAATGACACAATGCTAATGCTAGTTCAGAAGCTAAAAGAGAAAATACAAACATGGTCTCAACGCATTACACGTTACAAATGTAGGGTAGATTTCCCTGTACATAATCAGTTGTTTGAGACAGACGTAAAGAGATTCTATCGCAATCTGACTCAAAAACCGAATGGCAATGCTGTCCCTCCCGCAAAACATTTTGGGCAAGAATCTGAGAAGAAAGCATATCCTACAACATAGACGCATCTTGGATTGATGCTGCAGATGAAGTAATGAAAATAGTGGAACATGTTCACGAATTCTCGGAAGAGGACATCTTCCAAGCAATTAAGAACATGGAGAACTCTAAATCTTACAAAATCAATAAGATCCATTATTTTTGGATTAAGAAATTAAGAGCATTACATTCTCATCTAGCAAAGGCCGTAGAAAACCTAAAAGCACTAAAGCACTCCCGGAGTGGCACACGCGCTGCTTCACGTATTTGCTACCGAAATAGTTTTTGCTACCGAGACTGTTCTTTGGCGAAGAACTACAGGCCAATCACTTGTCTGCCAGTAATGCACGAAGTTACATAGTTAACTAGATGTACAGAAACCTAGAGAAAAACCAGAAAGGTGGTCGAAAAGTTTCCAATGACTATAAGGAAATCTTATTACCATACAGTCATCTCGCTCGACTGTCGTACCGTACGGACCGCTTGAGCCGTTGTGAACACTAATAACCGTGTGACTTAGGAAATACTAACCAACAAAAATGTTGTTACCTGTGTAAATAGTGCCGATAGCCCGTGCTACGCATTATGTACAATGGGTACTGCCCGACAACCGGGCAGCTCATCAATAATGGCTTAACCAGACTAAACAGTTATTACCCACCCCAGATTTAAACGTTTCAATGCTGTACGAAGATTCAACTGAAAACGTCATCAACGAAATTGCAGCAGTGGAACCTTAATCGTGCTTGTCAACAATGGAATCTCAACCAAGCTAAGAGACCTCGATGAAACTGAAAAACATGGTCACTCAGCATGGTAACGCTTCAGGCCAACATACCGCAGAGCATAAAGTTAAGCGTCCTTCTGATCATTATACCTCGACTAAGGACACAAAACGGTCTAACCTAGAATCAAAACAAGCCAGCAGAGACAGCTCAACTCGATATACTTAAACGGTCCCCACTAAAAATAGATTGAAAAACTGAACAGTGATCCAGACCCCAACAATGAAACTAGATTCAGTTATATTAATGAAACCGAACAAAATGTGTCAGAAATCATTAAAATTCCGCCAATTCATGTAGAAAATATCAGGAATATCACGAGTTTCATACATACTACAAGGACTCAGCAAATAATAAATTCTCAATTATATTCAAAAACTTACACACATCAGTCACAGAAGAGGATATCTATACTGAAATCTATACTGAACTGAAAGTAAAACATCCGTCACTCATTAAAGTTACTAGACTCCTGGAAGATAATAACCCAATTCCAGTAATAGCAACCGATTTCAACGGGGAAGAAAATCGAGAAACTATTTTAGAAATAAGACAAATTTGTAACCTCATTGTTCAAGCTGAAAGGATAAGGAACCTAAAGGCCCCATTCAATGCATGAGATGCTTAGATTTTGGACATACAAGAAACAACTGTAACCAAAATAGAATGTACTTACTGTTTCAAAAACAAAAATTCTGCAACATTCCTCAATTAAAATGAAACATTCAAATGTTACAACTGTCAAAGAAAACAGAGCAGATCTCAGAACAGAAGAATGCCTTTATTTAAAAAAAGTCAGCAAAACCACTGAACTTAAAAATTTCCAGAGCAGAACTAGAACCAATGAACCCCAAGCAGCACCACCTCAAAATATTCACACCAACTTCTCCCGATTGGCAAACATTCAAAACATCCCTAACTTTACACACATTAATAACACAAACACAGCAAAAAATTTAATTATCATAATAATTCTCAAATTGTAAATTCGCAAGCACCCTCCAATAAGAATAACTTTCTCAACACCCTGGTCAGAACACTTGCTACTCATATAATCAATGTAATCAACTCAATTATCCCCCAAGGATAAATAACATTATATCTTCCATCTCAGCATGCATTAATAACAATGCCGCAACAAACACATATTAATAAAATTACCATACTCAATTGGAAAACTAATGGAATAATCAATAACTAAAATATACTAAAATATTTCATCCAAGATAACAAAATTGACATTGTGAGTATAATCAAAACATATCTAAACAATAGTGCAGAATTTAGCCTACCAGATTACAAAATAATCAGGACAGACCAAAAACTAATGGAGGAGGAGTAATGATATTAATAAAATTCACAATACAATGTTATAAAAAATTCCACCAAACCCTGACATAAAAAGAGCAGCCATTAGGATTACTAATAATAACATTCAAGAAACGACATGAATATTAGCGTAAACAACCCTCTAATGTGAAAATTCAAGCTACCAATCGCACTGATATAATTCATCCACACATTCGAACAATAGTCTTAGATGATTTTAATGCAAAAAACATACAGTGGGGATGTAAAATCAAAAACAGCAGGAACACAATTACTGCAATTAAGTAACAACAACAATATAAATGTCATAACCCCTAATGAACCAACCTACTACTCATATGATCACTCTAGGAATCCAGACCTATTAGACAAGGGTATAACAAATATAACACAAAAGTTTTTCTCTACAGTACACCATGAAATGGATTCAAATCATTAACATTAATTACAACACAAAATTCACACCCCACACACTCACCCACGCCACAGATCAACACATACACAATTATATAGGCACACTTTTTTTTAAAATTTACAAATACATAACCGTCCAGAAATATATCAAGCAATAACATTACTTAATAACTTAATATTAAATGAACTAGAGAACAGCAGATCAAACAAATCATCTGTAAACACACAGGATAAAACTAATACATTACCCGAAAGCATAATAACTCTGATGTATATAAAAAATAAAACAAGGCTGTGGAATCACACTAGAGGCCCTGACGTTAAAAAGGAACTGTATCTATTAACACATTTTACAAACAAAACACTATTATCACACAAACAGCAACAATACAACATCATGACACAAACACTAAGCTCAAGTATCGAAAATAAGCTTTTAAGACAATTCTAAGTATATTTTGTCTAATAAACTACGTGGATATTCCGAATGCCGCAATAAGCACTCAAAAGTTGTTTTAAAAAATTGATTTCTAGGCAAAAATTTGCATTATAGAAGAATAAAAACACTCCAAAAATATACTAGTTCTTTATTATTTACAAAAGAAATGAATATATTTGTTCAGAAGGAAAAATTACGCGAGAAATAAAAAACACCCAATTTACACAATTCGACTGCTTTTTTATTTCTCGCTTAATTTTTCTGTCCGTTTCATCCGTTTCAAATTCAGAGGGCTCCAAGTTTATTTAAATTAGGAAATAATTAGGAAAATTTGGAAATAAATTTAACTGTTGCACATTTCGTAAAATCTGATATTTGAATACAAATTTGAACTGCATCATTCTCTAAAGCGTTCTTTATGCTGTTTGAGGACAAAGTTTAAACAACTAATTTGAAGCCATTTTTTCAAAAATTTTGAGTATGCTGGCGCTCCATTTATAGTACTCCCAAGAATAATAAAAAAAACATCCTTTCAAATTTCGAGAGGGCTCCGAGTTTATTTAAATCAATGGACAGAGTGACAGAAAGACAGATGGACAGACAAACGGTTTACCGTCAATTGATTTTTCAGTGTCATGGACCCACAAAATATGGATTCTGACAACATTAAATGTTATGGGAGTAATTTACTACAAGATTTATCCACTTTTTCTTCCACTTCCACCAGGGCCTCGCAATGAGAGTTTTTCTGCCAAATTCTCCGTATTCCTGGGCACAATCACCATACTTGCTCTTCTTACGAAGTAAAGGCGAGAAAGTAAATAGGACTTGAGAATATCGACTCATCAAACATAAACGATGGTATAAAATAGAATTTGTGTATGAATAGTTTAAAATACGCTAAAAATGTTCTGTAATATCGTGGCGAATTTGGGAATACGGGGGACTTCCCATTACTATACGTAGCATGCGATAATGTTTAAAGAGAATAAATCTTGTTTCTGCAAGTAATGCATTACTATATAACTTCACCCCACAGACTGCGTAGACAGAATCCACGTTTCGTTATTCCTTGATACCTCAAATTGGTTTACAGCGAGAAAGTGTATCTCTGTCTCTCAAGGTGTCTTTTTTAAGTCAATGATAATCCTTAACTCCTAAATGTCCAGAAAATTTTCTACAAAGTGATATTCCGTATCTAGTCGAAGTCAAGGACCTGCGAAATTAAAACTGTTATTTCGATTTTTAGATTGTCCTTGGAATGAAGCCTTAGAAGTAAGTTCGTCTTCTATTTCTTCTGCAGTCTTCACACATCATCTCCTGCTCCTTCACGAGGCAAAAATAAAATTTGGCACCAGAAGATTTCATTGCCCTGTATGATTTTTTAGAAAATTATTCTTTCGTAATTGCAAATGTAATTCAGAAACTGCTGTGAATTAACGATTTAGTTACTGTCTATCCTTTTGTGAAACGCCACAGAAAACAAAGCATTTAAAAATCGAAAAATAATGTCTTTTTCTGGATGCCTGAAACATCATTCAATTTTGCCCTTTTCAGTGTCAATTCATAACACTTCTCAAATAAGATTATGACAGTTCTAACAGTCATATTTTCTGATAGGGTCAGTAACTAGTATTAAAAACAATGCCAGTTTATACTTCCACAAAGATGTCAGTGATGTGATGTGAGTTAGTGTCAGTGAGTGATGAATGGCATTTCTTCGCTTCGCAACGTCCTTATGGAAAGGAACTTTGCGAGAGAGTGGGTGGGGGAACAACTATAATATTCTCACTAAAAGCTAGCCTTCAATCCAGACAGGAGCTTATCCATTCCTGTCCAGGAAGTTATTTAAGTGGGCTGATGATAATAAAAACAATACCTTTAAATTTTTAGCACGCTGCACAATACTTGAAAAGACAAGTAAGAGTGTTTTACAAGAAAGTAACAGCGATATATTAAGAAAGAACAGATCAAGACACAAAGAAAACACAGTTTCATTTTGTTATAAAACAGTTAATAAACGATATTCTCTGTATAATGAAGTAAAGAAAATATCAATTTTATTAGCCGCATCATATACTCTGATTCATATCAGTATTCCATTCTTTTAAAACTAAATTGAATTCGTTTGACACTTTAATTTGATTCAATCGGCTATAATGGTCATATGTATAAATGCGGCACGTAGTAAGATGTGAAGGGATATTTCTATTTATTGCTTGTGGCAAACATATTGATGATAATCGTCAACTGCTGATTGACACGTGCTTGAGGGGTGATGCTCTAGCAGATGCTGCAGCAAAACAGTACGTACACATTTCTATTGTATTTATATCTCAAAAATCATCTCCGTGTTCCAATCATCGCCATCAATCCGCCTCCGTTTAAAACTTGCCATACTAAAGTAGCACTTATCAGAAATTACAATGGTATTTTTTCCAATTTTTTAACTTCGCGTCTTGGGAGAAATTTTCAAAATAAAAATAAAATAGGTAAAAAATAAATTTTAAAAAAATTAACGAATCCAATACAAACATCAAATGAAAGAGCATCTTTTTTTCTTTAATTTCGCAAAAACACTGAATTTCAGTCACTATTTCTACACGAATTAAAAATGATTAACTTAAGCGATTAGAGCGTTTTTTCGAAAATTTTGAAAATTAATATCTCGAAAAATAGCATTTACGAGAAAGGGAAAAAACACGTGTTTACTTACACTCTTCACAGAAAAAAGTTTAAAAATCTGGGACATCAACGTCAAATTGTCCTTAAATTTTTGGCGTGGAATGACCCATGTACTGTTGCTGCTCCACTAGGTATTTTTATTATTGAGTTTTTATTATTGAGCATATATTTATTATATATATTTCTGAATTTGACAACCATTAAGTTAGATTCATATATGGTAACGTCTATACGCGTCCAGTTACAGTCAATACGAAACAACAAAGGCTGAAACCTGCATATTTTCATTGTTAGTTAGTGGGCCGTTGCCTGAAAATTGTTTTCCTGCTAAACACTTGTGCACAATAATATGCTTACCAATTAGTACGGCCGTGTCAAAATGACATGAGTAACATCGTTATATGAAATTTCTCACATGTTGGTTGACATAAAGTGATCATCGTCGACTGCCCTTCATGCCCTAAATGTTTGTAATATTAATTAGGAGAAACTCTGTATTCCTCAGTTGATGCTTCGCTACACATCAGTATAGTACAATTAAATTGTTAGGTGGTATCGGGTAATGAAATTTTTAAATCTGAGGCCAAGAAACACCGCAATTGGTCTCTCGCTAGGCTTAGAAACGTCCCTGCGGCTATCCGGTTCTCATTCATTACATAATATGAGATATTTCTTGAAAAATATGAACATCATCCAACTACAATCTGTAGTATGCTTAACCGCTGTTTCTGCTTCGTACTTGAACCAACCATTTTGGATAAAGTGAAATTTAATAAGCTAATTCTCCAATTATTCAGATTCGGACGTTATTCATAACATATCCTTCATTGCAAGGTTTATAGATCATCAGAAATGCCACGTTTTCCATCTACTGCCATACTTCATTATTAATTGCGTAGATTACGGTCTCATCAACGAATTAATTTTGTTTATAAAGGGAATTCCATTTTGCGGTTGTTGTATTTAGCATTTGAGGCTGCATTACATTTGAAAACTGCATTTGATCACTATCATCGCCACTGTGGAATAGAAATGACATGGAGAATGGTAAAAAATTCAAGTGAATTCCCCCTTTATATTGTTTAATAGCAGGTCCTGAATGTGGGCAATGGTTTGGAATTCATTAAACATACTCAGCAAAATATAGTGGAAACCGTGAAATAATTGTAAATTGAATTTGAACAGATATTGAATGAACTTTGAATTAAGAAAAGACAATGGAAATAAATAAAATTACTAGCTAGAATAAGTATAATAAGTAATGTTGCAGCTGATACAACTTTTCTCCTAAATCGCATCGCACTATTTCAGAAATTAAGTAAAGTCGTACTTAGATTTACGAAAAAAAACTTCTCTTTTTTTAAAGCATACGGTTAGTAGTAAAAACGTTGTTGGGTGAGCATGGGGCTTGTAGGGAACATGCTATTGTTTCTCTTCTCTCTTTCTCTCTCCTTTTATATTTCCGTCACTTTCGCCTCTGATTCTCCGCCACCGCTTCCTCCAGCACGCCTTCACGCCCTGCCCCACTCATCATGCACGGCAGCGCCCTTCAAGTGGCGGCGCATCATTCAAGTTAACGAGAGCGGGGCGTGGCGCATGCCGCCGCTGCCCGCCGCTGCCCGCCGCTGCCCGCCGCTGCCCGCCGCTGCCGCCCACGCCAAAAAAGCTGTCGCCCAAAGGATTTGCGTTAATATGTACACGCAGGGAGTCCGTTTGCATGTATGCGTATTAAACACTGGATGAATATTGCATCGTTCCACAAAGTATAATGCGCTAGAATAGCTGTTAGTTTCGCATTGCTAATCCTTTGATGATAAACACGGTTATAGTATGAAACCGAACCGGCGCCCTTTTCCGCCCGTTCACTCCCTGCTCTTCCCCTCTCTCTCCGCCCTCCACCTCCCTCCGCACCTCTCTCTCTCCTCGCAAGCGTGCGTCGCCCCGTCCCCTTCGGGGTACGATTTAATTGCGGGCTGCAAAAGGCGCCTGCTTTACGCACAAAGGGTGAACGCGCCTGCGTCCTCGTCCCGCGCCCGCGCCCCGCCACCGTCCCACTCCCCGCCCCACGCCGCCCCGCCCCGCCCCGCCCCTGCGCGGGCGCCGCCAACGGACCGCACTGCACGCGCTGTTCGCCGCGTGTTGTCCTCCGAGGACACTCACGCCCCCACCCCGTCCCACACACGCACCTACACGCCCCGCCCTGCCCCGCCCCTACGTCCTCGCCCACGGACCGTTCTGCTCGTGCTGTTGGCCCGCGTTCGTCCCGTGTTGCCCTCCGAGGACAGTCACGCGCCGTCAAACTCCCACGAAGCCCTCAGCAGAGGTCCTTCAGCACCCTCCTCCTGCTGCATCTGCCATCTCGCATCCACTAGCGGTACGGATCCTCGACTCGCGCTTTGCAGCTGCCGCCATTCTTCCTTCCCCAGCGCCTGTCGCCATCGGTCGCCAGCGCTCTGCGACGCCCCGCTGCCGGAGCACTCGCTCCGCAACCTAAGGCCCGATGCACACGTCGCGCCCTGGGTAGAAGGCTTTTGCACTTGCAAATGTTAGCCTGGAAGGCGTTTAATTTATAGATGTAGGAACGCTGTTTGGCAGCGAATTACAGGCAATATGACTAATCCTTAAAAGAAAAATCCATACTTTCCAAATGTATTAGGTTTATGGTCCTCTTTTACCTTGAGCATTTATTAAAATTACCGTGAAATGTCCGTGGATATTCAACGTATATATGCCTTGGATAGAAAATACTTTCAACAAGAATTGAGAAAGATCGCGTCGTATAGATCATCGCAAGCGTCTTTCACAATCGTAGATGCTCTTCGGTTATTGCATGGCTTGAATGCGCCGTTGGAGATTTGCACCTTGGCGTGAAGACGAGCTCCAAGCATTAGGCGGTGCGGGGGTGGGAAGCCTAAAGATCTACAGCGTCGGCAAAGGGGCGGGGTGATGGAGCAGGGTGAGCGCGGAGTGGCCCTAGAGCGGGCTGGGGTCGTGGTGGGGTCGGGGTCGGGTCGCGGTCGGGCGGAGGGGCGGGGGCGTGGCCGCCCGGGGCTGCGGGGCTGTCGCGGCGGCGGCGACCGGCGACCGGCGACCCGGAGCCTGCTAACGAATGGGGCGCAATAACCTCAATTTTTTCGCCCTCTCCATTCGCTCCGCCCCCCGGCTGCGAGTGCGTGCGCTTTGAAAAGGACCGCTCTGCAAACGCGGTCGCTGCTCCCAAACTTTGTCCGTCCTTCCGCGGCGGCCGCGCACCTCCATTGACTGGCAGCTCCGGGCAAATAAATACTCGCAGCTCGGCCAGCGCTGCGACGCGGGTGGGCGGGGCTGGCGGCGTGCGCGCGGGCGCCAGCGAGGGGCGCGAGAGGGCCCAATGTCCTCGTTCCGTTTGAGAGCCCATGCGAGGACATAGCGTTCGTTTTTTAGCCTTCATTAGAAGTGGACGTGCCACCGAATGCAAATTGAAATCCGTAAATGCCTTTTTTTCTAGTTTCGTATGACACCATGCGATCGACGAATTCTTACGGAACTGAGAGAACTGTGTAAAAAACTGAATGAACTGTAATAAAACAATCATCAAAAACGTCATTTGCAATTACTACGGAAAAACATACTTTTACTTGCACTTTACTTTCAACAGTTCCTATTATTTTCCCAATAATTACCTACGATACGCAGTTCTCTGATATCTCCAGAAGTTCATTGGGCTACATTCTAAGTTTCCCAAGTTATTTCGGAATCTTTGTCTTATTGTAGCCTTTTGCCGTCTTCCCACTTTGTCAGAAAGAAATACATGCGTAAACTGCTTAATGATTCCTTGATGAGAAAGAAAGAGCTGTAAAAAACAGAATGCAGCCCATTAGCATCAGTCGTGCATATCATTAGCTCGGCGCCGCTGAAGTTTTAAATGTTCTTGCAAACAACAAGATAGCGCCACACGGTCGCACAATATTTTTATTACATCATTTCAAATCAAGATGGAAAGCGCCAAACTGTCTGCTTTTCTCTCGTGGCTGGCGACCGTGGATATTAGTATTTTCAGTTGTAACTTCACATAATAGTGGCGAATTATTATGCCAGACCAGCCCCGAGAAATACCACGATAAGATGGTCAAAACGTCAGCAAACACAGCCTTCGACGCGGCGCTCACCCCGAACAGCCAAGATCCTTCATTTGCATTGCATTAACTTCAACTGTTGAAAAACTGCATGAGATTTTTCAGTTACGTGACTCACCTGTATATTCCATGATCGATTTAAATGAATTTAAGGCCCTCTCAGTTCGGAACGGATATTATTTAATTTTTGAGGTTACTTTGCATAAAGCCTCAACAACATTTATAAACTTTTCTAAAAAATGACACCAAATATTTGATTAAACTTTGTCTTCGGACAGGACAAAGAACGCTTAAGACAACAGCGCAAATCGCATTTTCGTTGAAATCACTGATTTTTCGAAAATTGCAAAAGTTCATATTTCTTTCTGCGTCTTCCTACAACTTCCGTACTGAAGATAGTTTATTAAGGACAAAACCTCCATGTTTTCTAAAGACAAATCTTGAAACAAGATCATGCAGTTTTTCGAAAATATATTTAGTTTCCGCGCAATTTTGCGTGAAATATAATTTATGAACCAAGTCTCAAAAACTTCTCCATTTTCCAATTGTTTTCCCACGGATAAAACAAGGAACTCTTAAAAGAATGGTGAAGGTAAAATTTTAATTCGACTCCCTTAATTTTTGAAAATTGCTATTGAAAAAGTAATGGGAGAATTTAGGTGCTTTTGGAGCACCGCTAATTTTGATCTCCCCCTCTGTCAATTTTTTAGGCACCCCACAGAAATAGCCCGCTCACATTACGACGGATTGATTCTTACCTCCCTGGAGGCGCAGAAACGACTGTTAAGTCCAGTAATATACGAGTTTCTAGATACATAGTGTGACCTACAAAATATGGCGGGTTAGATAGTTGGCAGCGAACGTCAAGAAATAGACGTAGAGCTTGAACAAACGCGGTTGTTAGGGCGTTACTATGGTGCGCGCTCAGCTTGTGAATAACATTGAACGGACACTGGGTGACGTAAAATGCAGGATCGTGTGGCGAGAATTAATCTGTGATATATTAGACAATCATTACGCGAGAAGCATTAATTTGTTCATTTCCCTAAAAGTATTAATTAGAAAGACTTGTACTGTGCCAGCAATTAAGTGCGGGGATGTTGAATAGTAGTTCTTGCAGTCATATTTCAGAATAGGGAATGAATTTTTATAACATGGACATGTTTGAGCACATGAACTTGGTTTGTGCGCTTGTGCAGTGCATCGTTTACAAACTTTTAATTGCGTAAAGGACGCTGAATTTTACCGAAGGGAGAATTGTTTAAATAATTTTAAATCAAGGAGGGGTTTCGGTTAGACTTAGTATAGCAGAACATTCTTTTGTTGTTCCGATTCAATTCAGTTTGTGGCTAAGTGCCCACACGAGACGCAGTGAGGGACCAGTACTTACAATGGAAAGCCGCGATGTGACATGTCGAAACATGCCCTCATATTTTTTTTCATTGAATGTCCATGCCATTTTGATCTCATGATCTCTTTTTCGCTCTATTTTTATTTTCTGCAGAGAACTTGGACAGCCCTCGTAAGCCGAGTACCAAGCGCGCGACCGCCGAGGCTGACGTTGCAGAGGGTTGTTTCCTCAATGTCAAATGGCATTAGGTGGGAGCAGGCTATTCCCAGGACACTCATTGCTTTTCTAATTGTATAAGTCCATTTTATTTGAGATATTTAATTTTCTTAACCATTTCTTAATTAAAGTTTGTTACTTTTTTCATTACTATGAATATCGTCAAAATTATGCATAATTATTAAATATTGAAAATGTATATCATACAACTACTATATCACTTCGTATTTAATTGTAATTATGTAAAGAAGATATTTAAGACTTTTATTGTGAATAAAATTCACATCTCATGACCTCATTTTGGTATTTTGTTCGCGAAAATTACGGTTCTTTAATTTCTTCCCTTACAATGTTTTAAGGAGTAAGGATCTCTCACGGGAATATTGTTCACGAGTATTGTACGTAAATCATAATTATTGGCATTTTTTAATATATCAGTGACTGTACATATCTAAAGCACAAGAAATAATCATAACTGGTTTTAATTTTAAATTATACCAGGAAAATGGTACATTCATCATTTAATTGCTGATTGGCATCAAGACATGTTATATCCTATCTTCGAGAAAAAATACAAAATATAACAAGCTATTTTGCATTACTACAAATGATGAGTTGCTTCTAATCAAAGAACTTATACAAGACACTACAATTTATTTACTGTTTACAGAAGAATTATTTAAATTTCTATGTTAATTTTATATAGATTAAATTAATTCATATTTTGAAATGAAAAACATTCAATTTTGCTTTAAAATATTCTCAAATAAACATTTAGATTCAACTGACATTTCAATGGATAGCAATCATTAGATAAAGGTTGGATAGACCAAGAATCACCCAGAAGCAAAATATTATAGAAAGAGCATTCGATTACAGTCTGTCCCCATTTAGGAACACCGGGAAAACGGGTTAAAACATTTTTTCTCATGACTACTAACAATGTTTATAGCAACATACCTGTCTGTTCGATAATCAGTTCTCTCTTTCGGAAATTCAGAAACAACTTTTCCGCACTTTTCAGTTTGCACTATTTCGCTTGTGATTTCACAACTGCACTATTTCGCAGTAGACGCGGACAAGAGCTCTCAAATTCGTGTTCAATAAGGTTTATCACGACGTATTTCTTACAAACATTAATAACAGATAAAACTAAAATTCGGAAAAAGCTTTTATTAATAGTTTAGACTACATATACAGTTAGTGTTATTAGTTTTATTATTTTAGCTTTTAGGAGCTTTTTTTAGGAGGGGCAGCTGCCTCCCCGCCTGCCCCTCGCTGGAAATGGCCATGGAAGCTGAGTCAAGCAGTGGTGTTGGGTCACAAGCAAGCGCGCTGTGTAACGCCTACTTTGCAAGGTTGGCCATTTTACATCGGCGAAAGCAAAGGGCCAATTCGCAAATTCAGGATGTTTTTTAATTGACTTGCAATGTGTATCGGCACCCAAATTTACAGCATGCGATCAAAAGGGCATTGTACATTCAATGAAAAAAATGTGAGGGTATGTTTCGACATGTCACATTGAGGCATTCCCTTGTTAGATGGCAGGGTAATTGAGGGCGATAGCAAGATTCAGGGGTTAGAAGGGAACGAGATAATCGAAAGAAGAGTGAAACAGATGACCCCGAGGATCGGCGAAAGAAGTCCGGAAGACGTCGGAGAAGCCAGGGTTTGGTTCTACGAGGCGCCATCCCACAACCAGGAGAGCTTTGGTATGGTCTAGAAAAAGCTAGCTATGAGATGAGTAAAGGTCATGACCGAATATTACGTTCAATTTTTAGAGAGCAAGTTTTGAATAGAAAGTTATTAACATATTGTTGTCAGAAAGTAACGAGAGAAGTACAAAGGATCTCGAATAAATATATTATTCTGTTTACATGAAATCCAATGAATTTTTATTGTGCAATCCAGCACGTTAGTGGCGCAAATAGATAAATAAATACTTTTCAGATTTCGCGCTTCTCCGTAGGGACGGCGGATCCAGTGGCAATTTTGATGATCACAGGAACGCGAATTGTTACTGAGGAGGAAGCCACTAATAGGCTGAACTAGCACGGTAACGGGCTAATCAACAAATTATATTTGTTCCGTTAATTACTTGGAATTGTTTCCTGGAGCCCAATTTCCATGTCAGTTTGTTAGTAAAAGTAATAGCAACAGAAAATCCACGCAGGCGCACATGCAAACCCGCATTACTCAGGGGCTCGAATGCAACCTGGAACACATCCTGTTTCGGCGTGGAGCCTTGAAGTATGTTCGTCACGCCGTAACGTAGTTACGAAAGTAGATCCTTGGTGCCCATCTATTGAGGTTTATCGCTTAAGTTTCCTGGGCGCGCTATTTGCTATACAGATCAGACATTCGCAAAATAACATATGGGAAAATTAACATGACTCAAAAATCGAAGGAATTCAGTTGCATGGGTGTTTTGGCTTTGTAACATTCCGAATGAGATAGTTTTGAACCATCTATTTTTTTACGGATCACTAACATGGTCACTAAATGAAAGCTAAAAATATCAGAACGGAGATGCCAACGGAAATGGAACGCAAGATTCTGAATATCACAATCAAGAAGAGACAAAATAAAAAGTTGTATCATAAGAGAGAAAACAAAAAGGGGCCTGCAACTCTCCATGAAAGCCGGGGACAAAGCTCGAAGGTGCTAGTGTTGCCGGGTACAGGTTCGCTAACATCCGCACCTAAAAGTTGGCTAAATTCGTGAGAAATACGAAAAGTGTTTTCTAAATGTTCAATTATTCATAGTATAAACATATAAGAAACCGCTGAAGAAAGCGCGAACATCGACGCTATCTTTCGTAGCATGACACGCCTGTTTGAGCGTAACGCGAACCTACGTTGCAGCCACACAGTTTGAAGTATCGTTGGCAGCAGTTGGTATTTGAGTTCCTGTAAGAAGGTGCTGCAGGAGAGTGCGCCACCATAATGGTCTCTACCACCATTTATGGGAGTTGAAGGGCCCTGCTGCGCACGCTGCACCTCCCTTTGACGCCTCTCGCCAACGGCTAGTCTTTTCTGCATTTGCGGTCTGATATAATTTTAATAATAAAAAATTGATAGCACATTTTCCCGGCGCCTCTTATAAACATTAACCTTCGCCCAGCTGGGCGCTCTCTGAGCATTCTTCCTGCCTTTTAAGGAAGTTCCATGGTGTTGCAATAAATTATGGGGGCGCGAATATGAATTTCGCGCGTCCCACTCCCACAAAAAAATTAATTTGACGATCACGCTGCGCTCGGCACGTCCTGATTTTGCCGCTGGAGGTTTGGGCTGGATGGAGAGGCCCCTGCACCCCCCCGCCGGTGCCGGTGGAGGCGGGAACCGCCGCAGTAAGGTACATTGTAGCAGTTTTAAATGCAGTGAGTTATAATGGTCTCCTTTATGGCAGACGTTTATATGCCAATTCCCTCGTGTCTCCACAGTGAGACATAGCGCTGATCAACACGTTCTGCAAATACAATGTTGAAAGGCAGGTAGTCTTTCAACTGACGAGGACATTGAGGCCCATGTGTGATGATCTAATCGGTAAATGAACGTAATTATAAGGTAAATTATGATGGAATAAAGGGAGCCGGAGGGCCTCGAAAACAAGAGCAAAATCCTGGTCCAGAGTTCGCCTAATGCATCATATGATCCACAGGGGTTGAATGAGAATCGTACTCTGACCTCAACGGTTCAAGCCACTCGCCGCGAGCTACCGCTAGTGTGAAGACGATTCTTCTGTTAGTGTTTCTCTATGCAGTTTTCGGTTTATTGTGAGAGGCGTTTTGTTGACGGTGTGTGTGTGCATGTGTGTATACTTTCATTTTTTAAGTCGTGGATGACATTAGGCCTGTGTTATACCTCCTGCCTTACAAAATGAATATTTAAAATTAATTTTCAAACGTCCTCAACGGGGCTCGTGGCTTCAGAAATGTGCTTAACAGTGTTAAAAATATGCATTTTATAAGGCAGAAGGTGTAACAATGACCAATTATCTTCGGTCACTTTAAAATAATCGAAGTATATTGTGATGAACCGACGCTCAAACACAAAAGGGGGGAAAGCACCGTCACACCGAAGTGTGTCGGTATTCAGATGACAGGTGTGCCCGTTAAATTTGTACGTGAATGGGCGCCAAACGAACACTTACCTGACATCCGGCACCAGCTTATGAGCACCTCAGGGTGAGCACTCTGTTTCAATGAGGGCATGCACAGGGTTTGGCAGAAACAAGCTTTTTCGAATTTCCTTTCATGTGTTGTTCGCTTGAAGGACGAAAAACACGTTTATTGTTGCTTTTAAATTACAATGTGCTTTCTTCTTGTCACTTAAACCACCTATTATTTAAATTTTAATCAAATTTGACACTTACTGAAATTTCTGTTTGTTTCTTAAAATTGTCTTTAACATTACTGGTGTGAATGACATAGTGGTAGGTCCGTCACTTTACCCGTATCAATGCAGCCACGATAGCTCGGGTGATTGATTAAATCCCTCTGGATTTCTGCTGTTGTCAACCACTCCTCGACGTGAAGTTTTTTTACAAGTTAAATTTTCCAAATACTTTCTCTGAAGATGTTCTATGTTCTCGAAACGTTTGTGATCTCTCTGAAGTTTTTGTTCTATCTGCCCCCTGTTTCTCTTCTCTAGCCAGCCTCTGTCACGTATCCCTATTCTTCCTTACATGGCTGCCTTGCCCTATCACGTGATTGCAGTTTCTAATGTTATTGGCCGAAATGTTGTGTTCTGGAAGATTCTACTCAAGTCGAAAGCTAATAGGGCACTTCTTAGGGTGATGTCATTTTCTGTCTATCCCATTGGCTCTCTTTGTTGTTTTAGATTTCGCCAGCGCCGCAGAGACAGACAATGCACGCCCACCCAGCCACCTTTGTGACGCCTTATGCGTTTTGGGGATTTTCCTACACGACGCAGGGAGGGCTTCTTAATCAACTAGTTTCGGTTCCTGTGTGGACAATGCTGGACCGTCCAGCCGGGGCTCATGTCCGGGAGTCCATCACTGTCTGCTTTTGTTATTTGAAGACGGGGTTGGGAAGAGGGGCGCAGTTTCTGGCGCGCGCGTCTTTCGCGCGGGGCTGTGACGAATTAAAAGGGTTCCTAATTTGGCGTGACGCGAGGGGAGTCGGGTTGTTGGGTTTGCTGCGCGAGTTTACAGCTCGTCGCAATATGAATGTATGTGATTGTTATGCGTGGTGTATGTATGAGAATTTCGTGCGCGATATATATATATATATATATATATATATATATATATATATATATATATATATATATATATAATGTGATATGTGGATGATTAAGGAAGAAATTACCGAGAAAAATACAAAAAAAGAAACGGAGTATGAATTCAAACGACCGCGCAAAGCTGAGCGCGTTCGGAACAGCAGTAACTGACCAGGAGGCGTACCGGCCAAGTGCGATAAGGGAGCAACCCCCACGCACATCCTTGTGAGGAGAAAGGAGGGGAGGTGCGGCTTGACCGGAAGAAAATTCCTTCTTCTGAGCTGAGCATCGGTACTGAGCGGTCTCGAATTGTTTCTTCTTGTCGGGACAGCAGTACGGGGCGGTCGCAAGTTAGATCAGTGGAAAGAGTATTGAACTTGTGTAATGAGAAGTGCTCAGATCATGGTGCAGTAATTTCGCTCGTGAACAAAGCGTTATTTCGGGAGGCCGTAATATGATTTGAACTTTGAATGAATAGTTACGCTGAACAATTTCGAGCTATAGGAAGTGAGATGGAAGAAGAGCTAAGCAATTATTATCCGGTAATTCGTGCGACCCGAGAAAATTTAATAAATAACTGTTCGTGTAAACGGCCGCGTTTTTGCATGAGCGCATGGACAGTATTCCAATTCGCGGAGGGGACAAGAAGCGAAGAGGACAGAAGATCCGAGAAGAACGTATCGTGGAGGCGTCGCGAGAGGGCTCGTGACCGCTTGGAATTCATCCTTGGCGGCGCACAGCAGCGGGGCGCTCCAGGAGGCGACAGCGCGAGGGCGCGCGACCTTCACCGCAATCCCGTTGGCCGGCGTGAGAAGACGGCGTGAGAACGTTGAGTATTAAAAGTTTCGTTCGGGGCATAGTGAGAAATTGGAACTGTGGAAAGCAGTGTTATTTAACCAAAACTAGTCGCGAGAACTGGGGAGGGGAAATAACTAGTAACAGATTTAGTCCGCACTTTAATAGACATTTTCATATTCCAAGCCGATGACCGAAGAGGGGAGTCCAAATTTAGTCAAATTTTGTTATCATTGTAATATTTCTGGTTCAATGAGGAATTAACGTTGTAAAATAGATTTAAGAATTTTGGATGGGGGAATTATGTGGAATGTGATCACGAAGAAAGGGTTAATTTTTGTGTAACTGATTATTTAAAGAATTGGATCAAAGTTTATGTTGAATTTGTGTTAATTAGCCGTAGGTGGTATTACCAGTCAAATGCGTGGGATCCCATTTGCGCAGGCTGGGTAAATTATGGTTGAATGGTTTTTGAAAAGGTATCTGAAACTAACGATGCAATGATTTCAAGTGTAATTATGTTTTCTTGATTTGGGAAATTTTCGTTGGAATAAATCCTGACTTGTTACCAGAAAAGGTGTGCTAAATTTCCATCACGAATCACGACTCCGCCCTGCCAAGACCCCTGTGCCTTTCCAGGTCCCCCAAATAAAATTAGGATTATCGTGGCGAAGTACCGTCACAATATATATGTATGTATATATATATATATATATATATATATATATATATATATGAATCTCGTGTGCAGGGTCTGTATGCGAGGCTCGTGCGCAGTATATGTATGTGATTTTGGTGCACAGCGTATGTGTCCCTCGTGCGCGGTGAACAGGTGCGAGGCTCGTGGACGCTGTAGATATGTGATTGTCGTGCGCGTTGTATGTGGTTGTGCTTGGGTGGTCCTGCGAACGAGACACGGGTTTTCGACTCCAGCTTAGTTGTTGGCTCACACGATGTGCTCAGCAAACCAGCGGCCAGTGCCGTCAATGGCGTAAATCTGTAGGCCCTGCATGCAGCTCGCAGGACGCTGGCGGCACTCTCAGTAATCCTATAGTAACTTAAGATGTATACCTATTTTTCGATAATAAAAAAGTGGGGACTGTATCCCTGCAAAGCTTCAAACGACTGTTTCCATTTATTAACTCAAGGTTGAGAAAAATTCTACTGATGTTTTATTTTTATGATTTGAAAATACATTGCGTTCATGGATGATAATTGCGACGTGTTTGAGTCAATTGCTGTCAATTCCTGAGTAATTAATTATGTTTCTCAATCTGGAAGAAATCTCAAATAATTTAAAAACGTATTTCTCTGTAGCATTGTCTGCGATATTTAGTTAAAAATGAGACGCAGTGTTTGAATTGGTATTGATTCACTTCGACATTCGATAATTAAAAATTAGGTTGATCTTTGATCCACAACACACATCCTTTTTTTTAAACGAATTAAATTTTAAATTTAATAATTAAAATTTTGAACATTTTAACAAACACGTTTACTATTTATCATGTGGTTCTTGAGGATGTCATCATTCAGAAGATTAAGTGTATTCCGACATTTCGGCTCAACATCCTTCAGGGTTATAAAAATCATGTTATTTACAAAAACGAGTAGTTGAAAGGAATAATATAATACATGTTAAACACATAAAATAACAAAACTAAATATTATCAGGTGTCTCAGAATGAATATTAAAAACTACAAAAGGACATGAAGATCGGAAGCAAATCGTCACTTTTTTGCCAAAGAAAATATTGTGGAAAATGCCATGTAATGGAGTGACGCACCTCACATTTACCGTGATGTTTAGAGAACCCTCTATATACAGATGTACCAGAGGTTCATGAAATTTCCCTATCTGTATCAGAACCTGACCTGTGGAGCACCTGCACATCACGAGTCGCCTCAAAATAAGGGGTGAATGTCATATATGGAAATCCGTTTGTAAGATTTATTCTCAGACACACTGGACAATGTTACAACAGGTTTACCTGCAAGATCCTCAAAATAAATATTACTACTAATTATTTTTCTGGGCCGTAGTATACGTGACACTAACACACGTACAGCAGCAATTCTTCAACATTGTATGACTAAATTCTAAATATTAGAATTGCTACATCTTGAATAAAAATAAGGAATATATTTACATATGTAAATATTATTGCATCGTCATATGTCTCGTTAAAATAACATCAAAACAGTAAACCTAATAACATATATCAATATTCTTAGGACATAAGTAAACCAAGCGGTAATGTACAATTATTCATATACACACATGTAACACAAACATATAGAGAAAAATATACAAATTGTACAATAAGAATATTAACAAAAGAAAATAATTTCATTAACAATCGGCAGTATATTTAATTTAAAATGTATTATATATAAACAGTATTTTCTGCTGCAGAGTGTTTCAATTTCATGCTTATATCCTCAATATTGTGTTTACATACTTTCCTATTTACTTGTTTAATGTTTAGGATTTCTTTTTTCAGTAATATTCTTTATTAAGTGTGCTTCTTTTTCAAAAATGAAGTTAAAAAAACACAATTTTTTCTCTTAAAGGTTCATTGCGTGTTTGCTTAATGAGTTCGCAATGATGTTTAATATTAAAAATTTATTTTCTTTAAAATTTGCTTAATCTATCGGATGCAAACATGAATACAATCACTTCACGAGACGTTCAAAATAAAATTGTTTTATTCCATTATGCATTATTTTTGTTTAATGTTAGTAAATATAATTTTTCCTAAATTTCTGTTATTTTTAATGATTTTTACATGGTCATTGCTTTAGTTTTAGCTTATTGGTTCATCAGTCATTTAATATTAGCCTGTAATTATTAGTCCTGTAATTATCTTTCTGTCTTGATTATTACTCTTGCGGTTGTTATGAACCTTGAGTTTAGTTTAATTGTTAAATAATGAACCACCGATTTTATAATCAATAGTAAAAATTATTTAGCTCACAAAAATCTTTCGATTTAATATTGATAAAAGCACTGAGTCTCAGCACGAGTTTCCTGGAGTACTGTTTTGCACCTTCAGTGAAGCCTCCCTCTGTGAATGTTTGCTCAGGGACCAAACGTTTTAATAAATATTGAAAGGTATGTGGTCAGATATTTATCATGTGCTGAGTTATTAATAATATTTAGTGGGTACTAATTAATAGTTAGTGGGTACTAATTAATAGTTAGTGGGTACTAATTAATAGTTAGTGGGTACTAATTAATAGTTAGTGGGTACTAATTAATAGTTAGTACGGAGTACCACATTTCCTACTGCCACTACTGAATTTATACTGCTAATTTGTGAGGAAGTGAATTTTTGATGAGTGAGTTTGATATAATTTGTAAATTCTTTTTGTGGCATCGACGAGGCCGAGGCGCGGGGGGCGGGGAGGGCGGGGGAGGGCGGGGGAGGGCGGGGGAGGGCGGGGGAGGGCGGGGGAGAGCAGTTTGTGCCGGAGGCTGCGGCGGGGCCAGGGGGCAGGGCGCTGGCGTCCTGCGTCTGGCCGCCGCCCCACAAAGGAGTTAATTACTGCCGCTTGATTTTCTCCTCGGGGTATCGCGACGCGCCGGCGAGGGGCAGTCGAGGGCGGCGGGGGCGGGGCCGCGAGGGGGGTGAGGGCTGAGGACGACGGGGCAACCCCGGCGTCGCGGCGCGAGGAGACACGCGCACGAGGGGGGGGGCCGGGGGGCGGGGCGGAGGCCGCTGGGGGCAAGGAGGGCCAGGGGCCAAGGGATGCAAGGAGGGTGGGACGCGGCAGGGCGACGGTGGCGACGGCCAGCGGGACGGCTTTTGCGGGGCGTTGTGAGAAAGGGCAAAGCGAGCGCCTCGTGATGGTGCGAAGCCGGGGAGGAAGGAAAGAGAGGGGGAGAGGGAAAGTGAGAGAGGCTCTCGCCAGGGGAAGACGGCGGCGAACAAAGGGCGACCGGAGAGCGGTGACCGAGTCGCTACCTGCGGCGCCGCCCCCCGCCCCCCCCCGCGCCACCCCCTCGCCACCCCACGCCGGCATCGCAATGACGACCGGCGCTGCACCCACCTATCCCGCGCGCATCCAGACGCTGGCGTCTGGCGTCGAGGGGCGCCGTCGGCGGGCGGCGGTGGGGGCGGTGGGCGGCGCGCGTGCACAGGGCAGGCTCAATGACGGCCTCGCTTCCGGAGCCGTCGCCACAATTCACTTTCCGGATTTGTCTGTAAAGCTAACGGACGCTTTTGCATGCGGGACCCTGTCGACGCGCAAGATGCCAGTTTGGAAAGCTCACACCTCGCCCAGTCGCTTGTTTGTAACGACGTCAACTCCTCCTCTAAACGACAAATCGTTGGTGTAATATTGAACTTTTATTTGGGGTAAAATTTAATAACAAAATTTCTCCTTTTCAATTGCTGCCTTCTTAACAACCACAATGTTTTGTACTTCCTAACCAGGATGAGTCGATATTGGAAGTTGCCTGTACTACACATTTCGTCGCTCTGAACGACACGTAGGTTTTGTGTATGATTTCCAACAACACAGAAATACTTCTCAGGATTCTACTCACGATACTTTTACCATGCAAAAACGAAAAAAGGGGGCTCAGAAATAGACATTTTCAACATATGGAGAGAGCGGAATCCAGTTAGGAGACCTACCCTAGATTCAAAAAAGCTTGGCAGTCAACGACGATACATACTCAGCAGTGGAACATTCACAGCAGAACAACTTGCTGACTTTCAGAGAAATGCAAAGTCTGTTCTTCGATGGAACTACCCACATGAGAAACATGTAGAACTTGAAAACCATGATCCTCTTGAAGGCTAACTTCTTTCCAAGGAAACATCCGTCAGTGGTGAAAATTCATTTGGCTATGAATCACACGATAAGGACATGTTGCCGATTGGATTTTGAAGACTCTGGAGATCTATCGATTTCATCCTAGACTTATTGAATTTTGAAAGGCTAGTATGAAGTCGTGGAGTACCAGGTTACTAATACACAGCGGAAAGGAAGCAGTAGAAACCAGAAGTATTCAGATTAACAGGGGTATTTTTCAAGGAGATTCACTATCCCCTCTGCTGTTTTGCATTAGTTTGATCCCACTATCGAGACAGTTGTCGCAAGCTGACTTTGGTTTTAAGCTCCATGGTGATGAAAGGCCAGTATCACATTTGTTTTACATGGATGATCTGAAAGTGTTTGCTAAGAATGAAGCGATTCTCTCCCAAATGCTGTCTGTCGTGAATGACTTTAGCAATGACATCTGCATGAAGTTTGGTCTTGGCAAGTGTGCAAAAATCAATTTAAAAAGAAGGAAACTCACAACGTCTGAGAACATTGAAATTGATACGCATGCTGTGATTCAAGATCTTGAGCCAGGTAGAACTTACAAATATCTGGGCATTGAAGAATGTGAAACCATCTCGAACGACACAATGAAAGAGAGAATTCGTAGGGAGTATTATAGGAGAGTGAGACTAGTCCTGCAGTCCGCTCTGAATTCCAGGAATAAAATATCTGCAATAGGTAGTTGGCGGTACCTGTAGCCGAATACAGTTTTGGACTAGTGGACTGGACTGAGCAACAAATTCGCACCATGGATCGAAAAATCAGAAAACTGCTAACAATGCATCATGTTTCCCACCCTCGAGCTGATATACATAGACTTTATGTGTCACATAAGGAAGGAGGAAGAGGTCTCAGACAAATTGAGGCCTCCTGGCACAACGCAATAGTCGGGTTGGGGAAGTATGTAGTCAGTCATCAAGATAATAATAATAATAACAATAATAATAATAAAATTGCCTTTATTAGTGACCCTCTAATGAGGCAGGTCATGAAATCTGACCGAAGAATTGGAAACAGAGGCATTGTTAGTGTAGCAAGAAGCATTGCAAAGAAAACTAGGCAAGACACGTCGAATAACAAAGACACACAACTTCTGATGCTGCTAAACATGAAGTGTGAGACACAAAAAATGTTAATGAAATCGTGGGAGACAAACCACTCCACGGTCAATACCTAAAAAGAATGGACAAGGTGCAGATCAATAAAGATCAATCATTTATGTGGCTTAAAA
Organism: Acheta domesticus; assembly: GCA_031308135.1. NCBI lineage: Eukaryota > Metazoa > Arthropoda > Insecta > Orthoptera > Gryllidae > Acheta > Acheta domesticus. The sequence goes on along the minus strand of JAHLJT010008446.1, from coordinate 289,822,026 downwards.
GGGGAAGAATGAGGCCAGAATCGGAAGCACTTGTAATAGCTGCCCAATATCAGGCGTTGAGAACACATTATGATAAAGCGGTTCTCAAATTTCACAAGATGATAAATTCCGCATTTGCCAGGAGCAAGTAGAAACCATTGTTCATATTGTCTCAGCTTGTCCAATCCTAGCAAAGACCGAATACCTGAAAAGACATGACAGGGTGTGTAGCTACCTCCACTGGCAGATCTGTACCGCCCTCGAAGTTCCGAACACATGCCACAAGTGGTACGAACACTCTCCGAAACCGGTGACGTCTGTTGGATTGTGTACGATATTGTACGACCAACAAATTCAAACTGATCGCACGATAGCGGCAAACAAACCGGATATAGTTATGCGGGATTTGGCGAAAAAATCGTGTTTACTTATCGATGTTGCTGTACCTTGCGATCAAAACGTCGTTACCAAGGAGGCAGAGAAACGTCTTAAATACAAGAGTTTGGAAATCGAGATCAGCCGAATGTGGGGCGTAAATGCACAGGTCGTCCCGATAGTTATCGGAGCGCTGGGATTTGATCCGCAAAATTTGTGTAAGAACTTGTCTAAACTCCCTGGTAATTCAAAAGACTGAGAAGTGCAAGAAATTGCTTTATTTGGAACAGCCCACACTTTGCGTAAAGTATTGTAGAGGCACTGATAGTCACCGGATCTGCTCCTTAGGTAGCTGGTTGCAACCTGGAGTAGATTGTATATTCAGCCGACTCATAACATCTTTAGTCGTGATGTAATGGAAAAATAATAATAATAACCCATCATCAGGGTACTAAAGATCCTGGTGCTTCACATACCTACTAAAATTAAGGTGCTCCATTTATTATCACTGTGCGTGAGAAAGAGAACGGCTCGCGGTTAGGGGGTGATGCACCGGTGGCAGCGAGCACTCAAAATAATTAACAAAATTCAATAAACTCTACCTGTGGGTCAATACAGCTCGCTATATCACCACAATAATACCGAAGAAGAATAAAAGGAATAAATATCGACATCATTATGACCTACACTCAATGATCTTTCCGGTAAATAAGACTCAGTCAATGGGTGAAGAATGCCAACACGAACAAAATTAAATCCAAATTAAATTTTAAAAATGCTTCTATGAATATAATTAATACAATGTAGTTAAGGGAAAGTGGGAATGAGCTTGAGTGTATGTGGTAGAAAGAGGAGTGGACAATTCAATCATTCCATCACAAACAAAAATGTGCGATAGATTAATATTTATGTCTCGTGTGACACTGCAAATCGCATAGCACAGCTGACAAGAATAATGCATTCAATGAGACACTTACTACAAATTTTCCCTACTCTGAAGTTGGGTAATAGAATAGATAGCATTAACAATATTTAAAACATAAATAATGAATAAAAATTTTAGGAAAGAAACACTATTACATTGGCGACTATTCAGACCTCTTCAAAACAATATTATCCACCATCCATAATAAGAGCCAGAAATGAATTAAAAAGTTATGACAACTGTCACAATAGGCGATTGTCTTTCTGACAATACCCAGTGACCTCGCTCACAGAAAGAGACCTCAACAAAGTCCAAGATTTAGGTCTGTAGTGTAGGTAGTTGTGCACATAGATATTTTCTCGGGACCTCTAGATGCAGGGTAGTCCAATCTCGATGGCATACAAGGACGACCCACATGTAGGACAACCTAATTATGAGCACAGAAATACTCTACTGCCCATCCAGATGCCAAGTAGTGGTGTAGACATCCAGAGCACAAGGAATGTCCGTGTTTCTCACGATAGAGAACACTTGACATAGTCCCACATGAGTAGCTATGATTTAAAAATGTATTTATTAACCAGGTAATCGTAAGATTTCTTATATGCGCAATGAGAACTGGAAAACAACCTTACTACATGTCACCAAATAATGAAATAATCGTCAAGACATTAAGAATGCACCGAGGGATCTTTCAGGACGATAGTCTCAGCCCTATAGGTTTTGTCTTTTCATAAAGAGTAAGAATGAACTGAAAGGCCTAGGGAAATGCTATGCATTCAGAATTCTTTCAAATTCTGTCAGCCTTCATGCAGCTCGTTGCGTTTATTTTGCAAATGTGCATTCCCGCCTGAGATATGGCATAATATTCTGGGGAAGCTCATCCTGTAGTATTCAGACCTTCAGATTGCAAAAGAAAATTATTCGAATAATGAAAAAATGCCTTCCACGTGATTCCTGCAAGCCTCTTTTCATTGAGCTGGGAATCCTACCATTGCCTTGTCTATTTATTTACGAATCTGTAATATTTGTCAAAATGACCTACTTAACGGAGGGAACATATTTCATGCAATATTCATATTTATAATTACAACACACGCCGTAGAAATCACGTGCATCAAGTGTCAGTATCAACAGCTCAGTACAAGAAATCAACATACAATACATGTACGTTACTTTACAACGCATTGCCAGATGACATAAAACAATTAAAGTCGGTATACAAATTTAAGTTAAAAGTAAAATCTTTTCTGCTGCAAAACTGTTTCTATACAATTAGAGACTATACTGATCGTGAAAAAAGAAAAATAATGTAACAAAACAAAGATATATAATGAATTAGTTTATGTTTGCATTGTATACATTTAAAAAATATTTAATACGCCTGTAACAAGTAATGTACTTCAGCTTCCGGGTCAATGGCCCCCATCTCGATCAGGTTTTTGTCCAGTTTCCCTGATCCATAGAGCAAATGCTGAGATGGCCCCTTGTTTTGCTTCTGGACGTAAATGTAGCTTCACTGTGCGCACGTTTTGTTGAGCACTCCTTTTGCTTGTAGTTCATTTACAGTTGAAATTGATTTTCTATAACTCGGGAAAAAACATTTTTCAAATATCTTTATTTTTCTAAAATAATTATTTTCTAAATTAATTTTTTCGTTTTTTTTATTTATTTTTTTTTTATTTTTTTATTTTTAATAAAATTCTGGCCCTCAAGAAAATGTGCGCAGATAAATTTCTTTCCCCACACGTCATATACAGTTTTTACTGTTTTTTTAACTAAATAAATAAAAAAAATATATATATATTGTCAGTCATCTGGCGCACACAGAAAATATCATGTACTCAGGAACCTCACATAGACTTAAGTAGTTCATACATGTCACCGAAAGATTCTCCACCGATATAGGAATGCAATTCGGTATTGGAAAATGTAAAATTCAAAGCATCAGTAAAGCTATACTCATCAGCGCAAATAGCACACGAGACAATGTCAAGAGACTAACAGCTTTAGAAGCAGATGAGCTCTACAAATACCTGGGGACCCATCAAAACAACTTGGTGGCGCACACTGAAATACAGATTGAATTTCTTACGACAATGTAAAGTTTATGCAAAACCTTTCCCAACGCACGAAATCTTGCAGCTGTAATTAATATGTGGGCAACACCAATTATTACATGTTTAACGCAGGGGCGGGGAGTCACGTCGTTTTCGCGACAATACTAATTTACAAACTAGTGAAGTGAACCGTACAAGTGCTACTGATAAGTAGTTCGTCGAAATAACCCGGGTGAAGTGCGACTCAGTACAAATCAGTGTAGTGAATGGCATGCAGCTATGACCCTCCAACAAGCGAAGTCGTAAGTGCTGCATTGCTTGTTCTTAATAGCAGTGAGAACCAACCAGCAACAATGGAAAGTTTCATCCCAGATAATCGCAATCAATTCACCGAAGACAAAATGGAGGTGACGTTGGAGAACAACAATCAACACAACACCCCAGCGTTACGGGTAAGGAACCGATTCTACTCAGCCAACCCTCAACCCGTTCTGCTTTCAGAAAAAGACTCCACGGACTCCAGAAAAAGGTAAGTGACAAACACTGATATATAGCGACAATCCAAAAAAAATTAGTGGCAATCGTTATAGTTACATTGAGCATAATACAAATTCTGACTCTCTATTAATTAATGTCCCGGTCAAAAATAGGTTCGGACCTCTAAGTGAACTTGATAAGCAAACAACTGAAAATAGATTCGCTCATATTGACGATCTTCCTAGTGATCAAAGTGAAACCCCCAGTAAAATAACACCAATCATGGTAGCAGATATCACCAATTAGAATGCATTCATCAAAGAACTTAAATCTAAAGTCATCTCAAAACTTCATTGCAGATCAAAAAAAACAATTAAATAAAAATAATTGGAAATTCACCTACGGACTTTCAAAATTTAATTAGATATTTAATTCACACTCACTGAAGTTTTCAGTCTTTCAAAGACTCGTTAAATAAAAACTTATTTGTAGTGTTCAAAAACGTCAACCAATCCATTACCGACCAAGAAATATATCAAGATCAAAACGTTTTCCTTCACTAATAAAAATTACCAGACTTCACAAAGAAAACAAGCTTATTTCGGTAGTTGCAGCTGTTTTTCAGGACAAGAACCAATTGACAATATTCTAGCAATTAAGCGAATTTGTAATCATAGAGTAAAAGCAGAAGCAAGGTAAAATCCCCAAGGTCCTATACAATGCCAGCGGTGTCTGGATTATGGCCATACAAAGAAGTATTACAACCACTAAATTAGCTGCCCTTTTGCTCGGGTAATCACTACTCGGTAACTTGTCCTAATCGTGATCAAGTACCAAAATGTAACTGCCATGGCAGCCATCCGGTCAATAATCGAGACTCCAGCTGCCCTTACCTAAAAGAATATATTGAAAACATAAAAACTGTCAATCATAACTCCCAAATTAGAAACCAAAGATTTCTCCTTCAATCCACTCCAATCAAACTCCTTCAGCCACTCCAATCAAACTCCACTTTCCCTTTTCTTCCTCAAACACCATTTCTCAATAATTTCGCGCATATTAGCAGCACCACTTCCCAGGCACACCCAAATCCCATCAACAATTCAAATCCAACCAACCTTGCCCAGGAAACATACCATAACATTCCCAATATAAACACAATAATTAATGCAATTACATACTATATGATAAATGTGATAAACATACTTATACCCACTATAATAAACTCAATTCAAAATTCATTCTCCGCCGACTTTAACGGCAATAATGGCAAGACAACACTCTAAAATGTTTACGCTCGTCAATTGGAATGATAACTGCATAATAAATTAAAAACAGAACTACTACACTTCTTAAATTCACACCGTATAGATATAATTTGCATCACAGAAACCCACATAAAGGGGGAAAAAATGTATATCCCAAAGTACTCAATTTACAGAGCAGAAAAAAACCTAAACAAAGGAGGCGGAGTGCTAATAGCCATTAATAAAAATAATCAAAATTACACCATAATTCTCCCTTGCATTGGGAATATTGAAACTGCTGCCATTAACTTAGAAATTGAAAATAACACATTGACTGTAACAGCAGCATACAATCCACCAAATCATAAACTAGAGCTCGATAACACTAATAAACTATTTCAGCTAAATAACACCATACTTCAGGGGGTTTAAATGCCAAAAATATCAACCGGGGCTGTTCGAATACCAACGCGAACGGGAAAATATTAGCTCAAATACTAAATCACCTTACTCTAAAAATAATTTCATTTCCAGGCCCCACATGTTACCTCCACGATCGTTTAAGAAATCCCGATATTCTCAATATCGGAATCACTAACACAAAAGTAAAATTAGACTCTACCACATTATTCGAAGTAGATTCGGATCACATTCCACTCGTATTATCCACACAACAAATTCCCCAACCACAACAGAAACAGTCACTAACCGGTTCGCGGCAAATTTTTTGATTACAGATTGTAGTTGGCACTTACTGACAGCATCATTCGGTGCAGAGCGGGAATTGTTAAGGGTCAATTGTTTAGGTGACACGGCGCGTTTTTATGGAAAGAGGCCGTTCGAAGAGGTACATTTTTGGAAATATGAACCCGAGAAACTGAAACTAACCGATCCGCGGCAAATTGTTTGGTTGCAGATTATGGTTGTCACTTGCCTAGAGCTAATTTTGGCGCAAGGCGGGAATTGTCAAGGTCAATGGTTTAGGAGATACGGCGCACTTTTCTTGAAAGAGGCCGTTCGAAAAGTAAAATTTTTGATATTTTGAACCCGGGAAACTGTAACTAACTGGTTCGCGGCAAATTATTTGAGTACATATTGTAGTTGGCACTTACTGACAGCTTCATTCGGTGCAGAGGCGGGAATTGTTAAGGTCAATTGTTTAGGAGACACTGCGCGCTTTTCTGGAAAGAGGCCGTTCGCAAAGATAAAATTTTGGAATTTTTAAACCCGGGAAACTATAACTCAGCCATGCGCGCAAATTTTTGATTACAGATTATATTTTACACTTTCATGTAGCTAATTTCGGCGCTCATAATGAATTGTTATGGCTAATGGTTTTGGAGCCACCGCGCGTTTCCTTGAAAGGGGCTTTCAAAATGTAAGTTTTGGGGATTCGAACCCGGGTAATTTAAACTAGCCGATCCGCGGCAAATTATTTTATTAATGATTATGTTTGCCACTTGGTTAGTGCTAATTTCGGGCGCACAGTATGAATTGTTAAAGCTAATGGTTTACTAGAGAATGCGTCTATTTATTGAATGGGGCTAATTTAAGAGGTGCATATCTGGGATTCGAACCCGGGTAATTGTGTCTACCGGTTGGCGGCAAATTTTTTATTACAGATTTTGTTTTTCACTAGTTTTCGGGAAATTTTGGCGTCGATTATGAGTTGTTGTGTGTGATTTTTTACGGGGGACGTCCTTTTACTTCTTTGATTGCGCTCTTATATTGAACGTATCTTTAATGTTTTTTTAATTCTTAATATTTTTTGAAAGAATGGAGATATCAATTTTGGGTTTTCACATCTTAAAAACGGCAAAATAGCTGAACATTATGGGCTATGCAGTTTTGTGATTGGATGAAATGGACCTGCTAACTTCCATTGGAAGTTAGCAGGACCACTGATTTTTGGGGGAAAATGGCTCGCGGCAAATTTTTGGTTTTCGCATCTCAAAAACGGCCAAAAAAACGGCAAATTATGAGCTATGCAGTTTTGTGATTGGATGAAATGAACCTGCTAACTTCCAGGACGTCAACCAACTAACCACCATAATGCACACCACAATTAATGAGACCAAATTAAAACCAAAGAGCACTAACAATGATAAACAATATAAACTTCCCCAGAAATGGGGAAACTAATACAAATCAAAAACAAAACTCGCAGACTATGGTCACAATTAAGAACACCAGGGATGAAATCAGAACTTAACCTGCTAAAAAACTTTGTACGTAAATTAATGAAAAACTTTAAAATTCAGCAATTTCAAATCCTGCTGGGAAATAATGGAAGTTGGAAATAATGGGAAATAATGGAAACTGGGAAATAATAAAAATTGCTGGGAAGTAATGGAAGTTTGTAAGTTTTATAATAATCGATGTAAGTATGTTACTGAATTTTACTAAAAATATGAATTTGTTGGTCGTCGCTGTGAGAACTATTATTTTTGTTTAATGATATAAAATTAATTTACAAGATGTATTAATAACTGGGATAAGTTGAATTAGTAATATGTATTAACAATGGAGGAAATACTTCGAACGAGTACCATGTGGTTTTGGATATAAAATGTTTCCAAGGAAAATTATTTTTTCTTTCGTTAGAGTCATGATACCCCCGAAGTCTGTACGTCTGCCTGTAGACGACAGCATTCATGGGACGAACTTACGACACACTTTAAAGTACAGGAGATGAACAGTGACTCTATCCCTACTGGCAGAGTGTATCACAAATTCCCTTGCAAAATACACTGGCTACTTTCAATTGAAGCAAAATTCCTACAAGTTGTCTCGACTGGAGATTAGAACAGCGCCGCAGTCCAAGAGACGCCCGGGGCAGCGGGTCCTTGGCAACGGAGGGGAGCGGGGATCAAACAGCCATCCGCTGCCACAAAGCGAGAGAAAGGTGGCGAAACAGAAGGGGGCTTCGGTCCCGCCCCGTTGTCCCGACATCCCCCTCTCCCTGCGTCTCATCCCCGCGTCGTTCGCCGACCTCCACCGCCTACATTGCCGCCAAGCTTGACTCCTGCTGCCCCTCCCCCTCCCCCGACCACTCCAGGGCGCCAGTGCCTCCCTCCGCGCCGCCACCAGCGCAGCCTCCAATGCGTCTTTATAACTCCGCCAACTTCCATGAAAAATTCAGGCCGGCTGGCGGCCAAGGCGAAGACACGTCCACTCGCGCCCGGGGAACGGATTGCTTTATGGTAAGCGGCGGCGTCGATTGAGGCGGGAGGCCAGACGCTCCACGCCCCGCACCCTCTGCAAAGACCTCAAGAAACCTCTAAGCACCCTACCCCAGAGGCGAGGACGGCATTCCAGTAGCACCACATTGCCAACTTCACAAGCAACAACAGACAGTCTGACAAGCGAAAGGACGGTAAGAGCAAAAATGCAAATATTAACAAATGGTCTTTAGCACCGAAAGTAGGAATAAATAATAACCGATAAAGGAAACTTATTGAAAAGAAATTAAATCTACTCGGATGTTTTCCCAATACGATCCCGCAAACCGAACCAATCAATATTTTGCACATTTGTTCTAAAGGTAAATATCATCGCGTGGTTAATATCTTACAAATTTTGCATCAAGTGAAAATCGAAAAAATCGAAATCGTGCGTTTTTTAAAACGGACTTCAAGACTTCAACTTTTTTTCCCAGAATAACACCTCCTTAAAACATTCACAGAAAAAGTATTATTGCATCCACCTGTGCAATAGGCAACTAAGAATCCTTATTTTTTATACCGGCTTTCAGAAACTGATCTCCATCTGGCCCGCCCAACTGACCTCCTACGAGCGCGAGAGCCCGCGTTGGCTCGCGGCTCTGTTTGCGAGGTCTTCTCGATTGGTCTCGCAAGACCTTGGTCTCGCTGGTATCGCGGAACCGATGACAAGTTCCCAGTGAGAGCAAGTTGGTGGAGAGTAGTGTAGTATACGACCGGCAGTTCAAAGTTGCCGCGCTAACAGCGCGGCAAAGAGCGCCGGCAGCGTGTTCCCGCCTCCGGCAGCGCGCAGCACAGAGCGTCGGCATCAGGCGCGCTGAGCTTCGCCGAGCGCGCCAAAGGTGCGCTCAGAAACAAGCAGTGCCTGCTACCTGGACTTCGCGCACCGGTGAGCCGACCAATCAGGAGGAGCCGCGGGAAGCCTTGCGCGGGAGCTGGCCCAGATAAAAGGGCGCCGGCGGAAGATCACCGGTAGAAGAGCGCTCAGCGTAGATTAAGCCAGATGGCAGATGGTTTTCATAGGAAGTCTAGTGGAAGTTGTACATGCGGCCGAGTTGGCCCACATTTTTGTGAATAAATCTTCTTTTAGAAAGTGAGTTGTATACAGTTATAACAAGTAGTGGTAAATTGGGCACCAAAAACGCGTTGGTATTTCAAATGTTTATTTACTGAATTCTAGATTTTGTTTTATATACATTTACCTAAAACATACACATATTTTACCAGTATTCATACTTGAAAATGTAACCAGAAAAGACAGTAAAAAAGGGAAATAAATTATTTTTATACAATGATTGTGATTCAAAATTAATTTCAATTGGTTGCTTCTCTACTTATCCACAAAATTGTTTTTTATTCTATATTTATACTTCGTGCTCTTTAAAATAAAATTCTCATTTTGAGTGTCTCGCCCTTCCCATTTTACTTTCTCGTCATTACGAAGGTACAAGCGAAAGTTATGTAATCGTAGGCCGCAAAATGGCGAATTTTCGCAACTAAAACTCTTATTCCCGCACCCTAATAACGAAAAAATGGATAAATGCTAACAGTAAAAAAAATTCCTCTAACACGTGTAGCTAGAATCCATGTTTTGTGGATCCTTGATATTGAAAAAATCGAATGACGGCCAAACGTCTCCCCGTCCTTCTGTCTCACTGGCAGTCTGTGAAAAATGCTCGCGGCTAAACCGTTCAGCCACTTTTCTCCAAACTTGATATTTTTCAATCGATCTAGCTGATGTCGCGGCCATTTGAATTTGAAACCGATATTTTAATTTTGAGGAGTACTTTACATAAAGCCCTTGGGACATTTTCCAAATTTCAAAACAAGGGCTCCATTGTTTTTTATCAAATTTTGTTGTTGGATAGTGTGAATAAGTTTAAGAGAATGGTGCAAATGTTCGTTGAAAACTCTGATTTTTCAAAAAAATTACAAAAGTTCAAAATAATTTCGGAGTCTTCCTACAAAGAAAATATTAAAGGTAGAATTATTTCCCTTAATGAAATATGTTCTTTAAACATAAATTTTGAAATAAGGTCACGTAATTTAGCGAGAAAATACGGGCGAGAGAGTACGTGCTGTTTTAGCACCACTAGTTTTATATTGCTTTTTAGGTCCGTGACTGTCAAATATGCAACTTTGCAGTGCTTTGGGGTTTGACTTTTACGGTGTCCACAGCAGAAGGGTTTGCAAGAATTTCAATATCACTATTCCGAGTTTAACATCACAAAACTATTTATATCGCTTTTAAATTAAATTCAACACTAGCGCGTCACATTTAGACGACATAACCTGATCGATATGGCCGAACTCAATGCCATATGGATTTGAAATAGAAATTTTGAATTTTGGGAGTACTTTACATGAAGCTTCAACAGTATTTTAATACTTTCACAGAAATAAATCCAAATTCTTGGTATTATTTTTTTGTCGGATAGATCAATTGACGCTTAACAAATGGCGCAGATCCTGTGTTCGTTTCTCTTTCTGCATTTTCTAAAACTTGCGAAAGTTCAAAGAGTTTTTGGCGTTTTCCTGCAACTACAAATTTGAAGAGGAGAATTCTTTTCTTAATAAATGAATTCTTAAAAGACAAATGTTTTAATACGACCATGTGCATTTTTTTGTGAATACAAGTACGATTCAGGTCATTTCACGTGTATTATTAATAAAAATCGAACCCTGCATCGCCCCCATGTGCAATAGGCAACGATTCGGAAATGGCTCATCATTCCAGGACGGAATTTCTACTCTCTACGGTCGTTGTTCGAACATTGCCAACCCACAGCAATACCATGGATTCCATAGGAAGATAATATTGAAAATAAAATGTTATGATCTGTATCCGCAATTATATATTTTTATAATGTGTCTTACGTACATGGCAGCCCAATTAATTACTGTGCAGAAAGAATCTGTACCTATACTGTATCATGCAGTAAGCTGTAAATACGTTAAGTTGTTAAAACCGCTCCTGCGGCTTGTCTCCACGCTGGCCTTCGTTACCTCTTGTGACCTGCTCCCATTTCGACTCTTGAGAACGCCGTCAAGCTATGTGCGTTGGAGAAGGCTTCTGAATGGCCGCAACATCTCGCCTGAAGACTTTTACTATGTATGCTCTGGATAACTGTATTGCAGCACAACCAATTTATGGGAAATTATGAACTGAACGTATAGCATCATAATCTGTACACCATTCAAAATCTCCATACTACACGACGTCACCCCCTGTATAATTTACAATTCTACCCGCAATGCATTGTTTTCTTCTCTTTATAGAGAAGAAAGGTAGCCACGCTCCCACGCTATGTTCCCACCATGCTGGAAAGCGCTCGGCTGCTCGAGTAAAATGTATCATTTACCTTTACGAAAGACGCGCATAACACGCAATGGGTTGCACGTCTGATTATTAATGAACACTCGTGTGAATTCATCTATAATATGAGTGTTGAATGCAGGGGTGTCCAATTGGCGGCCCGTGGTGCCATTTATTATGGCTGACGAAAATATATCAATTAAAAGTGAAAATTCCGTGCAATCATGTCGGGCGAGAACATTGTGATCGTAGCTAATGCGGCCCGCTGGGGTCAACACCAATTTATTGTAAAAATAGGTGTAGTTTAGACTTAAGAAATTTTCTTCTAGTAAAATTCAGAAATTAAATATCATCCCAATTTTATTCACTGCATTATGCCTAGTACGACCTGATATCATTCATGGTTCCATTCCACCCCTCACCCCCCCCGTTTCAGACCAGCTTTCCAAGTCAGGTGTGGCTCGCCCGAGTAATGAAAATATGATCCGCAACCATATTAAAGGTTGTAGTTGTGGCTCTCAAACACCCCTGGTTTAATGTGTGGATGTATAGTTTTCCAACGGAATTTTCTTATATCATTGTCTCTCAGAAGATCAGTAATCAGCGAGCTTCGACGGCATCTCATCCGTTGCACAACGTCGCTTCCGGACGGTCAGTGAGAATATTAGTGTTGGTCCCTGCACCGCAAAATGTGAATGTCTTGGCAGCGCGTGGGCAGCAATTCATAAAAACATCTCTTAATTATGAGCTCATAATTATTAATCATACAAAAAAAAACTGTCTGCATGACCTTCATCACAGACCTCTAACTCTCCTGCGGCGAGAACTCCTTAACCGTTAATTATATAACTCTGACTGTCCTACGAATGTGGGCGGTTGCATTGTAATTCCCCATTGCACTGCCTCATAGCAGCCGTCACATGATCAATATCGTCAAAAGCATTGGAAAGATCTTACAATATTCCTTTAGGTTCTTCATTTTGATTCGTGGATGAAACGACTTTTTTTAGAAAAGAATACAGTTGTTTCTGTAGTTTTTGATTTTCTAAAACATTTGTTGGCAATCTGAAAACGTTTTATATTGACTGAGAAAGGTTTCCATTCAAATGAAAAAAGTATCTCTAATATTTTTGACAGAACTAACAAATGATAAATTGGCCGATAATTTTGAATTTAATTTTTGTTGCGTTTTTTGAGTTCAGCTTAATCTAATAACAATGCAAACGAAAGTTCATGGCAGGCGTAAAAGTATTTAACAAACAATCTCGAAATTCATCTAAATCGGCCGAGTATTGATTTTTTAAATTTCCCGGGCCTTAGCTCCGAAACACCAATCAAGCAATGCAATCAATCGAATTTCTTGTAATGGTAAGAATTTGCGCATAATGGTTATTGTATCCTAAGCCATTTATTCCGATTTCATTTTAGTAGTGCTTTTATAAATTATTTGCTCGAATAACTTCTTTGAATTAAGGGTAGTTGGAGTAAGTACATTTATTGTGATATCTAAATTGAAGAAATTAATGATATTTAGACTGCTCTTTCCAGCAAGATTCGACCGAAAAATCAATTAAAAAATTTTTACAAACAACAATGGATTCAAAGGAGTGGTTGCTGACTTTTTTAGAATTATCACTGGCTTTTAGAAAAAAGTAGTTAGGAAAATGCTGAGCTCATTACTGCATACGCAATAATCTGTAAATTAAAGCATATTCATTTGGTACGAAAGCGTCATAATATACGCAATAAAATTTGAAGTAAACAACGGAACTCAAACAGGAGCATCAAGTGTCAAACTTAATATTTTGAAGTGAATATTTTGAATAAGTGAATGATTTTTTTAATAAATTAAAACTTACCATTTGATACTCTGGAAATTGAGCCATTCAGGAAATTAATTGAAAAAAGCAGTTTCAAAATTTGGCAATGTGGTTACGTTGATTGTAGGTCCACTTACTTTGCAAGTATTTAAAACAATCAGCAAGCTGTACTTCACCGTAAATAGATAAAAGATATTCCCTGAAAATTGTTCTCAAAATATAGAACAAGATTTGAAGCGCAAATTCAAAATCGTTCTATACGCTTGTAACGTTAAAATAAGCGGAACGGTCACTCGCGATAGAAAGTATTAAATGTTTCAGTATTAAACTCAACAGTTGATAACTTGTTACCCAATCCCCAATGCGTAAATCTTAAGTTCGTTAAAAATTTAGTAACATTTTAATTCATAATTTTCTGGTTCATCATGTGTATAAAAACATTGGGAATTTTACTTCTAGTTACCTAACAAAAATAAAAGAACCAAAACAAACCAAATTCACTTAAATCACTAAAAATAGTAACGTCAAAACACGCAAAGAGCATAACCAGATGCGTTTATCTCGTCAGATGGTCGCCAACCTGATCAATTTTATTTTATTGTAGAATGATTTAAATGCCACCATGTTGTACCTAAAAAATGGCACATTTTCTGAAGCATTACATAACTATACTACGAATAGTATTCAAGAAAGGAAAAATACGCTCGAAAAAGGTTAAACAATTATAGGGTTGAATGATTTCTCAAAACGACATAAAAATCCGAATATTAAGCAAGAACTTTCTATTATTGGAAAAAAGTCTTCTTTAAAAACACGCAATAAATTTTCCAGAGAGCTATTTTGAGATTAAGAAAAAAGTTTCCTGTCGTCCACAAATGTGTGCCTGCATTCAATGTGTGTAATCGCTATTCGTAATTGGTGAAAACGCTGAGCACGGTTCCTGCAAATGCAACGACCTGCAGCGAAGCCGGCGAGCGCGTTCGTGATCGTGCGCCGATGCTTCTCGAATGCAACCCGTCCGCGCGGCGGCTGCAGGTGCATGAGGCTGGCCATCCGCGAGAGGCATCCGCCAGCGCGGAGCGGTACCGCCGGATCTAACAGCACTTCCACGCAGACCGCCCGCCGCCCTCCGCTCGCCGCCCGCCGCCCGCCGGCCCTCCAGCCCTCCTGCCCTCCAGCCCTCCAGCCCTCCAGCCCTCCAGCCCTCCAGCCCTCCAGCCCTCCAGCCCTCCAGCCCTCCAGCCCTCCAGCCCTCCAGCCCTCCAGCCCTCCAGCCCTCCAGCCCTCCAGCCCTCCAGCCCTCCAGCCCTCCAGCCCTCCAGCCCTCCAGCCCTCCAGCCCTCCAGCCCTCCAGCCCTCCAGCCCTCCAGCCCTCCAGCCCTCCAGCCCTCCAGCCCTCCAGCCCTCCAGCCCTCCAGCCCTCCAGCCCTCCAGCCCTCCAGCCCTCCAGCCCTCCAGCCCTCCAGCCCTCCAGCCCTCCAGCCCTCCAGCCCTCCAGCCCTCCAGCCCTCCAGCCCTCCAGCCCTCCAGCCCTCCAGCCCTCCAGCCCTCCAGCCCTCCAGCCCTCCAGCCCTCCGCCTCCGCCCTCCGCCCTCCGCCCTCCGCCCTCCGCCCGCCGCCCGCCGCCCGCCGCCCGCCGCCCGCCGCCCGCCGCCCGCCGCCCGCCGCCCGCCGCCCGCCGCCCGCCGCCCGCCGCCCGCCGCCCGCCGCCTTCCGCCCTCGGACTGCAGTGGTTTCATATGATAATCTTTACTTAAAATGCAAAATATTTACTAACTATCAAATGCCATAAATAAAGCTGTACAATGACACCTGTTTTAGCTCTCTATCTTAATTTGGAAAGGTTCTACATCAATTTGAAAATTTTCGGGAACCCCATTTTGTAAACTTTTACATGGTTGTATTTCACAAACGGGTGGAAATATTTAATTCAAAATTTGTAGTTTTCTTATTCTTTATTCATACTACCTATGTAAACATTTCATCTGAATCTAATATGGTGAGATAAAATTTTAATTAAAATTGTGTTGATTTAATATGGAATGACCCGTACGTAGGTCAACGGCCCCTTCTGTTCTGTTCTCACCTCTGCACTAAATCATTAGGTAGTGCGGCAGAAAGATGATATGACGGAAACCAAGCGAGGAAACAAAGTCCTATTTGTGCAAACTGACGCATTAGCTAAAGATTTCTTATCGAATAACACGTAATTTGCGTTGCAGACGTAGAGACTACCAAAATCGCTCTTTATTAAGAATTAGATCTTTAGTAAAAATATTATTTCCGAAATGCGATTTGTCCTTTGGGGAAAGTTCTGCTGCTGCCTCCCCTCCCCCGCCGAGGCTTCTCGCCCTCTGCCTGCCCCCTTCCGGTCCGCGGCGCACTCCCCCCTCCCACCAGCGGCCGCCGCAAACGGGCGGCGGGCCCGGCGTGCCAGATACGGTCGCGCGGTATTATTGAACACTATCGCAGGTATTTCAATTAGGAGCCGTATCGGGAGTGCTCCGTGCCTGCGGCTATCGCCGACGCGTTCCCGCCCTCTGGTCTCCCCCCCCTCCGGTTCAGCCAGCTCGATGGCCCCTGCTGCCCGACCAGGACTAGTGCTCACTGTCCGTGCCCGAATCCACGAGTTTTGGAAAAGATAACAGATGTATTTATAATACATGTTTCCTTAAAATTTTATCTAACCGTAGTATATTGTACAAAAACGTTTGTGCAATGTTATAGTAGTGCATGAAATGAATAAAGTTTATTACTTTTGTAATAAACCTGTTAATATTTTGAAAAGTTAAATCTTGTGCATTAATTCAACTAATGCTCATTACAAAAAGATACTCATACAACATGAATAAGAATGTACGTTCGTAATTTCTGTCAGAACGACTCACAAATAGAAATATAAAGAAAAAGCATAGTTATCCGAAAAGAAAAGAACATGTGTGGGGCACATGACAGAGCTTTTTTATGAATATTGTTGAACATTTCAATTTTTGGATTTTTGTTCCAAATAATTTCCAATTCTTCCATTTTAAGAAAAATATATTGGTCATGGTTATTTCAATTTTATCACGGGAGCAAGTTTTAAATGGCCCCACGTTTAAATACCCGTCTCCGACACGCCTACCTCAACACAGCCCGAGTGCAACTCTGGTTCACAGTGTCTCTCCTTTTACTTCAATATCTTTCGAATTTTGTTTGCTATTTCCGCAACAAAACCTCTGGAGCCTTTTCTGCAACGCCACCTCTGTAATCAACAACCATGACTTTCAATTATCACTATTAAAGTCAAATAAAGTACTAATATAAAAGGATTTTTCTGACTGTGTGTACAATATTAGTGATAGTTGTCTTAAACATCATGTCTTGTATCACTAACGACTGCATAATATACAGCGAAAAACCTATCCTATTTGTTGATAATAAATGCTATTTTAAATCATTGTAAACATGTATACGCATCACATAGTCTTCATGTTTGAATTGACATAGAATAAAAATAGCGACCTTCGATTGTCATAGAAATTTTTGCGTAATTTGTAGTGATATACGCCAAAATACGCCAAAATGATAGCTTTACTGACCTCCATTTTCAATGTCATCCTAAGAATAGGGCACTGACCTGAACAATGGAAAATAGCTCAAATAATAGTCATCCTTAAAACCGGCCAAAAAAGTGCCTAAAGTTGTATCATACAGACCTATTAGTCTACTGCCAATATTATCTAAAGTTTTTGAAAAATTGCTTCTGCCACGCTTAAATCCACTTCTACAAGAGAAAGGAAGCTATACCTCATCATCAGTTTGGGTTCAGACAAGCTCATTCGACTAAAGAACAAATAATTTAGACGTACTCTGGACGGAAGACTCACGCGGAAAAAACATATCAAGGATAAAATAAAAGAATTAGACCTAAAACGTATAAGGTTAAACTGGTTACTCGGAAGAAAGTCATCTTTAACCGTCGCAAACAAAGTAATTGTGTTCAAAGCAATATTAAAATCAGTCTGGACATACGGCACACAACTTTGGGGAACATCTCAAAATTCTAACATTGAAATATTACAACGCTTTCAGTCAGTAGCTTTAAGAAAATTTATAAATTCCCCGTGGTACGTAGCAAACGCAACAATACACAAAGACTTACAGATCTGAACAATAAAAGAAATCAATAAGACCAAAGCAACATTAAGTGCGACTGCATAACCATCCAAATATTCTAGCCATCACCTCACTAGACAATAGTGACACTATCAGACGACTTCAAAGACAACATACTTTAGACCAGACCTGCACAACGCCTGCTCCCGCGGGCATTCGGCACTTGCGAGCCGCTCGCCTGCCCGTGGCAGCGCCGAAAGTGCAAGTAGTGTGGAGTACAAAGCTTTGCGGGGAGGGGAGAAGTCTGACGTAGCACGACGCGGCGCGTAGATTGAATGCCTAGGCGTCTAATACAATGATCCATGCTTCAAAATTATATACCCATTTGTTTAAATGGATCATATATAGTATTTCAAGTTACCAGGGTCATAATTCACTGTTACCAGGGTCATAATACACTGTTACATAATTCAATATACGTTCTGTGCACTGCTGTATATCCACCTTTGTATCCACCACTGTATGCATTTTCATTTTCTAAATTTTTAAAGAAAATAACATGCTCATTGTGACTCTTAAGCATTATTTTAAAGCAATAGCTTTAAAATATATACTTATATATAAGAGAAAAATATTATTTAATTCTAACACAAAATTGCAATTTAATAATTGATTGTTCACCAGGAATGGTATAATCTCCAAATCATATAAAAACGAACAAAATCATGAGAGCAATCTCTCACATCAAGATTGACATAAAAATAGAATATGTGGCAATTCCAAGAAGGGTAATGTTTAATAGCACATTTGTGACCATTTTTCCCCATTATGAAACTGAATAAAAGAGATCAACGAGGAAACTTCTGTCACGATATGTTACGGACAATCATAAGATAATCATGGGTACTGGTTAAATAGAATGGATTGGGCTTTATATTTTTATATGATGTCGTAAATGACTCTACACTCTTGTCAGAAATTAGAACAGAAAATAATCATGATTTTTTTAAGAACAATATGTTTTTGGTTTGAGAGAACCGTCTTATTCAATTAAACATAGTTAATAAAAAATAGTTTATTGCTGTCATCATCAAACAAAAACAATTCAGTATCACAATTTTGTGTTTAGCACAACACTAAATTCGTGATTACATCGTAGCAAAGCGAATTACATTATAAGCCCTACAAGCAATTATAATACTTGGTGTCGAAATCAAATATGTATAATTCGTTGTAGTTTCATATTTCGCTCTGTCATATATCGAGAACAAACATCTGCAATATAATACAAAAGACTATATTACTTGAACTGTATATGACCGTCACGTTCGTATATGACCGCCGATTGCTCTTTAAATTACGCGCTATCTTTCGAATTGCGCATTCTGATTGCTGGACCCCACTCCTAGATTAGGTCTCATCCCCACCCTTCATCGATTTTCTCATTTGCACCCGAGTTGCCCGCAGCAGCTCCTGAGGTCAGTGAAAATGCAAAATGCTGTGCAGGTCTGCTTTAGACACTTCATATAGACTGTAAATGGTTTCATTTCGAAAATTTTGTGTTTTTTTATTTATTTCGTCAAAAACACAGTAAAAGCTGTATATGACGTGTGAGGAAAGAGATTATCAGCGCACATTTTCTTGAGGCCCAGAATTTTAAAAAAAATTGAAAAACTGGAAACAAGAATTAAAAAAATTATTATTTTAGAAAAATGCAAATTTGAAAAATGTTGCTTTCCGAGTTATAGAAAATCAATTTGAACGGTAAATGAACTGCTGATTTGATTTTTTTGCATTGCTAAGAAAATAGTAACGACCATCAGTCCTGCTCCTACCACTACAAGCAAAAGGATTGCTCAACAAAACGTGCGCACAGTGAAGCTACATTTACGTCCAGAAGCAAAACAAAGGGCCATCTCAGCATTTGATCAATGGATCAGGGAAACTGGACAATAACCTGATCGAGATGGGGGCATTGACCCGGAAGCTGAAGTACATTACTTGTTACAGGCGTATTAAATATTTTTTAAAAAAATGTATACAATGCAAAGTAAAATAATTCACTAGATATCTTTGTTTTGTTCCAATAAACATTATTTTTCTGTTTCACGATCAGTATAGTCTCTAATTGTATAGAAACAGTTTTGCAGCAGAAAATATTTTACTTTTAACTTAAATTTGTGTACCGACTTTAATTTTATTTATTTATTTATTTATTTGTCAAAAACAGTAAAAACTGTATATGACGTGTGGGGAAAGAAATTTATCAGCGCACATTTTCTTGAGGGCCAGAATTTAAAAAAAATTGTTTAATGTCATCTGGCAATGCGTTGTAAAGTAACGTACATGTATTGTATGTTGATTTCTTGTACTGAGCTGTTGATACTGACACTTGATGCACGTGATTTCTACGGCGTGTGTTGTAATTATAAATATAAATATTGCATGAAAATATGTTCCCTCCGTTAAGTAGGTCATTTTGACAAATATTACAGATTCGTAAATAAATAGACAAGGCAATGGTAAGATTCCCAACTCAATGAAAAGATGCTTGCAGGGATCACGTGGAAGGCATTTTTTCATTATTGAAATAATTTTCTTTTGCAATCTGAATGTCTGAGTACTACAGGATGAGCTTCCCCAGAATAATATGCCGTATCTCAGGTGGGAATGCACATTTGCAAAAGAAACTCAACGAGCTGCAGGGTGGTTGACAGAATTTGAAAGAATTCTGAATGCGTAACATAATGAACTTAATTTAGTGTTTAATTCTGTTATATGTACATTCCATTTGAGGTTTGATTGAATTGAAAGACCTAAAAATTTTGTTGCCTCAACATCAGCTAATTGTATATTGTTCAGTTTCAATGAAACATGCGATTTCCGATTTGAGATGCAAAAATGCATTGAAACAGTTTTTCTTTCGTTAACAATTAATTTGTTATTATTAAACCAATTTGAAACTTCTGAAATCGTACTATTTTCTGCTTCGTTTTTGCAAAGAACATTCATTTCATCAGCAAACAGAACCGTTCTTCCATTTTTAATAGATGCGTGCATATCGTTTACATATGACAGAAAGAGAGTAGGACCTAAGATCGAACCTCACGGGACCCCATGCTCAATTGGCAAAGAAATGGAAACATAAGTATGCAATGTCCTTTCGTGCCAGTATGGTATTTCTACTCTTTGAGTCCGATGTTTAAGGTACGAAGTTATCCAATATAGCATACCACGAATTCCATACGAAGGAAATTTGAGAGCAATATGTTATGGTCAATAACGTCAAAAGCTTTCGAAAGATCTAAGAATATTCCAATGGGTACTTCATTTTGGTCTATTGATGAAGCAACATCTTTGAGAAAAGAAAAAAATGGCAGTTTCTGTAGAATTTACGTATGTATTTATCATTGTATATATCCATGATTGTATATTTATCAAATGTGTTTAGTGCAGCTAGTTAACTATTAACTAACATTAGTGGAGTACGGTCAGTGGAGTTCACTCCTCTCAAGAACTAGTTTACGCAAATTTATGTAATTTTGGCAAATGTATGTTCACAAACAAATTGCAAAATTAAATATAATAATAAAAAACTAAACGAAAGTTCCTCATGTTTCAGGACGCAAACGCCGCTCACCCGAGATTGGTGCAGTTCTGCCTTCTGTGAGAGAATGTCAGCCGAGGGCCCAATGTTTATTGTAACAAAACAAAGATATATAATGAATTAGTTTACGCTTGTATTGTATACATTTTTAAAAAATTTCTAATACGCATGTAACAAGTAATGTACTTCAGCTTCCGGGTCAATGACCTCCATCTCGATCAGGTTTTGTCCAGTTTCCCTGATCCATTGAGCAAATGCTGAGATGGCCCCTTGTTTTGCTTCTGGACGTAAATGTAGCTTCACTGTGCGCACGTTTTGTTGAGCATTCCTTTTGATTGTAGTTCATTTACCGTTGACATTGATTTTGTATAACTCGGTAACAAACATTTTTCAAATTATTTTGTTTTTCTAAAATAATTATTTTCTAAATTCATTTTTTCGTTTGTTTTTTTCTATTGCACATTTATAAAATGTGCGCAGATAAATCAATTTCCTCACACGTCATATACAGGTTTTACTGTTTTTTGACAAATAAATAAAGAAAGAAAGAAAGAAGCGCTCATACGGACCCGAGCTCCAACTGCGGGCAGCGGAACCCTGAGCAAATGACGTTGTTCCGCCCTTGACAAGTCCGCAACGGCGCGCGGCACTTCTTCTTTGTCCTTGAGGAACCGAAGCCCAATGCAACGCCAAGTGTGCCCGCAAGTGGGTGCATGCAATTACAGCTAACATTGTTTCCCAATCTTTGATTATTTTTGACACAGACAAATCAATGTATGTGGGTCCTGTTGAATGCGTTTTTTATACGTCCCGGTAAGCCACCATACCAAATTTTACATCATAATCCATGCTGGTGTCATCTGGTGAATTAGTCCGAAAAATAAAAATTCGCGTGACTATCATTGTATCGTTCGACAGATAGCTTGGCACTCGGAAACCAATGACTGGTCAATATACATTTTTGTCGTAAATAATCCAAAAATCGCTTTCGGGCTGCTCAAAGCCGCCTTAGTGAATACGCCGTATATTATTCATTGGCAATAAGTGCTTACAATGAGGTTCGATTTGTGGCGAAATTACTGCATTTTTTAAAATATATCTAAATATAACACTAGAAACTTTAATCATTAAACTGAATTGTAATAATCTAACTCTATATTCCTAAATTGTAATTCATACATATATTAATTTGCATGAGTATAATCGATCCAATTGTGCCGATTAATATAAACTAGTAGAATGCCATATTAATTTCTACAAAACCCAATTAATTAAGTAAGAATAAACGAAATAAAACCACATATTTAATGTACTTGGTCACAATGTTCCCCAAAATGAACTACTGTTTTCCGTCCAGCGTACTCTCAAGCTTATCTTGTAAATAGAGATCCTACCAAGCAATGACAACACCAATGTGTTATATGACACTGCTCACTTCAGCAAGGGTTGTCCCTTGCTTAGCGAAAAGAGCGCTGCCAATACTGATCAAATTCTTTTTTATTCCTTTCAACAACTTTCAGTGCGCGACAGTTCATTTTAACACAGCAAGTCTGAATAGCGACAATCTTTCAGTAGAAAAAAATCAGGGTGGATTTCTACCTGAACCTCTTGACAGGTCCTTTGTTAGCGATGGTGCTTGGAACCTCAACGGAATGACGTTCGACGGGCAACTGCCCGTTTGATGAATTCCGTTGTTTCGTGTTTCCTTGCTGAGGTGATGACGGTGCAGAACCTCTCCAACGAGCCATGGAGCGCGCGCGATTCTTCCTTCACCGTCCTCTCCTTACTCCTATGGGGAGAAACAAGCGATGAGTTGATGCATTATCTTCGTATGGCAGTTCCTTCGTATGGCATTGTTCGTATGGCATTGCTCTACAGCCTTCCCGGCAGCGGATCCGAAAATGGTGTAAAAATAACGGGGCCCTTAAATCAGAGATTTCTGGTAATAGATTTAATGTCCAATTTACTACAGATTTTCTCCATAAGAAAAACTACTATAACAGCATATTTGCAATTGTTAATATGTTTCTAAAATTGGCAAAAATTGCAAAATACTGTCTATCTCAAATCGACAGAGGATTTCTAAGTAACCATTTCAATAAAAGACAATACAATTTAAAGACCAAGAGTGTATTTATTTTTAAATCAACAAAATAACTAGATATTAAGGAATCAATTTGCATCTCTTGTCAAAATTGTTATTTTGCGATATTCAAGTCAGGGACAACTTGGGGCACTCTACAATGTAATGAACAATGCTCTACCGCAGGAACAGCGCACATTTCGGAATTGTTTATAAGATTGACAGAGCAATTAACCCACCGGACAAATAGCGGTTCTTCGAATACGAATCCAACCATGCGGCAATATTGGATTTTAATAGACACAATGAAGTCACACTAAGAGTTGCTTATGGAAGATATGTAGCCGAAACTTTTTTTATGAAGGATCCAACTAACGTGGATGATGCGTGAGGACAAATAACGTACAGCCTTATTTTTAATATATTAC
Source organism: Acheta domesticus (assembly GCA_031308135.1). Lineage (NCBI taxonomy): Eukaryota > Metazoa > Arthropoda > Insecta > Orthoptera > Gryllidae > Acheta > Acheta domesticus. Next base: position 289,798,390 of record JAHLJT010008446.1, on the reverse strand, counting down.
ACGTACGAAACAACCATCGACTTCCATTGACAATCGTAGTTCCCAAAACTGCCCATGTCCTTGTCGATGATTTCGTGGTAGAGTCCCAACTCCTGATTGTTCGTAGGGCGAGTGAATAAAGAAGGCGGTGTCGCGCAGGGCAGAGGGCGGAACAGGAGGCGCGTGGCGGAGGGGGCGGGGCGCGGGCGAAGGCGGCGGGGAGAGGAGCGGGGAGGGGCAACACCGCGCCGAGGGACCGCGAGGCGGCGAATCTGACGAAAGATACGACGCGTTCCGTGGCGCTAGCCAGGGCCTCCCGCCGGCAACGCCTCACGTAATGGAGAACTGTTGAGGGACTGGCGAAATATCGCTTGTATCTCAGCGTGTCTGCGGCGGGGCGGCGGCGGCGGCGTCGGGCCCTCCGCTTGAACGCGCTAGTTTATCGCTCCATGAATATAAATGCGCGCTGGGAGGTGCGCTCCGTACGCAGCCAATGTGTTTGGACCCGTCCCAAAGCTAGGCAAAGAATAAAATACGAGCGGCCGGCGGGGCCTGCGCCGCGCCGCGCTCTAAGTCCTGCTTAAGTCGCATCATTGGGGCGTAAACATTAGTCTGCAGGTGGGCCGGCGACGGCGCGCAGCTCCTCCCAGGGCACAGCGCGCGGCGTGGCGCAGGGCGGGGAGGGGAGCACCCCGTCGCGGCACGGCCTGCGCCGTCCCTCCCGCGCCCGCCCCGCCCCCGCGGCCACCCTCCCCGCCCTCACCACCGGCCCGCCTCGCCACGCCGCACCGCGCCGGGCGCGTACGTCAGTCGCCTGTCGATACCGCACGCCCGTCCCGAGCAGCCTAGCGTCGCGGCGGCTCCTCCGCCCCCGTCCCCGACCCCTCTCCCCCCCGCCACACCCTCCCCGCCGCGCCCCGCCCGCACCGCCCTGCCGCTGCCGCTCGAGGGGCCGGAGACGAGGCACGAGAAAGGCGTAGACGCCCTTTTTGCCACCGCCGTTCGAGCGAACGCCTTCAAGGCGATAAACGGCCCCGCCCCTCCACGCCCGCACCCCCGCCTCCGCCTCCGCCCCCGCCCCTGCCGCTGCCCCCACCTCCACCCTCGCTCACGTCCCCGCCCGCGCCCCCCTCGCCGACCGATTGCTGGCGAGAGCTTCCGAGTCGGAAGTTGGTTGGCAGCCCTCCATAATATGGAGAGGCCGGGTTTTATGAACCTCATTGTAGTTATTGTAAGATTCAATGAATTGGCCTCTGATTATGATGGGCTGTGTTCGGCGAGCGGGCCGCGCTCGTTAAGGCGCTCGGGCGGCGGGAAGCGCGCGCGCGTTATTTACACAAGTTCGGACAGCGCTCGCGCGCGCGTCTGGAGCCGCTCCAAACGTGCGGCGGCCCCACCCCTCCGACGAAGCCTCCAGCCACCGCTCGGCCCGCACCGCCCACACCCTCCCTGCAACGCCACATCCCAGCCGACGCTCGCTCCTCGGGACGCCCGCAACTTTCTCTCCCGTTGAGCGACTCATTTGCGTTGGCCCTTTTCCTGCCCCTGCCTCTTTCGTTGCCTCGCTCCTTTCCCTTGGCCCTCCTCTCCCTCTGCCCTCCTCTCCCTCGCCCTCCTCTCCCTTGGCCCTCCTCTCCCTTGGCCCTCCTCTCCCTTGGCCCTCCTCTCCCTTGGCCCTCCTCTCCCTTGGCCCTCCTCTCCCTTGGCCCTCCTCTCCCTTGGCCCTCCTCTCCCTTGGCCCTCCTCTCCCTTGGCCCTCCTCTCCCTTGGCCCTCCTCTCCCTTGGCCCTCCTCTCCCTTGGCCCTCCTCTCCCTTGGCCCTCCTCTCCCTTGGCCCTCCTCTCCCTTGGCCCTCCTCTCCCTTGGCCCTCCTCTCCCTTGGCCCTCCTCTCCTTTGGCCCTCCTCTCCCTTGGCCCTCCTCTCCGTTGCCCTCCTCTCCGTTGGCCCTCCTCTCCGTTGGCCCTCCTCTCCGTTGGCCCTCCTCTCCGTTGGCCCTCCTCTCCGTTGGCCCTCCTCTCCGTTGGCCCTCCTCTCCGTTGGCCCTCCTCTCCGTTGGCCCTCCTCTCCGTTGGCCCTCCTCTCCGTTGGCCCTCCTCTCCGTTGGCCCTCCTCTCCGTTGGCCCTCCTCTCCGTTGGCCCTCCTCTCCGTTGGTCCTCCTCTCCGTTGGCTGCCCGTCGCCACCTATCTCGCTCAACAATGTCCGCACTATCACACACATGCTTTTTGGAATGTAGCAAGACAGTTTCGGTGTTGTATACGACGACTTGTTTTTAATGTTGCGTGAAAACCATTCGCCTTCCTCAGCGTTTCAAATTGAGCCCTAGAGCGGGCTGGCCTTGTCTGCAATGATTTCCGACGTCTTTGTAGAGCGAAGCGTCCTGGCGAATACTGCTAGTGAACACGTGCCTCAACAGTGCGCGCGTTCTCTCTCCAACTGCTAGTAGAAATGCCTGGCATGGTGCAGTGGGGAGGCCGCGCTCCACATGCCACGCCCCAGTGGCCACGAGGTGCCCTAGAGGCCCAGGGCGCCCCGCACGCACCCCTCCTGGACAGCGCGCGGGCCGGCGGACACTCCACGCCGCCGACGGTTAGAAAATATTCCAAGCACGAGTGGACGATGGGATGGTGAGGAAACTCTATGAAATTTCAAAGACTGAGAAACGTCCACGGACGATACTTGTAATAGGTATTTATTTCCTCTTCATTTTAAATAGCGTTCATATTACTATGCAGCTTTAGCCAAGAAACACGAAACTAATTGATATTTAACGACATATTGATATTTATAATCCCAGTACCATTCTTCTCCATCTGATGCACAGGTTTCCTCAACCTGCCACTGCTGGGACAGCTTACAACCTTCAGCCACGCACATGAGAGAACAATAAAGTAAATATATAGCAACCACTGAAGAATGTAGCAGAAAACATCCGTGTAGGTATTTGCAAAAGATTCACAAACTGCACCATTATTTTCAGGCTCATTCAAATAGAACTGAATTAATCCAGGCTGTTCTGCCGAACTATTTATCAAACAGGTGTTTTTGATTTCAAAACATAGGTTCTCTGGTAATGAACATACCATTTTACAAATCCCCAACTACCTTCCAGGTTATTATTATAGATCAAGAGAATCGAATAAGAGTCCTGCATATGTAGGTTCTTGTATTGCCAGATGAAAGAATGGAGTTATCTTTTGTCAAAATCGATTTCATAAGAGAGCTGTCTTTCGACGGTCTTGCCGTCATCATGAGTCTAGCAATATACAAAATAAATACAAAGTCTTAAAATTAATAAACAAGAATATAATACACATAATACAATTAATAATAGTACTTTTAAAATTGCTTGCCAAAAAAGGGGATAAAGATAACAACATGATATAAAATAAAATATGAACATTTTTTGAAAAACAATATCAAAAGAAATGCCACAAAGTATGAAATGTGGCGCAAAAATGTGGCGCAAGTATGAAAATAAAATAACAACATCTTTTGAAAACAATATCAAACGAAATGCCGCAAAGTAAAGCATACGCTTGCTTCGCTATATGTGGCGAAAGTTGGGAGACAGTGCGTATGAAGTTTGAAAAAGGGGTTTTAATATATTTCTGAATCTACGGTTGAGGGGTCGGCAGAGACCTGGTTAGTGTCTTGTTGGAAATGACTCAGGAGGCGGTGGAGACAGTTTGTTGAAGAGGGTGTGTAAAATGATTAGCAGAAGTAACACAAGAAAATTCAGACTCCAAAACTTTCCCCAAGCATGTGATATTGTTCTATTTTCTTTGTTTTTACTGTTTTGGAATGAAACCGTTTGTCTCAGATATACACACTCCTGAACATAATTAATAATATCTGGACCTAGTTTGATTTTGAATTTCACTACTATTTGTCATTAGTTTTGTTTGTTTAAGTTCATGTATAATCCTGCATCCACGCATTTAACTTGCAGCTCCTTCAAGATTGTTTCGAGTTCTGCTTCTGACTGAGAAAACAGTACTATATCATCTGCAAATTTTAAATTTGATAATTTGTGATCATTTATATTTATACCTCGATTTCGCCATACGGTATCAAAATGTAATTTTTCTAGCCCAGTTTTATTGTGTGCTTTTAGAGCTATTTGTGCATGTAAAATTTGCGTTTTTTACTTGCGTAAACTGTATTAACGTAATTATTAATCTCTAAGTGATATTTGATTAAATATTCAATTTTAAACAGTTTTTACTTTCTCGCCTTAGGAATACTTCGTAAGAAGAGAAAGTTATGTAATCGTGCGGCGGAAAACGGAAAATTTTCGCCAGAAAATCTCTTATAGCAGGGGTCTGGTGACAGAAAAGTGGATAAAACCTGTTGCTAAATTTAGAAAAAAAAAATCCTCTATCTCGTGGTGTAGTCATAATCCATGATTTGTTGCTTCTTCATACTTCAAAATCGATTGACGGCATTCCGTCCGTCTGTCCGTCTGTCCGTCTGTCCGTCTGTGGTCAACGCTAGCGCCTAAACTGTTCGGTGGATTTTCTTCAAAATTGATATTCCCCGATGGTTTTGACTCGTCTCAAGGCCTCTTGAATTTGAAACCGATATCTTATTATTTGAGGATACTTTACATGAAGCCCATTTTGAGATTTTATTAATTAAAAGAAAATGGCTCCAAATTTTTTGATTATATTTTGTTGTTGAATAGTGCAAAGAACGTTGAAGGGAATGACGTAGACATCATTTTCGTTTATAGGCCCTATTTTTCGAAAATTGCAAAAAACTCTTTAAAAACTCCAAAATTGAAGATAGAGATTTTCGCTTCAGACAAAGTCGGTTGTACGAAATTAGCACTTCAAATAAGGTCATGTACCATTTTTGGGAAAAACGAATAGTTTTTTGCGTAAATTGCGATTCAAATTGACAAAAAAAAAACTTTTCTCAAAAACCGCTCCAAATTTTTTCTTTAAATTTTCTGCACGTGTGTAAGAAGGGAAGGTAAATATATAAATAAACTAGTGGTGCTATAGAATGGCATATACTTTCTCGCAGTAGTTATTTTCCAAATGCCGATCATCCGATAAATTATGTGGAGTTAACCGTTTACCGCTGCCTTTCTTGGTCATGTTTTTTGTAAAGACATGTTTTTCGCATGTTGACAATTACCTTCTTCCTAAAGATAGAACTGATTCAAGATCGTTTTGACTGAAATATTAGGGAGCCGTTCCGGAAGTCGGTCCCGTAGCGCGTTTGGCTAATGCACCTTGGGGTTGAGATCTTCAATAATGAAGGTACGGAGTTCGATCCCCCGTGGGGAATTTTAATTTGATGAATGTGATGTTTCAGGAAAAAAACACTGAAGAGTGTAGATACTTTATTGAAAATCATTTGAAGTACTTCTACTCACGAATAGATTCACTATAGATAAATAGACAAGACTTGTCTGTGTTTTCCCTAACTGCATCTTTTAAACTATTTTTCAACTCTCTTATTCGATTTCTGAAGCGTATGACATGTCAAACCAACTGTTGTCTAGTATATATCTGTATGATCCAATTTAAGTAAACTTATGAGCATTTTAACGCTAAATTGTAATACAATATAACCAGAAGGCATGCGATGAACTTACATATACCTAACGGTTCCAAAAATGGTTATTACTTTCTAGCCTTACGAATACTTCGTAATGCAGTTTATCGCTGCCTTTCTTTGTCATGTTATAAAGGCACGTTTTTCGCATGTTGAAAATTACCGGCCTCTAATGATAAAAGCAATATAATTACGTTTTGACTAAAATATAAGTAATTGCGATAAATGTCCTGGAAATGTCTGTATATATTTGTTCAAATAATTAACTTTTAACAATTTTTTACTTCTCTTGTATTTGTGAAGCGTTTTGCCATCCTATCAATTGTTTCTTAATCATGCATTTTCCATTTTATAGGTCGGTTTTATTCTTTCATGGTTCTGTTCGACAGAGACGGTGTTGGTGTTGCGTTGTGGTGTAAGTGCCGGTTCGTTGAATTTGAGTTTCGGTTGTCTGGTCTTGGTACCGAAAAGGTTTGCTGGTATAATACACTTTTTCTGGTTTATGAAGTAGTGGAATAGCAAAAAGGACCGTATAGAAGCAGAGCGAGAAAGTATGTGCGTTGGAAGCACCACTAGTTTTTTAATTCTAATAGTGTTTGATTCATTATCACGACAGGTGAAGTGCGTTTGCTGGGATCATCTGTTATATGTGTCTTAACAGAAGTCCTCCAACAGCTCACATCTGACATACGCAATGCGATATATGGAAGAATAAATTCTTTTGGTGTGTGACCTCGCAATTTTTTTTATTATGTGCAGTGATTGTGCAACGAAGTAATTTTGTTTTGAGAAGTTCAAATTTTTGTGTTGATTCTATATTTTTTGTTCAATGCTCTGTTTGTCTGTGATGTGTCTCCATTTATAATTATTCAAAATGGGTCTTACCAAAACAGAAATGGAGTTGAAAACAGCGGTTACTCTCAAAAGTAAGGACAGTTTCAATATTGAACTATTCTTCGAAGAATTTAATGAACTTGGTGTCGTTACTTATCATAAACTGCTATTTAAAACTAATGAGTGACTTTAGGTTTATGACATGGCACAATATATAATAATCAAAGCATTTTCTCATTGACTGTCTTGAATTTCGTTCAAGAAAGAATGGCATTTGCCAAGGCAAATAAGATGTGTGTAAAATGTCTAGGATACAAAGTAGGTAATGATTATTGTGATTAATTCTGTGCTATTTGAATCCAAATTCCTCAGTCAGCAGTTGTGACGACAGCCAACAGTGTTGTTCAATAGTTTAGGTGGGTTATTCGTTAAAACTGTCTATTTAATTTCTTTCAATAGACAACATCTCGTACGTTTTAAAAAACTTGTCAACTGTCTTGTTAAACATTTTAGTTCCACTGTTTCTTAAGTTTGTAGATGGAATCATCTGAAAATGTTACTTCATTAACATTTTCCCCAATGCTGTTAGAACCAGTTTAGCTAGTTGCCTATTCCAACTGCAAGGCATTAGATGGCGTACAGTATTACGATCAATTACCATACAGTAATCCCTCGACATCCGCGGATTCGCTATTCGCGAGTTTCGAACATTCGCGATTAGAGAAATGCTACCAGTTTTAACATTCGCGACTTGAACATTCGGGAATGTGTCTTCGCGAATGTGTTCAGTCGTACATTCTCTTTTAAGCGAGCTCATTTTATTTCCTTTATCAGGTCATTTGAGAACCGGACTTGACAAATACCGGGGCTCAAAGTATCACGTTCTGCAAAAATTTCAACTTTGGAATGTCAATTCACATTAATAGAAAAAAAACTGTAAAATAATTGAATTCAGTTGCGTCAAGTTCGAGGTAAGGGTTTTGGCCACCCGCACAGAAAAGATTCAGGATCTGTGCATCTGTCATTGCAATGATTTCACTGAAGAGTAGCTTCGGGAAATAATCAGGAAAGAAACCCCTTCGAACTAACGGAAATGAAACTACGTCCTGAAGAGAAATAGAAGCAGCAACTCCTCCACATTTGGATATTACAATGAGAAGGGTGATGAAATAAAAAATAACCGAATCCTATATCCAATCACTTTCAACTTTGAAATAAGTTTAAAATATTGTTTTATTTTTGCTCTTTGGGATATTAATTGTAAATTTTGTTTGTACTAGTGCATACTCAATTCTGCTGCAATTGTTTACCATTTCTTCTTTTTTAAACAGTTTTTCGGTATCCAGGAACCTAACCCTCCTTTCTTCATTAAAAGATAGACTCAACATTCGCGGATTTGACATTCGCGATGCTTTTCAGGAAACTAACCCTCGCGAATGCTAAAGGATTCGCGACTGTACTTCTATTCCATTGCTTTCTATTGACGGAAAAGAAAGATATAAAATAGGCTTGCCAGCCTCCTTAAATGGACCGCTTCAATGAAGACAACCTTCTGTGGCCTAATTTTGACAACCGTTTGAGTATAAGACACAGATGACGCTACACCTCTACTTCGAGGGTAACAGTCTTTCTATACGTATTCGAAACCTAATGAAGTATATTTGTAACGAGCAGCATAAGATTTGCAATTACCTTCTCTGCACACAATGTGTGAAGACAAATTACACAAATATAGTACGAGATTCTACAAAATCACTGCAACATTGACCCTACTCAAAAATGACAGCTATTCACTGAAAATTTACTACCAATTCCATTAGAGCATTCACAAGCATTAGATCCAACTTGTCTAATAAAAAGGCCCTAATGCCAAGAAATTCGTGTGTACTACTTGAAGCAAGATTATTTGTGGCAGAGATTCATATATCTTTGGATACGACATGACAACATACTAAGATTTACCAAGAAATAAGTAAAGTAGTAGAATCATCCATTTCTATTATAAAAACAAACGATATGTAGAGTTTTAAATCTGTATTTATTGATGAACCATCTTCGGTGGCTCCGAGAATCAACTGACGCTGCTGCATTGCTTCTGAACGAGAAGGCCTGCGATTCGAGTCCCGATGATAAGAGGTTTTTCGACACTAGCTATAGAGCTAGGTCGAATGTAGACGCTGTCGGGAGGAGAATGCTAGCGGCCGGCTGCTCTGATTGGGAGTTTTCCGTGGTTTTCCCGAATTACACTAGCCGAATGCCGGAGCAGTGCCCTAACAAACGGACCACTGATCGCGCGCGATGTTTCCTTTCTCCGTTGTCCTCTCCATTTCCTTTACATACACTTACACTTTCGTGAACTAGACTACCACCACGTCGGAAGTTTAGCGGTTGCCCTGGCTGGGGCGGTGCCCCGCTGGTGGGAGATATCACCTTGGGGAAATAATGGTAAGGCGCCGTGTAGACCAACGCTGAATCTCGTCCGTTGGGGGTGATCAACGCCAACTCCCACTATTAAAAAACATGCACTACACTTACGAGACTAATGACTTTTGCAGTTGACGCTCCCAGAAACATCAATCAATTCATTAATTCACCTTTTCCTTTGACTTTCCTATTTCCTTCATCTGCTTAGAATAATGGGAAATGTAGGAAGGTACATTAATGGTTTATTGATGTAGAGAAATTCAGTATATACTTTTATGAAATAAAGAAATTGAAAGTCTATTCAATCGTTCTAACTAATTTAATGAATTCATTTGGCACTAAAGAAATATTTTTTCACAATCGGAAATCAAAAATATACGTCATGTAACTAATCGACAATACAGAAGAAACTACAAAAAGTTCCGGACATTATGATCTTAACTTCACCACCAGTTTTTACTCCTTGAAGGTTTCCCTTCGGGTAGGGTACCACAGTAGGGAGAAATGTGTGCCTATTAACAACCACTGGCGATCTCTTGGTGAGGCTCATTCCTTTGCATCTCGGCGCTCCAGCTTGAGCCGTCGCCGCCGCGGGCGCCTCGCCTTCCCTCCCACGTGATCTGGCTGCGCGGGCCGTTGCTGCCACCGCCCTCCCGGGGCCTCCCCCGCCTCCGCCCCTCCCCTCCCCCGAAGGCCCTCTTTGGAAACTTCATTCGGCTGTGGCCACGCCCCCCGAGGCCCCGCGGGGCTTCCCGGCGCGGGCGGCTCGGCTTTCGATTTAATTTTATTCCCTTTTATGCATTTTAATCAGTTTAATGATTGCAAATGGAAATTGCTAATTTGTTTAAGTGGCTCGCAATGAAAGGTCTTGTCGACGCGGGCGAGCGCCGGGCGCCGGGCGCCGGACACGTCTTTTGTGGTGGCGCGTCCCCAGCGGGGTGGGGGTGGGGGGTGCGAGACCGCAGCGAACCCCGCCCCTCCGCGAGACGCCCACCCTGCCAGGAGCGATCTGCCTCATCCGGCGACCCCGCGCTCGCTCCCCCCCGCCCCCGCCTGAATGACCACTGGCCGCGAGGTGGAAACTTGCAGGCGCTGCCTCGCCGCGACGCAACTCTGCTTTCTGCCCGAAAGTTCTCGTGGACGTCAAGGCATAATATGCCCATGGTGGGCTTCATATCACACAAATATTGAACGTTCGAATTCACGTTCGCGTTTTAGAAGAATAGTTGCTATTCATACAGATGATGGACTTTTTCTGTGGAGTAGAGTCGACACTAAAGGGCTCAGACGAATACGAATGATGAACCTCAATTTCCACCTATCCCATTGTATACGTACCGGATTATTTCACTGTTAATTGTAAAAATAGTCACTGTAAAAATAGAAAAAAAATGCCTGTTTATAATGTTTCAACTGGAAACTTCACAATGCAGTCGAAATATAATAAGAAAGATGAATGTTGCGGTGGTGTGCGGCGAGTTAAATCGCGCGCCTAACCGCCAGCACACGGCGGCAACTTTTAGAGCAGCGGACCGTGATAAGACCGGGCAAACGAAGAGAAGGCAGCCGGTCAGCGAAGCCCCAGAGTGGAAGCGAGGCTACGCCGCCGGGACGAATAAAAGCGGGCCCCGCCGCCGAGTTGGCAGACAGTTTTCGTGCAGAGTTCCTGGTGTGAGTTAGTGTGATCAGCGGCATAGTGATAGTTTGGACCCGGCAATTGTGAACTGGACATTCGGACGGATTACTGGTGAACACGGCTTGATTTGGGTTCATCTTCTGGAAAACGGTAACCTGGCTTACGTTTATGGACTAATTATTTGGTTACCGGATTTGTTAACTTGCACTGATATTTAATTTGTTCAATAAAAACTGTGTTGACAATTTTCTGTGTTTTCCTGGACATAACAGTGACCACAACGGCTTTTTACGGATGAAAGGAAAGTGAAATGGGCAAAAACTCAATTCTTATCTCAAAAGAGCATTAGGTACAAATGCACAAACATTTTTTGAATGCTTTTTCAAAACAGAGGGTATATAAACAAAATGACGCACATTCTTTAAATGAAAAATAAGTCTCTGAGAACAAAAAGCTTAATCTTGAATGTTTGCTTTGCTGCCGCTTTGAAACTGACACATCATCTCGTTTCTCTCCATTCTTTAATGAACTGCTGTCCACTAAACAAGCAACATCCACATTAGTTATTTAACATTCTGGCATTTACTCCAAAAAACAGAAATTTGCGTAAAACCCCAGGGAAAAGTCATGGAGTTACCTATATGAAGTAAATTATTTTAACGGATACGAATTATAGTCACAATCCTTGTTTTACGTTTCGCGAGATGTCTGTGCGTACATTTGGTTCTGAACAAACTTTCTCTATAATCGTATGCAAGACTTTTACCAATGTTGATATTCCTCGAACGATCTAAGCGATGTCGCTGTTTCTCGTATTCAAAACGCATTTGCTTCAATTTTGGGGGAATAGAATTAGTTAATACAATTTTTTAACGAATTACGCGAGATTGTAATATAAACGAAAACGATACGTTACACTTATAAGTCAAAATATTTTATTATACTCTTTAGTTTCATATTTATTATTTTCCTTAACAAACATGCTAAGCAAAAGTATAAGATCCGAATTCGCCCCGGACTGGGAGTCCGCAGTCGCTGATAAATCCGATATCGCTCCATAAATAACAGTGAAACGAAAGAATTGTTTATAAGTATAGTTTGTTTTCGCTGTAGGTAGGAAGGTTCCAAAATTTCGCACTCTGGATAAGAAAAAGATATTACAATGAAAAAAAATATTTTGTATGGACTGAATCTATATCAGGAAGGTTTCTTTACCTTTTTATATAGATGAAAGTGCAGTATCAACAAGTTGACACATTTTTCTCCAAATCCCTAACAACAATATCCAGTTTTTTATGCCACTCTTCGATCAGTAGAATTGTTGACAATATTGTACAGCACACACACACACACACACACACACACACACACACACACACACACATACACACACATTTACACGTACTTCACTAACACGTTTGTCGGAAGACCAGTTGAGCATGCTTATATCTTGTCCCAGCTGTGGGCGTGCACCGATAGGGAGGTACCTTAAGGGAAAGTTCCTCAAGTCGACGTGCAGATCGGCGCCGGATTTCACCATCCAATGGGAAGAAACAGCAACACCACGCACAAAATCTTTCATTGTGGTGACGGTGATAACGACCAAAGCAGCTTCCATGCCCGGAACGCCAATCACTCAAACCCTGGCCCATATCACTTGACATCACTACATACTGAGACAGGGCAGTGACAGGCGAAACGTCGACATCTCAGCCACCGACGAGGCGACACCCCGGACAGCCAAGAAGTCATGATATGCTCAAATGTTTCTGAAAATTACAGCATTTACCACCCAGGGTAATTTTGAGAACAGTTTTTCTATATGTTGTGATCGACAATGATGATGGACATTTTCTGGATTTTCGATCCATGCTTTGAATTTCTTGCTCAGTCCAGTGCACTTGGCCGAAAACTGTACTAGACTACGTGCACCGCCAAACTACTTATTGCATATGTTATATTCCTGGGTTCAGAGCGGAATGTAGGACAAGTCTTACTCTTCTGAAATACAAATAGTAGCTGCGAATTCTCTCTTTCATTGTTTCGTTCGAAATTTTCTTACAGTCTTCAATTCCCAAAGTTGGACCTGGTTCAAGATCTTGAATCACAGATTGCATATTAACTTCAAGGCCCTCTGATGTTGTCATTTCCCCCTTTAAATTGACTTGTGCACATTTTGCAAGACCAAATTTCATACAGATGTCATTGCTAAAAATCACTGATGACAGCATTTGCGAGAAAGTCGCATCATTCTTAGGATACACTTTAAGATCATCCATGTAAAACAAATGTGATACTTGTCTTTCATCACCGTGGAGCTTGTAACCAATGGCAGTGTGCGACAACTGTTTATGTAGTGGAAACAAGCAAATGCAAAACTCAGAGGGGGTACCGGATCTCCTTGAAGAAGTTCTCTCTTAATATGAATATTGTTGACATAACTTGCAAGTTCTATATTTAAAGATAGAACATAGTATAATTACACAGGCACACACAATTATGTTGTCAGTCCCAAACACATGGCCCATGTTTCTCTAAGTATGTCGACGCGCTGAATTTCAGTCTAAAGCCAGAATAGCGCCTCCACCCTCCAGTTCTTTTTAAATCACGGAAAACTACCTTGACGTATTTTTTTTTGTCAGACCTAAAGACTTGAAACATGATTTTGTATGCATGTCAATGCGCTGAATCTTAACCCGAAGCCAGAATTTCGCCACCACTCTCCAGGTTTTTTAAATTGAGGAAAGCGCATGCGAATACTAGATTTTCTTGTCTTGTAGCATTATATTTTACAAAAGACAAAATTTGTCAGACCCAAGACTGGGCACATGTTTCTCTATGTATGTCGACGCGATGAATCCGAAGCCAAAATTGCGACACCGCCCAGAAATTTACCGAGAAATTTACAATTTACAACCTCAGGGTGTGTAACCGTCACCTAGCTTTCATAAAGCGTACATATTCCACCAGACGTTTTGCTAAATGCCAAGACAGGTACGCGATATAGTTATCAAAAGTTCAGAATAGAAAGCGTCACGTCCAGAATGAGCGCGCATCACCTTTTCATGCTCGAGCAAAAACAACCTATCAGGGAATTTCTCCGCATTCAACGGAATTTCGCCGATAACAAGACGTAACGTGGTCATTTTGTTCGAGTCGCCTGGAAAGGAAAGTTGTTTTCAACATCGCGAACAACGTGTGAATTTGGTGTAACGATCGTCTGGAAAATCTTCATGAAGGGTAATGGATTCTTTTGTAATGGAGTTTGATATTATTGCAAATGATTTAAAAAAACGAATTCTTATATGTGTACATGAATCAGTGATTTCATAAAGGGCATGAGTCCCCTTTTTTCACAAATTGAGTTTTTAATATTTTCTATTTACTTAGGTCGATACATCGTTGGGTGCACAATGAACATGAGCAATGTCAACCCAGTCTCAGTTACAGACATGTCAAATTCTCGTTGACTGTTCAAAGGGCGTGAGTTGCTGACTTATACCCATTCTGCTCTCAACAGTTATCATACGGTTATTCGTGTGTTATTGAATCTTATTATGAATAATACATTTGAGAAAACTGTTCACATTTTTCAAATGGGGGTATTTTGAAGTACTGAAAGGAAAGTTATGGAAGCATGACGTATTATATAATTTACATGATATTTCTTCTGTTATCCAACAAGCAGGTAATTGTTTTAACATAAAATATGCGGAAACACAAGAAATTCGAAATTTCAGAAGCTGGTAGTCACCTATTTAAAAAAAAATTAAAAAAATAAATAAAAACTCTCTCCGGAGAAAGAGTAGGGAAAAAGTTTCTACGTGATCAAAAACTTTCAACCATCAGATCAAACATTCAATCAATTCAAGAACTTTATACCATCATTGTTTACATCATTTGTGAACTCAAATGAACATCGTGCTGAAGTAAAAAAAATGGAATTTATTGGTGGGATAGCTGAACATTCCTTTCTGTAAGATCCTATGAAGAAAAGATTCCTCCAATTATAAAAAAAATAATGACATCAAGAATACCCTTCAGTATTTACCACCAGAACACGTCTTTTTATAATGAATAGATATAATGGACAACCCGTGTGGAATAAGTCAACAGTCAAGATTTTTCTACTGAAAATTGGGCTGAAGCTGACTAAAAAAACAGACTGTACATGTTCACACGTGTTAAATTTGATGTAATGGAAAATAAAGTACGTTTGTTGGCAGTTCAGTACATGATTTCCACATAAAAGAATGTAGTGTAAGTCAATTGATTGAATAAAGGGCATAAGTCATAAATCAATATGATTTATTGTTGCACAAAAATAGTAATTGACATATTTGTAATATTTGTCTCAATTAGGGGCATCACAGTAGTATTTTTTCCAAATTTTGAAAGACCTCTTGTATTGAATAAAAATGATTTTTGTCTCTCCTGAAAAATTCTGTTTTAGTGACTCATGCCCTTTGTGAAATCAGCGATTCAAATGTTCTTTACATTAGATTGAGAATATAAATTAATGCCAAAAAAATACTGGTAGATAAAGTACAATTTCTATATGAGACATCATACAGATTTCTAGCGTATATTTAGAAAGTGATATTCTATAAAATTCTAATGGGACAAATTCAACCCAACAGCTTTTTTTTTTGATAACCTGAACATTCGACGAAAATACTTCCATACAACGGGCGCTGATCTCGGAGCGAGGCCATTCGGAGTGGACGACGCACCGCCGACGTCCCCAGAGCGAGCGGGCGCAGCGCATCCAGAACGTTGGATTTGTGAGTCAGCGGGAACCTGCGAACTGTTTCCGTTATGAAGTCGTAGGCTTCCGCGGCCGGAGTCATGTGGATGATCTTGGCTGTCCGGGTGACGCCGCGTCGAAGGCTGTGTTGCCGACGTTTCGACCATCTTGTGGAGGTCGCATTCCATCCCTGAGGAAGACCACGACAAGATGGTCGAAACGTCGGCAACACAGCCTTCGACGCGGCGTCACCCGGACAGCCAAGATCATCCACCCTGTTTCCGTTATGTTCGGCAGTACGTTGTAGAAGAAAATATTGAAATCGGACGAACAGACTTTTTCTGCCGATAGAAATTTGTATTAACGCGATTCAGTTACACGGCACTATTGTGTATTTCAGTAATTTCAACGTAGACTGTCGTAAATTGAAAGTAGAAAATAGACTGCACCCGTATGTTAATGGTATAATAGTTAACGAACAATTGTAATATTAAGTGAATGTTGCAAGAAATTGAAGGGTTTATTTCACGTTCGTTTAAATTGAGATGTAATAATATTACTCAGATTAGTCTCTGCTAATGAATTATTTATAATCAAAGGGAGTAAATACATTCAAGCATTTTGTGTCTTGGCATATTTCTTTTTTGCTAATAGTTTTACTAAGGAAAGATTTCCTGTTGTAAATAACTTCTGTTGTATGTGTTTATTTTCATGGAAATATTGTGTATGTGTCACTTGTATTCTATGTCAAAGATGATATAATTATTTAAATTTTTTTGATAATGTCTAGTTAAAACTAGAATAGCAATTAATAGAAATTGTAAGTAGGCCTTAATGGTTAAATAGAAGCTCTCAATTCCTCGAAGTGTACTTGACTTTTCTTCTATTTGGATTAGTTATACGAACCCATCACCTTAGTGTGCGTAGTGTGATAGGACTAGCACAATTATTAGTCGTGATGCGACAATTCCTGATCACGAGTCGTGTGGCAAAAGAGGTCACGCAAAGTCAGTCGTCTGAACCTGATGTAGGATGGTAAGGCGGTGACAGGTTATTTTTCGCGATTTAAAATAACTGGAAGGTGTTGATGCAATTCTGAATTCGGATTCAGCGCATCGAAGTGCATAGAGGAAAAAGTATCAAGTCTTTGGGTCTACCAACCCCGAAAACAAAACAAATAAAATTTCAAGGTGTTTTTTTCGCGATTTAAAAAAATCTAGAGAGTGGTGACGTAATTCTGACTTCAGATTCGGATTTGGTGCGTCGACATACATAGAAAAATATGTGTCAATTCTTTTGGTCTG
Source organism: Acheta domesticus (assembly GCA_031308135.1). Taxonomy (NCBI): domain Eukaryota; kingdom Metazoa; phylum Arthropoda; class Insecta; order Orthoptera; family Gryllidae; genus Acheta; species Acheta domesticus. The sequence goes on along the minus strand of JAHLJT010008446.1, from coordinate 289,781,898 downwards.
ACAAAAATCTCCGAAAACAAAAAATACCATGTCATGATAGTTTTTGTGTGAGACACGGCAGATGTCGAGAAAGGCTTTCAAAAGACTTCTATCTATGTCTTTGTGGGAAGCTTTGATTCTTTCACATCACTTACGAACTCTATGCCCTTTGAAAGATTCCTGTAGAATCCTTTCTGGTTCCTGTTAAAAAGAGTATTCTTATGCTTCCTCATAGTGCAATTGCTACAATGTCGAAGGCGTTTTGTTAACGCCAAAAGCTTTTGTCGTAGGGTGTCGAGATTTTCTGTTACTGTTGTACTCAAGAGTTCGTGCTTTCTATGTAATTTTGTATTGATAAGGCTGTTATTCACCTTTCTTCTCAGTTTTTCTAAGATATTTCCTTTTTGAAATTGACTGAGTCTTCCAATATCTCTTCTAATGCGCTCTATAACGATTCACCAGCCGTGTCTCCCACGGTGGCATTACTTTTTCACTTCGATCATTGCGGGTAGTTGCTACACGACTGAAAAGCTTGGAACCGTTACATCTTGAAGCCACAACTACTGCACAATAATAGATAATAATGCACAATAAATTGCTGTATGCACTTCTTCGAATAATGGTCTTTGTTGTAGATGCTACAGCAGTACTTTATCATTCAAGACGCTGATAGCTCCTGCCAATTTCTTCGAGCAATTGTGTCTGGGAATGAGACGGCGATTCAGTCGGTCAGTTCCTTGAAATTCCGCAAGAGCGACTGCAAATTCATTACGCATCATCACGTCTTCGCTACTTTCATCTTTAACAATTTCTGACATGGTTGTCCCATTGTCATCCAGAGTTTATTCAGCTGATATCTCCACTGTCCTCATATTAGAGGATTCTGAGGAGTCAAGCATTTTCTCACTTCCTCCTATAGTGCTTCCAGAAGTGATACAGAACGAAGATTCTTCTGAACAATTTGTCGACGCTGATTCGCTATTCTTTGCTCACTACCTTCAAATTCAGGGAAACAGTGAAGGAATCGTTGATGTAATTTTTGTCGGTATGCCGTAGTGTCAGTTTTTATTCTGGTAATGGCGTAGTATTCACTCATGATGAAAGTATTTATTTCTGTATTCCATTTCATCCTGATGCATGTCCTGCCTGCCGCAGTGGTCTCTGGAAGCAATAGATTGCTTGTAAGTGGAAAAGGACGGGTGCTGCTATCTTCGGCTGAAGCACATTCGGGGTTATCTTCGATCAGGGCCCGCCTGTTCAGCTTCTGATCATCGCCGGCTCGCATGCTGTCACCTCCGGCGGTGGCTCCGAAGCTGCCCTGACGCTCCCCAGTGGCTTCTTTCAGCGTGGTCTTTCAGCGCCTCCATATCCATATGGGTATGTCATCGCCCTGTTGACCGCCAGATGTTCTGACATTGCCCATCTCCCACGCGGCTACATTCTCAATTGCTTGGATGTGGGGCTGGACGTTTGGAGACTTAATAATTATAATAATAATTATAATAATAATAATAATTATAATAATAATAATAATAGTCTATCGAGACAGTTGTCGCAAGCTGACTTTGGTTTTAAGCTCCATGGTGATGAAAGGCCAGTATCACATTTGTTTTACATGGATGATCTGAAAGTGTTTGCTAAGAATGAAGCGATTCTCTCCCAAATGCTGTCTGTCGTGAATGACTTTAGCAATGACATCTGCATGAAGTTTGGTCTTGACAAGTGTGCAAAAATCAATTTAAAAAGAGGGAACTCACAACGTCTGAGAACATTGAAATTGATACGCACACTGTGATTCAAGATCTTGAGCCAGGTAAACTTACAAATATCTGGGCATTGAAGAATGTGAAACCATCTCGAATGACAGAATGAAAGACAGAATTCGTAGGGAATATTATAGGAGAGTGAGACTGGTTCTGCAGTCCGCTCTGAATTCCAGGAATAAAATTTCTGCAATAGGTAGTTTGGCGGTACCTGTAGACGAATACAGTTTTGGACTAGTGGACTGGACTCAGCAGGAAATTCGCACCATGGATCGAAAAACCAGAAAACTGCTAACAATGCATCATGTTGCCCACCCTCGAGCTGATATACATAGACTTTATGTGGCACGTAAGGAAGGAGGAAGAGGCCTCAGACAAATTGAGGCCTCCTGGCACAACGCAATAGTCGGGATGGGAAAGTATGTAGTCAGCCATCAAGATGACCCTCTAATGATGCAGGTCATGAAATCTGACCGAAGAATGGGAAACAGAGGCATTGTTAGTGTAACAAGAAGCATTGCGAAGAAAACTAGGCAAGACACGTCGAATAACACAGACACTGAACTTCTGATGCTGCTAAACATGAAGTGTGAAACACAAAAAATGTTAAAGAAATCGTGGAGAGACAAACCACTCCACGGACAATACCTAAAAAGAATGGACAAGGTGCAGATCAATAAAGATCAATCATTTATGTGGCTTAAAAGGGGAAGAATGAAGCCAGAATCGGAAGCACTTGTAATAGCTGCCCAAGATCAGGCCTTGAGAACACGACATTATGATAAAGCGGTTCTCAAAATTTCCCAAGATGATAAATGCCGCATTTGCCTGGAGCAAGTAGAAACCATTGATCATATTGTCTCAGCTTGTCCAATCCTAGCAAAGACGGAATACCTGAAAAGACATGACAGGGTGTGTAGCTACCTCCACTGGCAGATCTGTACCGCACTCAAAGTTCCAAACACATGCCCCAAGTGGTACGAACACTCACCAAAACCGGTGACGTCTGTTGGATTGTGTACGATATTGTACGACCAACAAATTCAAACTGATCGCACGATAGCGGCAAACAAACCGGATATAGTTATCCGGGATTTGTCGAAAAAATCGTGTTTACTTATCGATATTGCTGTACCTTGCGATCTAAACGTCGTTACTAAGGAGGCAGAGAAACGTCTTAAAACTTTGGAAATCGAGATCAGCCGAATGTGGGGCGTAAAAGCACAGGTCGTCCCGATAGTTATCGGAGCTCTGGGATTTGTTCCGCAAAATTTGAGTAAGAACTTGTCTAAACTCCCAGGTAATTCAAAAGACTGGGAAGTGCAAGAAATCGCTTTACTTGGAACAGCCCACATTTTGCGTAAAGTATTGTAGAGGCACCGATAGTCACCGGATCTGCTCCTTAGGTAGCTGGTTGCAACCTGGAGTAGATTTTATATTCAGCCGACTCATAACATCTTTAGTCGTGATGTAATGGAATAATAATAATAATAATAATAATAATAATATAATAATAATAATAATAATAATAATAATAATAATAGCGTATTGGTCATTACTGACCACGCCAAATTCTCTTCTGGGGACCAGTCGTATTCTATCCTGAAGAGAGATTAACTTGTGTGATTATGGAGATCAGCTTTTTGGCTGTATCCGTTGATAAGACAAAGTTGTTACGCCTGGAATTAGGCAGGATATGATTTAAAGTTTGATAGGATGATGATAAAAAGTGAAGAGACAATCACAAATACTACCAATGCTTACGTAGGACTCGAACGTTTAGCTCCTCGGTGCAGACGACGGCTGCCGCTAACGTCTGCGCCATGAGGCCTGCTTATTATTAATTATTATTATTATTTTTCATAGCTTTCTGGTACATGTTTTAGGAGTCATACAGATATTTCTATCAAAGCATGATTTCCGTAGTACAATAATATTCTAGCCTCTTTCCTAGCGATGTGCCCTACAGCAAACACCGGGATCTTTGGAAAACCAAGCTACCTGCTTCGCTTGCAAACTCGGGGGGGCAGGATTGAACGTGAAGTAATATAAAACGAAGTTATATAAAAACTATCTCACGATGCGTTCAGTACTCAGAAGATCAACCGTTTGCATCTGAATGTGCAAATTGTTACTCCCAAGCCTTGCAGACGAAGTTCGTCCTTCAGAGATCAGTCCCTTTGCAGAGATGACGACAGGCACTACATCAAGACACTGACCGCCACATGTCGCTTAGTTCAATAGCCAAGGCCTGATATTTTCGCTTCTCAGCAATTGAGAAAGCTATGATTTGGTCTAAAGGGATAGCTATGTCGACTATAATACCTTTTCGTGAAAACTTGTCGATATTATATCAGGTCTGTTGGCTTTGACTCTGCGATCAGTGGTGACTGCAATATTCCACAAGAGCTTCCACCATTTCGTCACCAAAACTGAATCCGGCTTGAACTTGTAGTATGGGACCTCTTTCTGCACAGTCTCTGACTTTACAGCCAGGGTTTGATGGACTACCGCAGCAACGTCGTTGTGCCGACTCAGGTATTCTGTTTGTGTCAAAGCAGAGCACCCGCCGATTATGTATTGGAGGGTTTCGCCGGGCTGATTGTAAAGGCGGTAGCGGTTCTCTACATTCATATCCCTGTACACAAGTATCAAAGTCAATTAATAGCGAATGACTATCCAAAGAAATTTATAAATACGTTTATTCAAAAACGCTTACTTTTTCATATAAATAAGAACACAAACAAATTTACAAAATTCAAGAAATTTTGAAAATAATGTGTAAATAATTGATAAACCCACTATAATAGTACCTCACGTTCCGAAAATCAGCAATAGATTTCAATAATGTAGTCGTAGAAAATTTAAAGAGAAATGTAATTTTAGAAAAATATTTCAAATAAAATCAATATAAAAATGTTAAGGATAAAATAGTACATGATGAAAAAGAAAATACAGTTTACCAGACAACTTGTCAAGATTGTGACAAAAGTTACATTGGTCAAACTAAACGCAAGTTGGCTATTAGAATCAAGGAACATGTAAATAACACTAAGGAACCAACGAATAGGCGAAATTCAGTAACGAACTACAAAATAAATACTGGACAGAAATTAGACTTTAAAAATGTTTACATATATGATAATGAATATAGAAAATTTCTTAAATTGTGTCGGAAACTTACAACATCAAATTAAATAATACTATGACTTCAAACCTTCAATGCAACAATTTCACGAATTACTATGATAATATAATTCATTGAATTGGAAATGTAAAATCACTCTTTCCCTTGTCAAGTACCTTGTTGATTCATTCTAGTTCTTATATCTGAAGGTGACAATATTGTAACAATGGAGCAGCAGACTAACAAATAACAAGAGTAACCTTAGCAATAAATAACGTTGCTTATATCAAATGAAATATGAACAAATTCCAATACCCCAATTGTCCTTTAATAACATTTATAATCAGGGGCGTGCGGTGACCTATTCCTATGGGTAAGCTCTGTAAATAGCAAGGGTGCGACGTGATGTGTTTGAGGAGACAAAACGAAAATCCATTTAGTTACTGTATATTAATATTTAATTATATCAAAAATGACATTATTATTATTTTTCCACTACATCACGACTAAAGATGTTATGAGTCGGCTGAATATAAAATCTACTCCAGGTTGCAACCAGCTACCTAACGAGCAGATCCGGTGACTGTCAGTGCCTCTACAATACTTTGCGCAAAATGTGGGCTGTTCCAAATAAAGCAATTTCCTGCACTTCCCAGTCTTTTGAATTACCAGGGAGTTTAGACAAGTTCTTACTCAAATTTTGCGGAACAAATTCCAGAGCTCCTATAACTATCGGGACGACCTGTGCTTTTACGCCCCACATTCGACTGATTATTATTATTATTATTATTATTATTATTATTATTATTATTATTATTATTATTATTGCTTATTCTGGAAGAATGCGAGTCCCCAGCATATGCGCACACAATTTTCTACGAACTACCAGTCACCAACAGTCGATGGCATTTGAACGATCCACATGTCGAAAAGATGTTCCTCGTGTCTGTCGGGACGTGATGAACGCTGAATTGAAACACTATCCTTTGTGCTGATACGGCAAAGCTCACTCGTCGGAACCGATTCGAGGAAGCGACCTTCGCAACGGTAGTGCCCTCCGTTCCATGACATTGTGTTTGATGTGTGAAAGAACTTTTAGAAGATTATATGGCGCGGAATGGCTAGGGGGAGTCTGAAATTATTCATTACACTGTTTTCACATATTTCCACTTTGAAATTATCCGATAGTAATATGTTTTAAATCTTGTTTAATATTTTGTATTAAATTTTTTTTAACCTTTTACTTTGTAAAAGTTCAAAGAAGCTTGAAACATTTGGAGACAAGTGTCCCCTCTTCCCCCTTAAGCCTAAGCCTGTACAAACATCTGAAATCAGGAAGTTCCGGAACAGGCCTCCCTACTCGAATAACCCCACTTTTCTCCACAAAAGTACGACAACTGAACGGATTTTTTAAAATATCCTCAATTATACATGGATTTCCTGCCGTAGCTCAGTGCCTTACCGCTACGAAGCACAAAAGGCAACACATGATCTTCAGAAGAGGGGGAAAGGTAGCGGAGAAAGAAAAGCTTAAGATTGGATCCGAAAAACTCGAAGTAGTTAATGACTACAAATATTTAGGAATTACCATGCAAACATCAGGAACCACCTTCAACAAGCATGTAAAACAAAAAGCAATCGCCGCCATAGCTGCAATGAGATACATCAGACAAATTCGAGAAATATCCCTAGAAACGGCAATGAAAATTTTCAAAACAAAGATAATACCTATATTAACATATGGAATCCACATAATAGGAGAATACCTGAAACTAAGAGATCTAAAAGTACTAGAAAACATCAAGGCACTGTACCTGAAGAAAGTACTAGGCGTATCAAAATACACACCATCCAGATACGTGTATCTACTAACCAGAGAGCCCTTCCTAATTGAGGACCTAAGATATAATCTACTGCTACAATCTACCACAGCATACAACAAACTGCTAGCGGAAAGACAACAGAAGAGAAAAGAGGTGGAAGAACTTTTCTACTGCACGAGTGCCATGATTGACAGGAGTTGGACAAAACCAAACCAGGAAATGAGAAGTGTCGTAAACAGATTAGCGGTGCATGGATTCCACCATAAACTCAGCAAGACAACCACATATCACACCGCCAGTGATCTATGCGTGTGCAAACTGTGCAACGAAAAGTGTACCAAGTATCATGTGCTTTCATGCAAGGAAAACAAGAAAACAATTACGGAGCTCAGCTCCGAAGACTGAACTGTAAACTCCATGCACACTTGTGCGCATTTCTTAATTACAATAAAAGGCAACACACGGGAAAAACGCACACAGAAATAATACGCACAGATGAAAAAAATCACGAGTTTGTATTATCACTTACAACACCAGACTCACTGGGCGGCATATTGTTTTAGTGGTGAAATGTCGTTGGCATTTAAAATTAAATGATCACAGGTGTTGTCATTGCCAACAATGTTGTTTATACTGCCCACCCACATCTATTAATAGCTTCCATAAAAAGCAGTTATGTGTCAAAGCAGACTCTAATATCAACATTTCTGTCGAGACTAAATACAACATAGCTCACACTATTGCAAATCACACAGAATCTATCACAGGAGACAGAATCCAAGATTTTCACCACGCAAAACAACTTGCCACAAAACTAACAGAAGAAGACATAATCATATCTAAAGCAGACAAAGGTAACACAATAGTGATTCTTGACAAAAAAAGACTACGACGACAAAATCTATGACTTTCTGAACGACAACCAGATCGAACAACTTCCCAATGACCCCACCAAGAAATATCTTAGCCATCTTAGGCAAGAACTTAATCATTCACAAGCTCTGTTCTCATATCCCAGGCAATACATACCAACTAACCCTTCTCCTCCAAGACTCTATGGTCTTCCTAAATTACATAAACAAAATACACCCATCAGACCCGTAGTCTCTTACACAAACACTGTAACTCACAAACTCGCCCAGAAATTAAACAGCCTCTTTTACAAACATATTCAGTTCAAACCTTCTCACACCGTAAAAAACAGTCTAGAACTTGTGCAAAAAATTCAACAGATTCCCATTCCACCCTATGCAAAACTGGTTTCATTTGATGTAAAGAATCTTTTTCCTAGTACCCCGACTTCAGATTGCAAATTACTTCTACGCAATTTACTAGACAAATCGGCATGCCCCATACCGGTTCGTGATGAATTTCAAAATCTCTTCAACCTATGCATGGATCAAAATTACTTCACTTTTGACAACAAATTTTACAGACAAACTTCAGGACTTCCTATGGGCTCACCTCTCTCTCCTCTTCTTGCAGATATTTTTATGGATTCTTTGGAACAGACCATCTTCCTTTCAAATCATCCACTTCTCAGAAATATTACATATTGGCACCGCTACGTAGATGACATCCTTGTTCTCTGGACCTGTACAACTAGACAAATTGATCTGTTTACTGATACCTCAACAACCTACATCCCAATATACAGTTCACCACAGAACTACAGAACGAAGACAAATCTATCAATTTATTAGACCTGAATATCAGCATATCGGGAAACAAACAACTTTCAATATTTTCAGAAAATCAACACACACAGACACTGTCATCCACAACTCTTCACAACATCCTATTCAACACAAACACGCCGCCTTCCACTACATGATACACAGATTACTAAGCCTGCCTCTGACACAATCTCATTTTCTGGAAGAACTTAACACTATACAACATATTGCTAGATCAAACGGCTACGACACAGAACTCATCAACAACATACTACGCCGCAAAACACACAAACAGAAAATGAAAATGTACACTTCGCTCTCTGCAGTAGCACAAACACCAGATAAGTACACTTGCTTACCTTATTTTGGCAACCTTTCAGAAAAAGTCGCACACAATATACGCAAAGCCGGTATCAAAGTTTCTTTCAAATCACAAAACTCACTCAGAAAAATGCTATCCTCTAAAACACACACAGATCTTTTAGAAAAAAGCGGCGTCTACTCATTACATAGCCACGACTGCGAAGCCAAATACATTGGTCAAACAGGCAGAACTTTCAACACAAGAATAAAAGAACACATACACGCTTGGAAACACAACTCCTGTAAATCTCACTTTGCCAATCACCTCCTTCAGACAGGCCACACGTTCGATCCACATACAGATATTCATATACTGGAAATAGAAAATCATTATCACACCAGATTAACTTTAGAAAACCTCCACATCCATTTAAATGACAACCTTCTGAATGAAAATATAAACCATAATCCCTCCCCTCTACTCAAATTATTATTAGACACCACCCTCACACCGCACTCCTCCGGGGCGGCGCAATAGACAGGACACCGCGCCCACGCCATTAACCCTCCTCTCCTCCACCACCCCATAGCCCGGTACTTAAGCCGCTTGGCCCACCCAAACCCGCCTAGTCGTTTCGTGGCTTCCAGACAGCAGGTAAGGAACGGCTCAACTTACATTTCATGTTTCTGTTACAAAAAATGTTTTTTCTCAAGTTCTATTCAATTTCATCCACTTTCTTGCGTAGATTTAAATTTCTGTTATATAAAAAATTTCTTTCCCTTTGTTTTCATTTCACATAATGTTAGTTCTGTTTTCAAATTACTAGTAATCCGCCATTCTTAATGTTAATCTCTTGTTTTATTGTTATCTCTTGCTTTTAATTGTTTAATTAATTGTTTGCTATTTTCTTGTACTAGAAAACTGATGATGGCTAAGCCATCGAAAGCTGCTCTTGAAATAAACAACATTGTTGGCAATGACAACACCTGTGATCATTTAATTCACTAGGCGGCGCTTACCACTGTATAATATGCGAACACGTCTGCAAGCTCATTTCAGGGCCACCCTGGGTGGTACTGTAGGCGGCGGGCCTGGGTAGCTGCGCATACCAGAGAGCTACATACAACCAAATGTAGCTTCCTAAAAGTCAAGAGCGCATGCGCGAACTCCCTAATGCATTTAGATGGAGAACATCGCAATGCTCACTTCGGGTCGGGTGGCGGCGCTTACTACCTCCGTCTCTTTCACCCGCTTTCCGTCTCCGTCTGCATCAGCGTTGTATGCTCGATGTAGGGCCACGCTCTGGCCGGGCGCCTTCGCAAGGCAGTGTACCCTTCCTTGACAGAAATTTATACTCCTTCTTGAGTCCTCATCATGGTGAAAGCCGCGATTTCACACTATAATAATTACATTTAACGCATTTTTTTCAGGGTAAGCGCAGTTTACCTAGCTTACCTGGAATGCACGCCACTGTTTATAATATATTCATACATCTGGTCAGTTTAAAGTACTTAAAAAATAGAAGGTAAGCTTCCAATTGCTGTCATTCTGTTTATTTAAGTCTTCCATTTATTTATACTAAAATTTTGGATATAAAATAATGTTTGTATTTAATTACTGTATTATAGCAGCCAATTGTACCTACCAATTTATAACTGTACCTAATGATGGAGTTCATTTGAACTCCGGAACATAGCACAAATGAATTAAAACGAAAATAGAAAATCTGATTGTCTAAAAATTGATTTGGAAACTTGAAAAGGAACGTAATACAATCATGAGTAATATAAAAAGGGGAATATTTATCTATAGAAAAAATATGGGGCCAGATTTGCACCTACACCTGTTGAAAGGTCCCTTGTGAAACATGAAAGAAAACCCTTGCACCTTTCCGGGAGCGCATTCGTTCTTGCTGGCCCAATTCTGTCGACGACGTCAGCCCGCAATGGCCCTCGCCAGCCGTGGTAATCCGTGGCATTATCGAGCGACACGTGACAGGGACGCATCAGCTCGCGAGTCATGCCGTTGCTTTACTTTCAATTAGTGAATCAGAATCCACAAAGTCGTACGGTTAATGCTTTGCTTTTTCCAGGACCAATCGTAACTTCATCTGCTTTGTAGCATTCGTTTCAATGGAAGCTGCGACTCGCAATTACGCCTCAGTGTATTGAGAGAACTTCCTGCTCTTGTAGCCGCATTTCCGCGGGGGAAATTATCCGATTGGGCTCTTTAGACTCGATTGCACTTCCACAAAGTAAACGCGCTGCGCCCGGCGCGGCGCGGCCAATGGGGCCGCGATCGCTTCTTCGCTGGCTGTTGCGGATAGCGGTTCAAATTCTCGGCTAAATGATCGCTGATCAAAACGCAATTGAGGACCATTTCCAGTCGTCAAGTTGAAGCAACACCATACATTATCGTCTATGTGGAAGATAGGTAACGACCTAACATTTTGTTTATAAATATAATTTGGGGAATACAATAAAGTTTTAGACGTAGAGTGCAATGTGAACTGTCAAAATAAAATGAGTCATCGCGCACACTTTCTTGTCTGTTAGTCTCTTGAACAGTATAATTTGGTCGTAAGCAGTATCTACAGGTGTCTTTTCTGCTAATGATGAGACAAGTTATTGTTGGGTTTTCTAGATTTTCTTTATTCTTCTTCCGTTTATATTTTGGTTATTTGTACAAATTTAATACATTAATTTTCAGTAGGGGAAGGTGTTGTACCTTGGACCCATTTTGACGCTTGGTTTTTTATAATTTTGTTGTTTTTGGACAAAAATTTACAGAAATATGTTTTCTGGATACTCTAATGTTGTTTTCCATCACACTTTTTTCTTCAAGCACGTGTTCTTACGACATCATTGATTTATTTGCGAGTTTAAAAAAGTGTAACTAGAACAGAGGTACAACACACGCGTTGTTCATTGGTTCAAGTTGTTGTACCTTGGACCCTTCGTAATTATATGCAAAAAATGACAACGTATTTGGAAAAACAAAGTTATTTATTAACTTCTAAATAAACATTTATATCTTCAAACGAAATAAGGGATAATTAACATTTCCACATATACACAACCTCTATTAAATGTTCAAAACGGTTTAACAAACCCTGGATAAATCAAATTCAAATGTAAACTTTTGAAGCTGTCGAATTGATCCTTCGGTAAGAACTGGATGTGGAAGGTTCATTAAATCATTCTTATCGATTGCAAATATGAATATCGTCCTTCGAATGTTTTGAGAATTCAGATTCTTTTCATGTATTGCAGTTGTAAGTGTAATTTGATAAATATTATAATAAATAATATAATAAAAATAAATAATCCATAACTCGTAATATTTTTTTCTGAATAGCATAGCTATGGCATTTACAATGTCATCCTTGATTACAGGTTTTCTCTTAATACCGGTTGCACTTCTTAGAATTTTTTCTAAATTACATTTTGAAATCATCGCTAACTCACATTTAGTTGTAAAGCTCAACGTATATAGACTACATCAAATAGAAGAGTACTATTATTTGGGAAGTACTTTACCTCAAATCAGTCCTAGGTACAACACATCGTCACATTGAATTGGCATTCTTTTTGCCATTTTGATGTTAGGATGAGCTTCATTTCAAACACGTTGTTCTGCTCTTAAAACAATACAGAATCAGGATATACTTGAATTTCAAAGATGATTTTGCTTATTTTTGACCTACAATTGGACGGTGTTATGCATTAACTGGCTATGTGACATCATTCAAGTTTTGAGATAATTGTGCTCAAAGATTTTATTAATTATTCGGTTCTAAAAACTATAATTTAATTATTTCTGACTTGATAATACATGACAATGTTCTATATGCTGATTGGTATGAGTAAAAATCCTCTATATTAATATTAATATTAATGGTCAATATTCTCATATTGCACTTGGACCGAGAATGCTGTCGTTAGAGTTTTGCAATAATCTGTTAAGCGCCGCGAGAGGGCGCTTACCTTGTTGATGCGTTTTGGAACGGGATATTTTGTTATGTATCATGCAGCTAAGCGCCAAGACAAGGAGTGTCGACTGTTGATGCAAAAATAATGTACCGTACTCTATGTTTCTACGCACAATGAAATTATTTGTATTATCATTTGTATACATAACATTTAAAAATTTGCATGCGAAATAAAATTATTAATACAACTACTCACGGAAAACAGAAAATAATGCAAAAATTAACTGAACCATTTTCAAATTTTTTTTCAAACATGGCGCTTAACCGGTTGATGCATAACACCGTCCAATTAAGAGAAAATAATGAATACCTTTGACAGGTGATTTTACGTTTTCGTAATTTCTGCTGCAGATGAATTGCCAAATAAACAAATTTAACTGTACAGAAACCACTATTGAGGGCCTTATGAACTACATATACATACAGTAAGAATCATACCTCACCTGACAAAGCTAGAATTAGCCTAGGTTCAAGGTACAACACCTTCCCCTACCCTATTTGATATTCCAACATCGTCGAGATTAAATATGTTTGCACAATGTGCATCTAGTAGCAGCGTGCTCCGAGGATTGGCAGTATGCTCTAAGCAATATGCTCTGAAGGTCACTTTGAGAATAGTGTTGTCTTTCGACAACATTCCCGAAAGTCAGATTCGCAAGGTTTATATTTCTTTCGTAAATGTCTTCAAATCATAAATGTCTTCTAGCTCCAGAGAACATATCTTCATCGAGAGTATTACCTGGTAATTTGAAGAGTAGTGAAAATAAAATAATTCTTTATTCGAATCTTCATCTTCACTCGTGTGAAATGTGGAGTGCACCAAGTCAGATTCGGTTGTGTTTGGTGACGAATGTGACTCTCAAGATACAGTGATTCACACAAATTGTTTGACAGGCTCATGTAATCAAGGGATCTTTACTTCCGTGGTGTTTGTATGTTGTAAGGTAGAAATTCTAACAGAAATTCGAAACACACTTTTTCTTTTATTAGTGGAAAAATAGTATAAGAAAAAATATTTTCGAATTGTCAAAGAATAGAAAAAAACTTAAACAATTTCTCCAAACTTTTGCACAGCTGCGATAACACAAAATGAAAATCACACTAACTAGGCGAGGCTGCATGACTGATACAGTAAGAAAATGTAATTAGTACAAACATTGCAGAATGTATTGAAGCCTACGAGACACACATGTCTATATTTTTCAAACCAGACTACGCTCATTTTACAACTGTTCCTCCTTTTTACACATCTGTCTAGTAGGGGATCCCAATGCACACACAAAATGCCCTTCGCTGACGGCAAACATTCAGGGGCTTGGCTGAGCATACCCGTGCTCAGCGATAGGCTGCCTGTCACACTCTCCGTCGCCTTCTCTCTCCGCCGGCCCCGCCTCTCTCTGCACCACGCCCCGAGATCTCACCGGGTGAGTGGAAGGGGGGGCCAGCCGGGCGGGCGGGCGGTGGGGAGAGAGGAGCGGCGACGGTGGTGGTAGCGGCAGCGGCGACGGCGCTGGCGCTGGCGGCGGCGACTGTGGCGGCGTGGCTGAATCCGCGTGACGGACGAGGGTGCTCCATGCGTAGAGGCGCAGGGGAACAATAATTAATTAATTAAGTAAGTAATTTTTTGTAATTGGGACGCGCGAATTTTGTGTTCGCGCCCCCATAACACACTGGTGCAGCATGGAACTCCCATAATTTGGCGGGAAGACCACAAAGAGTGCCCAGCTGGACGAAAGTCACTGCAACTTTATCCGCGCCGAGAAAAATGTGCTAACAGAATGTATAAGACACTTTCATTAAAAGAAGGAAACTAGATAAAATTGTTCTTCTCCATTAGCTAGATTCATATTCGGACACAAAATATTATAGACAAAAAAACATAAATTGAAAACGAAACCGAATTAATACTTCGTCAATAAGTCATGGCTGACAATCCCATGTCCTAACCTACTTGTTATTGAAATCTTGTTGATATACTTGTGTCCAATTTGTGCTAATTGTTCTATTTCTTGTAGCTTTTGATATTTAACTTACTTCGGCAAGGGCAGCATTCACTAAAGCCTAACAAACAAAACAATATTAAGAATATACTCGACACGGCACATTGCGCGAAAATGAATTACTTTTATAAAGCATGATTTGCCAGGATCATCATGCTAGCTATTTGTACAAGTTAGATAGATAGTAAAGTTGCGATAATTTTCAATAGGATGCCAATATGTGACGGAACGGAACCTAGCATATTCTCACCCCATATGGCACAGTCGGGCCCCTTTGACTGTACATCAAAACTTTTTTTCGAAAGATTGTCCCCACCATTGGAGAAAACAGTTCAGTGATAAGAGTATACTGTTACTGAGAGGACAAACTCAAGTGTTTCTTGTGCCCCTGAGAATAGGAAGACTGAAAGAACTCCGAAGCCCATTGATGTCAAGGAAAAAAAAACCATCCCCCCCTTGTCGCCACCGTCTTCAAAAATGAGGTCGCGCCTCTGGTACCGCTTCTAGTGGCATCCTATACTTGGGTTTTTCCTTCTTGGCGCACCAAGGTCACGGACGAAAAATGGGGAGGGAAGGCTTTCTCCCATAGGAAAATTCCACGTCACTACTATGTTGTGACGTGGAAGCTCCTTATCGGAGAAAGCCTTCCCTCTCCATTTTTCGTCCGTGACCTTGGTGCGCCAAGAACGAAAAACCCAAGTATAATTGATGGTATCCAAAAGCCTTGCTTCCGAAGGCCGATGGGCTGCGGGGCGCGCCGTGCGCCCGATCGAACAGCCGCCGCCGCCGCCGCCGCCGCCGCCGCCGCCGCCGCCGGGGCCCCGTGGGTTCTCTTGGCCACCTGGTCCGCGCCGACGTGGACCCCGCCCACCCGGCCCGCAGGCGGCGCAAGCGGCCGCGCTGACTGTTGTGACGGGCGCCGGGCGGCTCTGGGCCTTGCAACTCTACATCAAAACCGGGGACAAAGCTGGAGGGGGCTACGATAGGAGGCGCCAGTGCCGCCGGGTACAGCTGCAGGTTAGGCTTGCCAACTTGCGCACATAAAAATTGGCTGATATCTGATAAATGCGAGAAGGGTCTTCTAAATGCTCAATTATTCATAATATATACATATAAGAAACCGCTGAAGTAAGCGCGAACATCGACACTAGCTTTTCTAACATGACGCGCCTGCTTGCGTCTCGCGAACCTACGCAGCAGTCACGGGCATTTGAACTATCGTTGGCGGCAGTTTTTCTTTTAGTTCCTGTGAGAAGGTGCTGCTGGAGAGGGCGCCATAGTCGTGGTTTCCACCGCGTTTTATGAGAGTTAAAAGGCCCTGGGCCAAACACTGCTGTCGCGCGCGAGACGAGGCTGCCGTCGCTGGCGTGCTGTCCACGGCGGACGCGCTCCGCTCGGACAGCGTGTGGACAGCACGGATGACGACTGCCCAGCAGCGGGCGACAGAACCACACACACGTCAACACAGCCAAGGAGTCATTAATACGGATTGACGAAGGATAGCGGTGATGCTCTGGCTCTGCGGGGAAGCAAAGATTTCTTGTGTGTTTTACGGCCTTATATGATTCCTAGTTTTTCAATGTGCCTTGCGATGTCTATCAGTATAATATGAACCATGATTACCAGAAATTTACTACTTTATATGGAAATTCGTGTGCAGTTTGACGTGAAATGTACTAGTTGGGCGTGTTTTCGTACAGTGTATAAATACTACATTATGAATCGATGATGTAATGATGGGTATTAATACACGAGTGTGATATTACGATACGAGCGAGTATTGTCAACTTCACACGAGTGTATTAATATCCATTACATCGAGTTTCATAAAGTACTTTTTCTACGACTTACAACTTTTATCATTTTATTTTCAACAATAGCACAGAATACTGTTATTTTAATGTTCTGGTAAAAGATTGTTTTCGCACATGAAGCAATGTGATTTTGTTTTTTGTCTTTTTTGAAGAAGCGTAAATAGCATCTGGAAAGAAAGTAATGTCCTGAATAGAAAAAATTCATAATAATTTTGCCACGATATTAACATAACACTTATTAATATATTTGTTTGAAGATTACGAACGCATTCAGAGCACCAAAGTCAAACTTGTCGTAAAATAACCTCATTCCTCATTGAAGAGTATGCTTTCATGATGTGTAATTGCCGACTTTCTGATTCGTGAGGGCAACTCTAATCTTTCTTTTGAAATAGGCAAGAATAATTGGTGTTTTTTTGTCGTTTCTTGGTCCTTGTCCTGATGTATTGTGATAAGAACACAATATAATTTTGTTCTTTGGACTTGTATGATACAGAAAAGATTTCTAATGTGTAATTTTAGAACATAATCTACCGTTATAATCTCACAGTTCAGATGGTATTTCCTGGGTGTTAGCTCGTAACGTTAGTTTCTTTTCCATTGGAAATTCTTCCAGGAATATTCACGTAAAATGTTATCACTAGAAACTCTTGGAAATTCAAAACAGGTATCAGTGGAAACGTTATAACCATCAGTGAATAATAACTGTACTAAATCCTTCACCATTTCGATGCAAATCTTTTGCAACAGGCTCATCTTTGGTTTTTCCATAATATATTTTGCCATTTAGTGTAAATCCGTTCTTAGAAACCCAACACAAAAAACTCTCTATTTCATATTTATGTGGTCATGATTTATGCCTCTTGGCAAGCAAATAATGACGTTTGAAATGATAAGGAATACGTTTATACAACATAAATGTGTTTCTTATGCGTTAAAAGATACGTGAAGGGAAAACAGACTACCGGGCGTCGGAGGCACACTTAGTGGAAAGCACGACTACCTTCAGAAAAGCTGAAAAATATTGAAAACTTTCATGGATCATTGAACCATTCTTTGGCGTCAGAAAAGAAACATAACAGAGGCTATCATGAAAGGACACACCTATCATGTTAACGGAAAAATATCTACAGCATTAACCCTAGTTACTCGCGCTATGTTTTGTCACACAAGTATCCGCGCAGCGTACTTTGCACGCCAAGCTTATTTTGTTAGGAAAATGAGCTCTGTGAGGCCTGAATAATATTTAGATATAATTGTTATTTAGTTTCATTTGAAATTTATACGTATTGCATTTTAATAATCATTATAATTTAAATGTTTCATTATCATTAATAACCTTTAAATAATGACTATACAAATAGTATATTAGAATTCAGAACAATTTTTTAATTTGATTATTTTTTGTATTTGAAGACTTTGTTCGTTGCAGGCAAATTTGCCGCGCCAGTTAGTAGTAAGTGTAGTAATAATTGTAGTAGTGCGGATTTTTTGCTCTTCCGCAAATGTGACAGTTCTTAACTTTGTGGGTAATTATTCTCGATTATCACGACATAGAGTTTTTGTACATTTGCTGAAAAGCTGTGTTTTATTCCATTTTGTAACCTTGTCTTTTACAATGAAAACATCTCTATTGTCTAAACCACTGCTTAAAATAACACTAGCATAATCACGCCCAGAACACGTATCCTTTTCAGTCTCGGCTACTACTGCTTTCGAAGAAACACTTAAAGAATCGCAAATTTTGCATTCTGACGATTCCTTATGTAATAATTTTTTTGTAATATATAATAAGTATTTTCCGATAAATTATTCTCTGTATTGTTCCTAATGTAAAACAAAATAAATTAGTTTAATTACATCAAAAAATAAAAAAATACTGTGATAATTAAAGAAAACGAAAACTCACTCTGGTACCCGCGCGGCATAGAAAATACACCAAAGAATGCTTTCCAACGGAAATACGTTAGTATAGGGTCATTCCATGCAAAAAAGTAGGAAATCTGACACTACATCTCAGAATTTAAAAATATTTTGCCACCTTACTTATCATGATACCTGCATGAACTAGGTACAATATTTTTGTCTCATCAGCCATTGTTTAGCAACAATGGGCACTTGAAATATTAGGTTAGCAGTCTGTAGACATTCCGTTATGATTTTTTCCCGATGAAATGCAAACAAGCAAAAATATGAAAGTGACACTATTTGTAGAAGAAATGTAAAGGATAATTTTACACTAAAGATATTTTTTTACCGTGAGTCTTTAACAATTAGGAAGTAAACAAATTACAAAAA
>JAHLJT010008446.1:289712504-289754760 GCA_031308135.1 Acheta domesticus | reverse complement strand
TTTTGTACGATATCCGACATTGCTTTAGTTTTGTACTAACTTTCAAAATACCCCAATTATTTTTCATTATTTTTGCCTGAACTAGTATTTTCCTTAAAATTCTTTTGCATTCTCGGAACTATACATGGAAAGCGGGTGATAATTTATGATATTTAGAGTACGTTTCTTTTAACACGATACTCTAATTCGTTGTATTTACACGCATGTATTTTTTGCTGTGTCAATGTTCATGTTATTAGTACCTGTAAGAATTTGTGCACCATGGTCACTGTAACCTAAAATTATTCGTTATTATTCCATATCTAGTTGTGGTTTTGTTAATTATATTGCTATCTGAATATATGAATCTATTGCTTTTTGTGATTTAAATGTATTCCCTGCAGGTACATTCACTCTATTATCTAAATTAAAAGAATGAAGTAAATTGAGAAACTGCTCTTTCTGTGGGATTTGCACAGAAAATCAATATTGAAATCTTCACATAGAACAATGGATTTAAACAGAAATTAATGATTTTGTTTAAAGCTAGATTTTTTAAGAAAATGAAATAATCTAAAGCTCGCTTTGCCGGAGGTCTGTAAATGCAAAATAAGATAATTTTGAGGTAATAAGAGGTACGACTGTTGTTTCAAAATTTTTTTCGACTGCATATGAATTAAATACTGACATGAAGGTAGTATCAATATTATTTCTCACGTAAAAACACAACTCTCCGTAAGTAGGGCCTTAGTTTATTACCCTCGCTCTACAAAACGATACTACATGGTAAAAACTGGGAATTTGGAGTGTGTATAGATCATTATGAGACAATGTTCTGCAAAGCAAAAAAATATATTTCATTTAAATCACACTGTAATGTTGCCTCGATCAGTCCAATTTATTCGAAAGATATTGCACATTATGATGCATTATTCGAATCTTTTGCATGTACCTACACGGATGTTTCTCCGCTGCATCTGACTGGAGTCGCTACTTATTTACCACATTTTTACCTCGAGTGCGTGGTCGAAGGAAGTATCATGTCCCAGCAGTTACAGGAGATGAGGAAGGAGGGTAACAAACGTAGAGCAATAAATACTGGGGGAGGCAGGAGGCAGTATGACGATTATGTTCAGGGGATAAGGTACAAGGGGGCCCAGGAAGATAAAAGAGAACTAGGAGTGGATGTGAATTAGTGTTGGGCAGGACAATACTGAGGTAGTGAAAGCATGTGTTTTGCAAGCTCGCTACAAAGTGCATGTTTTCCGACAACGTTCAGGTGAAGACCATGCCGGATGAAGTGAATATATCTGCAAGAATCCAATTTTAAATTTAATTCTTCAGACAATTTTAGTTATCAGTGCTGTTGTAAAAATAGAGAAAACACAATATGCATCTGGTGGCGTTGCCATATATTTTAAAGATCCATTTTGGCAGAGAATATTCAAGACCTGGAAACAGTTGCTGGGAAAAATACCTCCCCTACATATCTGCGTATGTTTTTATATATTCACAACAGTCACAATCTTGAATACTCCGACCTTAGTGATATCTTGCATAAAACAAATTTCGAAGGCCTCACTAATGAACTACTTCTAAAGACTAGAATGTTGTCGCCAAACCTGCCACATTCCAAGATTATAATGCGCTCTTAATTATAGCAAAATGTCTGATATGTCGTTTGCAGAGCATCAGAATATCATCAAATACCTAAACAGTAAAATATGTGATGAACGCCATGCGTCCTTGGAATGTATGCTCTCAGACTGAAGAGGTGCAATATACTCGAGCAATAGCTTACCGCACCACCGCATTACTCAAAGAAAGTTCCCGACCACCTTTATGTGAACATGAGATCCCATGAACATCCCAGGAAAAGCAAAATTCTTTGCGTTAAACACAGAAGATATGAACCCATTTTCAGATCAGCGACATGTCAATCATTTACCACAGTTTAAAGAGGACCCCTTTATTACCCAGCTGTTATTACTGAAATTATACATATAAAAACATAGATTCGAACATTTTTATTTTTTATATTATTTAACGTTTATAAACGTTTATAAACGTTTTAAAGTTTGGAATAAATGCAAAACACTTCATAGTGTCACGTTAAAGAGAATATATCAAATGCTTGATTAGCACGGATTGCACAATACAAAATTCCAATGAGAAAATTTATTTTCCAATCAGCAATATCCGCGACAAAAAAGACGCAACCAACATCAACCCGTCGACTTGCAAAATTACACGCCTGCTGAAAAATGTCCATTGATCTTTCCGAGCGGGGCATCGTCGCCTCTCGTCACCGCTTGGCAGATTGCGGGCAGCGAGTGGCAGCAATGTTGTCCATTTGAGGCAATGTTGTGGCACGTGATTAATAAACCCTCGAGTATCCGCGGCCCGTTTCGCCCGTGAGCAATTTGAGTGGGCGAAGCTATTTGACAGCGCTGACCAAAGAAACTCGCGAGTTATTTCGGTTGTGCGCTGATGGACAGCATCGCCCCTTCCTTTTCTCCGCTCGGGCGCATGGCGTTTGGACCACGCCCATCTCGTCCTAAAGTCACGCCTCTGAATTGCTGAAGGGGCGGTACAGGACGGGGCGGGGAAGGCAATTGTGGATGCGGTGTGACCCTTACGTAAGGAGAGAATGTATTATAATCGATTTTTCGACACAAAAACGTTTTGCTGCGCCCTGGTAACGAAAAAGTGTATACATCTTCGTTCTACTTGGATAAAATTATTCCCTTTAACACGAGTAGTCAAAATGCATGTTTTGTAGGTCCTTCATGCCGACAAATGGATTGACGGCACAATGTCTGTCTGTGTGACAGTCAATGAGGTCTGTCCTTCTGTCTGTCCGTCTCTGTATCTATTTGTCATGTGCTTGTGTTTGTGTCTGTGTGTGTGTCTCTGTTTGTGTCTCTCTGTGTGTCTCTCTCTGTGTTTGTGTCTCTCTGTTTGTGATTTTGTTTCTCTGTGTGTTTGTGTCTCTCTCTATTTTGTGTGTCTCTATTTTATGTTTCTTTCTGTTGTGTGTCTGTCCTTGTCTGTTTGTCGTAGTATATCTTCATCTCTCTCTGTATATATATATATATATATATATATATATATATATATATATATATATTGTGACGGTACTTCGCCAACATAATCCTTATTTTGATGGGACCTGTAAAGGCGCAGGGGTCTTGGCAGGGAGGAGCCGTGATTCGGGATCACATGTGATATGAATTTCAGCGACACCTTTCTGATAACAAATTTGGATTTATTCCAATAAACCAAATTTCCAAATCCAGCAAACACAAATGCACAAGAAATCAAAACATTTATCGTCTCAGGTATCATTAATAAATTACTCAACTGAAATTTATTAGGCCTTTGCGAATGGGATCCCTCGCTTACTAAATGCAAAACCATTTACTGCTCAATGAACACACACAACTTTACCATTTTCCCCATCCAAAATGCTTAAATTTATTTTACAAAATCAGTTTTTTCCTTTTTTTCTTGACTGAAAAATATTACGTAAGATCACAATTTTGATTTAAATTTGAATTCCTTTCTCTAGTCCTCGACTTGGAACATGGAAAATATTACTGGTCGCTTCCCTCCCCGGTTCAAGTAATTAGTTCTCATTAACTAACATGTCCTCTCGTATTTACACTTTTCACTTTGCCCAGAATGAAGCCGTTGATACTTAACGTGCGCCGTCTCCTCACGCCATCCGACGGGGTCTGCTGCGAAGGTCGCGCACACTCGCGCTGCCGCCACCTCGAAAGCCCAGCCGCTATGCGCAGCCAAGGACAAATTCCAGCCGGCCACGAGCCCTCTCGCGTCGCCTCCACAGCACGTTCTACCAGGTTCCTCCGTCTTCGTTGCTTCTTGTCCGGTCCTCGAGTTTTAATACTGTCCGTGTGTTCGTGTACTCGAGCGCGGCCGTCGACACGAGTCAGTTGCCTCACTACAGTTCTGTGTTCGCACTATCTGCCGGGTAAATAATTACTTGATTCACTTTTCTAACTCACTTTTCAAAACTCGACTTTGTTCAACCTAGCTATTCCATCACAGTTCATCTCCTATTACTGCGTCACGAAATATCGCCTTATTAGCTAGCGAAATTACTGCCGCTATTACGAACACCTTCACTTTCTACAATTCAATAGTCTTTCCACGAATCTAGCATTCTTCCGTTTTTGATACAGCCGCTCAGACACGGAGTAGGCACGACCGTCCGGTATCGCTGCTCAGACCAGAAGAGTGAAATTCCTTTTCGGTTGGCCGCTCTTCCCCTCTTTTCCCCTCACTATGTGACGTGAGTGGGGGTTTCTCTCTTATCAGCTTGGCCAATACCCCTTCTGGTCAGTAAGCGCTTCTCCCAGCTTTGCGCGGTCATTTAAATCATATTTCTTCCCTTTCGTTTCTTCCTTGGCTCTTTCCCTCACCATCATCCACTTATCACTATATATATATATATTGTAATGGGACGGTCGCGCACGTAAGGATTTCGGCGTGTGCGTAAATAATATTTTATTTAATACTGCGAGTGCTGGAAAGCTTGAGGCCAGGAAAGGTGCACTTTTTCGCTACCTGGAGCCGGTCGACGATGCAGAGGGCCGCAATCGGACGCGGCTGCCTATTGTCAGGAGACCGTTTCGGGCCGGGGAAAATCCCGACCCCGCGCCAGGGGAGTGTCAGCACCCACGCCGGCGTCTACCGAGAATTGACGTGACGTATTTCGTCACTCAAACTTAGAGTCCTAACCGACTCTACCGCGACCGCATGGGCCAGCACGCATCGCGCAATTTGGCTGCGCGAATAGTGAAAAACTAGGCGGGGGAGAAACACGTGATCTCGCGATCGGGGGAGGTAGATGCGTGGGTGAGATTCGTCCATTCCGATGGTAGAGACGCGAGCGACCAGTCAATTCCGATGGGAGAGACGCGAGCGACCAGTCATTACGACGGGAGAGAGGCCAGCGTCTAGTCGCGCATTCATCAAGGAACCATGATGAGGTTCATGAGGGACGTGCGGGCACATTCGATGCCGCTGCACCAATAGAGGCCACGCCATTGGCGCTAGACGCCAGACCGCCGCCGGCAACGCATCGCCGCCACTTCGCCACCCGTTCATGTGTCACCTGAAGGGAGAGCCGGAACGCTGTACGAGTGTAGGGGTCGAACAGACGAAGGAGTGCCCGGACTTGGCCTGAGAGCCGGCCGCCGATAAAGGACGCGGTCGTTCGCCGCATCAGGGCGGCGCAACCTCGCCGCCGCCGCCGCCATCGCCGCAGCCGCCCGTCGCCAGCCGCTCGTCCGGCCCGGTAAAAGGGGAACACCAGCCGCGCGCCAGCCCCCGCGCACCGCCTACATCGCCGCTGTTTCCCGCCGACATTCCGCCGATTCACGGGCCGATGACGCGTCTGGAGAGGTGGAACGCCCAGAAAATGACCCAGAAGGGTCTACCTCTAAGCTAAGTTAGTTGTAATTTGGGTTAAGACATTGTAACTAGTTGTAGGAGGCTTCACCTCTTAATTATTTGCTTTAAGTAAATTCAGTAATTAAGACCGAGTATTTCAATGCCTAATGCATGAAAATGCTCAAGTCACGCATGCGTCCTGCCCAATTTTCAGCCGGGCGTATGAAGCAACATGTCGCCGACAGAAATCTAAAGGTGACTCGGGCCACCCCTGAGATCCATCCCGCCGAGCTCGATGAGAGAGTGTGCGGGGTGTTACAAAATATGTCTCAGTCTGTCTGCCTCTCTCTCTCTCATTTTTGCAGGGATTTTGGGGCTGACGGGTAGGTGTTTTGTCGTAAACAAATGTTTCGGTACCATGAACCCATAAAATGAAGATTCTGACAACAAGTCTTAGAGGAAGTAATTTACTACATAATACAGGAACTCGATTTCTACATTTTTGTAGATAACAGCTCACACTACGAGTTTTTCCTGTCGTGCATTTTCCGTTGCAGTATTACAACACTTCCTTTTTGCTACTTGAATATGTGGCATGGCGAGAAAGCAGACTGTAACTCCGTGAGGGCTTGTCGCTGGAAGCAGAGCTGTGGAGCTGCGTTATCGCAGTGCGAGTCAGCAGACTCACTACAACCCCCATTTTCCGTAGCCTTGTATTCGTCTGAATGTCCCAATATGATGAGGCTCGGTCGTCTACGCTGCGTGAATGAGCTGCAATAGGTGACAATAAGGAGCGCCCCCGGCCCCGCCTTTCCTCTCCTTTCCTTTCTCCTGGCGCGCGCGCTGTCCGTCGGGAGGCGGAGCTGAGCGGGACGCCGCGGCGCGGACGCAAAGGAATTCAATGGCGCTGGGGGCGCACGCCGAGGGTGACGCCGCCCCCTCCCCCCCCAGCCGCGCCGCGCTCGGCGCATTGCGGAACGCAGCGCATGTGCCGCCCTCCGCCGCCCCCACAATTACTCCGCCACGCCCCCCTCCCGGCCCCTCCGCTCTTCACGCCGCTGTAATGAAGTTGTGTGGGCGCGGCCGCCCGCGCCACGCCTCCGGCCCACGGCAGCGCGGACCTTTGACCCCGCCCCCTCCCACTTCCCGTGGGCGCCCCTTCCTCAGCCGCTGCCGCCGCCGCTCACCGATAGTTTGGCGGGCGGCGTGCCCCGCTTTGTTTCGTGGTGCGACGGCGCCCACGCGTAGGAGGCAAGCCCTGGCGGGGAGCGGAGCCAAGGCGCCGCAGAGGGCTCAGTGTCAGGGCCGTGGTGGCACCAGTGCTTCCTCACTGGTCACGGGGTCAAACTTCTCACGTCAAAATCTGAAGAAAACAACCATTACATTATTGAGCCGTAAGCTATATTAAGCCAGCTCTATTTCCCAACGCTTTTTGCCGTTAAGGTGGGAACAGGAATTCAGCCGTTTTGCTAAAAGATAGATACTTAACTTGTAGTTTTAGTACTTACCCCAATTTTGCCAAAAATTGACTTAAGAAGTTTTACCCCGTGACCACAGTAATATTGACGGTCATTTCGTATAACATTTGGACCCTGTGGTTTTAATTCTTCTATATGTTATTTTCACAGAGGGTCAAACACATTGTGTCAAAACTAGCAAGTTGGACGCCGTTACGATTTAATGATAATTATTTGTTGAGTTTTTAAACTTTAAAATAATTTCTGGTTTGTCAAAGACTTTTAAGAACTCATTTGCCGAACTGACAATACACCTATAAAGTCTGGCTCTAAAATTCATGTTTTGCAGCTCCTATGGATAACGAACAATTACCGCAAGGGTGAAGCCTGGATATCTCCACACGTCAACTATTTCTTTTCCAACCACCACTGGATTTGAAAATGCTGCGCACCCTCACATCATTGGCTTAGTTTGTTTTCACTCTCGAATGCTTTCCTGTGTGCTCTTCTCGCAATTTGCGCTCATGTGCCTCACGTCCTACGGGTCTTCAGAGAATGCACAGATCACATCTGCAAAACCAATCACACAAGCTCACATTCAGATGTAACATTTTTTATGCATAATGACGAAATTATCACTATTATTGGAGTGACCACTAGATCAACTCACAGAAGAGAATTCAAGAAAATATTTTAAAATGGTGATCTTGAATTCCTAGTATACTTACTTTTCACTTTTCGCAAAAATGTGTGTGACAGTATCGCCATTATTGTTTGTGCCATTTTCTAATCGAGGGATTTTAACAGTTCAAATCAATCTCCCAAGAATCTTTGAAGAATATTATTTCTCCAAAATTCTGCGAAATTATTCTCTGTTCTCTGGATGTAACCATTAACGAACACTTCAAGTCGCAAGAACTGGGGTAGGTAATATTATTATTATTATTATTATTATTATTATTATTATCCCATTACATCACGACTAAAGATGTTATGAGTCGGCTGAATATAAGATCTACTCCAGGTTGCAACCAGCTACCTAAGGAGCAGATCCGGTGACTATCAGTGCCTCTACAATACTTTACGCAAAATGTGGGCTGTGCCAAATAAAGCAATGTCTTGCACTTCCCAGTCTTTCGAATTACCTGGGAGTTTAGACAAGTTCTTACTCAAATTTTGCGGAACAAATCCCAGAGCTCCGATAACTATCGCGACGACTTGTGCTTTTACGCCCCACATTCGGCTGATCTCGATTTCCAAACTCTTGTATTTAAGACGTTTCTCTGCCTCCTCGGTAACGACGTTTTCATCGCAAGGTACAGCAACATCGATAAGTAAACACGATTTTTTCGCCAAATCCCGGATAACTATATCCGGTTTGTTTGCCGCTATCGTGCGATCAGTTTGAATTTGTTGGTCATACAATATCGTACACAATCCAACAGACGTCACCGGTTTTGGTGAGTGTTCGTACCACTTGGGGCATGTGTTCGGAACTTGGAGGGCGGTACAGATCTGCCAGTGGAGGTAGTTACACACCCTGTCATGTCTTTTCAGGTATTCGGTCTTTGCTAGGATTGGACAAGCTGAAACAATATGATCAATGGTTTCTACTTGCTCCTGGCAAATGCGGCATTTATCATCTTGGGAAATTTTGAGAATCGCATTATCATAATGTCGTGTTCTCAAGGCCTGATCTTGGGCAGCTATTACAAGTGCTTCCGATTCTGGCTTCATTCTTCCCCTTTTAAGCCACATAAATGATTGGTCTTTACTGATCTGCACCTTGTCCATTCTTTTTAGGTATTGTCCGTTGAGTGGTTTGTCTCTCCACGATTTCTTTAGCATTTTTTGTGTCTCACATTTCATGTTTAGCAGCATCAGAAGTTCAGTGTCTGTGTTATTCGACGTGTCTTCCCGAGTTTTCTTCGCAATGCTTCTTGCTACACTAACAATGCCTCTGTTTCCCATTCTTCGGTCAGATTTCATGACCTGCCTCATTAGAGGGTCATCTTGATGGCTGACTACATACTTCCCCATCCCGACTATTGCGTTGTGCCAGGAGGCTTCAATTTCTCTGAGGCCTCTTCCTCCTTCCTAACGTGACACATAAAGTCTATCTACATCAGCTCGAGGGTGGGAAACATGATGCATTGTTAGCAGTTTTCTGGTTTTTCGATCCATGGTGCGAATTTCTTGCTCAGTCCAGTCCACTAGCCCAAAACTGTATTCGCCCACAGGTACCGCCAAACTACCTATTGCAGATAATTTATTCCTGGAATTCAGAGCGGACTGCAGGACCAGTCTCACTCTCCTATAATACTCCCTACGAATTCTCTCTTTCATTGTGTCGTTCGAGATGGTTTCACATTCTTCAATGCCCAGATATTTGTAAGTTTTACCTGGCTCAAGAACTTGAATTACAGTGTGCGTATCAATTTCAATATTCAGACGTTGTGAGTTTCCCTCTTTTTAAATTGATTTTTGCACACTTGTCAAGACCAAACTTCATGCAGATATCATTGCTAAAGTCATTCACGACAGACAGCATTTGGGAGAGAATCGCTTCATTCTTAGCAAACACTTTCAGATCATCCATGTAAAACAAATGTGATACTGGCCTTTCATCACCATGGATCTTGTAACCAAAGTCAGCTTGCGACAACTGTCTCGATAGTGGGACAAACTAATGCAAAACAGCAGAGGGGATAGTGAATCTCCTTGAAAAATACCCCTGTTAATGTGAATACTTCTGGTTTCTACTGCTTCCTTTCCGCTGCGTATTAGTAACCTGGTACTCCACGACTTCATACTAGCCTTGCAAAATTCAATAAGTCTAGGATGAAATCGATAGATCTCCAGGGTCTCCAAAATCCAATCGTGTGGTACACTATCAAAGGCCTTTTGGTAGTCAATCCAAGCCATGCTCAAATTACGTTTGCGTTTCTTTACATCCTTCAAAATGACTTTATTCAGTAGCAAGATTTCCTTACAGCCATAAGGGCCTTTACGACATCCTTTTTGTTCAGCTGGCATTAGATGATTCTTATCTAGATGTCTGTACATTTTGTCAGCTATGGTTGCAGTGATAACTTTGTACAGTACTGGCAAGTAAGTAATTGGCCTGTAGTTCTTCGCCAAAGAGCTGTCTCCCGCTTTGTGTAGCAAATATATGATGCCGCGTGTGAGCCATTCCGGGAGTTCCTTCGGGTTTTCTAAAATTTTATTAACAGCCTAATGTATTGCTGTTAATTTCTTAATCCAATAAATCTGGATCTTATCAATCCCGGGGGACTTCCAGTTTCCCATGTTCTTAATTGCTTGGAAGAGGTCCTCTTCCGAGAATTGGTGAACATCTTCCACTGTTTCTACAAGTTCATCAGCAGCATCAACTTCAGATTGAAGCCAAGATGCGTCTTTGTTGTAGGATCTGCTCTCCCCCAGATTCCTGCCCAAAATGCTTCGCCGTCATCTTTTGAAGGAGTAACAGCTCTGCCATTCGGTTTTGAGTCAGATTGCGATAGAATCTCTTCGCATCTGTTTCAAACAACCGGTTCTGTACACGGAAATCTATTATACGTTTGTAACGTCTAATTCTTTGAGGCCATGCTTGAATTTTTTCTTTTAGCTTTCCAACTACCATTAGCCGGCTGGTGTCATTTTCAATTTGGTATTTTTGTTCAACATTGAATATTATTATTATCATTATTATTATTATTATTATTAAAAGTTCTTAAACTTTTTTGAGTGAAATGTTCATCTGAATTTTCTTACTATACATTCTCTTGGCCTGACATCCTCTTTCATCGTCGTATTTTGAACGCAAACATGCTTATATAATAAACTGATGAGCAATATTTGCAAACAACAACACCCTGGAAACTAAAGACAATAAACAACGCGTGAACACAAAACCAGCTATACAGCATGAAAGTAGAAGCCCTGGTTTTGGTAAAAAAGAGTTCGGTAAAAAATGAATATTCTAAGATATTCTTTTCAAATCATTTGAATTTCAAAAAAAATATGAGCATTTTGTGTCATGGCATTTGAAAATTTTCAGAAAATGGCTGATGAATTATTGAAATAATCCTTCCCAAACAGGCTGCATACATCCTACTGCAGTCCTACGAACGAGCGAATCTGACTCTCTTACGAGCTGATGGACAAGCACTCATATTCATTTCCTATTGATAAGGATCATCGAGAGCCCAATTTTGCAGGTTATAAGTCTCTGCGCCGTATTTCGTTTCATATTTTCGTCCAGCTAAGGATCCAAAATTGACCACTGTGCGCCGCCAGGAGCACCCACCACCAAATCAACAACAAGGTGTCAACTACCCGGCGTCAGAGATACATCGTCCAAGGAAACATGCAGAAAATGTTCAACATTCACTAGCGACATACTGTGACCGCTCAGCCTGATTAGGCTGGAGCGAGACACATTCACGTGCGTGAAATGTACGAACTACAAGAAGCACTCGAACAGGCACGTCCGAGCGCCCGCACGAGCTATACTTGGGTTTTTCGTTCTTGGCGCACCAAGGTCACGGACGTAAAATGGAGAGGGAAGGCTTTCTCCAATAGGGAGCTTCCACGACACTATACTTTGGTTTTTCGTTCTTGGCGCACCGAGGTCACAGGCGAAAAATGGAGAGGGAAGGCTTTCTCCAATAGGAAGCTGCTATTTACTACTGTGTTGTGACGTGGAAGCTCCGTATTGGAGAAAGCCTTCCCTCTCCATTTTTCTTCCGTGACCTTGGTGCGCCAATAACGAAAAACCCAAGTCCACTGTATTGACAAAGCGCGCGACAAATTCGCGAACGTTCTTATCAACGGGCTTTGTGGCCCAGACATGTGCTTACTACGTGCTAGACGCGCGAGTGTGTGGCAACACAGCGTAACAGCTGACGAAATGCCATGTGCCAGGAAAGAAAAAGCCAAGTATACTTGCCCGCCTGGGGAGCTCTCGTACGGGCACCGGCAACTTCCCCTCACTCCTCACTCATTCCTCACTCACTCACTCACTCACTCACTCACTCGCTCTCTCCTAAATCCAGATAGGGGTGTACATGCGAAAGCTAAGGCGGCGAAAGGCGGGGAAGATTGGCTATATACGAAGAAACATTGGACAGATTTTTCCTATCAAATAACCGATAATTGTAGTATGATTACATTCTTCACTTCTTATTACTACTTGATGTTTATTTTCTTACTACACTCGCGCTCATATAATCATCCTTGCTAGGAGGCAGGAATATATTTGAGCGGCGAATTCTTTCCTTGTTTTCGTTTTGTATTATTTTATTAAATTATTTATTTATTTATTAAGCAATAATGTGAAATAAATTAACAAGCCTTTATAAGTTAACAATTCTCGCTGACGGACGGACCACCCTACTAGTCTGAACGTAGAAAGTTCAGCTTTTATATCACTCTTAAGTAAATATGATTACAAAATCAAGGTATGTCGGAAGGTTTTTTTTTCATTTTACTATCAATTGAGGATTTGAAATCGGACTGGTGTATTATTTCATTTTCATGAATCACTTCTTTGCCTTAAAGAGACAATGTGAATTAATATAGCTAAATTTAGGTCAATAACTATCAACTGACCTCTTGGAAAGACTGCCATAGGCCACGTATCCAGTGACGTACCACCACTCCGTAGCAATTTGTACAATCCTTCCTTTTAAATCTCGCGCCAATTTC
This sequence comes from Acheta domesticus, assembly GCA_031308135.1. Classification (NCBI taxonomy): domain Eukaryota; kingdom Metazoa; phylum Arthropoda; class Insecta; order Orthoptera; family Gryllidae; genus Acheta; species Acheta domesticus. The sequence continues at coordinate 289,742,197 of JAHLJT010008446.1, read as the reverse complement.
TCTTGACGCAGTGCCCGCAAACTCTAGCACGCTTGTTACCTTGCCCGCGACCTTGACATGCGTGCTCTAGACAGTTTGCACGGAGGCAAAAAGAGAGGTAAAACGAGGGCTTTGACGCAAGAGGAGGTAACGAAGGTTTAGTGAGGGGAAAGGAAGGGTGTCGAACGCAGGTTGCTCCACTCCCTGGAACCTCCAGACCCTCCAGGAACGCTCTGTTCGTTCTCATTCCGACTGCGCAGCAAAGTGAGAGAGCACTTAACAGGGCTTGATTTGTTCTACGTGAACCGCTAGCATTTTGGAATGTGAAGTTATACTTGGATTTTTCGTTCTTGGCGCACCAAGGTCACGAACGAAAAATGGAGAGGGAAGGCTTTCTCCAATAGGGAGCTTCCAGGTCACAACACATTAGTGAATAGCAGCTCCCTATTGGAGAAAGCCTTCCCTCTCCATTTTTCGTCCGTGACCTTGCTGCGCCAAGAACGAAAAACCAAAGTATATACCAGCTACGTCGCAAAGGCCCTAGAGATGTAAATAGAAATTTATTCATGCTCATTTAAGAGGGCGGAAACAGTGTATTTTGTAATGAGATCGTACTAATGGACAACGATTGTATTTCAGCTTTTTTATCTTGAGTTCGGACTTGTAACTGATCTGAATCGTAATCGTGGGTGAGATTTCGTAATATTCCGGGCATTTCCCGACAGTTGCCTTGGATTACTTGCCACACTGCGGGTGAATTGCAACCTGCAGTGTCTTGAGGCGTGCTGCGCGGAGGAACGAATCCACAGTTCGGGTTCACCGCTACACTGCAGACTTGAGAAGCGATTCAGCGAGAAAGCCAGCTGGTCCAAAGCAAGATTCACGATTTAATTTTTCACTTCGTATAGAAACTATGCCAGGAACGTTTTTCGAAAGTCATGTTTAGCTTGCAATAGACTAGGTCTAATTTTAACTTTCCCAATAAAGAGACACAGTAACGCAATACTAAATACTCAGTTTACTGAATTACTCAGTTCTCTCTGGTTTTTATTGTGTAAATTGAACATTGAGTAATTAAAAGTATTTAAATTGAAAGAAAATAAATATGTGTGGGCGAATTCATTAAAAAAGGAATTGGATGATTACAATTAAAGTGTATTAGCTTGTATAAATTTCCAGTTCAGTTGAATATGTGAAATGAAGTGTTTCTTTTAAAAAGAGACATTGCATTTAAGAATCAACTCATCAACTCATCTAATTGACCAGTAGGTCAATTAGAAAAAATTTAAGATAGGTTTGGCATCATTTAAAGGAATGGGAGTTAACTCTACAGGCCTGTTCCAGTTTGTGTGTTTCTTGTAGCTGAGCAGTAGCGATTGTTGGCAGGAGGTAATTTGTGTTGTGGAAGGCACTTGAAAATGCAAGCGAGGTACTCGAGAACGGGGACCCCACGCATGGGGAGCATCGGCATCAGCGCAAACAATGGCTGTTCAGAAAACGCGGGGTCGTCGAAAGCGATCTAGGAATTGTAATCACACACAAGAGGACTTTGACTGCATTTGTAATTTGTGCTGTGTGCTTTCTTAGATGAAGTGAGAATGTCGAGGCCTTCTGTCGAAAACCTGCGATGTCCATGTTTTTGACACCGCCTTCAATGAAGCAGTCTCCCTTTTATGTGACGACAGAGGGCTGAGATTCTGCGCGCCGACTATAGAAACGACAGCAACTACCACCTCCCTTGACGCTCCCCGCTTTCCGCGTCCGGGTCTGAACAGCGGTGGAGAGCGATAAGATTTTGCTGCTATTCTTAATCTCTGAGAATACAGCTAGCACTCTCTAGGAAGTAATTGCCTCAAACGAGAATCGTTTTTTTATCCAAAGAAGGAAGGGAGTCGAGAGCTCGCTACATCCGCCCCATTTTGCATATGTATTGGGCGGCGATCGGGGCTTCGGCGGTGGACGGCGCTGGCGCGAGCTATTCGGCCACAAACCGCTCGTGTGAGAAGATAGCTTGAAGGTTCCCGCAGAGGCGAGTTGGAGTGTGTGGGCGTGGGGGCGTGAAGGGGCGGTCGGCCTCGCGTGGCCGGCGTGGTGCGGCGCGGGGGCGGGGCTCATAATGTGACTGCGAGTGGCCGTGGGCGATCGATCATGCTGCTCCGCTGGATGCCGGCAGTGGCCGTGTGCAGTGCTGTGTGCGTGCGGCGAAGGCGGGGGAGGGGTTGGCGTCGTTGGCAACATTGGCGACATTGGCGCCGGTGGCGTCCCAGGCGCTTGCTTTGCCAGCGGACAGAAGGACGAGGTGAAGTGCAAGCGGAGCCGCGCCGTGTCTGTATGTCCGAATGGGATGCAAAAGCGCTTACAGGAAAACTGTTGCCAACCAATATTTATACTTGGGTTTTTCGTTCTTGGCGCACCAAGGTCACGGACGAAAAATGGAGAGGGAAGGCTTTCTCCAAAAGGCAGCTTCTACGTCACTACTGTGTCGCGGGGTTGAAGCTCCCTATTGGAGAAAGCCGTCCCTCTCCATTTTTCGTCCGTGACCTTGGCGCGCCAAGAACGAAAAACGCAAGTGTAATGAAGACATCTCGGGTCCACAAATGAAAGCGACCTGGAGCACGTGGGTGCCAACGTTGCCACCCGTCCAATGTTCGGCACGTGTCGCTGGAAGACGGAGGGAGCGGGCGGACCATCGTTTCGTGTGAACGTCACGAGTGGAACACTGAGCAGGAAGCCAGGGCTACATAACTTGGCCTCCGATTCTCAATACCGTGTAATTCGAGAATCATCGGAGATAACGCATCATTCGCCAATCAGATCAAGACTCCTTATACACAATGCCGAATCGGTAGCGGTTCGCGGATTACACCCCAAACAGTATTCCGATTTCGACCCGTGTATTATACCGCCAATTTCGGTGTACGTTCGCGAGTTGCGGTTTGTCGCGAATGGTGAACCTAATAAGCAATATGAAAGGCGCCGACAGGCATATTCTTTTTGTTGTTGAAACTCTGGAACGCTTTTAAAACAAAGAGACACCTACTATATTTCTTAAAAAAAAGGAGGAAATAATTATTTATATGAGGGAAATGAAGTGGAATTTAGGATATGTTTGACAATATACTCGTAACTATTGGAAAACCTGTACTGTTGTTGTCTTCTCTAATCTTAACTAACTTACACGAATCTTAGTAAATTAGAAAAACAATTTCCATTGAAACCTATATTTCTACGTCAACAAATAGAAGTCCATCTTAATGATTACTATTCCTATTCTTCATTGGTATTAGAAATCTATTGAGTTGTCAATTATATTGGTAAATAATTTTGAATAATAGTGTCGGTTCTATTATTGAGTAAAGCTATTATTGTATTTAAAATTAATTACATTTTATTTTGTGTTACTTATTTTTAATTAAGCCCCCATGTTATTCCTGAAGTATTTTGGTAAATTGCAGCGTATTTCTGGTACTAGTTTTATAATATATTTTTAATAAATAAATTCGGGAAGGCGTTTTTCAATCAGTATTGAAATATACTTATGTTACTCCGATATTCAAATCGAGTAAAAGAGCTTGGATTGTAAATCATAGACCCATATCGAGACCAATATCTTTTTCTTGGATCATATGTTCCTCGAACGATCCGAAAAACGTAGTGGAGAAAAGCGAGCATCAACAGGATCGACGTGTTTCTTTACGTGAGTCTGGGGCTCCAGGAATGAAATTTTTGGGAAAATACAATAAAAGACTGTCTATTGGTTTAATAATTAATACACTAATCGACATAAAAAAAGCTGCACCCACAAGGCGGATTGCCATCATTGTTGGCAGGCAGGTAGAGAGTACCGCGTATACAAAATGATTACACTTTCACAGTTGTAGGACTAATATTTATTGCGCTACACGGCCACAGACGCTATATATTAGTATGGCGTTGGGCCGCCATTTTAGCGAACGCACGTGTTCAGACAGTGCGGCATGGAGTACAGGACACTGAATTGAACTGAATTGATGCCTCATTTTACGTAGCAAGACTCAGGCCTTGAGGCATACTCTTCCATCCAACCACGCAAATTTTGCTACGCTCCCTTCTCCAACTAAGCGGAAAGAAGGTATTACTTGGGTGACGAAACAGGAGATTTGAATTTAGCTCAGAGGGTTCATTTACGCTTGAGGATCTTTTGCAGGCAGTACTAACACGGGACAGCCGTCTTTACTTCCCTCCGAAGTAAGGCGTACGAAGGACCTTTTCTCACTTAATATTCGTAATGCACGGCTTCGATCGGGTTTGAACACGCCAACTTAAGTATAACAGTCCGTTTCGCTAACCGCTACACCACCGACGCCGCCACATCACCGACAGGCAGAAGGCAGCCGATGAAAATGTTTGTTCAAGACACTGATTTTGTTATTTGTTACTTATTGGTTAACGAAACGGAAAAAAAATCACGAAATTTGTATAATTGTAATTGCGTTATTTTTACTCCATGTTCCCCTCCACATTTCATCTGAAGGTACTGCAAGGCAATTGTGGCGGAGAGGCGTCCGTCTGCCGCGAGCTGATGCAAAGCAGAGCGCAAAGCAGCGACGCCCGCGCGGCCGCCGCCTGCTGCGTCCATCCAGTGCAAAGCGTTGTGGGGCTGTCAATTGCACCAAATGAAAACAACAAATCTGAACCAGCAAGCTGCTTCATTAGCATGATACATTATAATAACACGAAATGCGTTAATTTTCATAGGTTGATTGGAGAATTTGCATCCGTTTGAGCTGTGAAAGTTTATTTGTAAACAAAATTATTTCAGTTAGGTTTCTAGTTTTGTCCTACACATGTGTACATTGAGCGTCTCGTGTCACTGATTGCGGGATAGGAAACCCGATTCCTACCACTGCATGCGGCAAACTCCCTCGTTTTTGTCTGGTAGTGGAACCACATTGCGTGAAGTAGATTTTGACTAGTAGATTCATAGTTGAATTCGGATTACTTTTATACAACAAATGATCAATTATCATTCTCCTCGCTTTACAAAATGTTTCAAAACATAGACCAGTAAGCTCTGATGATAACGAGGATGGTGACGAGGAGGATTTTGAGGGATGAGGGGTTTGTGGGCGCTGCAACGTCTAGAGGGTAAGTGCCAATATCTCTATTACTGAAAACATTGCAATTCAGGTATCTCTGTCACGTACAGTTTTTTGCTTATTGATAATATACTGAAGCCGTTTAAAGCAAAGGTGTGTCAAGCTGACACAGTCACTACGGCACAATCACGCAAAAGAATTGGAGTATTTAGTACTCACTTATTACGCAAAATTATTTTTTTTACTGTTGCCATTTATTAAATAATGCGGATGTGCTGGCTAACACAATCAAATTTTAAAAATCGGTTCAATACAAAAATGATAGGATTATTTAGTACTCATTTATTACTATCTTATTACCCAAAATAATTTATTTTACTTTTACCGCTTATTAAAATAAAGCTGTGATGGTATGATAACTAAGCTGGCGTAACAGACATACATGTACGCGTAATAAAAAGTAAAAAACAATTACAATAAAAATAATTTTAAAATTTTCTTATTTATTACCGCAAAAAATATTTTTTACTCCTATTGCTTAAATAATTCATGCAATAAAGCTAGGATGACAGTCAAGTGGTACACGTATAACAGAAAGTAGCAAAGGGCACAACAAAATAACACCAATTGGAAAATTAGGTACTCGTTTATTACTAATATATTGCCTAAAATATTATCTTAAATGGCCATTTATTAAATAAATGTTATACCAGTCCGAGAAATAGGCTGGCGTGACAGTCATGAACGTATATTAGAGTTCAATATACAATATGGTTTCACCAATAACGGTGAATGGATTTATTCATATACTAATTCGAATGGTATTCTTGGTTGAATAACTTTATCAGTAAAGTATTCAATGAACTATCTTTAACCCGTATGAAGAACAAAATCATTTAAAACAACAACAAAATATTCATCACACACACACACACTTACCATTCACTCAACAAAATCCATTCACTCTGTGTTGAAACCAAAACCAATGCATTAAATTAAATTATTTTTAATAAGGTGCTGTTGCCATTGAATTACTCTGTTAAAAATTGTGTCGCTTTATAGCATAGAAACTAAAAAGTGACTATCGTAGTCATGACTTTAAAACCTTATTGATTTTGTATCAGTATTGTTTTTGCCACGTAAAAGTGCAAACTTAATTTGTCAATTTAAAAAGTCACACTAATTCTTTGTAATGTGCTTTAATTAGTCACAATAAATTATATTTTGAAAAGAATAGTCATTATATACAAATGAGCTAACAGAAGAGAGGCGAAATCTAGCTAGTCGATTAGTCCACTAAGAATTGAAAACCAATAAGTATTTTGGTTTAAGAAGATTGGTTGGGTTTTCTTCACTCTGAGCGCATTTACTCTTTCGCATGGCCATTTATAATTATTGTTACTTCAATTATCTTTGCAATACTTTTCTAGTTCTTAAATAAAATAATAAACAGAACTTGGCCTTGTTATAATTTCCGTGCTGCCAGTCAATCGAAAGTAAAGAAAAAAATCGTCTTACTTCCCTTTGAAGTTGGGCAACGCTGAAAATCCCGTCGCTAATCACAGCCGCATTTCTCCTACAGGTTGTGAAGATCTGCACTCCATAACTCCAATTAAAACCACAGTTCAGCATACTATATCAGGTGTTCGAATCCCGACTCTTACATCACGGACTACGTTACGCTCTTTCTCCTGTCTTGCGCTCGAGCATCGATGCGTTCTCCATCAAAACTTCTTGGCGTCTGCTACTCTGATGCTCTGTACGCACCACGAAAGCATTTCAAAACAACGCACTGTCTATCTCATCTTTTGTCGGAAGCATTGTTCTAAGACGAAAATCGCGTTCTTTTTAATCCTGTTGACTTATTTATTCACGTACGGTTCTTAAAGAATTTATCGGCGAAATTTATTTGAATGCTCTGCTTCTTTGAAAGCTTCAAAAACACTCTCTAGTTAATTATTTTCCGTGACTTGCCTTGTTTCTTACATGGCTCGTATCGTTGATTTGTCTATTGACGTCACTTCATGTTATTAGAGTCCTCTAATTTTCGTGCTATTCTAAGATGTAATTCTCATTTGCACATCACAATAACTAACACGTTTTATTTATTTCTTTTTGTGTTATCCCCAACTCTCGTATCACATTAGCTCGATCAGTCGAATAATATTAGCCCCAAAAAATTGAGATGGTGTATGTTGTGGTAGGATTAATATTTTTCAAATCTTTTTTACAGAGAAAAATATATTAATCCCTTCTGAATGATAACCTATTTTCAAATATATCCTGCGACCAAGAATGGCGTGACATCAAAAGTCTCCTATCCCGGCGGAAACTTTTTGATTGAAAAAATAAGTAATTGCGGATTTGATTTTCTTGCCCAAACATTTTGAGTCCCTACAATATCTTCATTAAAATAATATATTTCCTATTATTTTCTATTTTTTGTTAATTTTGGATATCAATAAGTATTTATGAGTAATAATTATCAGTAATTATTTTCTATTTTTTGTTAATTTTGGATATCAATAAGTAACAATTCTAAGAGTGTGTCACATTAGCTCCAATTTTTTCTGCATCATATTAACCCCGACTTACCGTACAATATTTAAATATTGGAATGAAGGAATGTAAATCAGAAAATCTGCCATGCTTTACTACCATTTACAACTCACAAATTCTTTTAACCAGCCGATAGTCATGCCGTTCTTTTGTCACTAAATTATGTAAATGCTTTCACATCTAAACCAAAATATTGAACATACATTGTTTAAAAATCAAATATTGTGTTTGATACCGGCTATACGTACACCCGTCAGAATAGTGCTCTTATACTATAACGCTTGTAAAGCAATGTTTCTCTCTCGTGAAGAATGAATCCTTAACAAAATTCATTCTTAGTCAAAACTAAACGAATTAAAATGCCAAAACTGTGAAGGAAACTTTGTAAAATAGGTTTCTGTTCATCATTTTGTAAGTTTTATCCTGACGCCAGGGAGAGCGAAGGGAGAGGTACGTGCTCAAAATTGTGCAACGTGATACGTGCTAGAGATTCGCGTGTGAAGTTACCTGCCACGTGTGGCAGCGCCGGGGCAGCATAAAAGCGGACAGACGCTGTTCGCGTACCGTCACGTCGCCGGCGGCTGCAGCTTACAACTGGGCAGCCCCCCACCCCACCACCCTCCCCCTCACTGCCCCTCCTCATCCCGTCTCCGTCACGGCTCGCGCCTCGGCCAACCACACGCAGCGCCCGCGCAGGCCTTGCCTCGGCCCCTGCCTTCGCTCGGCCGCACACTCAGAGCCGGCCCGCCCCCGGCCCCGCCCCCAGCGCGCCCAGTCCAGCCCCGCCCCCGACCCATCCCCTCCTCGCCCACCCCATCTTCGCTGCCGCCCCAGCCCCGCCAGCCCCCGCCGCGCCGCGCCCTGCCCAGCCACATCTTCACCCCCGTCCCCGTCCCGTCCCCGCCCCCGCTCCGCCCCACCCCGCCCCTTCCCCGCCCCCGCCCCACCCCCTCCCTTCCCCCGACTCAGCCCCCGCGCCTGAGCTTCCCCTACCCTCAACAACCCGGCGGCCCACGTGTCGCGACGCAAAGCAAGACGTCCCACGATCATAACTCTGGCGCGGGAGTTTTACGACTGCAGCGAATTCTGCCGCAGCCGCTGCCCCTCCCCCTCCCCTGCCGATATCCCGCCAAATCGTCTCATGTGCCGCGTCCGAACGGAACCGAATTCCTCTGCAGACGACGTCCCCGACTATGCAAATAGCTCCGTGAGTGGGCGCGCTCGCTCCTCGCGCCGCTGCTTCCCTGCCCGCCCTCCCGCTCTCCTTCTTTCCACCTCCTCTCTGCCCGCATCGCCCCAATTCCGCGCCTTCTTCCTCTTCCTCTCGCAGTCGCCAATGTCATTCCCCTCGACACTTCATCTGCACGCTGGCATGGGGCTCCACCGCCATGTGCCTCCGTTTGCGTCTTCCCTCCATGCGCTGCCACATGAAGCCATCTTCCCTCCTTTTATATCTGTTCCTCTATCTCACTACTCGCTTCACGAGAATGGCAAAATTCTATAGATTCGTATTATTATAAGTGACGTTCTCGGTAGAGTGCGGCGGCCATCCAGGCGCCTCTAAGCACAAATGCAATATTTAGTTTTCCACGCCAGCCATTTCCATCCCATCACACTTTTTTCATTAAAAGACATATACACATATGTGCATTATTGATAATTTAATCATATAATTTTAACTGAAATACAAGAAACTAATGTCGGCTCTGAGTAAGGTGTTTAGATTGAAGCAACTCGTAACGTTCTAAATTCATAAACATGAAATTCATACTAAACGTCTAATACTAAATTAAAATGTTTTGAAATGGAAGTAGTATATAAAAGGGGGCTCCTGGACCAGATTTTTAAAACCCACATTTTTTCATGATTGAGAATACCTCTATTTTTACGCAATTATTATTAAAATGATCGTAAAATATGTAAATATACAATAGTTTATTATAATATTTCCCCCATTTCCTCCAAAAATCACCTATTTTTAAGCGTTGAAATTTTGTGGAAAAATGAGATCCCCATATTTTTCGAATTTCCACATTTTATGCAAAGACCTAAATGAATATATTTTTAATTAAAATATTTAAATTTCCAATTTTTTTAAAATGAATATATTTTTTAATTTAAATACTTAAATTTCATCAATTAAAATATGATAAAATTAGTATTTTCATTCATCATTTTTTTCTTCAATACTACTATTTTCATCATCAATACTAATATTTTCATCTTCACCATTATCTATTTTACTATTTTCAACATCAATACTACTATTTTCATCTTCAATACTACTATTTTCATCTTCAGCATTATCAATTTTACTATTTTCATCATCAATATTAATATTTTCATCTTCAGCATTATCAATTTTACTATTTTCATCATCAATATTAATATTTTCATCTTCAACATTATCAATTTTACTATCTTCAGCATCAATATTAATATTTTCATCTTCAACATTATCTATTTACTATTTTCAGCACCAATATTAATATTTTCATCTTCAACATTATCTATTTTACTATTTTCAGCATCAATACTACTATTTTCATCTTCAATACTACTATTTTCATCTTCAGTATTATCAATTTTACTATTTTCATCATCAATATTAATATTTTCATCTTCAACATTTTCATTTTCAATATTTTTATCTACAATATCATTATCCATTGTTTTCTTAATTTGTGCTACAAATTCATATTTTTTAATCAAAATCAAAATTAACATTTTGACGTAATTCAAAGTTTGATGAATGCATAAGACATTCAAATCCTAAATTATTTAATCTCTTTATCATCTCCATTTATAGCATAAAAAATTATTTGTTTTCATATCAAATAAAACTGTACATATTTATACTTAAATTTTATCAATAAAAAAATATACTAATAAAAATATTTACTAATAAATAACCATGAATCGAACGCAGCTGTATACGTATTGTAAACTTAATAATATTAAAGGATGTGCCAAAATGGGAAAAGTAGAACTTATGAAAATTGTAAAAGAGCATCAAGATAAAAATATTGTAAAAGAACATTCAGATAAAAATATATTTAATTTTCATGATGATATATTTTCATCAGATAAGATATTAGAAAATAGAATAAACATTTATAAAGCTAATGGAGCATGGAATAATAGAATTGTAGATTGGAGATTTAGTTTAAATAATAATCATTATGATTTAGAAAATTATTTAAAGACAATAGCATTAGATGTAGAAGCAAAAATTATTGAAATGAAATAAACTCATAGTAATATTGCATTAGTAGCTTCTGTACAATATGTAGAATTAGAATTATCTGGAGAAATAAAAACATATTTTAAACATTATTTTCAATCGAATCAACATACTATTTCTAATAATCAATTCATATCCGAAAAGATTCACACTATGAATTATGAAATTATATCTAAATTTGATAATTACAATGCAAAAAATACTAAATATAGATTTGATAAAGTATTATTTATAGATTTACAATCGGATAAATACAACCCATTAAACGTAGGTAGCTATATTCCATTACCAGATTGGGTAAAATTGAAAAAATGTTGTATAAACGTAAAAAATATTAAAACAAATAAGTTCACATGTGAAAAGAAAGAAATTTTAGATGTTTTGAATATGCATTAGAGAGTATATTAAATCCTCTATCGCATCATACTGATAGAGCTAATAAATATGATATTACAAAATATGAATCTTTAAATATATCATATCCAGTAGATATAGTACCATTAAATATAAGAAGATATGAAGAATTTTTGAAAGTATCAATTAATGTTTATGAAATTAAAGATACTTTTATTGAATTATACTATTGTAGTGCAAATTATAAAAAATTAGAAAAACGTTCATATATTAATGTTTAAAGACCATTGTGTAGGTATAAAAAATATAAGTAACTTATTAAAAGGTCAAGTTCATCATAAGAAAGTAAAAAATATTATTGTTTAAAGTGTAATAAAAATTATAATAATGAAAAAGCATTAAATGAACATATTGATCAATGTATTCATGATAAAATAAGTATTAAAATGCCTAAATATTCTATAAGAGAATATAAATCTTTTGGTGCTGAACAATATCATCCATATGTTGCAACATGTGATTTTGAATGCACATTAGAGAAACTTAAAGAAAAATTTATGAATTCAGAATATATTCATAAGCATATTCCTAATAGTTATTGTTTTACATCTAATTTAATACCTAATGATAATAATTATAAATTTGTGAAGCAACATTTAAAAAGATCGAAAAATATTGACGAATTAATGCAATCATTTAATGAAGAACTTATAAAAATGGGACAATATTATGCTAAAGAATATTTGCATAGAAATATTAAATTAGAATGGACATTGGAAATGAGCAAATCTGATTATAAAAATGCTACATCATGTCACATTTGTAATAGAAATTTTGAAGAATTTAAATTAAAAAAAGTAGTAGATCATGATCATATTACTGGTAAAGTAAGAGGAGCAACATGTAATATATGTAATTTAAATTTACGTCTCCCAAAATTTATTCCAATTCTATTTCATAATTTAAAATATGATTCTATATTATTTTTAAGAACATTAATAAAACTTAGTGAAAATTATTCAGATTTAAAAATTATACCAAATTCTTCGAAAAAATATTTAACATTCTCTAAAAAAGTAATTATAGGTCAAACACCTACTTCATATACTATGTGGAGTTGTAATAAATGTAAAAAAGATATTAAATCTTAGATGAAAAATTGTGTTGCGGTGAAGAAAAACAAAAAATACCTAAAGGAACTCTTATGAATGATATTATTGAATTTAGATTTATTGATACTTATAGATTTTTAAGTACTAGTTTAGATCAAGCTGTAAAAAATTTAGCTGAAGTAAATAATGCATATTGTACTCATTGCAAATCTAAACAAGCTATAGAACATGTAAAATTTCAACCTATTGATGAAAATGATATATTAAAAGCGAATGCAACATGTAAAATATGTAATCATCACGTTTCTAAACCAATTACATATAAAAAATTTAATAATGTATGTGATACATTCAAGAAAGAAGATATACATTTAGTATTGCAAAAAGGATATTATCCATATGAATGGGTCGATAATTATGATAAATTTGAACAAGAAATATCATATGACGAAGTAAATTGGAAATCTGTTTTAAATAATAAAAAAGTTGATTTAAAATTTGTAAAATATATATATATGAACATTTTAAATTTAAAAATTTTGGTGATTATCATGATTTATATCTAAAACTAGATTCTATATTATTAAGTGATGTATTTAACAATTTTAGGGAAACATGTTAATAAAATTATGGATTAGATCCTGTATATTATGTATCAGCACCACAATTAGCAGATCATGCATCATTAAAACTTACAAATCAAAAATTAGATCTTATTATTGATCGAGATTTATATGAATTATATGAGAAAGGTATACGTGGTGGTATTTCAATGATTCCAAATAGATATGCATTATCTAATAATTGTTATTTCTACGACGAAAAATCGCAAAAACTATAAAATTATCGAAGGAAAAAGCTGAAAAAATAGGTATTTACAATAGTAAAAAACATTTGTTATATAATGTATTTAGATTGTAATAATTTATACGGACATGCTCTAAGTCAACATTTACCAATAGGAAATTTTAAAAAAGAAACGAAAATATTTACAATGGATGACATTTTAAATTTATCTGATGAGGGAGATAAAGGATATACATTTGAAGTAGATTTAAATATTCCGGATCATTTACATGATACATTTAAAGATTTTCCACTATGTCCAGATCATTATATTCCAGATATTAATGAATTATCTAATTATCAAAAAGATCTTATAAATAAAGGCATAGGAAATATACCAAAAGATGTAAAACTTGTGAATTCATTAAAAGAGAAAATAAAATATGTTATTGATTATAAAATGTTAAAATATGTAATAAAACAAGGTATAATTGTTACTAAAATTCATCAAGTTATATCTTATGACCAAAAACCATGGTTAAAAGCTTATATTGATAAAAATACTGTACTAAGACAAAAAGCAAATAATGATTTTGAAAAAGATTTCTTTAAACTTATGAATAATGCTCTATATGGTAAACAAATGGAAAATGTACGAAAAAGATATGATGTAAAACTTCTATCTAGCTATAAATCATTTCAAAAACATAAAGATTATGATACAAGAACAATTATTGATGAAGATCATGTATTATTATATCGAAAAAAGTAAACAGTAACATTAAATAAAGCAATTTATGGTGGATTTGTAGTTCTTGAATTATCAAAATTATTAATGTATACATTTTATTACGATGTTTTAAAAACAAAATATCGAAATAATATGAAACTATTAGGAACTGATACTGATTCCTTTATAATTTATGTTGAAACAAATGATATTTATGACGATATAAAAGAAAATATTAATCATTTTGATACATGCGGATATCTTTTAGAATCTATACCTCATGCAAATAATAAAATACCAGGTAAATTTAAAGATGAATATTTAGGTATACCAATTAGAGAATTTGTAGGATTAAGATCTAAAATGTATGCATTTAAAACTGATTGTAGTGAAAAGAAGGGATGTAAAGGTATTAAAAAACAAAATATTGAGAAAATGAAATTTGATATGTATAAAGATACATTACTTAATGATGTAGAGACATATGAAGATATATATAATATTACATCGAAAGAATATACATTATATACAATAAAGACGAGGAAAATTGCTCTATCACCGTATGATGATAAGAGATATTTAATTAATAATATTAATACTTTACCCTATGGATATATAAAGAGATCTATTTAATTGATAAAGATGATTGATGTATATTTCTTTTCATATGATATTTTAAACAATATTTACTTACTAAACATCCACAAGAACATTTTACTTTGTGTTTATGCATTCTTTACATTCATAATCAAATCCATCAGATTTATAAGGCTTTTTATACAATTCATTATATCCTTTTTCTATTTTACACACAGTACCTTTTCGTAATTTATTTAATATTTTTCTATTAATATCTGTTTGTTGATGTTGTAATAAATAACTTTTAACGATTGATTCACCACAATCACAATTTACCTTCTCCATTATTTATATAGGAAAAAATTATATAAGATAAAATTATATACTTTTAATCAGATTTAAAACATCTTTTAATTTTGTAGTAATCTGTGATATTGTAGAATTATTTTTACTACAATTAATGTTGAAAAGAGATAAACTAAATTTTTCGGCTTTAACTAATGTATTTAAATATTCATTATATTCATAGTATATATTATCTTTAAAGAAATAAATTCTACCACATTTATAATGCAAATTATTTCCATCTTATTTTTTATTTATATGGAAACTATACAATATTAGATTTTTCAATCCAAGAATTATGAGATTGATCAAAACCTAGCCATTTTACATATACTTTATTTCCTTTTGTTTTTAATACTTTTTCTACTAAATATATATCAGGATATTTCGTTTTTTGCAATTCATATTCATAAAATGAACCTTGAATATCTTTAAGATGATAAACAATGGGTTTGGAATGAATAATTTTATCAATTTCAAAAATTTCTGTGGACCAATTACCAGTATAAGATTTATCAAATACTGATTTTAATTTACTTACTCTTACTTTATCACCAATTTTAAATTTCGGTAAAATAAATGTCTTATCTCTTTTATAAAACCGTTTTTAATAATATTTTTTCACTAAAAGTATTCACATCAATAGGTTTCATTTGAATAGTATGATGTGTAGTATGATTATATTCATCTATTAATTTTGGAAGTATATTTATCCATTTATAATTACCTTGAATATCAAATTGTTTCCACATTTTTTCTTTTAATGTTCTATTTAATCTTTCATCTACTGATGCTTTTAATTCAGAAAAAGTAGAATAATGATGAATATTGTATTGTTTCATAAGATGTTGAAAATCTTTATTATAAAATTCTTTACCACGATCTGTTTGTAAATTTGTAGGTATTCTCTTATTTTTTAATATATTATTCATAGCTGCACTTACATCTAATCCAGATTTACTTTTAACTGGTATTGCCCATGCATATTTTGAAAATACATCAATAACTGTTAAAATATATGCATATCCATTATTTATTTTCGAAATACCATTTAATTGTCCTGAATTCATTTCTACTAAATCTGCTTGCCATAATTCATCAAGTCCTAATGTGGTAACATTACGTCGTGGAAAATTTTTTCGCATAGGTTTATGTAATTCATCAATTATTGTTTCTCTAATATTTAGTTTTTTTTACTAATTTACTTTTTTTCTTCCCACATATTGCACATACTCCATCTATTCTCAATTTTTTATTTTTTGTTATTTTCTCTTTTATTTGAAATGTATCAGTATTCTTTTTACATCTTAAACAATAAGTATCCATTTATATAGCTTCTAATTGTACATGAATAAATATTTGAATCTCAAATGTATAAGGACTAGGATCATGTTTAACATATTTACTATGGTGTAAATATATTTTATCTCCTTTATTGAATTTTAATGGTTGATTTAAATCATATGCATTTTCCTC
Organism: Acheta domesticus; assembly: GCA_031308135.1. Lineage (NCBI taxonomy): Eukaryota > Metazoa > Arthropoda > Insecta > Orthoptera > Gryllidae > Acheta > Acheta domesticus. Next base: position 289,725,955 of record JAHLJT010008446.1, on the reverse strand, counting down.
CTCATCTGGTGATATGACTAAGATATAAAGATATTTAAACTCTGTTTTTGTTATTTTTAAATTGATAACTGAAAAATTATATGGTGCTTTAATATAACTATAACCTTCATCATAATTAGGTAAGTAGAATAGAAATTGTTCACCCATTAAATATTTAACACATATATTCATAAACGTAAATATATTATTTTTTAAATATCGTAAATTTACTGCATCATAATCTTGAATTGGATCTAAAATAGTATGTACACTATTTTTTAATTGTTTAACATTTACAGCATCATCATCATTTATTCCTGCACATACTTTATGTAATATTTTACCATGAAAATTATAATCATTGAGACCATATATATCTTGTGGCATTTATTATAGTACAAATTACTAGATGGAAAGGATTAAATGAAGAAGTAATTGATAACCTGCTACATAACTTGAATCTTTAGGTTTAATATATATTTTATCTCCTTTTTTTAAAATAATGGGTAGATTGAAATGATTAAGTTCTTTTTTATCACCTACACCTAATGATTGCACATTGAGAATTAAATCTTTTAAATCAATATTTGATTTAATATGCTTAATTTTACAATCATAAAATATTTCAAAAAATGGTAGACTATAAAAGTAAAAAGTATTCATTTTTTTACCTAATTCACCATATAAAATAATAAGATATTGTGCTATATTATTGAGATGTTTCATTGTTACAACATCATCCTCTTCTATTCCAGCACCTACTTTACGTAATAACTTGTTGTGAAAAATTATAATTTCCGGATGTACCTATGATAGGTAAAGATGCTATAAGTGATTCAGTTTCTTCAATATGTTTTTTCATAAGATTTTCACTATTTAGACCATATATATCTTGTGGCATTTATTATATTTGAAATTTCGGCCCATTTATAGTTCATTGATATCATTTTTAATACAAATATGAATAAATGACCACAAATAAATTCATTAAAATTTTGAATTCTCTCAGCATTATAATATAAATGTTGAGATCCAATATATTTGACTAACTGCGATGGAGGATATCCGCCAAATGAATCAAAAATATATTTATGTATATTATTTTTAAAGTAACATATCCTATGTGTTCCGATACTTTTAGATGTATCCATATTTACAACACCGCATTCATTTTTTCGCAATATTTTAGGACATTCAACAATCATAAATACACCTCGAAAATGTGGAATTTTAAGATATTGAACACATTGTTTGATATCATAATTACTAAGTGGATATGGATATTTATTTATTAATGTTTTTAATATAGAAATAGGATCTATTTTCTTTTTTTTTTTAAGCCCTGTTCCTTTTTTTCCATTTCCAAATTATGACGTTTCATTTCTTCTAATTAAGATTTATTTTTCTTACTTGATTGAACACCATCATAAATAGCTTTAGCACCACTTATTAATAATGGTCCTAATGCTGCTAATAGTGCTCCAATAAATCCACCATATTTTCTTGATTGTAATTTTTTAATGGATTGAATGGATAAATTTAATGACATACCAGATCCTTTCTTTATACTATCATTTTTATCTTTTATTTGTTTAGGTGATAAAAGATCATCAAAATTAATATTTCTAACATCATCTGGTGATAATGGAAAAGTTATAGATCTCACTCTCGACATTTATTACTATATAAAAAAGGGGTATTATTTTTATTATATTCCCCAATTAGGTTCTATTCCCATACCTAATTTTCTTTTTGCAAACATAGTTCCAGTTACTGCAGTAGCATACATTCTTTCTTTCAAATCAGCATCTTTACTAAATATTCGTTTTTTAGCTTCATTTTGTAATATTTTATCAGCTTGATGCCTAGATTCTATATCTTTATGATCTCTATATGCAATATCATGGTATTTACAAGCTTCATCTAATGGATTAATACCTTTATCCCCACGTTCTAATCTATCTTTAAGATTTGTACCAGGACCACAATAATTATATCCTGGAAGATGTAATTCGAATGGTAAATGATTAATAGCCCAATTTAAAATTCCAGCACCATGTTTTTTAGATTTCCAAAATGTCTGAGGTATATTATGTAAAAATCGTATAAGGTATGGAATTCCTTTAGGATTATGAGTAATAAAATCTTGAAATTTACCTGTAAGCATCTTTATGATACTTACTTTTTCGTTAAAAAAATTATCATTACCAGCTTTTTCTTCACCATGTATCACTAATAATCTATCGATAAGCTCTTGTACATCATTCATCCAAACATATTCAACAGGTTTTTCATTATATTTTTTATTATACCCATTCCAGTTTTAGGTGATGTAACAGATTTTGTTCTATGTTTTTTTTGCTCAGCCCATAATCCTTTAAAGATCTTATTCCATTTTTCTCCAACATTTGATCGAACTTGATTAGTATTTGGATCATAATCTTTAAAATAAGATGTGTTTTAATTGCAATTTCTTTATAATTTTCTAAATCTTCATCTGTATATTCAATATCTGATAATGATTTATTTGTTAATAGACCTAATAATCCATCAGTACCTTAATATTTTTTCCCTTCTACAATTATATTATTGTTATCAAAGTCCACTTTTGTATCACCAATATATTTATATTTTCCTACAGGTCTAAAACCAAATGCATGATCATTAGCATTATTAAGATATTCAGTTAATTTAGGTCCTAAATGTGTAATTTTTTCCATTTTTTTCTTTTCTACAGCTTCTATTGCTTTCAATTGTTTTTCTAATTCTAATCTTTTTGGAGTATCTGGTGATTCATATAATTTCTTTTCAAATGATGATTCTGATGGTGTTGATGGTATTGGAAATAAAGTATCAACATCAAAATCATATTTTTTAGGTACTAATTGCTTATTATCATGTTCATTTTCAATAGATTGAATAAGTTCTTTACCAACGTGTTCTACTTTACCAACTAAATCATCTAATTTATCTATAACAGGTTGATCTTCTTTTTTATATTTTTCATATTGATTACGATCATGTTGTTTCCATTCTCGCAATGTATCTTTTATTTTTACCTTCTCTTCTCTTATTTTTTTCGACTTATATTTCGTAAACATTTATAAAGCAAAAAATAATATGATTAAAAACACAAACAGGAATAATATTGTGTCTGTTCAAGCAGACAGGAATAATATTGTGTCTGTTCAAGCAGACAGGAATAATATTGTGTCTGTTTAAACTGATAGGAATAATATTACGTCTGTTTGTTCTGTTTAAACACACACTTTTTATATCTTATTTAAAAATAATTGTATTTTATTCCTATATTTACCATTATTTAATTTTCGTGTCATATCTATTGTTATAAATCCATATGATTCATTCCAACATTTTTGGCATAATTTTTTAAATTCATCTAATTTCATATCACATCCTACAAATTCATGATAAATATGATTAAGATTAAGATCATCTTGTCTAAAAATATTTAAAAAATTTAAATTATCTCTTATCAATTGCTTAGGAATTTTTGAATATGTTTGTGCTAAATACCAACAATCCCCATCTCATCAACAACATACCCCATCTCGATCAGGTTTTTTGTCCAGTTTCCCTGATCCTTGAGCAAATGCTGAGATGGTCCCTTGTTTTGCTTCTGGACATAAATGTAACTTCATTATTTGTGCACGTCTTCTGAATTTCAGTGGGAAATATAGTTATTCAAATTATCGTTTTTCATATTATCGCGGCAAAAAGTATTATTCTTTCATGAAGAACATGAGGGTTCAGGGCAGAAATTTATAGCTAATTTACCTTTGAAAATATATTTTATTATATAGGAGCGAATATTTTGTCAACAAAACTCGAAAAAAACTCTCTTTTCTGTATTCAAAATTCGACTAGAATATGGTTTAGGATAGAGACCACAGAATTATGAAAACGTGCACAAAATTCACTTCTCCCCATAGCTCGTCATACGCAGTTTTTAACTGTTTTTGACGTAAATAAATAAATAAATCTATACCTTTATGTCTACCACGTGAAAAATATTCTCTTACAACATCTTGTTTCTCTAATATGTAATCGTCGAATAATACTAATGAATTTTCTTCACATTCATCTAGTGGTATGATATCATCAGGATGAGATATAAATGTAATAATATCATTTTCAAGTTTATTACACTTATTCATAAAGGTCTGATATTTATCTTGTTCAAAAGATTTTGAATATATGTATACATGATTAATTTTATCCCAATTTAACCATCCAGGACACATAATATAATTATCTAACAATAAGGATGTTTTACCACATCCACTAGGTCCTATAATAGCACATCTTATCGAAGATGGTAATAATGCTCAATGTTTCAATGTTTCATGTTTATTTCGTAATCTTATTTTTGGATTCCAATCAATTTTTTTGCTCATTTAAATGAGTATAATTTTGAAGCTAAACGGTACATCTTCAACATTAAGTAAAAAACTTAATACGCCAATATATAATTTTTCTACAGTTGCATGTGTTGGATTCTATTCTACATTTCTAACACCTAATGTAACATTAAATAATAATAAATTATATTATGAACATAAAAAAGAAACGCATGTTATCATAATTCCACCAGGGTAATATAATATTGAAAATTTAGAAAAATATATACAATCACAAACACCATTTAATTCAACAATATTACTATTAAACCACATCGTATTCTTAGTAGAATTGAAATTAAGAGTGGATTTAAATTAAATTTTGATGCTGTAGATTCTATTGGATCATTACTAGGATTTCAAAATCAAATTGTTAAAAAAAAACGAACCTACTATTGGTAATAAGGTTCCTAAATTCATTCCTTTTGAAACCATTGATGTACATTTTAACTGTGAAGGTATGATTCTAAAATAAAATGATGAATTTCATAGAGAAACAAATATTCTAACATCATTTAAACCTCAACTTAATTATCAAATGCCAATTATTTATGAACCAGCATATCCATTATTTGTACCTGTTTGTAATAAAATGCAACGTCTTCATGTTAAAATCACAGATGAGTATAATGAGGAAATCGATTTTAATGGTGCTATGGTTACTATTATTTTAGAATTAAAAAAATAATTTATGTTTTTTCCCTCATAAATGGATAAAATTGAAAGTTATCAATGGCAAAAATTTCCTGCTACTGATCGTAGTAAGAATAATATTGGAGTACCAAATAAAACAACAGATATTTATTTGAATGTAGGTGATGGATGGATGCATTCCGAAAGAGCAGAATTGTACATCAATTATAAAATTATACATAAAAATGGATCTGATTATTCTGCATACGGAGGTAAATCAAATGTTAAACTTATTGATAATTTTGTACCTTATTTATTTTCATCTATTAACGTTACAAAAAGAGGACAAAATATATTTAGATTAGACTATCCTGGTATTACCTCAACAGTTTTATAAAAAAGTACTTTTTCAACAAATGAACTCATTCCATTAGATAATGCTGGTATTAGTTCAAATCCAAAACTTCAACAAAAAGAAGATGAAGTTCTCTATCCATTGAGATTATTAGGTGGTTTTTTTCAAAGATTTCAAAGAAATTACTTGGGAAGGAGATTTTACAATATCTTTTACGTGGTCATCGAGTATGAATGATGTATTGTATCGTTGGGCAATAAAAAAAGCAGATGGTACTTTAGATGCTACAACATTACCTGGAGAAGAAAAAATAGTTATAGAAAATTTTGAAATTAATGTACCAATTGTTTATTATGAACCTTCTTATGCTATAGAATTTAAGTCAAATCTAATAAAAAATCCTATATCTACCATTTCATTCTATGATTTACAAACATTTGAATTAACTGGAATTATTGGAAAAAAGAATTTTGAAATTGATATTACCAATTATTACCATTCATTGCAGTATGATATGCCATATTTTGTTTTCGTAGTATTTCAAACAAATAGAATTGATAACCAAGAAAAAGATTCCAGTGAATTCGATCATTGTTCTCTACAAAATATTTCATTAAAAAATGGCCGAAATGAACAATTTCCATCAGAATTATGGAATATAAACCCACCATCGACTTATAAAAAAGCATATCGTTCATTTACAGAATTTAACAGAATTACAAATAATAATAATAATAAAAATGTTGAAATAGCAATATCACCATTTGTTTATATCACTAGATATCCAATTTATTTGATAAATACATACATTAGAAAAAATTTTGATGCTGCTCAGAAAACATCTATGAAAATATGTGCTACATTTCACAATTCTATTCCTAATAACACAATTGGGTATGTTATAATGTATGGTAAAAAGAGTTTAACATATGACTTTCAACATAGTTTAATTCAAGAACATTTTTAATATAAATGGAGAAAAAAGGATGTTGGTATCAATGTATTCATAGTATTATGAAATGGGTGATTAGAATATTTCGGGCAATGAAAATGGTTCAAGTCACTAAATTATAAATTTTGACCTATTACATACACTGTCATTCAATTTTGATCAATAATATTAAGTTTAGGTATATTGTAAATTCATTTTGTCCTATTACATACACTGTCATTCAATTTTGATCAATAATATTAAGTTTATTTAGCAAAAGGACCAGGTTGTGGCACGAGTTGCGATCCTGAATTAACAGGACGACTCTTTAATTCACGACTACCATTCCATCATTACTGTGCTCTAGCTTGTAACTTATATACCTACGCATATCGTTACAGCACACACATGCAAATGATGGAATTGGAGCCCTGTGTCCTTTGGAATACGATCTACACTACGACTTATCGAGAAGATCACTACGACTTATCGAGAAGATAACGTAATGGCCACTCCATTACCAAACACTTCTCTCGCGCAGTGCATTCCACCCGATAAAGTTTCGGACCTTCTATATAAAGGACATTACCAATGTTTGGATTCTTATGGATTTTACATACTTTTAGCAATTTATTCCACGCAAACTTGTAATACTAATGTACTAACAAATTAATGAATGAGTGTAATAAAATTTAAATTATAATGTTTATATTTTTTATAATATATTCTTATCATTACAAATGATTTAAAGTAATAAAACGATGCATGAAACGCACCAAATTCCCTTCTTTCAACGACAAAAACAGAGATATAACCATGTAAAGAGTGAAACAGAGATATAACCACTTGAGATAACGCGACGAAGATGCTCCTGCAGAGAGAGAAGGAGATATGACCACTTGAGATAACGCGACGAAAGCGCACCTGCAGAGATAACACTCGAAAAAACGCGTTATCAAGGTATGCTTGTGAATGTATACTCTTGTAAAACTCGTAAAATGTGAATGTTATTGAATTTTCATTAAATATTATTGAATTATGTTTTCTTTTTCCGTAATTGATGTAAGTGATATTTGTTCAATAATTCCTAGACCAGATTTTTTGCCGTAATTTTTATGGGACTTATTTCTAAGCAATATTTGTTCAATAATTCCTAGACCAGATTTTTTCCATAATTTTTATGGGACTTATTTCTAAGCAATATTTGTTCAATAATTCCTAGACCAGATTTTTTTCCATAATTGATATTTGTTCAATAATTCCTAGACCAGATTTTTTTCCGTAATTTTTATGGGACTTATTGAATTAAAATTATTTCAACAGTATCCTTCTCCATAAGCCCTTTATATACCAATCTTAAATTCTTAGCTTTTAATATTTCTTTTATATCATTTTCTTTTAAACAATTAGCATATCTATTTGGTAAGATTATACTATATATCCGGCCTTGTATACTTGTTTTTAGATCTAATACCATTTTAATTCCATATTTTATCTCCATATTTGTCTTGTATCAGCAATAGAATATCCTCTTTTATCTTCATTATCTTTTATGAACATAAATATGATATGTAACTTGATTCGGTTTCATATAATATCCATTTAAGGGGGTCTAGAAATGGATATTATATCAAAACTGAATCAAGCTACACATCATATTAAACTTCATAAAAAGATAACAGAATTGATAAAAGATAACGAATATCCTATTGCTGATATAAGGCAAATAGATACAAAATATGGAATTAAAATGGTATTAGATCTAAAAACAAGTATACAAGGACAAATATATAGCATAATTTTACCTAATAGATATGCTAATTGTTTAAAAGAAAATGATATAAAAGAAATATTAAAAGCTAAGAATTTAAGATTAGTATATAAAGGGCTTATGGAGAAAGATATTGTTGAATTAAGTTTCTTACATGATTGAATTTTAAATAAATAATAATTATAAATAAATAATAATCTTAATTAGTTTAATTAGTTTATATTTAAATTAAAAAATATATTCATTTAGGTCTTTGCATAAAATGTGGAAATTCGAAAAATATGGGGATCTCATTTTTCCACAAAATTTCAACGCTTAAAAATAGGTGATTTTTGGAGGAAATGGGGGAAATATTATAATAAACTATTGTATATTTACATATTTTACGACCATTTTAATAATAATTGCGTAAAAATAGAGGTATTCTCAATCATGAAAAAATGTGGGTTTTAAAAATCTGGTCCAGGAGCCCTCTTTATATACTACTAATGGATTTTTTTTAAATTTATTTTATTAATGTAAGTATTTAGTGTTTCAGGTACATCAAGTACTTTGATCATTAAATATCATTTTTAAAATCAATATTATTTTCTATTTTGATGCTCGGAATACTCCCTATGTATGAAACAGTTAAGCAGCAGAAAGGGACTTGTTTTTATTGTTTTGAATCGTCTAATGTTGCCATTTATAATACAAAACAACTGTAAAATCTTATAAACCTTATATATTATTAAAGAGATGTTGAGAGGGAATAATTATTAATTGGCAAAATAAAGGATAAGAGTTTTCTTTTTTTGGTTTTTTCAATGTTATTCTTATGAAATTCTTTTGAGATATTCTCAGTTTATTTGTATATCTTTTAAAACCTCCTCCCCAAACAACGTATTCCATATTGTATTCTGGAGTCCAGTTATGCAAAATATAACATTCTCAGCAAATTGGAGTCACAATTTTTTAAGATATACTATAATCTAATTATAAATTTATCATGCATTTAGTAAACGTGTGTACTTAAGAGTGCAATAATTGTATAAACCAGGATAAGAGGTTTAATAGGGAAACATTCTTAATAAGCTGTCTGTCCGTAACCCAGACTTGTTAATTTATTTCACTTTATATTCTCGTACAAAGATGACCGAATTAGTAAATGAAACATAAAACGTAAACAAGGAAAGAATTTGCCGTTGAAATATATTCCTGCTCATTGACAGTTTTTTATCAGGCAAAATTTAAAAGGATAATCAACATAAAATAGTAATAAATAGTCAGGAATATAAACAAGATTCAAATGTCGGTGAATTCATACAACTAAAGCGGTAAAATGTCTTTGTATGAGGCCTCTTTCCCCCGCCTTGCACCGCTTCAGCTTGGGATTGTGCACCCCTTTCCGGATTTGGAAGGGAAATTTGGGCAGAGTCAGGGTGGCAGTCCCGTTCCAGCCCGGCAAGTGTCTCGTGCGTGCGAGTTTTACATGACTGCTTTAATCACTCGTGTTACCACAGTATCGATTCTGAGGGGAAGCTCTCAGGGGAAGCTCTCATGGGACTCTCAGGGGGAGGGGGCTGGGCTTCCCGGCGGGCAAGCAACTCCTATGGGCGCATGTTCACTACGCTTCCCCACAGCAATGACAAATTGAATGCTTTCTAACCTAAATCTGCGCATACTAGCGATCATTTCTGCAATTTCAAAAGGACCTTCCAGAACTCTTCTCAGATCTGAAGGTTTCATCATCTCTGATCAATGTATGATGCAAGGCGGCTCTGCCTTCTGACACGTCCATCATTGGCCATGGCAGTGGTTGCGGCAGCGTTCTCGTTGCCCCTCATACCACCTCCCAACTATCACCCCGGTCATTCATTCCTCGTGCCACACTCATGCATTTTAATAAAGCTAGACATTACGTACAGTGGCGCAAATTACAACATAATAAACATGAATATAAAAATAAATACGAATAAAAGTTGCAAACATTTCCTTTCATCCCCTCTGTCTCGACGAGGTTTTTTGCAAAGTTTCTCCCAATGAATTTAACAAAGGCCCCTTGATTTCCTTCTAGACAGTAAGCGTAGCTTCTCTACCTACTCACGTTTTCTTGTGCTCTGACTTTCCTGAATACGAGAGAATGGAAGAGTATTTATATATTTAGCTAGAAAAACTGTCACATACATCTGTACCTTGTTTGCCGATACATAAAACTTCTGCTTTACTGGAACGAATATTTTTTGTAATCACATGTCCCCAAAACGTCGCAACTAATTTATCCGTAATTCAAGTAAGTGTAGTAAAAGAGAGAGCAGAGAATCTAGAGCACACGAAAAACGTTCAACATTTGTATTTCCGCATACCTCACATAGCTTTTTTATTGTTATAAATAAAATAAATAAATGAATGAATCAATAAATGATAAATAAATAAATAAAACTAATAAAATGAAATGACAAATTTTTAAAAATGTAACTTCATTCAAGCGCTCCCTTCCAGTTTTCAATGCGGAGAGGTGAATGCAGCGCGTGTGCTGCCATTTCCGGGAACGCCCACCACCTCATATCACCCCGGAGCCCATTTCTGTCGCCAGCCTCCTCCACCCCTCCTATCGCCAACTTCCATTTCGCCTCCAGTGTCCTGTGTGCTCCCATTTCCGCCCTCAGCCGACCGAAACAAAAGGGAGGAATCTGCCGGTGATTAATTGGTCTAGAGAACTTAAAAAAGCAACAGCAGAAGCGAAGATTTCCAAAGTACCTTGTTGAGAAGTTTTGACGCACAGAGAAGATAACTTGTCTTTCCTGCGAGCGAGATTTGCAAGCGAGACACAAAAAGGGGATCCGGCGGGGGATTTTCGGCGCTCGCAGCCGCCGACCAGCGAGGACCAGGGGAAGGAGGCGGAAAGAAAGACGGGGAAGGGAGAGCAGGGAGGAGACGCCAGTGCCGAGAAGGGGAAGTGTGGTCTCACCGCGCGGGAGTCCAGGCTCCTGGAGGGCCGTGGCCCCGCCTCTGGAACAGACTGCCAGGCAAGTCTCGGGGAAACGATACTCATAGAAATATTCCGGCTAATTCTTGGTTTAAACGAAGATCATTAGAACGACGATAAATGGTTTCGGCTGGAAAATCCATGCTGAATAGAGAAGAAAATATTCAATATTGAGGCATAGGCTCGCTTTATTTCGCCGTCAAGTGCGGGAAATGTGTGTACATTTTAGTTTAATTCTCGAGAGTTACTGCAGAAGGGTGGGAATACTGTTGACAGTCCCTTCCAGATAAAATAGCTTAAGCACCGTTGTATCCAAAAATTAAGATCACATGATCACCATAGAGATTCAATAGTTTTAATTTTACAGCCTAATCAGAGCATTTTTAGTTTTAAAGATATTGGACTTACTTCGCTATAGTTTATTTTACACAAAAATTTAGGTGTTTTAAACAATTTCAGCAACACTAAGTATGTTGATATTTGATTAATAAATTTTTAAAATTTATTTTATTCTTATTCGATTACAGACAATCTTTCAAGGCACAGCACCAAAGAGTACGAAATCCTCGCCATACGAATACGACGAACTCGGAATTTCGTGGCGCGGCACCGGGCAGCACCGAGGGCTAGGCCAACGCACCGAGTACAAAGGCGCAGAGGTGACCAGTGCCCCAGTATATTCGTATATTATCAACATTTTAGTTAGTCGTCCGATCAGTTTATTGCCATCTCTATCAAAGATATTCGAGAAAATTATACTAAAACGGTTTCTCATGTTCTGCAGGGAAAAATACCTTCATAAAACGGAATTTCTGTGAATTTAATGCAGTTAGCAGAGAGAAGCGACACACTCTTAATGTAATGAATGCATCGGCAGGTCTGTTTTAGTATATCCGTCCATGTGATGTGAGTTCGGCACAGTGAAGGAAAGGGGCTTCAGCTGTTAGTGTAGAATTCGACCTTGGGGTCATTCTCTCTCTCAAGGCGTAGCCGAAGGGAAATTCCCTCTCACCTGGCGCTCTTGAGCGTTGGGAAGATGTATGGGCCTGGCTTATATTCACGTATCTTCTGGCCCCGCGTTGACAATCGTAACCCCTTGACCAGACAGGCCATGCGAGAATATTAGAAAGATCAAGTACTTTGGACTATGACATATTGTGCGCTGAAAGAGTCTGCTAGATGTCCGGGTGCGGTTACTAGCCAGCGAAGCGGTGTGTTTTTACAGGTTTCAAATCAGATTGACAATGGTTAGACGAAACCATAAAACTAAATATTAATATTTTTCAACTTCAGAATAAATAATTGAAAAGGTGTTAGTAAGAGAGAAGACCGAAAAGTAAAAACTCTAAAAATGTTGGAAAAAATTACATTATTTTCGTGAACAGATGAAGTTTTTCCTTTTCATTGTCAGAAATAATTGTTAAATATCTATTGATGATTTCTTTCATGAATAAGTCTTCTGGTAAATTAATTTTTTTAGCCGTTGTTTCCACAATTGGAGAGTTTCGTCAAGATATAAATTTGGTAAAATAGGCCACATGCTGCAGCCTTGTTTGACGCCCACATTTATTGTAGTAAAGAACTGTCCTGTCTTTGTTCTGAAAGATATTTTAGAACGTTCGTTTATATTTCTTATACATCTTACTAAATGCAGAGGGATACTTCTTGATTTCATGATATTCCAAAATTTGTTTTTAATCATTGTCGAAAGTTTTGACGTAAGCCAAAAATAGGAGATGCAACTCTATTGTATTCTGTAAACTTTTCTATAATTTGTTTGATCGTGAATAAGTTGTCTGTACAAGATCCACTTTTTCTAAATTCTGATTGCTCTTCAAGGAAAATACTGAACACTATTTTCTGAAGTCTTCGACTTATGATTTTGGAAAATATTTTATATGTTTCATTAAGTAAACTTATTCTCTTGTAGTTGAAACATTTCTTCAGGTCCCATTTTTTTAAATCGGTAAAACCACGGTATTCTTCCACATTGATGTTATTAAACGAAATTATTTGCTTTCGATGACATCACAAAATGGGCGCAAATTCCGAACGTTTCTGCGTCAACTATCAGTAGAGAAGATACGCCGCAGGGTCACCAATCTATCTACTTCTGCAAGCGACAAACTTATCTTTCGCGAATTATAAACTACTCCATTTATGCGTGTGTACCACGGTATCGATTGTCGTTTAGAGGTCATAAAATGCGCTAGACATCTCACTTCTCGCCGTTTTCAGCCGGCGAAAGATATACGCCATGGAAACATTTAAATATCTAACCGTGTCGAGAATTTGGGATCTGCTGTAATACCGCAATTTTATCTCATTTATGTCCATAAATATTCATCAAATACCAACACATACAGTATTGCTGAATTTGTGTTTTCAAGATC